>OX183130.1:25067782-25680282 GCA_945261195.1 Cryptosula pallasiana
TGTTGTCCCTCCTGAGAACGTTTTGAAGATCAAAAATCATGAATGCGGTATGATCCACTATAAAAGTACGATGACAACTGAAAGCGGCACAAAGAAACACATTCTCACGATTCTGAGTGTTGAAGAAGCTTTGATGCTTCTATCTACTTCAAGTGAAAAAAAAGGAAGAGCTTTCAGACTTTCTCTATTTGACGATGCTGAGCTGATGAAAAGTTATGATGATGATGTTGCCGCTGATGATGCTGCTGATGATGATGATGATGATGATGATGATGATGATGATGATGATGATGACAATGATGCTTATACTGATGAAGAAGATGATAATATGACTGATGATGACTCTGAGAACAAAAAATTTGAGGAAAAAGATGAAGTTGTCGACAATGATAGTGAGAAAAGCAATGAAGATGACAAACACATTTCAAGCGAAGCTAGCAGGATTTCAATATCGGAAATTTAATTAAGGTATGTTAATCTTCACTAGTAATAAGTAACTACTAATAGCCGTATTTTTCACCATAGTATAATGTAGTTGTTATAACGACATCTATGTATGCTTTTAGATAGAATACGTGTACAAGTGAATGACCGACGACTCGCCAAAATCTATCAGCAACAACTCATAAACATTAAATTACATGTTATTTGTATTGTGCAATAATTTGTATATATTTAGTGTAATAAAGTATTTTATCCATATTTAACATTGGTAATTTAGCCAATTTGTAAAACTTTCGGGGTTACAACTCTAAAATGTTACAAAATTTCAATGTTCCGACACAAAAATAAATATTTCAAGTTATCGTCTCATTTTTCAAAAATGTTAAGACAACTCCCATTTATAATTTCTAAACTTCGTTTTTGAAAAAATATGTAAAAGTTGTCGGCACATTGTGTCAAAATGGTAAGACAACTCCGCTTTTGCACAAAAATTGTGAAAATGTTTTATAATTTGTTTGAGAAACCAAAACAGTAGAAGACTTTTTACAACCACAAGCATTATACTTTAGGTTTTACAGTTTTGTGAATTGGGTGTTGATAGTTTGTCACGATATGACATAATAATTAAGTAATTACAGTCTTTTTCATAACAATGCTATAGATTCAGTAATACAGATGTGAAATTTACTGTTTCATCACTTGGATGCAGTTTGAAGGTAGTTGATGTAATATTTATTTTGTAATATTATGCAAAGTAATACAGTAAGAATGAAGCGTATGGAGTTTTCAACCACAAAACAAACAAAAATAATACATTAGGTAAACTAATGACAGAACAATTCTACATGAAGTGTATACATATGAATAAAGTATTCATAAAAAACACAGACTATTGTCTGTATATATAATATATATATATAGAGAGTATTTATAAAAAAACATCCTATTCACTATATATTTTGTGGTAAGAAATTATAAAATAGGGTAGTTGCATAAGACCTATTCCAGAGCCATGATAATAATAAAAAATATAGTGAAATAAAAATTTTAAAACTCACCTAAGAGTGCAGTTAATACAAGAATTTCTTCTTGAGAAAAATCTGAATTTTTTTGCATTTTCTGTCTAATAGACGCTAATTTCAATTTAACACAATCATTAAAACCCTTTTTTTTCAGTCCATCTTTTATATTCAAAATTAATTTCAGTGAAGTTATATCAATCTTTTGGCTTTGTTTTAAATCTACTTGAGTTTGTGGGTTAACTGTTGTATTAGATTCTAAAACACTGGTTTTTGGACTGCACTGTGAACTAGCAACAGAAATTAAGTCATTATTACTTTCTTCAGTTTCTGAAAAATCAGAATCTGAAGATATAAGCGCTCTCATTTTTTTACGTTGGGTTTTAAGTAAAAGCTTTTGATCTCCAGCAACCGGTTTTTTAGCTATTGCCAACCATTTACACCCTAATCCCTCAAAATCTAAATCGATGTTTCCAGAAAAATAACCTTCTATTGGATAGAGATATACTAACATAAAATTTTTGGGAAAAGTAATGTTCATAACTAACTCAGAATATTTTTTATTAATAAATAAAACAAAATTATCATAACTAGCAATATCAACAACAAAAAACATTTTAGTTTTCAAAATACAAGTATGTTGCTGGAGTTCTCTCAAAGTTGTATGTGATTTTCCGCATAAACAATAAAAAATAAACAAGTGAGCAAAAAAATGTCTTGAAAGAACTCGACCGGGCTCATGCATCTTCCCTAATTTAAACTTCTTACCACAAAATATACACGGAATACTGTCTTTTTTTTCTTTCAGTGCTTCGCTCAGAGTCTTTGTGCAATACGATATCAACAGCAACGAAAGCACTGAAAGAAAATATCTTGTGTTTTTGTTATCGATATCTACAAGCAAAATAAACAAATTCTCATTATATATATATAGATAACTGTCTTGAGTATGGTATATGTATATAAAGATAACGCGTATCACTTACACTTGAAGCACTCCTTATCATCTTTTATCTCTCCATCTATAACACTGCTCCTTCTGTACTGCTCTAGCTGCAGGTTCTCTGCTTGAACTAAAATAGAAAATATGAATGTAATTATGTTAGTTTTTGAAAAAATTTATTAAAATTGAATGAGTATGTAGTAAATAATATTTTTATCATACTTACATTCAAATGTGTGACGATCATAGGAGAGAAATGTTTCATCTTTTCCTACATAACATGCGCTTGCAATGAATCGTGTAGATGTTTTCTCTACAAAAATAACGTAGTAAATGTAGAGTCGTTATTATTTTACCTACAGAAAAATTTACATTTTTCATAATACAGAAAAATACTTACTCATAGCAATGTGCGCGGTAGGCTTATTTTTTGGCTTCTCCGTTTCCTTAAAACATTCGTCCAACCATCTCATTGTTTCATCATCGGTAGAGCTTAATAAAGCAATAAAACAAGATTGTGATTAATTAAAAACTCTATATAATACAGTTGAATAATAAAGTTTCAATAATATACTTACATGGTACTGAAATCTATTTCGTCTATATTTATCTCTAATGCATCATTTGAGGATGTAGTCCTACAAGTAATATATATATATATATATATACATTTGTATAAATTTATAAATGTAACTGCAACAAAATTGTAAAAGATAGTATAAATAACTTACTCATTTGCTGTAGGGATATTGCTAGCCATTGTTGTTTTGCAGATGTGTAGATGTTGCAGATGATGTAGTATAAATGAAAACTGATACTGTTTAAAAAAATAGTTTCTCTTATATACAAAACATTGAAGTCATTTATCAAGATTAATTTGTAGACTGATTTTCTGATTATTACTATGATAAATGATATTGTTTTTTAAAAAAGTGGAAGATGATTAGGAAGTTGGTTAAAAAAATAGGAAGATAGAGATTAAATAGTTTAATAAGCTTAACCACCACAAACACTCCTGTAAACTGTCTTTCCATCTAGCTAAAATTTTTGAATGTAGAGCGTTGGATAAACAAATTTTACAACCTCTTTTAAATATAACTAGCTAGGATGAAACTTACATTTCATTTGAATGAGAACTCACATCCTTCAAACATATTTTTATAGCAACAATTTTCATATAGACACATCAACAGCAAAACAATGATGCGATGTAGTTCCATCTTTATATCATCAGACAGTAAATTAATATGTGAGAGCTTCAATTATAGTTTACACCATTAAGCGTGAGTTCGGAATGTAATAAAATACTTTACAGGTACTGATAGCATTTAATAACTAGTTCAATTGCAGTTTATTGATATACTCTACTATAACACACACTACCACAAACAATCATATAGATACATCATCAGCAAAACAATGATGTAGTGTAGCTCCATCTTTATATCAACAGACAGTAAATTAAAATGTGAGAGCTCCAATTATAGTTTACAACATTAAGTATGAGTTAGGAATGTATGTTGAAATATTATTTGTATTTCACACAAAACCATTAAGCGTGAGTTCGGAATGTAATAAAATACTTTACAGGTACTGATAGCATTTAATAACTAGTTCAATTGCAGTTTATTGATATACTCTACTATAACACACACTACCACAAACAATCATATAGATACATCATCAGCAAAACAATGATGTAGTGTAGCTCCATCTTTATATCAACAGACAGTAAATTAAAATGTGAGAGCTCCAATTATAGTTTACAACATTAAGTATGAGTTAGGAATGTATGTTGAAATATTATTTGTATTTCACACAAAAAACAATGAGATATTTTAAAAAAAGTAACAGTCTAACTAATAAAACAAGTGGATAAAGTCATGCTTTGCTCATGTTTTTTTAGATGATAGCGGAGATACCTAGGATTAAAAGTAAAACCACAAATCCGTTTTGGTGGAAGGCTGTATCTATATTAACTAATATGTAATGAAACAATAAAAAACAGGAGATAGATGCAATCAAGTTCTCTTCCTTTTTAGGTTGAATTCGACCTATAATTCCATCATCTATGGATGTTTGTTGTTTTTGTTTTAAATAGAGCATGATAATGAATAGTGCTTAGGTGTAACTAATGACTTTTCTCGAGCGACACACTTGATATTAAAAAGATCAAAACATATAGGATTAAGCGAGATGATGATTAATGTCTTTTCTGGAATGAGTTTATTAGTAAAATGACACTTGCGGGGCACTTGCGTGATATTATAATTAATTACTTTTTAAAAATGAACTGGTAACATTACGGCGACTGAAATAATACCTAAAACGTCTCGCATAAATTTTGATCTGACTGAAAATGGACTGAAAACCTTCAAGGTGCGTAAAAATTATCGTAACTCGCTATAGCGGATATTCTAAGAAATATTTATTTTCTCGTTGGTAACTTGACGTAAAATATTTTGTAACGGATGTCACACGATCTCAATCGATTTTTTTCAACTAAATACTTAGTTACTCGTAAACATTTGATACTCGCTTGATTTCTTTGATAACAGTAATATCCCAATTATGTTTATCGTAAATATTTCAAAAACGGATATTGCGCGTTTCAGTTGGTTTTTCCTACTGAATAACCTAGTTACGCGTAAATATTTGAAATGCGTGTTTCAGTTGGTTTTTCCTACTAAATCGCTTAGTACTCGTAAACATTTGAAAATTGTTTGATTTTTTCGCTGATAAAACATGTTGCAAGTATCTTTTACCAAATATTACCGTGATTTTCAATCAGTTTTCCTTACTAGATTACTTAATTACTCACCAACATCCATAATTGTTTTTATTAATCATTGTTGCAAAGCAATGTTGTATTTAAATAATATTACTACGTTTCCAACCAATTTCCTTACTGAATTACTTAATTACTCGCCAGTATTTCATAATTTCTTTCACTAATAATTACAAATAATATTGTAAATAAATAATTTACCAGGAATATTTATGCTCAAGTCTCCTCTCTCTCTCTCTCTCTCTCTCTCTCTCTCTCTCTCTCTCTCTCTCTCTCTCTCTCTCTCTCTCTCTCTCTCTCTCTCTCTCTCTCTCTCTCTCTCTCTCTCTCTCTCTCTCTCCTCTAAACACTCTCTCTAGATATATACAAACACAGTTATTTTTATTGTACCTTGCTCATAATTTCTTTCACTAATAATTACAAATAATATTGTAAATAAATAATTTACCAGGAATATTTATGCTCAAGTCTCCTCTCTCTCTCTCCTCTAAACACTCTCTCTAGATATATACAAACACAGTTATTTTTATTGTATCTTGCACAAAAACACCCCCTAAAACTTGTTTTTAGGCTGAGTCTTATGGGTTATTTTAGGGGAGTATCAGTCCTGGGAGTAGATACTAAATTGACACAAATTTTTTTCATATGAATTTAAAACTTAACTAATGTAGTTTTTTTACCAAACATCAGTACATCAAAAACATTATTGTAAAGGTATATTATATAGGAAGATTTTCCATACTTATTATGTAATAAATGTATATAATCATATAATGATTCATTTTGATCAATATATTTATTCAATGTAGATATATCTCTTCTCTCCTCTCTCCTCTCTTTCTTCCTCTCTCCTCTCTCTCCCTCTCTCCTCTCTCTCTTTTTTTATCTCAAGATACCATATGTATGTATACATTGATTGTCATTACAAGTTGTATTGTTTTGTATTACTTAGTATTTACTGACTCTAGCTATATTATATAGGAAGATTTTCCCTATTTATTATGTAATCAATGTATATAATCATAAAATGTTTCATTTTTGATCAATATAGTTATTCAATGTAGATAAAACTCCTCTCTCCTTTCTCTCTCCTCTCTCCTCTCTGTCTTCTCTCTCCTCTCTCTCTCAAGATACCATATGAGTTCAAATTATGTGAAAAAGTATCGAAACTTAAATGCCATACATTCAAAATCTAGCTGCCATATGAGTTCAAATCAAGTAAAAAAATAATCAAAACTCAAATGCCACTCAAATGCCACTCAAATGCCACTCAAGTACCCCTCAAATGAAATACAATATAAACTCGGCGAATTCATCCAACGCCGTAACCCATTGCATAACCCCCAAGACCAGAACCACAAAAAAACACTTGGTAGGGAGATCTGCTCATATATTACTACTAGCGGCAATAAAACGTCACATAGTGAAAGCCACAGCGTTAGGTGTAGTAAAATATCACATGCCGCGCACCTACACTGAGGTAGAATTAAGTGATGGATGGGCAAGGAGCGTTATGAGCCGGATGAATCTAGTGAAACGCAAAGGAACTAAAACAGCAAGGAAAGTCCCAGAGAATTTTGAGCAGATCAAGATGGATTTTCTTCAGAGGGTCAACGACGCCAGGTATTCCGAAATTGTGCCATTGGAGCTAATCACCAATTGGGATCAAACAGGAGTCAAAATTATTCCGCAATCACACTACACGATGGCTAAGAAGGGGAGCAAGCAAGTAGAGCTCTATGCTCTTGATGACAAAAGAGAAATAACTGGGCTCTTTGCGATTGCTGCCTCTGGTGACATGCTCCCACCACAGTTGATATATGCAGGTACAACTGAACGGTGTCATCCATCAAAGGAATTCCCTCAGGAATGGGACATTTGGCACAGTCAGAACCACTGGTCTAATGGTGATACAATGGATCGTTACATTGACACCATCATTTTGCCGTACATTCGTGCCAAAATATCTGCTCTCAAACTACCAGAGGGGCAGAAAACAATTTGTCTGTTCGACGTGTTCGCTGCACACAAAACGGCAAGTTTTCTCGACAAGCTAAAGAGTAATAACATCATCCCTGTCTTTATCCCTGCATCATGCACAGGAGAGCTTCAGCCCTTGGATTTGACAGTCAACGAACGGTTCAAGTCATTAATGAAAGAACAGTTTTTGCTGTGGTATAGCTGTGCAATTGTTGAAGGCTTGGAGGCCAATCATGGAGGTCCAGTACAAAAAGTTAACTTGAACTTGAGCATAATGAAGCCAATACACGCAGGATGGATAATAGAGGTGTTAGAGCGCCTGAGCACCCAAAAGGCCTTAATAAGGAATGGGTTTATCAAGTCTGGGATTCTTAAAGCCATACCTGATAATTCAGATGCAGAAACTGAACCACCAAGTCCATAAGCTGACTCATGCAGTACTGTCACTGTTGTAATGTAGACCTGTGATGATATGGTGCAAGATGCTATGAACTGGATTCTCGATGTGCTATGATAAATGCTGATAAAAACTGTTTGTCTAAAAATCAGTAGAATTTATGTTTCTTTCTTGTTACTATGTCATAAGAGACTAGGTTATTATTTGCAAGTCTGATTGACTACGTATTCACTAAATAGTAATAAATAGTATAAGACCACATTCACAGTACAGTAGTTAGTTAAATTATGAACTTTATTACGCAATGGTGAATGGCTCATCAGCAGACAATATGCAGTAGAACTCAGCGACCAGCACTAGCATACTGTAATGACAAATGCTGCTTGTTGCTGACAGGAGATCTAAAGCACAAGATCATTCAGCAATGAGTCACTGCAGTGTTGTGGAGTTATCAGTACCATGCATTGTGATGCATTGAAACTACTAGTATATGTATGTATGAATGCAGAACATGCAGTTTAATTTTTTAAATCCAATATGACGAAAACGCTATCATTACATCCGCACATCACCAGTTACATAGGAGAAAACGCTATTATAAATACCGTATTTTGTCCGATTTGTCAAAATTCGCTATATTAAACTCCGGCCGTAATAACCACTTCTACAGTATAATATATAACTGTAGTGTTGTATATAATATATAACTGTAGTGTTGTATATAATATATAACTGTAGTGTTGTATATAATATATAACTGTAGTGTTGTATATAATATATAACTGTAGTGTTGTATATAATATATAACTGTAGTGTTGTATATAATATATAACTGTAGTGTTGTATATAATATATAACTGTAGTGTTGTATATAATATATAACTGTAGTGTTGTATATAATATATAACTGTAGTGTTGTATATAATATATAGCTGTAGTGTTGTATATAATATATAACTGTAGTGTTGTATATAATACAAAACTGTAGTGTTGTATATAATATATTACTGTAGTGTTGTATATAATATATAACTGTTGTGTTGTATATAATATATAACTGTAGTATTGTATATAATATATAACTGTAGTATTTTATATAATATATAACTGTAGTGTTGTATATAATATATAACTGTAGTGTTGTATATAATATATACCTGTAGTATTGTATATATAATATATAACTGTAGTGTTGTATATAGTATATAACTGTAGTGTTGTATATAATATATAACTTTAGTGTTGTATATAATATATAACTGTAGTGTTGTATATAGTATATAACTGTAGTGTTGTATATAATATATAACTGTAGTGTTGTATATAATATATAACTGTAGTATTGTATATAATATATAACTGTAGTTTTGTATATAATATATAACTGTAGTGTTGTATATAGTATATAACTGTAGTGTTGTATATAGTATATAACTGTAGTATTGTATATAATATATAACTGTAGTATTGTATATAATATATAACTGTAGTATTGTATATAATATATAACTGTAGTATTGTATATAATAAGTAACTGGAGCGCTTTCGCTTAGTGACCCTGTAGGGAGAAATACTGTAATGGATTCCGGTCTGTTACCACGGACATCCACTAGTCTCGAGTATTCTACCTCTCTCCAGAGGGGACACTGTACTGACCGACAGTGACAACTGTATAGGGCAACCGAATTACCCGGTAAGGCAAGAGCCCATGGCTCAGACAAACAGTACCGAGTAGTGTTTGCTATAGTGGCTTTATTACAAAGCAGTCCTGAGGGTAATTATTCCTCTAGGTGTTTAGCAATATAAGAATACATGCTATGGCTCATTGTAATGAATGCACAGAGTAACAGTAGGAGCTCTCCTTTTATAGGAGAGCTAAAGAACACAAAACATATAAGAGACAATGCACAGGAAGTAATTCAACCAATGACATTAATTATATAAATACTTAACCAATCACAATGCAATGCAAGATAATACAAGGAGGTGCCAAGTGGCTAAGGGCGGAGTCCTTTCTCCTAACTGTCCAATGACGGCTCCTACAGGGTTCCCAGGCTGTATATAGAATTAGGTCCACTAAGTTGGTACTTTAGGGGTAGGCACTTCCTGTTTACGACCTTGACTAAGTTCCTGGACATCTTTACAGATCCTCGTCTAAGGCGGCCATCTTGTGCCGGCCCAGTACAGCTGTACCGGGTCGGTAGAGGTCACTACCGACCCTGCAGGGGTCAATACCGGCCCTGCTTACCATGCTACCGGCACAGTATGACTTCCTACCCAACAGCTATTAACCAAATGCTGTGGGCAGAAGTCTAGCGCATTGCTTCGCCAGGTTCCTAGTGTAAACTACCCGTTTACTACTAGAGTGCACTGAAATCTACCACATACCTCTCTCCATTAAAGTCATAGCCTGGCTTTAATAACAAAATATCAAGAGCAGATATGTGTGGGGGTAACACCCGTACCCAGATTATATATTTGATTATATATAAAGTCAGGTACTATGCCATGAGATGACATAGCACCTCTCTCCAGAGAAGGTCGCCCTTGCAGGTGACCTCCCATAACCCAACTCCTCCTGGATCATAGGGGAAGCTAGTAATCAGCTCCTTTTCTTCCTCCACGGGAGGGCTTGATGCTTGTACCAATCGTATGGTAAGCATGGGCGTCACGTTCATTTGTGAGCGCGCGTCTACAGCAACATGTGCATTACCAGTTTTATGCAACATGTCAATGGGCTGCCTATAGTGCAGCGGGGCTTGCTGTACCATAGCGTCATGTATGGGTGCGAGCAGTGGCCCTGGAAGTTCTAGTGCTGGCAGAACCTTCCTTATCTCAACTTTAGGAGACCGCCGTTCCTTTTCTAAGGAAAGCCAGCGCCTTCTCTCCTCTTCCCACTGTACCGTGGGGGTGCAAACAACATCCCATGCCGGGGTGTGGTGCACTGTGCTGTGTGGCACTAAGGTTGGTGGTGAAGACGTCGTGGGGCGTTCACCCTTAGCTGCCACCACAGGCTTTCTCTTTCGGTAAGCTTTACAAGGGTAACTACCGCCTTGTAACTTCTCAGTCTTCCCTGACTGAATCTCTGGAGGGCCCCGGGCCGGTAGGGAGTCATCCCGGGCCGGCAGGCAGGCAGCATCAAGTGGTGAGCACTTGATCTCCCGCTCTTTCTTATCTACTGCCCTTATGAGGGTGTCAGCAGTCCCAACTTGTGGGAGAGCGCATACTCTACTGTCACCAGCGCATGGTGAGTCTAGAGGTACAGGTTTAGCATAGCTAGGTGGGCTGCCACTCCGTAGTGCTAACGGATCTCGTGGTGTGCAGTTCTCAAATAACCATTTTGAAAACGCTGCATTTAATTGCTCACCCTCCTTCTCTTTCTCTGCTAGCTTGACCTTCTCTACCTTGGTATACAGCTCTGCCGTTGGCATCGCTTCCAGTACTTCTGTGTCTGCACAGTTGGCTGATGGACAATTATCAAGGCCTGCATCCTGCAGCAAATCTGCCTTTTGGTCCTCGAGCTCTATGCATTGATCAGCCGCCATGGCTAGTTGGAGGATGGTCCTGTCACTGTCACTGCTAGGTACGAGTGGCTGGTCTGTGCTGCAGAGTTGTTTACAACTTTGTCTCACTCTGCCCGGCTTAACAGGAAGGGTTCGAGTACTGGGAGGTTTTGGCCACTTCTCCAACATCTTTAGACGGTCAGCTACAGTGATTCTGTTCACTGGAGGTTGTCGGGGAGCTCCTCGGGGTAGTCTACTTTTCTTTGTAGGGGTTGGATGGCTGGAGGGTGGCTGCCTCTTTCCAGCGGTGGGGGTCTCCTCTCTCCATCGCATGGGTGTAGCCAACGGGGGGGAAAACACTGTTTTGCCTATAGCTCCTACAGTTGTTGTCCGATCCGGCTCAAATCTTCTGCCATCTACCTGTGGCGGGGGGTTCTTCACAGCCTGATACATTCCACCTGTAGTTCTCTCTACAGCGGGTGGTTGTGTGGGGACGTCCTCTTCTTCAGGGGTGTAAGGGGTGTTCTCCGTCAGCTCTGCCTGTGTTAGACGGACACTATCATCAAGTGGCCGCCCGTGCTTGTCTGTGCAAGGTAACACATGTCCGTCAATGATGACATGGGAGTCTGGAAACCGTAGGGCACACTCGTGTAAGGTGAGGAACGGCATGCCAATTATGGCATCTTCATTGATGTCACTAATGACGAAGTTAACGCTCGTTCTCAGTTTACGAAGCTGCAAGTTTACTTGCAGGGTACCGTAAAAGGGAATCCTAGACCCGTCAGCCATGAGTCCATGTGCCTCGCTGCGTTGCAGCGTGTCTTTCACTGACTGTGGCAATTGCTGGTACAGATGCTTCGACAGCAAGTTGGTGGTGCAGCCTGTGTCAATCAACAGGGAGGCTGGTCTACCGGCTAACCTTCCAGCCAGGAAGTAGCTGGCCTGGTAAGGTCGCTCCAGCGGTGGCGCTGCCATTTGTGTTCTCCTGGGGGGTTGTCCACTCTTCTTCAGAGTTACAGGACTGTAAGGGGGTTGACGAGCAATCCGGCTACTGTCAGTCTGTGTTCTCCTGGGGGGTTGTCCACTCTTCTTCGGAGTTACAGGACTAATGGGGGCTTGTCGAGCTGTCCGGCTGTCCTCAGCGGGCGTCTGTGCTCTCTTGGGGGGTTGTCCACTCTTCTTCAGAGTTCCAGGACTGTACGGGGTGTCAGGAGTTGTCCAGCTGCAGTCAGCGGGTGTTGACGCTCTCTTGGGGGGTTGTCCACTCTTCTTCAGAGTTCCAGGACTGTATGGGGCATCAGGAGTTGTTTGGCTTGTCCAGCTGTGGTTGGTTGCTGTCGGTTGTATCTTGGGAGGTTGTCCACTCTTCTTCAGAGTTCCAGGACTATAAGGGGTTGTGGGTGTGGTCCGGCTTGCCCAGCTGCAGTCAGCTGCCGGTGGCGCTACTGCGGGCGCCGGCCGTTTCCCGTCTGTCTGGGATTGTTTGCAAGGTGAGCTGTGCGCTGAGTTCGGGGGCAGGTACTCATCATGTGACCTGGTTGTCCGCAGCCCCAGCAGCGTGTTGCAGGCTCTGCCTCCAACTGTGGAGCGGGGGCCGCCTGTCTTGCCGCTCTCAGCGACCGTAGCTCTTCTGTTAGTAGCTTTAGGCTGTCCATGACTGTTGTCATAGGATCCGGTATGGCAGGTGTAGGGGTGTGGTGTGTCTGCTGTACGGCAGTAGCGGTGGAGACACGTTGAGACGGGCCCTTGGCAACCATCCTCATCCATTCCTCTTCCTCCTCGTCGGCATCCTCTTCCAACATCCGTACATGAGCCTGGCGCTCTTCAAACGGTGTTTTTATCTGCATATACTCGTTGCCGGCCCTGACTGCTTCAGCAATGTCAATGGGCTGCATGGCCAACAAGTGCCTTTGCAGGTAAGCATTTCCAACCGTGGTGCTGAAGATATCCAGCATCATCCTCTGCATGGGTCGGTGAGGTAGATCTGCATACGCAACGCGCACTAGGCGCTCTACTTCACTTGCGTGCTCTTGGAGCGACGTCTTGTGTTGGCGGCGTAGGCTGGTCAGCCGGGACATAGCTTCCCTTTGTGTTAGCCCAAAACGTGCTCGTAGTGCAGCAAAGATACCCTGCAGTTGTGGAGGCTTTCCACAGTCCAATGCTTTACCTCGTAATGCATCCCTTAGGTATAACATGGCCGTGTTCTCTGGCCACTCATTCATTTCGGCTACCTCAATGAATCGGCTGATGAAGTACTCAACGTCTCCTTCGCCGTCGAACTTCGGAGCCTTTAGCCTAGCTGGTGCATTGTCTCGGTTGGGCCTCATCATAGCCGTCAATGCTTCGGTCAATCTATCAATGGCTGTAGCTTCTGGGTTGCCAGCGGGTGCTCGACCAGCGCTGCGTGCTCTCTGGGTGGCCATTCTTTGCAGATAGAGGAGCGATCTCAACTCAATCTAAGAAATGGTCAGTACAACTGGATCCCGGGCCGGTATAGGTTAGATCCGGGTCGGTAGCTGTGTTTCCAGTGGCTCTAGCAGATCTAGGGGTTGGTCCAATGGATACTGTGGCAGTATCTGGCACTCCGTCGCTTGTAACAACCGTTACGAAACTTCTTGTACTGCTGCAGGGCGGAGCGAAGCTCTACGGGCCTACAGGCAGTAGTGTAGTGACACTGTAAATGGATACAGTGCCGGGGTCACTGTTACCAGCTGAGTAGCACTCCAAGCTGAATAACCTCTGGTAGCTGAGTCTGTATAGCGGATACACGACTCTCTCATTCTTCTGTACAGTGCCGGTATCTCTATGTCCAGGGCGGAGCGAACTCTACGAGCCTGTAGAAGATACGGTAGCGTCTGTACTGGACTGCTGCAAACGGAGCAAGCTCTACGGTTGATGCAGACAGCCTTTAGTAGTGGATACTGTGCCGGGATAGCTGCTGCAGTTCGGAGCGAACTCAAACGAACCTGCAGAGAAATCCGGTAGTATCTTGCGTCAATTGCTCTTCCGATCTACTACTTCGGTAGATCAATTTCTCCTCCTCTCTCCAGATCTACACCCGGTAGATCACTTCTCTTTCCTCAGTGGTAGCTGGCCTGCAGTGCATTCGCAGGGCCAGAGGGTAGCGTGAAAGAGCACAGCGTGGGAAGGTACCGTTTATCCCACCGCTGCCACCAATGTAATGGATTCCGGTCTGTTACCACGGACATCCACTAGTCTCGAGTATTCTACCTCTCTCCAGAGGGGACACTGTACTGACCGACAGTGACAACTGTATAGGGCAACCGAATTACCCGGTAAGGCAAGAGCCCATGGCTCAGACAAACAGTACCGAGTAGTGTTTGCTATAGTGGCTTTATTACAAAGCAGTCCTGAGGGTAATTATTCCTCTAGGTGTTTAGCAATATAAGAATACATGCTATGGCTCATTGTAATGAATGCACAGAGTAACAGTAGGAGCTCTCCTTTTATAGGAGAGCTAAAGAACACAAAACATATAAGAGACAATGCACAGGAAGTAATTCAACCAATGACATTAATTATATAAATACTTAACCAATCACAATGCAATGCAAGATAATACAAGGAGGTGCCAAGTGGCTAAGGGCGGAGTCCTTTCTCCTAACTGTCCAATGACGGCTCCTACAGGGTTCCCAGGCTGTATATAGAATTAGGTCCACTAAGTTGGTACTTTAGGGGTAGGCACTTCCTGTTTACGACCTTGACTAAGTTCCTGGACATCTTTACAGATCCTCGTCTAAGGCGGCCATCTTGTGCCGGCCCAGTACAGCTGTACCGGGTCGGTAGAGGTCACTACCGACCCTGCAGGGGTCAATACCGGCCCTGCTTACCATGCTACCGGCACAGTATGACTTCCTACCCAACAGCTATTAACCAAATGCTGTGGGCAGAAGTCTAGCGCATTGCTTCGCCAGGTTCCTAGTGTAAACTACCCGTTTACTACTAGAGTGCACTGAAATCTACCACAATACGCTAATGAGCCACGTGCAAGCAGCTAGGGATCCAAACATTGAATTAACGCGATCACTCTTATATATGCTATCGTTGCGGTTGAAGTACTTGCTCCAATGAAATATTTTTTATTTTCTCACAAAAATGTTAATCTTTAAAAGTTTTATGGGGAAAAAAGAGAAAACCTTTTGATCTACCAGAATAAATGATAGAAACGTCACAAATTAACTTGCTTTGGGTCTTTTATAACCTAAATAATTGATCGTAATATTTTTCGGCAGCGCAGCTCTATAGTTTATATGCAAATATTAGCTTCGTTTACGATAATAAAATAAAACCGCGAAATCTAGTAGCAAATATTTGTTTATTGTTGTTATTCAATATTGTTTTTATAATTAATAGATACTACACCAAAAAGATTGATATGCCTGGTGAGCTTCAATTTTTTTAAATAATAATTATTATAATATGGAAATAACTGTATTGTTTGTGCTGAATAATAATAATAAAAAAACTGCAGTTTAATAAAAAAAAATATAATTATTTATTATTAAATAAATAATGAAAATAATATTGAAATTGTTTTAAAGTATAGGTCATATTACATTGTAATACATTTTATTATATAAGATGGGACAATAATTAATAATTATTATTGGTCACCTTTACACATTTATTTTAGTTTTCAATTATTATTAACAACAACCATCATTTTATAAAGAAGCCTCAATTATTTTTATTTATTACATTCCAGGTGCTTTATATAGGCATTTCTGATCATACAACTTAACAATGGAGGATAATCAGATTTATCGTAGCAAATTCTGTACCAAAGTTACAGTAATAACAATGGTGTCAATCTTGATCCCTGGACTTTGACCCTTCATTAGTCCAAATTTAGAGTAACTTTGTCATACAAAAAAAATCTCACTGCTTGTAGCATAATGTCTTCTTTATTTTCCCCAATGAATTATTGAGATAAGATTCTGCAGCAAGAAGTTATAATTTAGTTTGTAAACCCTAGTTTTTTGGCGTAATGATAACTTATATAAAATTTTGACTGGAAACAGTTTTGTTTGTAACCCAAAAGCCGTTGCACGTGCGTTTTATACTGCGCAATGATTGGCGTATCTCTCTCTACAGGGTCACTACTTTCGCTAACTCGGTCTGGATTTTGGGGCCAGTATAGGTGCATAAGAACATATAAGGTGGATACCGGGTTAGCATACAGGGCCGGTCTAAGGCGGGATTATTAAGTATTACAAGGGGACCAGACAGGAATGTATGGCATGGGGGAGGGGGTCGAGTTCATCATACTCTACCACTAAAGTCTCCCACAGTATTGCACATAATATACTACTTGATGATTGAGTATGATATAAAACTGTAGTATCGCATTGAAATGGATTTACATGAGTTGTCTCCCCAAAAAGAGAAAAGAGTTGCCTTGTGTGGGTCTCAAACCTCTGTACCCCTGACCCAGAGGCTGTGCACTTAGCCATTGAGCCACACCAGCTGCTATGCATTAGTGAGCAGTAGATGGTTCTTTGAAGGTATACTGGGACCAACATATCTACATGCTTGTTATATAATACTTGATCTGCTAGGAGAGCTGTACAATCGTTTTTGTATCTGCTTAATATATTGCATTGCTTCCACTTGTTCTATCAACCTTTTGTTTTATTTATTTCTACATCTATATACGTTTGATACTCCTAATTAGGTCATGTTTATGTTTTAGCCTTAGTTCTTTGGTACAGGCACTCAGGGGAGGAGGAGATACAACGTATACCACCTGAACCAAAATGTAGAACATTTCGGGATGAGGAGGAGATATCTGCAGACGCTGGGTCACATGACATCACCCACATGTATATTAGCAATGGAGTGATACCTCGACTAGATGTTATAGCACCAAATCTGACCCATCTGAGGTTAAGGGGAGTTAACAAACACTCCCAACTACAGCGGTTTGTTATATCTAGTTACATTATTGAGTTGTGTAGAAACTTGGCTTGTCTCAGTTTAAACCACAGAAATTGTTTGAATTATTCTCAAATCTCTGGTTTATATAAAGTTTTATTTTAAGACAAATCTTGTAAAGGTTCATTTACATAACTCATTAACCCATCCACCACTTCCTCTGTTTTGTGCTGAGTTTTAGAATCACATCAAATGGCTTTATACGTAAACTCTGCATCGAATTTCATTTCTACTTTTACATGAAACTCAACTTGTGAAATTAGATCTAGCTGACAAAACAGCTAAAGAAAACATCCAGTAGTAATGTATCTCTGCTATAAAACACAAAAATGAACTGTTATTGTTGTGTCCCACAGAGTGTTAGTAGGTGTCCGCTCACTCTACTTGGTTTGGTTGTTAAAACGAGGGTGTCCAGCCTGTGCATAGACTGGACACATGCACATAGCCCTTGTACATAAATAATTTGATGGCCACAGATTTCAATGATTTTTGGTGGGATGGAAAAATGTGTAGTCAGAACATAACCTCAAAATGTCATCTCAATCAGTAGAGTATTTCTATGTATTTCACTAGCTCAAAAATTGCTTTATTTATGAGCGATTGGCCTGTTGTGTTAAGTTGCCTCCTACTATATAGACACTGATCAGGTACTGTCTAAGTGAATAAATCAAAGTGTGGTCAGCCGTTTCCAGCGCTATTTTATATAAGAACCACTCCACTGGAGCCAAATTTCACAAATGGTCATATAAGTTATCATTGGCTGAAATATTTTTTTTTCATTTATTCAATATTTGTAGCATAAAATTAATTTTTTCTTGCAGTAATACCTTTGTAAACATCTTTTGTTTCAATCTAGCAAAAATATTATTTCTTCACTTAGGGGACTCTGTCCACTGAGAATTTATTTTCACTGGACTTGTGAAACGCTTCACTGATTTGATTAGCTTAGCGTACAGTAAATACCCAAATCATTTGTGCAGTGAACAGTTGAAAGTGTGGTTTGAGCTAGATCAAAGATTGACCCTTTTGCCTGCTCAGGAGTTGTCACACCTTGAACTATCAAAAGCCGCACCTATGATGTCACACCTATGACATCACACACAACGTATTGATATCAGGGGTTTTAAATGGCATTCTAAAACTGCAAGATAAAAATAGACATGGGAATGAAAAGAAGTGTGGTCAATAAAGTTTGTGTACTCAGCGTTGCTCCAGAATGTTTTTGTTTTACAAATTATACCATTGAGTTACATGTACTATCTTGGTTGGTAATTGTTGTACTGTTGTGTACACAGTAGTACTCCTTGTATTTACTATGTATCAATGTATATGTTTTATTTGTTATAGTCTGTCTCAACTCACTCAGCTCAAGGAACTGTCTCTATATGGTAATAACTTCAGTGGTGGGCTACCCACAGTCATTGCTGAGATCTACAGTTTGAATGTACTCGACCTGTATGGCTGTCATCTGACAACCCTACCTGAGGGGTGAGTCGAAGAAGTATTAGATATTACACGACAACAGAAACAGTTTTATTATTTTACACATCAAGTCTTTAATTCAACAGAAAACATTGTTGGTAATGTTGGAGAGGTTTTTGACCTTCACCCTACTTCAAGGAAAGTTTCAGCACAATTAATTAAATGCCATTATTGTCACTCTATCAAGGAAAGCCAAACATAAAATGTTTACGTTTTTGTATCGATTTTTATCCCATTGAGCAGGGATAGGACCAAATACAATCAAATTTTCATTTGACTTGTAAAATGCAGAATTTTTTTCACTTTTCTAGTATTTGACTCTATATTTGAGTTTTAAATTTTCAAAACTGGGCCATTTTAATTTTATTTCAACTTGAACTTTTTTCAAATATATTATCTGAATCTGTATTTAAATTTGAATGTTTTTGGCTACAAGTACATAAATCTTTTTCGAATTTTAATGTTTTCAATTTTAAGTGATTGAATTTTATTTGGATTTGTTATTTAGAGTTGGTCCTATCCCTGCCATTTAGTTACATGCACTATATTGGTTGGTAATTGTTGTACTGTTGTGTACACAGTAGTACTCCTTGTATTTACTATGTATCAATGTATATGTTTTATTTGTTATAGTCTGTCTCAACTCACTCAGCTCAAGGCACTGGATCTATCTTATAATAACTTCAGTGGTGGGCTACCCACAGTCATTGTTGAGATCTACAGTTTGAATGTACTCTACCTGAATAGATGTCGACTGACAACCCTACCTGAGGGGTGAGTCTACGAAGTAGTAGATATTACCCAACAACAGAAACAGTTTTATTATTTTACACATAAAGTCTTTAATTCAACAGAAAACATTGTTGGTAATGTTGTAGAGGTTTTTGACCTTCACCCTACTTCAATGAAAGTTTGAGCACAATTAATTAAATGCCATCGCTGTCACTCCACACCTCAAACATGACAACTAATACTGTAAAATGTCAGGTGCCAACTAACTTCTGCTGATTTTCTGCTGTGGCCACAATATGTAAAATATAAAACAGGCAATATCCTGTCTGATTGAGGCTCAGCCAATCACAGACAAAAATATTTACACAACCCATTAACTTGCCCCACATAAACTTAATCAAGTAGTCCACATAACATCTAGCCAATGGTATCAGCCAATCACAGTCTAGCATTTTGACCTTCTGACAAGGCAGACAACTCTTATCTTCAGTTTTGTTTACTATTGTATACCATCAATGCAGTTTTGTTAACAATCATGTGGGTCCACAGGCTAACAAGCTATATATACATATCACTATATAATAAAATATGCAGTCACTCAAACTGGCTGTTAGCGTGTCACAAAGATTTGGTTGTTGGGGTAATTTTTGTAATTCTTCACCCAAACTGCATTGGTTAGTGCACTCAGTATATTTGCCTGCTATATCCATTATATTGCCTACTTTATAGGTCTGCAGTATTAATTCTTGTTGAAATCCATCACAATTCTATATTATGTTGAAACATAATGTATTGACGTCTAGTTTTCCAAACATTTACCATATCTCAAATCTGATCTGACCGAAAGTTTTTTCACACGTTTCGAAAGGATAATGACAGTTTTGAGTCAATTTTCTAAATCAAATTTTGAAGTTTTAAACTAAATAAATGGAAAATTAAAACTACAAGTTGGACTCCTTTCAGACACGAAAGGAAGGAAACAAATTTCTTTCATAGTTTCATCTCCTTTCAGCCATTATTGCTTTTATTACACAGTAAATAGACTGGGAGTTATGAATGTAGGAGGGGGTGGGGGACTCAAGTAGAATGGGTGGGGGAGGGGTATGAGGGGTAAGAAATGAACTGCCAGAGTTTCTCAGCTATCCCTGTTGTAGCCTACGTAGACAACTTTAGTTCCTGGTTTGGGTTGGCTCAAAGGTAGCTGTAGCTCCCCAGAGTAGGCTTTGAAGATGTGTAGGAGGGTTGTGGTAGTGACAGGAGGCAGAGGGTGTAATGGAATGCAAGAGATGGAGGTAGGAAGGCTGCAGTTGAACAAGTTTAGCATGAATTTATTAATTTATAATAGAAAGTCTGGATAGTGTGAAATACAGCTATTGTTAAATAACTAAACAGAAATATCACAAGTAGTATAAGTTTTAATACATCTAAATAACGTGGTGGACTTTGGCCTCACCTTCAGTGACACAACTGCTCAACACTGCAGCTAATGTGCTACAGAACTGGTTAGTCTCACACAACTGCTCAACACTGCAGCTAATGTGCTACAGAACTGGTTAGTCTCACACAACTGCTCAACACTGCAGCTAATGCGCTACAGGACTGGTTAGTCTCACACAACTGCTCAACACTGCAGCTAATGTACTACAGGACTGGCTAGTCTCACACAACTGCTCAACACTTCAGCTAATGTACTACAGGACTGGTTAGTCTCACACAACTGCTCAACACTGCAGCTAATGTACTACAGGACTGGCTAGTCTCACACAACTGCTCAACACTGCAGCTAATGTGCTACAGGACTGGTTAGTCTCACACAACTGCTCAACACTGCAGCTAATGCGCTACAGGACTGGTTAGTCTCACACAACTGCTCAACACTGCAGCTAATGTACTACAGGACTGGCTAGTCTCACACAACTGCTCAACACTGCAGCTAATGTACTACAGGACTGGTTAGTCTCACACAACTGCTCAACACTGCAGCTAATGTGCTACAGGACTGGTTAGTCTCACACAACTGCTCAGCACTGCAGCTAATGTACTACAGGACTGGCTAGTCTCACACAACTGCTCAACACTGCGGCTAATGTGCTACAGGACTGGTTAGTCTCACACAACTGCTCAACACTGCAGCTAATGTACTACAGGACTGGCTAGTCTCACACAACTGCTCAACACTGCAGCTAATGTACTACAGGACTGGCTAGTCTCACACAACTGCTCAACACTGCGGCTAATGTGCTACAGGACTGGTTAGTCTCACACAACTGCTCAACACTGCGGCTAATGTACTACAGGACTGGTTAGTCTCACACAACTGCTCAACACTGCAGCTAATGTACTACAGGACTGGCTAGTCTCACACAACTGCTCAACACTGCAGCTAATGTACTACAGGACTGGCTAGTCTCACACAACTGCTCAACACTGCAGCTAATGTACTACAGGACTGGCTAGTCTCACACAACTGCTCAACACTGCAGCTAATGTACTACAGGACTGGTTAGTCTCACACAACTGCTCAACACTCCAGCTAATGTACTACAGGACTGGTTAGTCTCACACAACTGCTCAACACTGCAGCTAATGCGCTACAGGACTGGTAGTCTCACACAACTGTTCAACACTGCAGCTAATGCGCTACAGGACTGGCTAGTCTCACACAACTGCTCAACACTGCAGCTAATGTGCTACAGGACTGGTTAGTCTCACACAACTGCTCAGCACTGCAGCTAATGCGCTACAGAACTGGTTAGTCTCACACAACTGCTCAACGCTACAGCTAATGCGCTACAGGACTGGCTAGTCTCACACAACTGCTCAACACTGCAGCTAATGTACTACAGGACTGGCTAGTCTCACACAACTGCTCAACACTGCAGCTAATGTGCTACAGGACTGGCTAGTCTCACACAACTGCTCAACACTGCAGCTAATGTACTACAGGACTGGTTAGTCTCACACAACTGCTCAACACTGCAGCTAATGCGCTACAGGACTGGTAGTCTCACACAACTGTTCAACACTGCAGCTAATGCGCTACAGGACTGGTTAGTCTCACACAACTGCTCAACACTGCAGCTAATGTACTACAGGACTGGCTAGTCTCACACAACTGCTCAACACTGCAGCTAATGTACTACAGGACTGGCTAGTCTCACACAACTGCTCAACACTGCAGCTAATGTACTACAGGACTGGTTAGTCTCACACAACTGCTCAACACTGCAGCTAATGTACTACAGGACTGGCTAGTCTCACACAACTGCTCAACACTGCAGCTAATGTACTACAGGACTGGTTAGTCTCACACAACTGCTCAACACTCCAGCTAATGTACTACAGGACTGGTTAGTCTCACACAACTGCTCAACACTGCAGCTAATGCGCTACAGGACTGGTAGTCTCACACAACTGTTCAACACTGCAGCTAATGCGCTACAGGACTGGCTAGTCTCACACAACTGCTCAACACTGCAGCTAATGTGCTACAGGACTGGTTAGTCTCACACAACTGCTCAGCACTGCAGCTAATGCGCTACAGAACTGTTAGTCTCACACAACTGCTCAACACTGCAGCTAATGTGTTACATGACTGGTTAGTCTCACACAACTGCTCAACACTGCAGCTAATGTGCTACAGGACTGGTTAGTCTCACACAACTGCTCAACACTACAGCTAATGCGCTACAGGACTGGCTAGTCTCACACAACTGCTCAACACTGCCCCCCCCCCCCCCATCTACTATCTACTCTCCACAACTCTGAGCTTGTTGGCTGTTGCTTGGAGTGGAGGTCAAACCTTGATACAAAGTTAGGATTTAATAAATTTATTATTACTGATAGTCCAGAATGTAACAGACCAAAGCAAGATCCAAAAGTAACCTGCCAGGCAGTGCCAGTTGCCTTGCTTTTATTAAAATATTTACAGGATATCCACAAGCTAAACAAGGCAAATACCAATCGCAATAATTTAGTGAGTTTGAGGGACAAGTGAGGTTTTTGAATAGGTTCAATCCATCCTTGGCCACCCATGTATCATCCCCCCAAGTGCATGGCCACTGCTAAACTGACTGCTTTTCTCACCACCAACTAGATGAATTAAAGACAGCTAACATCTACACCCATAGAGCACACTTGTACCCTCCACCTACCAGGTCCCTGCTACCCACAACCCTCTCTCCCTTTCAACTTCTTCACAAAGATCTCTCCTCCAACAAGTTGGAAGGCTCTATGAACAAGCGGATAGACTTCAGCCCCTGCACACATAAACTAAAGTGGGCGGAGTTATGCACTCCCAAGTGATAACAGATGGTAACTTCTAAACCAAATGATGGCCAAGAGATGAGGAGTTATAGCCAAGAGTACAAGTGACCTATGACAGCTAAGATCAGAGAGAGACAGACAAGCCAATGCTCTAGTTACAGATGTATTGGACTACTAATGGGAAGGATTATAAATGCACCAATAGGAAGTGAACTTTCAAGTGAAAGTGTTTTCTGTGTAAGAACGACCAAACTTAGTATCTAGTTAGTCTTGAATAAGGATTGTTACTGAATAAGGTACCGTACTTTTCGCTATTACAACTATTAATGTTTGGTTGACTTTTAATCTGTGTAGTGTGTCTGGAGGGTTGCCATAGTTGAGTTCTGTCTCAACTGAGTTCTTGTGTTGAGTTGGTAGGGTGCTTTGGTACTAGGTCAAGGTAGAGCGTCTCTATTGTAAGTCAAGGTCAAGGTTGAGTAACTCGTACTTTATTCAAGTGCTTGGATTTTGGTCAAGTGAACCAGGATTTTAGTCAAGTCATTCAGACTTGGATTTTTACTGATTCTAACGAAGAATTAGAAAAGTTTACTTGGAAATAATTCCAAGACAACATCTTGTTGTTCTGCAAGTTTTTGCCTATTTCAACTTTTCTTGTTAACAATATCTTTCTCTACAATTAGGACAATAAATCCGACATAGATAGGCTATCTTTAAATTACTTTGGTTTCAGCTGCCACAGGAGATGCAGGAGGTGTGGTTTAACATTTACTTCTTGATACAAAATACATTAATCTGTAGCTATAGCCTTTCTCTATCACTCAGTGATCTCTAGACAAATATTTAATAGCAGTGACAAAGTATACAAGGCAGCAGGTACACGGTGGGAAGGTGTAACATCAACATTAGTGTTACATACAGAATATATATACTGTCATATGGTACACTATCTGAGGCTACCATTGGCCCCCTCCCCCCCAACCATAGCTGTAGATAAAGGGCAAGGTCAAACTGAATTTTTGACAATTCTAAATAAAAAAAAAAATGTTCACTTTTATATCTATTTATAGTACGATAATATTCCCTTCAGCAGCTGTGTGTAGCCTGAGTACAATAATCAGAGGCTTGGGCAATGCCAACAGACACAATATTGATCATGATAATTGTGACATCAGCAAGAGTGCACAACTCCAATTTTCAACCACCATTAATGGGACAGTTTAGAGGTTGTTACAAACAAACAAACTTGGTTCCCTTTGTTTTATGGATAACATGAATCTTGGCCCAAACTATTTTATGCTGGCAATTGTACATAATAACACAACTATGTCAGCCTAACAAACATTAACGGTATGCAGCTGTTGTAATCGTTAGCTAGCAAACCTTGTTTCCTGCGTTAATGGCAACTGCAAGCACTTATTTACTGCATTTATAAAGTGTTTCAATTAAACAAAATTTTGATATTTTGCCACAGTCAAAATGAACATTAAACACTGATATTCTGTTGTTTCTTGTGTATATTATGTATGTTGTCATGTCTATACTAGATGAGAGATCTGAATAAAAACAAAATATGGTGTGTACAAACTGCATTGATGATATAGTTATTGCATTCTAGCCCAACCCTTGTCTTGGGATGTGAAAAGTTGTTTTCACTCCAAACAAGCGTGAGGTTACAATAAAACTGACATTTCACAGATTTCAGATTGTTACATGTACTTTTCAATTAACCATACAAAGATTTTTAAACAAAGAAGCAAACAATTTTACAATATTTCAACTTTGATTTTTCCCACAAATTTATGTTGGAGTCGCTATTCAAACTAGGTATGAATGGAATCCCTAAATAAGTGAACTACCAATTGCTAAAGGGGTTTGTGTAATGAGCTTGAGTTCCCCCAATGAATGTTTGTTACTTAGTACACTCACATATGTACCAGTCTCAACCACTCACTAAAGTTTTGTGTTGTCTAGCCACTGTGTGATTTATTTGTTTTGTTTATTTGAGCTTTTTATTTAGCTTTCAGAACCTGAAGCAGCTGAGGGTGCTCAATCTTGGAGGGAACAAGTTTAAGCATCTCCCTGCTGTAGTCTACAAACTCACTGAACTAGAGACACTAGATCTCCACTTTAATAGTGAACTAGAGAGGATAGAGGATGACTTGCTGCATCTCACAAAACTCAACTGTTTGTACTGTACACTGTGTGACTCTCTTGTTTACCCTCCATCCGCTGTGTGTGAGCAAGGAGTGACTGCAGTGAGAAAGTTCTTCAATGACCTCATACTAGCTAAAGGAATAGAAAAAACTGTTGTGCCAGTCGCTATCATTGGAAAAAGCATGTCAGGTAAATCGAGTGTTGTTAAAAGCCTCCTGAGTGGTCAGCGCACTTTGTCTCATCGCCAAGCCAACTCTCCATTGGACGAAACCACCAAAGTGTTTGAGTTGAAAGACTTACAGCTACCAAGTTCTCAGCTCAAGTTGATTGACTTTGGTGGCAATGATGTCTACCAAATTGCGTACAGAATGATGATTAAAGGGCAATACTTACCTCTCGTAGTGGTCAATCTTAAAGAGTTTTCCTCTCTTTCATCATCTCTTGGGACCAAGGAGGCAACCAGGAAGGTGTGCTTGGACTGGCTAGCACACCTTTACCTAGCTTGTCCCAGGTTGGATCGTCCCATACTCGTAGTCACTCATGTGGACACAATGGAGAGTGACACTGCTAAGTGCTGTGTCAAAGAGCTTCTCAAACAAGTTGAAATTATTCGACAAGAAGTGCTGAAAGAAGAAAAAGAGCTACAAGCTAAACACACTTTGAGTTTCCACAAAATACCGCATCTCTCCAACACGGATGTCCCCCTGTTTGCTCCTGATGACATATTTGAGTTTGGTGACATCACAACAACTTCAGAGAACATCCAAAGTCTCAAGAACAATCTAGAAGAACGCAGCAAAGACTTCAAAGCTGTCATTCCCCGGCTGTGGGAAGAGTTGGCATCATTCATACACAATCATGCAGACACACCGTATGTGTCTATCGCTGATGTAACATCAAAGTATTCTAGCAAAGACTGTTTTGTCATATTGAGATACATGCACAACATCGGTGACATTTTGTGGTTTGAGAACATGGTTGGCCTTAAAGACTACATATTCCACCAAATCCCTGCTGTCACTAAAATGATGACTGTGCTCTTTCATCACAGCTCTGAGGATCAATGGAAGAAGCGATTAACCAATTTCTTACCATTTGTCTATGACGGCCAGTCAATCAGCAAAAAGAAGTACAAAGCACTGATTCAGAGGTTCATTTCGTCAGGAGTAATCGATAGAATACTGCTAGTCCATCTGCTTGAGAAAGAGTCGCAGTTTCCACCTGATGTGGCTCTTGATTTACTTCAGTGCTTTTGCATCGTTTTTGGACCAATCGAAAGTAGAGCTGGAATTGACTACGTGATTCCATTTTTTGCTCCCAAATCCAAAGATGATTCATGGAAGACTGATGGTCCCCTACAATTACGCGCAGACATCGTACTTGGTGGCCTGACCCTCCCAAAGTATGTACATCAACTTATAACAGTGACAGTGCTAAACCGTTGTTTGGACTCTACTGACAGCATTGAAGTTACTTACAATGGCGCTACAATCTACCACGGAGAGAGCACTACGCATCTGGTACACAATTTTGTGAATGGAACAGTGACATTACAGATCTCAACTCCTTTGAGTCTACTCGCTGACTCCTGGAAACGCCTTATAGACACAGCTCAGCCGGTGTTCTCGCTGATCTCTCAAGAGTGGAAAGCTTGCCATTTGTCATTTAACTTCTACTGCTCCCACTGCCTCTTTCTCAGTGACCCAAGTCCTGCATTTGACATTGACCCCCGATGGTTTCAAACCCGCTCAAACATCAATTCAACCGCCATGGAAGAAGCATCAGTTTTGGTAGAAAGCTTTCAGGGAATACAACCAGTTACCTGTGACAGAGAGGCAGAAGTGAAGAAGAGCAAGAAGCCTTCAGTTCCCAAGCCATTCAAGTATCCATGTAAGTCAATAGCATACTTGTACTTTGGTGGACAAATGGTAGTGACTGTAACTACCAAAAAGTTGTATGTACACAAATGTTTAATATAGATACACGCATTATAGTCTATCAGTTACATTAGAAATGACTTGGATTTGATTTCAGGCTACGAGTTGTCAGAGAGTGAAATCCAGAAACTGGAGGAATATCTCTCAAACCTGGAGTCCAACCGGTACCCAAAAACTGCTGGTAGAGTACACATAACTGTACATTACATAACTTTGTGTGAAGACTGTTGATTTAAAGTGGTGAAGTAGAGCTATTGCAACAATGCTATTGCCATTTATTGGTTTCTGTGAAGTTATGACTAACTAAGTGACTATTATACTATTTTTGATCCATCCATACAAAACCTGTAAGCTTCCCTTCTAATGGTTATTCAGGCCTAAATAGTTGCCACCTGCTTTGATGGGCCGACTAATATGACCACTTTTACGTTTCGAGGTTTTGATTTTTTTATTTTCGAGGCAGTAAAAAAGGTCTCTCTCTATTTACTGGATTGCCTCCACAAAATGGCAGTCTTTACTTGATGCTGTTTGACAACTAGACTGCGTTATATCTGCTCTACTTCCTATTTATAAAATTGATAAAAATTTGATAAAATGGTCGACCCTAAACAAAAATAGGTTTTTTTTCTTCATTCATGGATACTTCATCTCGATGTGACTTCATGGTCAATCTACTATTGTCTTATACACTTACTTGACTTGGTGTAACATAAGCTCTCTGTATGATACAGCTGCTGGAGGTGCTGCCGAAGGTGCTGCTGAAGATGCTGCCGAAGGTGCTGCCGATGGTGCTGCTGAAGGTGCTGCCGAAGGTGCTGCCGATGGTGCTGCTAGCAGACTACCGGAGGGAAAAAGAGTTCAAGAGAGAGATGATGTATTGTCTGCCAGAGAGAACGAGGAACAATGGGGTCCTACAGTTACCTTTCAGAAAGCCATAAAGTTGGTACCTTTGAAGAAAACATGGAGAACACAACTCCCCTCCAATGAGGTAATACTTGAGGTTTTCGGTACTCAAAACTGTTTGTCAAGTTAAACTAAAGCTCCAAGTCCTCCATTGAC
Source organism: Cryptosula pallasiana (assembly GCA_945261195.1). NCBI lineage: Eukaryota > Metazoa > Bryozoa > Gymnolaemata > Cheilostomatida > Cryptosulidae > Cryptosula > Cryptosula pallasiana. The sequence goes on from OX183130.1 coordinate 25,096,442, forward strand.
TCTTGGTTATACATTGTTATCTTGTAGACAGAACCGAGCTTTGGTGTGCAAGTGAAATAGAATCTTTGCATACTTTTTGATGGGCAAATATATTTCTAGCCACTTGAATGTGCATGTTTTGGCCACGGTTAATAAAACAGCTCGCACCTGGCTGGAGTTTAAACTCATGGCTTTAAATCAAAACCACTGAGCACAAAGTGGGAAAAAGCAATCTTACTTGAAAAGAGTTAATTGGCTGGAAGATATCGTACAGAGAGTAAAATGTCTCCCATTAGAGTGGTATGGCGTGTAATTCTAAACTCTTATGGGCTTGCCACATGAGCCAGAATATCATCCGTATCCGTCGTTCCCTCGCGCAGGATGGTACATCCAGCGCAGGATGAAGCAGAACGAACTTGATCAATTTTTCATCCTCTCCGTCATGCTGTGATTGGTTAACTAACCCGCAGCAATTCTATTTGCAAAATTATCTTGATTTTCCATGCGTTAACATAATATATATTTTTTAAAATAGCATTATATATTATAATGGTTATATGACCATTGGTGTTTGTCAGAACCCACGCATACAGTTTCTAAAATAATCATCGTTTGTGGTGGAAAAACTCAAAAAATAAATAATTCTGTGAAGGCGTAAAAGTTATAAATGATAATGAATTATATATTTTATAATAATTTTTTATCAATTACTTGACTAATAATGATAAAATTAATAATAAAAAATAGGGTTTTATAAAATAAATATTATGAAAATAATCAGAAACAGGAAACCATGTGGGACTCACAAAATATTAATCCTGCTCTTATGATGTGTTTGAAATCCAAGGCTGATTGTTTGTCACAACTGACTTAGTTGTACGATCGACTCCTCAAATAGCCACATCAATGTAAGCAACGCTGTCCACAGTGCTGTGTAGGTGTGGATAAATGTCATAAAGTTGTCTATACTGTTAGTAGGTTTGGTCTCCATGGTTAGCTATATGTGGTGTATCTACATAACAGATCAGTGTTAGTTCTATATATGTTAGTCAAACGGAATATCATCGCTCACTTTCTCTTCATTCACTTTCCATTCACCACCCCATTAATGCTGGGCTAGGTTGGGTAGTGAGTGAGTGTCCATGCTGAGCTATTCCGTTTACTATTGAATTTTAGAGTTGATTGTTGTTCTCTCTTTCCATTAATGTAGATTGTTTGACTGGCCAGTTGCTAGCTCTATACTAAACTGTATTGATGAGATAGCGTATCATGTTGATACACTTCATTGTGCAATTGGGGGTTATTTACACAATTTTACTTCATCAGAAAGAGCAGACAACTTTTTGAAAGTTAATACAGATATTGAAATGGAGAAAAATGTTGAGAGTTGTCATCTCTACAATAATTTGAGCTGGACAACTTCATAAAAGCAACAGGGAAACACAAACTGATGATTTCACTTTGGTGCTCAATCGAACACTGCGTCTGTCATTTCAGTTGCCAGTCAGGCTCGTGTGGCATACCATCCATCGCCAGACCCTGACTCTGGTTACTGCAGACAGGCTCATGTGGCGAGGGCATTACATGTACTTTGAGTAGACATGCAATCTTGTGAAGTGGTAGCTAATGATACTTTTGAATTTTCTTCAGATTCAATAAAAGGTTTTTGATAGACAAATTACAATACAACAGATACTTGACACCATCTACTCTGTTTACAGAGGGACCAGGCAAGAGACAAACAGACATCTACAAATACCTCCACCTTCCAATCTACTACAACTACAGGTATGTATGTGTGTAACAGGTGAGAGATTTAGGCAACGCACATTATTCATCTATTTTCTACTGTCAGTTTTTTATCAACCAATGATACAAAGTTATTCACAACCTTTCACATGGTGAACTGCTCTGTTGTATTAGCAAAGTAGCACTCACTTTTGGCAGGCATCCAAAACATGCGTGTGAGTGAGCCAGTGTGCGTACTACAGTCACAGTTCACATTTCAAAGTGCATTCTGTTTACCTAAGCTGGTGACCAAGTTTGGTTTGTTACTAAATGCCTGAATAAACTCAAACATTTGACTCTCTTTTTGTGTTTTATAATCATTTAACCTCAAAATAGTTTCAGAAATTTATCGATGTCAGTAAATGGGAAAGGTTTGTTGGAACTGAATGAGTAATGCTCCACCAAGACTGTGGTTCACGGATTTTGGTAGAGAGTTCAAGGTCATTACTTTGTCCATGTAACTCGTGCTCTGTTGAAATTCCTCAATCAAAGGCTTAACTACAGGTTAAATACACAAAGATATGTTACAGTGCAAGTGTTTGTATCTCTAATACGAATGTTGCTCATTGTACATGATATATACCCAGATGGAAACATTGCTGGTGCCAGCTCTTCACTTGTTGGATCTTCCACAGCTGCAGCTAGTTCACTCGTGTCTCAAGACTTTGTCTACTATGAGTATATAGATGACCAAATATACAATGACAACTAGAAAGTCTCATTCGCATTGGAGTTGTGCTCCCTTGGTTCAATGATCGTGAGTATATAAAACATTTTTCAATGCGTTCACTTGACTTTTCATTTTACAGTGAAGACCTCTCTCTCCGTTGGTTACATAACTATACTAGAATACTTTTTTGTGTACGACAAGTTTTATTATCAAGAAGTAGACATCTACCTGTTTGTCTGTAGCCATCATTCCACTGAGGAGTTTGATTAGAAGGAAGTTGAACAAGTGATCAATACCATTATCTCGTATACGATCTAAGTCAAAATCGGCTTGCAATAAAAATGGCTAACAGTTCTGAACATTTCTGAGTATTACAAACGAAGTCTGGGTATACAATAAATGTGTTAAGTATCAAAATTATTATTTCAATTGGGTTAAAACGCTCTGAATTCCATTACACCACCCAAAAGATATTTTGGTATTGCTATTGCGCTGAGATAAATGTCACTGTAGTTATAACAAGCCAACAAATGAGGCTACAATTTATTATTAAATTGTTCTAATGTCCAAAAATAAAAACTCTAGCAGCAAATATTTTGATACAAAATGCCAGCAGATATATTTCACGAGTTCATCAAGCGTATAAAATAAGGTTAGTGTAAATAACAACAACAAACATTGACTGTTTTTAAAAAAAAAACGGTTTTATTACCTGAAAAAAAAAAACGAACAATCAGTTGAAAGCTAAACAGCTTTAATTGGCTCACAAACCTTTTGAAAATATCTTTTCCACAAACTAGTTGGACCTTAAATCATAAAAGTCAGAGTTTCTGTTTCACTGGTTTCTGCAGCTTCCTTTGTAAACTGATTTAATTCTCCACCACAATCTGTTTGACTTATTAAGCCTGGTTCACATACATCGTAGATGGCTCGCACGAGGGATCCGCGATCACTTGCGAGCCATCTGCGATGTATGTGAACCTGGATTTCCTGTGGCTCGCACGACGTCATAGAGGCTCGTAGAAAAGTTCAGCTGAACAAACTTTCGTGCGACCGTCGTACGATAGAGAGTAAATTTTCTTACTTTCTTTTTCAAAAACCACATTCAGGTCAAGGTTACTCATGTAAAAATGACTGCCATCAAAAAATTGTAATAAATAATAAAATTATTATTGTTTAATTATAAATATTGATTATTATTTATTATTAATTTTCTGATTGAAATATTGTGTTAGTTGATTTAAATGTATAAATATATGTATTTTCTTTAAATCTTTATATAATAGCATAATTAGCATATTATTATAAATTGAGATTCAAAATTTTATATTAAGAGCTGGTAAAAAAATGATAATGCACCATTGAACAACAGTTAAAAATTTAATTAAAAAATATGGAATAACATTTAATGATAATATCAGCAAAAATGTAAAAAAATTTTATCACTGTTAAAAATAATAAATTATTTGGTGTAAATTGAACAACGATAATTAATTTAGTATGTATCTAGTCGTTGGTCAGTGAAGACGTGTTTCGAGATTTTATTACCTCACAGTCAAGAGAGTGATTATACTTCTTGCGATCGTGGTTTTGCCAAGTTATGTGAACATGTATCGCGGATCCGTCGCACGAGGGATCCACGATCACTTGCGAGCCATCTACGATGTATGTGAACCAGGCTTTAGAAAACAGCCACGCCATTTTCTTTTAGCTTTTTATTTGACCGCACGCAGATTTTACTGTCTAGCGTAATTGATGATATGCCAGGCTTCATCAGATTTCTCTATTTAGATAGATTTATTTGCTCGTGCGATGATTCATTAGAAAGATCGGTATGCCTGTTGATTAGCCAATACACTAATTGATGAAATTGTATCTAGGATATTCCGACAAGCAGTTTGTACCATTTTAATTAGGTTTCCAATTTAAAACTACCTTTTAAAAATCTTAATTATTGTTAATTGATGCTTTTTAATTTTTTTCTTGAAAAGATAGCCAGTATTTCAGATTTAATCATTGTCGCTGTAGTGAATAAAAACGACATAAGAAATACAATTTCGACTTTGTTTTGTCTATCTAATATTATTATAAAATTATACTAATGTTATCGTTTAATTAATGCTTAAATTGAAAATTATTATTTTGATAAAAATCTTCCATCAGTTTTTTTGGTTTCTGATCATAAGCACTATAACGTGAACGCCTGTGTATACTTAATAACGAGCTTATCAAAGATGAAACAAATTGCTGACTTGAGAAAAACTGTTCCGAAAAAACTGAAATTGGTTGCAATATGATTTTTGTACAATCAAAAGAGTCTCTGCACACATAATCCCAATAATTAGGAGGCCCTACTTCTATAAAAACCAGCCAAGACTTTGAAAACTCGCTTTATAGCCCTATATAACTTGTTGCCCCTCCGGGGAAAAGATGGTGTCTTGGTAAGTGCTTACTGCGTCTATAGGAATTGTCTTACTGGTGATAGGACAACTCCAAATAATTTTTCTGAACACATTTCAACCTCAAAAAGTTTAAATTAAATCAAATCCTCTCCAAATTAGGCCTCCTGGGCCCTTGAACAGAAGGGTGGGGAGGGAGCCTTCATTGTGTGGGTGGTGTTGAGAAAAGACTGAGACCTTTTTTGTAGGTTGTGTTAGCGGAAAGTTGAAGGCCCTTCTTGTTTAGCCCGTGTTAAGGAAAGACTGAGACCCCTGCAGCGGGTTGATTGGGTGGAGGAATGGGAAATGGAAGAAACAGAGTTTCGGCTTTTAATTCTCCGTCACTTGACTTTTTACACCAATGATCTCCAACTTTCTCTGCTGTACATTAGAGCAATGACCTTCAACTTTCTCTACTGTACATTAGAGCAATGACCTTCAACTTTCTCTACTGTACATTAGAGCAATGACCTTCAACTTTCTCTATTGTACATTAGAGCAATGACCTTCAACTTTCTCTACTGTACATTAGAACAATGACCTTCAACTTTCTCTACTGTACATTAGAGCAATGACCTTCAACTTTCTCTACTGTACATTAGAGCAATGACCTTCAACTTTCTCTACTGTACATTAGAGCAATGACCTTCAACTTTCTCTGCTGTACATTAGAGCAATGACCTTCAACTTTCTCTATTGTACATTAGAGCAATGACCTTCAAGTTTCTCTACTGTACATTAGAGCAATGACTGTTTGAAGTCAAGCACCAATGGTCTATAGTTACCTCATGATATACTGATGCATAAAAAACACTTGTATTATAAATAATTCTGGTATTTTTAACTTCTGGGTGGGGGATGAAATTAGAATTACCATTTTCACATACGCTAATATATATAATAGTTATTGATATGAAAATTGTACATTGCGTAATATAAAACATTTTTCACTGAAAGCTGAATGATTTAAAGGATTGTAGTGAAATGAAGGGTTTACACTGGATCATGTCCATTTATCTTCAGAGCTGTGTCCAAATCACAGTGATTCAAATATTTGGTGACTCAAATATTTGGTGACTCAAATATTTGGTGACTCAATTATTTGGTGACTCAATTATTTGGGAAATGAGTTATTTCAGTTACTTGATACAACTGGTGATTCGATTTGATTTGGTTACTTTCCTAATTATTTGGTTTGATTTGCCTCTTTCCACAAGATTTGACTAAATATTTGCGAAAACCTAACAAATCATCAAAAAACCGGTGCTGATGTTCGCAGCTTTTTTCATGCTTGTAATTGACCTGAGATTGCCATAACTCATAGTATTTAATTGTAGCAAATAAATAAAAGCAGTGAAGAGAAGTTACCCAATTCTCATTAGCCTATAGTAGTCAAGGGTCAGTGAACTATGCTGCCTTTTCTGTTATGTATAAGTTTTCATCAGCAGAAGTCAAAGTATCAATTGACTACCTACTTATCTGACTTGAATGTGCTGAGCTGAGAGCGTTTATGGATGGCGACCAGGTTATTTACTTTTGTGTAGTGAGTAATGCATTAGTTGATCATGTACTATAATGATTACTGCTCTAATACATGTGCAAACTAATGCTCAGTGTTTGCTATTATTTATCAATTATCTGGTATCGCTGGTACTATTAGCAATAGTCTAGCACAATGACAGTTTTTGGCAATGAAGAAATCTTAGAAAGATATAAACCATAGTGGTTGATTGTTTTTGCCTTCTGAGTGTACATTTTATCTATTGCATGGAACTGGCCAATTCATTTGGCTAGTCTAAGCATTGGTTTGGAGTTTAAATGATAATATATGTCGTCATACCAATGAATAAGTGTACGCAGGAAAATGCAAGTTTGTGAAAGTAATCAAGTTGGAACATTGTTTTCTAGGTACCAGCTAACCACACATTGCGATCTAACTTTGAGTCAATTTTTTATTTCCAATAGTATCAGTGATGATTTGCAAATTTTGCTGCAAATGACGCTCCAAATACTTGATTTGATTTGGAACAACTCCTGACTTAACGTGATTTGAAGGAAAATTCAAGTGATTTGATTTGAGTCATGAAAACCATGATTTGTCACAGCTATGTTTATCTTTACTTGGCCATTTCCACATATTATATTACAGTGAGGGGGCTCAGCATAGCCAACCGTATTGTAGTAGATTTCTGTCCTCTTACTACCGACACAACGACATCCACTGCGTTCCTCCTGTACACCTTCTCTCACTACTCTAACACTTCAGGGTCCACCCCAAATAGACGTTAACAACTTCCACGGGGTCAACGACCCAGACAAACTATACCAGAGTTACGAGAATAAATACTTTATTAACTGATTCCATTTAGTAATATAAAATATGACGTCTAAGCATAATCCACTCCACTTCTGTTTAACACAGTACAAGAGCTGCCTTCTATAGTGGGAGGAGGTGAACCAATGACGCACAACGATACAAATATATAACGAATAAACAAATAGCATACAAATCATATAAACAATACAGGCCAATCACATGCAGTAGCACATGGCAAAGCAGCTCTGGGCTGCCTTCTCGCTCTTTCTAGAGTAGTGAAAAGTTCCACTCCTTATATGGTCCTTCACTTTCTTAATCTCTGTTTCTATCACCCATGATTTATTGAGTCCCTTTGTAGTGGTGGGCATTCAGCTGCTGGGGTCCCAGGCTATTTTTGAAGCCATATTAAATGACTGGGCTGGTATACTGGCACGGGATAACCCGGGATAGGTTCTCTATGGTTTATACTGGCTTGTAGCAGACCCGGGATAGCCGGTCTTCTTAACCCGGGATAAGTTATAATGTTATAAAGGGAGAATCCCGGTTCCACTTATCTGGCACTAGGGGGATAAAGGACGTGGTGGAATAATAGTTTAAGGTAGGGGGAGGGTGGGGGTTAGGGTCTAGACAGCTTTTTACCATGAAAATCTCCCACGATGTTTCTAATAGTTCTGAGAGTTTCTTCTCTCCCCTCATTGGTGCCACCACTCAGGCTTCTTTCTCCGGAAGCAGAACTACTGCTAAAGCATGTGTGTAGAGACTTTGGTTGGATTAAAGGGGGTAAGGACATGAGAGTCAGGGTGAGAGAGAGGTTGGGGGAAGTGAAAGCTTTACTAGGTAGCTAGTACCTGACATCACCGAGGTCAAAATACCTCCGAAGTGTTAAAATTGAACAATGCTGATCTCCGACTTCTGTCAGCTCCTACTAGTAATGTATTATTCAGCAATCGTTTATATAGTTAATTGATTTGCTCCATGTCTGTTGATCTACGTCTATGTTGGTAAAGTTACATAGATGCTATAAAAAAAATTACGGCGATTGCTTTTGGTTAAGAAGCCATGCGCTTATGCAAACCTTTCAAACCATTTCAAAATTGTTTAGATTATTTTAAAACAGTTCAGACTATTTCAAAATAGTTCTTAAAGTCTGTAGACGGTTAATATTATTTGTAAAGTGTTCATACATTTTGTAATTTTTTAAACATCTGAATCATTCCTAAGCTGTTTGAATTGTTTACAAACAACCATACGCTTTGTAAAATTTATGATTGTTTGACAGGAAGTACAGTGTTGTGGCATGAAACCTCACAACTGCTAAGGTTGACAATTTAGTTTTTTAGGATATTTTACTACAATCACCCAATAATTTTCTATGTAGAAAATGCTTTGCAAACTTTTCAGATTATTTCAAACTGATTATACGTATTGAAAGTGGAAGTTTCTAACGTTATGAGCCACCATAGTATCTCAGAATGTTTCCTTTTTGTGGTTGAATGAAGGTTTGTCAATCATTGTAATGGGTGGAAAACAACTGTTACGTCAAAATCAGTTTGTTCTTTCGTAATTATTTGTTACAAAAGATAGATTTACCCAGTACGTGCTGGAAACTGTTAGAATATTAAAACTGCCATCTTAATGCAACGCTTTTTACTGGAAATGTATTTAATTTGAGAAAAATTAATTTTTCTCAAATTTAAAAAAACGGATCATTTTTTTTTCAATTTTTTTCCAGTTTTTCTTGAACTAAAAATTTTCACTGTCAGTTTTTGTTTCTATTTCTAATTGATGTGTAGTTACAAATATATGGGACCAGAGGGAACAATAGACATGACATGTAGAAAGAGGGCAGGAAGTGGAATGGACAATCTCCAACAAAAATCTCAGCGGATTTTCACCAAAATTAATCCTCACCAGCTCACTTGTATTCCTTTAGTGCAGATGTACTAACATAGCACCCACAACTAACATGTAAAACAATTCACTTTACTCTTTCTGACTGTTTTAGATGGAGTTAGCCTGAGATCTTACCTGAGACAACTCTAACATTGTAAGTGTGTGGGCTGATACTTGTACACAGTGGGATTGTCACATACTACTTGTATACATCGTACACTCCATTCATAGATATACTATGTCTATATACTAACATATATATATTGTACTCTGTTACTTTCACTTGGCTAGCTGGCTTGTATTATCTTTTATAGCTGTTATTTCACTCTTAGAGTTGTCTTCTCTCTCTTGTGTTTCATTATTTTATACCTTGTGTGTATCAGCTCTGTTGTTTGTTTGAGCTTTTGGTTATTGCTTACTTGGTGAGTAATCTGCTCGTGACCCACAATGCTTTGCTGAGGTCAATGGTACTGGAAGTATATTTATATTTGGCTGACATCTCGATTTCTGTCTGTCAAACACCCCAGCCTGGTTTGATCAATTTATCTTTGATTTGCTTTTTTACATTTAGTATTACACAACAATTTCTCTTTCCATGTCTTACTACAATCACTTCGCTAACAATATTGTAATGCTTATGTAAGTTTTGTCTTATGCCTGGTTGATTGAATAAAATAGCTGCTATTAAACAAAAAAGTTTTATGACAACATACCAAGAACATACCATACCACCAGTTCCACTGCCTTTGTGTCAGAACTAGGGTGAGAGTTTCTCCAGGAGAAAAGAGAGAGAAGGAGATTGGGTTTCTTGAGGGGGATGCCCTTCAGGGAGGTCGTGACCATTGTTGAGGACTTCCTTGACAAGTACATCCCGAGTTCAGGCAACTCAAGATGCCATGACCAGCAGTACACCATCCCCCACTGCAACTCAAAATCACAACAAAAGAGCTTGTTCGTTGCAGCCAAAGTCTGGAATTCCTTTCCCCCCGTAGCTCACTGCTGCATGGTCTCCCGGTGGCTGGCTAGGTTCCAAGAATGGCAATCCCCTGATTTCTCATTGATTACACTGGACCGATTACCAAAAGACAATTTGCCACATTGCCGGGACCTTCAGCATTGAAATTGGCAATCATCCTAGAAGTACGAAGTAAGTACCTTTTTTCTGCAGCCTGAACACTAATCAGAGAGTTGTTATTGTAAATGATTTGCTCACAGAGCTCTAACGTTTTAACTCCCAACTGGAGTGCTCAGACTGGAACTATTTTGACCTAAAGCAGACATACTTTAACTAATGCTGAATCAATGTCAACAGTTACTGATTCTGGCTGAAACTGTTACTACTGCAGTGAATTCCCGGATAAGGGTACCTCACAGTACTCATTTTAACAAAAGAAAAGTGTCCTTCTAGAATAATCACTCAGATTCTAGAAAAATAGGGTACTGTACTTCCAATTTCCACACTAAGGCTTACAGGGCTAGAGCAAAAAGGTGTCTACATTAAACAGTTTGAAACAAACTCTGATCAATATGGCAATAAATGCAATATCTGTAAATCAACATATATTAATTTGCTATGGAATTACACTATCTCAGTAGTGTGGTTATTCTCCGTGTCTCTGGCACACTGGCACAAACTTCCCAGGTTCTATCCCAGTGTACCTGCCATTGACCTTTCCGGTCTCTAGGTATAGAGGTTGTTATGTAGGGTTCAGGCAGTGAACCATTATGTGATGCTTAGCATTGGGAAAGCTAGGACTTGCGGCAAATGGGGGACTCGGTAATGCAATGCTCAAGAGAAAATGGTGGGGGGTGGTTAATCCTGGCTTACAGCGTCATCTCCATATGGGAAAATGAGGGCATTGTGTATAACTTGAATTCGAATGACTAGCGTCCGTCCCTGTCTGTTGGTGCACGATAGCTTATTTTCGTTCACTTCTACCAGGGACTTGTCAAATTTAATTTTACATTGATGATTGGTGAGAAATGGCATGTCCAAAATGGAATCTTCGTTAATCTAGCTAATTATGATGGTAACCTAGATTTTCATGTCTCAAAGACAAAGGGGAATTTTGATGGTGTAGAAGAAAAGCAAATAGGTTCCATCCACCATGACCTGTGAGTGTCACTCTCTTGTTGTGTGTACTTGGTGGCCTGTGATGACTGATTGAACATATGCCGAGACAAGAGGTTAGTAGTGCTCCCCTTGTCCCCATGGCTGGTATGGGTTTCCCCTCTACTCACTCAAGCAAGAAATTGCTACTCTTGTTTGGTCTTATTATGGTAGCGGATTGGGTAGAATCAATGGGCAAGACTTTTGGGGGGCTGGTAGTAGAGGTAGGTTTTTTTCTCTGGGGTCAGGAAGGACTTTGGGGGACAAGCAGGAGGTTTTCTCGACGAGGGAGGTGAAGGGGGGGGGGATGGAGAAAATGGTCTGTAGTGCACATAATGAATGAGCTTCCTCACCTGCCAACACTTCCAGTGGAGTGTACTGGTTGGTGAAAATTAACTAGAAAATTTCTCAGCTAAGCTGAGTTAGAGGGTTCCATGTCGGTGTCTGTGTAGCAGCAGAGTGGTAGACGAGATTGTAATAAATTAGTCTCTCCATCAATTGTCTATACTCCCAGGGTGCTCTGTTGTAGCTGTCTTCGATCTTTGTACATCTGGCGACACCCGTTTTCCGACTGCACACTGAGTGTGCTGAAGTTTGTAAGCCACAATCTCACACCACAGCTCCTTTGTAGGTGGCCAGTCTTTCATCACTCTAACACCGTGGTAGGGTCGGAATCACAAGGCTGAACAGTGTAGTAAGGGCTAATTATTGGAGCAGAGAAACCAAGGGTGGTGGCTATGCAGCTAAAAGGTCTGTTGGCTTAATAGCAAGGGGGTTGGCTGGTTTTTGATTTGGCTTCTGGCTATCCATCCATTGTTGTTGGAGTTGTTATGATTGTAGATTGGTAGTTTGTAGGGTTTTCAGCAGTGCCGTGAGTGGGTCGTTGATAGCAAGTAGTCATTGGTGGACCTGGTTGACTGGAGCCAAGGGAAAGCGTGTGTTAACGGGGAGTTGCAGCTCATTACATTAGTCCTCTTTTTTGAATGTTTGCACTCTAGGGTATTCGTTCTCAAATCCTCGTCTTCAAATTCGTCCTGAACTGCAAAAGCTTGCCGCCTGGTCTATAAATCGGATAAAAGTTAATTGAGCTTAGGTTTCCTTAAGAAAATTCAAACAGGGCACGAAGTGTGGCAGAAACTCCTTCTATATGATGTGGCCCGCCACACTTGAGGGCATCATCTCATAATTCTTCTTGTATGTGCATCAGAGTTGTTGCTGGCCCAACTGGTTGGCATTGGCAATTTCAATAAATCGAGGTATGAAATACTTGACGCCATCATGGCTGTCATATCTGGGTGCTTTGAAAGGGGCATGTACAAGTCTTTGGACAGGAGGATGGACCAGTCTTTGTGAGGTATCAGTCAGCTGATCAAGCCCTCCGGTAGGTTGATTGGTCTGGGGGCTCCTACCCATAGTGCTAGCTCTTCTGATAGCCATTGAGAAAAATGACAAGACTGTATACAAATTCGGGGTGGCCTCCAGCCAAATGGAAAGGCATGCAAAGGTTGTATACAGAGAATACTGGGTATACAGATTCGAGATAGCTCCTGACTTTTTCTCCTCTCCTCTGTTCCATGGAATCCCGGAAACCTGCTGCTACCGATGTAGGTGAGTTTTGCCACATCACTACATACACAACAGCTCTCCACTTGAATGCACCAATTCTCTCTCATGAGCTCAAACTCTGAACTCCCTCTCCATGGGGTTGGCTCTTCCTTCTTACCCATGAACTCCAATGACTAATAACGAGCTCACAGCTCTGAGTGACCAGACTCATAGTCAGTATAATTAGTTATATCATGCATGACACAATCTGTTTGTCAATACAGGTAAGAGATAGTATCAAATCCCAAAGACTTCTGCTTATACATGGTAAGGCTGTTTCTTTTATACAGAAAGGAAGGAACTGACAGCTCCTTGTTAGGGCTAACCAACAACACATAACATTGAATAATTCAAACCAATAATATACGTGACAACAATAATACAAAATAAGAGTCCAATAAGATATAACACAAAGGATAAGGTTTCAGTTTCCTCGACCGGGTTATCTAATCAGTTTTTGGAGGGAACAGGTATTCCTAATGTGGAGGGGCTGGCTAGTTTGGGCTTCTAGCACATTCAGCTTTTCCTTATGGCTGGTATGCTTAGGTTGGCATCTGGTTATTCACCCACATACTGGATTCAACCAACTATCTCACTAGTTTGGGTTGTTAGGTTGGCTACATTACCTTTTCAAAACATGTCTGCTCAGCACACTAAGCAATCATGTAGAGGTGGACAGCCCACTTGATCAGTGATATACGGCATCATGTAGTTGAGGCTACTGGCAAGGAGAGAAGACAATTTCACCAGGACAAGCGAGTGTTTTTCTCTAGTGAGTGGTAGGAGCTAGTACTGGGGCGGGGTAAGATGATAATGGGAGAAGGGTACGGGTAAGGGCGAATGGGAGGAGGGGTTCTGGTGCTATATATTGCCAAAACCCACCGCAATAGTATGTCTTCATTTATATAGTACTTGTTGGTTTGTCTATATCTATATATTACTTGATGTCACGTCTCTATTAATATATTACTTGATGTTATATACCCGTTTGTACATTACTTGTTGTTATGTCTCTTTTTATATATTACTGGTTGTTATGTCTCTATTTATATATTACTTGTTGTCATGTCTCTATTTATGTATTACTTGTTGTTATGTCTCCATTTATATATTACTTGTTGTTATGTCTCCATTTATATATTACTTGTTGTTATGTCTCCATTTATATATTACTTGATGGTATATACCTATTTATACATTACTTGTTGTTATGTCTCTATTTATATATTACTTGTTGTTATGTCTCCATTTATATATTACTTGTTGTTATGTCTCCATTTATATATTACTTGATGGTATATACCTATTTATACATTACTTGTTGTTATGTCTCTTTTTATATATTACTGGTTGTTATGTCTCTATTTATATATTACTTGTTGTGTTGTCCCTATTTATATATTACTTGATGTGTTGCCTCCATTTATATATTACTTGTTGTTATGTCTCCATTTATATATTACTTGTTGTTATGTCTCTATTTATATATTACTTGTTGTTATGTCTCTATTTATATATTACTTGTTGTTATCTCTCTGTTTATATATTACTTGATGTGTTGTCTCTATTTATATATTACTTGATGTGTTGTCTCTATTTATATATTACTTGATGTGTTGTCCCTATTTATATATTACTTGATGTGTTGTCTCTATTTATATATTACTTGTTGTGTTGTCTCTATTTATATATTACTTGTTGTTATGTCCCTATTTATATATTACTTGTTGTTATGTCTCTATTTATATATTACTTGTTGTTATGTCTCTATTTATATATTACTTGTTGTTATGTCTCTATTTATATATTACTTGTTGTTATCTCTCTGTTTATATATTACTTGTTGTGTTGTCTCTATTTATATATTACTTGTTGTTATGTCTCTATTTATATATTACTTGTTGTTATGTCTCTATTTATATATTACTTGTTGTGTTGTCTCTATTTATATATTACTTGTTGTTATGTCTCTATTTATATATTACTTGTTGTTATCTCTCTGTTTATATATTACTTGTTGTGTTGTCCCTATTTATATATTACTTGTTGTTATGTCTCTATTTATATATTACTTGATGTGTTGTCTCTATTTATATATTACTTGTTGTTATGTCTCTATTTATATATTACTTGATGTGTTGTCTCTATTTATATATTACTTGATGTGTTGCCTCCATTTATATATTACTTGTTGTTATGTCTCCATTTATATATTACTTGTTGTTATGTCTCTATTTATACATTACTTGTTGTTATGTCTCTTTTTATATATTACTGGTTGTTATGTCTCTATTTATATATTACTTGTTGTGTTGTCCCTATTTATATATTACTTGTTGTTATGTCTCTATTTAT
Source organism: Cryptosula pallasiana (assembly GCA_945261195.1). Classification (NCBI taxonomy): domain Eukaryota; kingdom Metazoa; phylum Bryozoa; class Gymnolaemata; order Cheilostomatida; family Cryptosulidae; genus Cryptosula; species Cryptosula pallasiana. The sequence continues at coordinate 25,111,597 of OX183130.1, forward strand.
ATATTACTTGTTGTTATGTCTCTATTTATATATTACTTGTTGTTGTGTCTCTATTTATATATTACTTGTTGCTAAGTCTTCAGTTTTATATTTTGTTGTCGTTTCTCTATTTATATTTGCAATTATTTCGAGGTTATGTGTAACTTTAACTGACAGAGTGCCCTAATTAATAAAAAAACGAGCTCTGTTTGCAGGTCGAATGTTGGTAAAAGTACAAAAACATTATTTTATTACTCAAAGTTTCATATATAAAGATGTTAGAAGTGATACAATCTTTAGATTAAATAGTTTATTGACTCAATTGATACAGCTTTCAGATAGAATGTCTTACTGACTCTATTTAATCTGAATATTGTATCAATAGTGTAAGCTATTTTATATGAAGAGATTGTATCGATGGGGTCTGTAAGCTAGCTTACCTAAAGATTGTATCACTTCTAACATCTTTATACCTGAAATTTCGAATCATGAAATAGTTTTTATACTTTTTCCCCACATTCTACCAACATGTCTGTAATTACATAATCCTTTTTTTTGATACTTTACTATTTATCAATTACTAGATTTCATGTCCCTGTTTGGACGTCGCTTAATAGTTTGGAATTTGATTTTTCTGTCAAAGAAGGATTTTGACATTGACAATTATCAATATTCACATAAATACTGTTTGGTTACTTAATAGTGTTAACCCACTCAATCATTGCCAGAAACTTTTGGTAGTGAGGAGTACCAAGTGCTTAGGAATTTATGTTTCACTTTTTAATATAAAAATTTGAATAAGTTTGTCTCAAATCATTCTTTGGTCTAACTTGTATATAGTCTCTATGTCATGGAGTTGTGAAGTTTTCATTAACTCCTCTTGAGCATGTGTGTTGTGTTAACACAGTATGTCTATGGTTTTACTTTCTTGTCGCTTTTAGTATGTCTCTACTCATCTTTCTCAGTTATGACATCTTTTGGTTGTCTGGCTGGAGGAATTGTGTCCACGGGCGCAGACGATCCCACTAGTGTATTAGCTTATGTAAGGGTGAAAAATACACCGGCTGAGCGGAAACATTTTTCCATGTTAGAAACCTGTAAGGATTTGCCTCGTCCTTCACCAAACAACTACTTGAGAGAGAGACCACCGGGTGGTAATGGATGACAGTTGTCAGCTTGCTTTGCTACTAAGAAACCCACAACATAGGGTAGCAGTAGTGCCGGATTTTGCCAGATTGTTATGAGAGAGGTAAGACATCCTCCCTCTTTTTGTATAAAAGCAGCAATGTTAATTATTTTGTGCCAAAGTTATTGGTATCCTATGTCGATAATATGAAGTTACTGGCTAGAAAAACAATTCATTTGCAGCCTAACTCTCTTTAACCGAGCTTACTCTTGTGGAGAGCCAAAAAGATAATGAAAAGGTACACTACATTTGACCTATAAATCTCATTGTCCTCCATCTGTTCCCCATTTTCACCGAGCCCTTCAAAGATGACAACTTGTCCTGAATAAAGCGACCATTCACCAGAGTGCTGAGAAAATCTAACAGGCTGGCAAAAAACTCGATGTAAATATAGCCAGCTCATTTTACTACAAAACAGTCAATAAATGCAATCGGCTCTTTTTACGAAGCAAAAGGAAAAAAAAAATAAAACTAGGGAAGGGAATTACCAGTCATGCCTACAGAGGAAGTGGTATTTGTCAGCTATGATAAACAAATAGATAGATAACTACCATTCTACTAAAAACAAGTGCCAGCGGTCGAGAAAAAGCCTGTGTTGTAAGATACACTGGCACAATCTACCATTCCCACTTTCCTACCTCAAATCATATTAGTGCGACCTCAAGGGAGTGTTGTTGTTAAGTTGTAACTAGAGATTGTACATCACTGATAAAGAAGAAGATGTGAGAGATTTTGGCAGCAATCAGTGCATTCACCCCCTGTGTCTACCCCCACCCCTGGCCTCTCCTTTAGCTACCTATATGCGCTCCCACCTTCATTTACTACACCTTTGTTTCTTGACCTCTACCCCTTATATACCCTTGGTGAAGGGATAAATGGCAAACACGGTTTACAAAGAGCGAGGTATAAAACCTAAGAAATTGTTTCTGATGGTGCATCTGACCCAGGGTGCCTGTATGGAGTAATCTAGCAGCTATACCAGCTCTGTATAGCTAACAGAGTCGCCCTACCAGCTTTGTAGAGCAACTCACCTGGAGAAACTGTGGAGCATAACAATATTGAGACAGATAGCTTATTAATAGGAAGTAGACAAGGACGACTGCAATCACTAGGACACAAGCTAACTAAACTGAGGTTCCTAATAAAAAAGTCAAGCGCTTTTTGGCTGTGAATGGAAATTATTCACTAAATGGAAACCCCACCTTGTGCGCATTATGAGATTGTATAGGCATCTTTACAATGAATAGTTACATTTTATATTATCGGTAGACTGCAAACTGTTTATTATCTGATTGGCTCACAACCAACAAGGGGATGGGAATTCTTCCTTGCCTTTTATAAGAATAACGACTTTGATGATTTTTTGCAAAGTTTATTGATATCTTGTATTTTGTATATCGCTACATGCAGTGTGTCTAATAAACTATTTTATCCTGAAAGCTGCTTGCTAAGTCTGAGCTTATGACTCAATCTGGATTACTTAGTGCATGTCGCGGGGTATACCTTATGCAAATCTGGAGAGGAGTAGACCGTTGCTGTGTCTGTGCAGTTGTGAAAGATGAAGAGATATAGTACCAAGTAACACATGAATAGATACAGGACTTGAGGTGGTATGAAAAATAGACATACAAAGGGCAATCTATATAAATAGAGACACAATGTTGAGTGATATATAAATAGAGACATAGCAACTAGTGATAACAGGGACATAATGTTAAGTGGTCCATCATTGATAAAATCAAGCAGTATACAAATGGCGACAGAAAAAACTGCGAACAACTTGCTATAAAATAAGATGAAAACATAATATGGTGGTGGATCATGCCGGTAGGGCTCCTACTACTGTCCACTAACAACAGCTGTCCACAGCGCGCAGCTAGTGAAACAGCAAAGCAACACCTCTCTCCTAGAGGTAAAGCAGGGTCGGTCAGACCTTCAGGGTAAAACGGAGAAGTTGGTATCAACTTCACTACTAGTGAGCCCTCGGCTCAGACAAACTAGGTATAGTTTAAGAAATAAAATACATTTATTTGTCCACATTTCACACTTTAGGGAGGCTAGAGAAGTCCACAACAGCAGCAGTAAGAGATAAATGGCAAAGTATACCTGCAAAAGCAGCCTTTTATAGGCTGGTAGCAGGAGCGTATTGCATCATGCTAGTTTATCACACAAGGCAGGAAGTAATACAGCCAATAAGAATAACGACACAAGCGATGGTACTTAACATTGAAGGGATAAGGTGCCTAATGGCAATGAGTATTGTTACAAAGTTGAGTTTTCAGTCTTAGTTAGCCCTATAATCCAGATAAAGGGAAAGTAGAGGTTGATAAGTCCTGGATTCGTCCTCGGGCATCAGTATAGGCTGTCTGTGAAACCTTGGCTATGGCTCCCCTCTTGTTGCCAGCCCAGTATGTCGCTGCAGGGCAGGTAGAGGCCACTCCCGGGTCGATAAAGGTCACTGCAGGGCCGGTAAGTAAAGCTACGGTGCTGGTATAGAGTCTGCAGGGCCGGCATAACATCTGTAGGGCCGGTATAACATCTCCTGGCATGGTAAGGTAATTCATCTTCTTCTGGAGCGATGGAAATTTGGTGCACCACTTGGGGAGGCCTGCCTGGTTTGCTGCCTTTGTCAGAGTCACCTCTAGATTATTATATATGTGCAAGACACCTCTGCTGCTAACATTTGCCACAATATGTAAGGACTTGATAATTAAGTTTATAAGTTCACATCTTTGTATGTGTGCCTAACCAACTTCAAAATGTTTAAAGTTTAATCATCGTAATTAGCATGGCATAAGAATATAACGACAGCCTTGAAAAGAGTAATGAAAAGTGTAGAATTTGGTTTTTTACTGCAATGCTATCGAAACAGCCAAGGGCGCTTTTGTATCTAGCACTATTTATTTTTCGTTGGGCACTTGAAGTAAGTTGTGATGGATATGTTGGCCTCAAACATCCTGTCAACTTTTTAGAGTTTTAAACCGCCGATGACTTGTCTAAACGAAAGCACTAACAGTTTACTTTTCTGCTTTCGGTTCTTTAGCCAATTTTTTGATTAGAAAAAAATAAATTAGCATACTATAAGGTTCCAGTGGATTCATACAGCAGTTGTTGTTCTCTCTGCTTCCATTTACCAAAACTACCAGTCACTAAGGAATCAAAATCTGTATTGACTAAAATAGTACCTTCAGCTACTCAAAAAATTGATTTAGTTGTTGTTCAGTCTTGTTTATTGTTGGTGCAAATGCAAAATAATACATACTGAGTTGAAAAACAAACTCGGTGGAAGAGATTGTCTTTAAAAAATGAAATGCTCCTTCTTATGTTTGAATAATAATCGTTAAAAAAGATTAGGTGGTTTTGTTCAAGAACTTGGCGCAAAGAAAAGCAATTTTTAGTGATCTAGAATAAGGACCTAATCTATTTGCTTGAAAGAATTCTTCAATTTCACACCTCAATACTTTTATCACGAACTGAATGTTATAGGAAACATTTAGAGGCACTTTCTGGTCACCTTGGAGTTACACAAGGCTCTGTGTCCTCAGTAGCTACACAAGTCTTTGAGTGATTGTTGGTTGTACAAAACTGTCCACTTGGTACCGTTCCCTAAATATGCAAGCACCGTTTATTGATTAGTAAATAAACTTAACCAAACACAGAATGCACTTTACAACATGCTTTCAGTGTCAGCATAAGGAATGGGCTAAAACTAGTTTGTTTGTACTTGGTTTGATGATTACTTCCATTGGTACATACTGGTCTACCAATGGTATTATAATTGTTCTAAGCAAGTAATTTGTTTTAAAGCCAACCCAGTGTTTTATTACACATCTAAACACCCATTATAGCCAGAGCACATAAACACCTGTATGCCTAACCCAGATCATATCAAATATAAGTTAATCATCAATGTCCAGGCAGCATAATCTATAGCAGCCAAGACCATTGCAGCTGCTTCCATGACATGGTCAAAGAGTGTGCACACGGCTTGTAGTTTAATTTTACTATAGCCCACACAATACGTTGAGAGGCTTGTTTAGATTATCTTATGGTTTAATGCTAGCTGTGCATTGTTTGTCAGTGCTAATATACTCAAAATACAACTGTGCCATTTTGTAATTATGACTTGCTCTCTCATTCTTAAGTTCGACAACTCAAAGCTCGGCTCGCGTGGTGTGTGACAAGATGCTCACTGATACTGAATGCCGTGACATTTATTAAGCTCCTTTCACCACAGATGTTTTGTTTGAAGCATAATGAAGTATTGTAGTTCATGTTGACAGATTACTGCGACTGATGCACAATATTCATTGAGCCAATTACTCTTGGAAGCACTTATGCATCAAACAAACTTGCCTGAACGGGACCATATGGTGAACAGGTTTATCAATTACAGATGCTGTAGCTTCATAATAAATTATAGTTACCACCGTGCACAGGTAGTACCGGGTATTTCTATCTTGGGTGCTACCACCGGCCGGCACTAAGATTGCTAACATAGCCATCGCACCATGAATAGAACGAGGGATTTCAGAACAAGTTATTTATAGCCTCACCAACCTCAGATGTAGAGATCCAGGTAGGCTGCCAAAGACTAATAGACCGTGAAGCAAGCCAGTCCATTGCATTGGATAGAAAGCCATAGACATAGACAACCATGAGGCTCCATATACCTATAAACTGCATTGCTTGTTATCTGTTTGTGTTTATAGTTATTGTGAAGATTGGGTGACTTGAGATCATCTGGTGTATGGTTGGCCTGTGCGTCATATAGGTCAGTGACTTCCTGTGATTCAGCCATAAAAAGATGAGCTCTCACCATAATCAATGTACTCTATCCTTACGCCTCTTGCTGCTCATGAAATGTTGTGCAAGCAAACGTCGGTAACACTGAAACACTGATCAGGGGTTTTGAGCCAATTCCTCTGCATAATATTGGTGCCATACCGGTCCAGTCTCACCTCTGGAGAGGGGTAGAGAACAGCAGTCAGGTCTGGAGAGACTAAGGACTGTACAACCATGTCAAGAAACTGGAAGTTTGTTCCACAGTAACTGTCTAGTGAACCATCCACTGTAGTGTCCTAACTAAAGTCTCCGGGCAGTTTGTCTGACCCAGGTCTAATGAGGTTGAGCTGCTACCACTTGCAGGAGGACAGAGGAGTTATACTGAGCTGTAATACCCAACCAAGTAATAGAAAAGTTTTTGAAGTTATTAAACAAACCACTGTGCCACAACCAGGAGTTGTGGCGAAGAGTATAACATGGTACAGAGTATTCTATGCACCAACTTGCTTAGTGGCAAGCAGGTAAAGCAAAGCTTTAGCTTAATGAAATGAGACTACAAATTGTTTGCATTGTATTCATAAAACTGGTCGTGCTGGAGCCAACAGCTGCGTTTGTTAAAATAATTCATTTCAATCCTTCCTATTCCGAATGCAATCAATACCAACTGCTATACTCATGTTGGAAGTTGATAAGATTGTCATTCTGTAATATGCTTTGCTATACCAACTGTGTATGTTATGGATGGGAGACAATGACACTCATGTGGAATGGACCGGATGCATTGAGAGAATGTTGCTATTTCATGAAAAGTTGGTTCTGAACATTTATTTTTAGTTTATTCAGTTAAATGGAACAACACTTTGTTGTGTGGAATGCTTACCCCTATCACCTTAAAATTTATTTCTGTGGACCGACTCACTTTTTATGAAACTCTTCCACAATAGTTTACACCAGCAAGTATCTGGTTTCTATCTTACCTGATGAGGTAAATATGGCAGAAATAAAAGATCCTCTGAAACTGTGTGAAAGGCGAGTCAGTTAAGACACAGAGTGGGGACTTTCATTATGGCATGGAAATTTATAACGCGCTGCCATTGTGGTGTAGAGAGAAAAGGAAAGTGCCGCCCCTATCACATACAAGTTCTGTGGTCTCAAAATTATGTGGTTTGTTGAGCTGACATTTACAAGTTGAGGTCTCTCCCCATCTAGTCTAATATGGTATTTGCCTAGTCACTCCAATTAAGGCCATTGAAACTGGCTTTATTGGTTGACTGTGATTTGGCGCCAATGTTAAAATCTTGTTAAGCTATACCACTCAGTTCTCTCAGTCGGGTGTTCTATTTCATTTCAGAATTTATAGATCGCAATACAAAGTCTTAAAATGGCTGCTGGGGAAATCATCACATTATACACATTTTAGAGAAGTCCAGTGGCACAAGCTAGTAACAAATAAAATTTGTTGTCAATTTTGCAACATTGGTACAAAGACAGTATACAGATCCGAGACTTTCATTTAGTGGGCTCAAAAAATTCAGCATTTATAGCTGCTCAGCTAGGTTAAATACAGTCTCAACTAAACACATCATGTCTTATACTAACTGAGTAAAGTGCACACTATGTATATTAAAATACTCTGGTCAAATGATGCAGATGCTGCAGTTTGCCAGCTAATTAACATTATATGATTACCGCGGTGGAGACCTGAGGCTAGAGCACTATAGAGACACTAGCCTTAAACTTATGTGTAAAAAACAAAAAGACTTCAGTGAGTGGTTAGAACATGTTTAAATGCTCATATTGCGGGAGACTTATCTGACGAAAGATGATCCAGTCCCCTACCCCCACCTTCCCTTTACCATAAAGTCCCTCTACACCCCTTCACCTCACCTACCCCCTAACACCAGTTTTAAGTGGACCCGGATCCTCCCTTTGTAACATATAAAAAATATCCCGGGTTAAGGGTACCGGCTATTCCAGGTCTACTACAGGCCTGTATAGACCATGTATAAGGTGTATATAATATAGAGAGCCTACACCGGGTTATCTCGGGCCAGTATACCAGCCCAGCAAACAAGGATGGCTGAAAAAGGTAGCATGGGATCCCAGCACAAGGATCTCCACCAATAAGGAAAGAAAGGTAGAAGACTTATAGCCATGGAGCAGTAACCAAGGAACATAGGAGACCTAATAAGAGACGGAAATTTTCCACTACTCTAAAAAGAGCGGGAAAGCAGGCCAGAGCTACTTTACCATCTGTGGACACTTTGATTGGCATGTATTGTTTATGTGTTTTGTGTTATGTGTATTTATTCGCCATGTACTTGAATTGTTGTTTGTGATTGGCTCACCCTGATAAGGAGGTGAGTGTTCCTCTTCTCCTCCTGCAAAAGGAGCTTTTGTACTGTAGTAAGCAGAAGTCTTGTGGATTGTGCTTAGATATCACCTTTTAGATTGCTAAATAGAATCAGTTAATAAACTATTTATTTTGTATGCCTGGGTCGTGGACCCCGTAGGAGTTGCTGATGTCTATTTGAGGTGGACCCCAAAGTGTTGGAGTAAAAAAGGAGGTGTACAGGATGCACACGGAGTGGATGCCGTTGTGTCAGTAGTAACAGGACAGGGTTCTATAACAATGTGCTGGTTTTCGTTTGAAAAACTTGTTTGGTTCACCATAATATTATGGAGAATCTATCCGGTTGTTTCCTGATAACGAAGAGCATTTCACTGCTTTGGTCTAAAACCCCAGGCATTTTGTGCAATCAACATTTGTGATTGTAATTATTGTAACCTAAGTAAAGTACGCTCGCAATGCAACTACATTACTGCATAGTCTTGTAGTACTGTATAGTATTGTAGTATTGTATAGTATTGTAGTACTGTATAGTATTGTAGTACTGTATAGTACTGTAGTACTGTATAGTATTGTAGTACTGTATAGTATTGTAGTACTGTATAGTATTGTAGTACTGTATAGTATTGTATAGTATTGTAGTACTATATAGTATTGTAGTACTGTGTAGTATTGTAGTATTGTATAGTATTGTAGTATTGTACAGTATTGTAGTACTGTATAGTATTGTAGTACTGTATAGTATTGTAGTACTCTATAGTATTGTAGTACTGTGTAGTATTGTAGTATTGTATAGTATTGTAGTATTGTACAGTATTGTAGTACTGTATAGTATTGTAGTACTGTATAGTATTGTAGTCCTATATAGTATTGTTGTACTGTATAGTATTGTAGTACTGTATAGTATTGTGGTACTGTATAGTATTGTAGTACTGTATAGTATTGTAGTACTGTATAGTATTGTAGTACCGTATAGTATTGTAGTCCTGTATAGTATTGTAGTACTGTATAGTATTGTAGTATTGTACAGTATTGTAGTACTGTGTGGTATTGTAGTATTGTTGTACTGTATAGTATTGTAGTACTGTATAGTATTGTGGTACTGTATAGTATTGTAGTACTGTATAGTATTGTAGTACTGTATAGTATTGTAGTACTGTATAGTATTGTAGTACTGTATAGTATTGTAGTACTGTATAGTATTGTAGTACTGTATAGTATTGTAGTACTGTATAGTATTGTAGTCCTGTGTAGTATTGTAGTACTGTGTAGTATTGTAGTACTGTATAGTATTGTAGTACTGTATAGTATTGTAGTATTGTACAGTATTGTAGTACTGTGTGGTATTGTAGTATTGTATAGTATTGTTGTACTGTATAGTATTGTAGTACTGTATAGTATTGTGGTACTGTATAGTATTGTAGTACTGTATAGTATTGTAGTACTGTATAGTATTGTAGTACTGTATAGTATTGTAGTACTGTATAGTATTGTAGTACTGTATAGTATTGTAGTACTGTATAGTATTGTAGTACTGTATAGTATTGTAGTACTGTATAGTATTGTAGTACTGTATAGTATTGTAGTACTGTATAGTATTGTAGTCCTATATAGTATTGTAGTACTGTATAGTATTGTAGCACTGTATAGTATTGTAGTACTGTTTAGTATTGTAGTACTGTATAGTATTGTAGTACTGTATAGTATTGTAGTACTGTATAGTATTGTAGTACTGTATAGTATTGTAGTACTGTATAGTATTGTAGTACTGTATAGTATTGTAGTACTGTATAGTATTGTAGTACTGTATAGTATTGTAGCACTGTATAGTATTGTAGTACTGTTTAGTATTGTAGTACTGTATAGTATTGTAGTACTGTATAGTATTGTAGTACTGTATAGTATTGTAGTACTGTATAGTATTGTAGTACTGTATAGTATTGTAGTATTGTATAGTATTGTAGTACTGTATAGTACTGTATAGTATTGTAGTACTGTATAGTATTGTAGTACTGTATAGTATTGTAGCACTGTATAGTATTGTAGTACTGTTTAGTATTGTAGTACTGTATAGTATTGTAGTACTGTATAGTATTGTAGTACTGTATAGTATTGTAGTACTGTATAGTATTGTAGTCCTGTATAGTATTGTAGTCCTGTATAGTATTGTAGCACTGTATAGTATTGTAGTACTGTATAGTATTGTAGTACTGTATAGTATTGTAATAGATTTGCCTCTTCTATTATCTTCCACAACGGATTCTCCTCTCTCTCTCTCTTCCACTCCTTTCTTTCTATCTCAAACGACACTAACAACTCACGAGTCCTCGACTCAAACGTAGTAGAAGTGTATTTCTCAGTATAGATACTTTATTACAGCCACAATAAAAGGGGTACTTATACAATAACAACTCTACAACAACTGCCTGCCCAAGGCACAGCAGCTCTATTTATAGAGAAAAAGGTACCACTTCGTTACCTTATTAGGCACCACAAATCATAATACAGAGTACAAGGCAATTGCCAATGGTAACATATAATACATAATCATAACAATAAATAGTCCAATCATGTAGCAAGCACATGGTGTTTTGCCCTGGGCACTTATTGCCGCTCTTTTTGGTAGCTGGTAACCTTCCAGTCCTTATAAGGGTAGACCGTATCCTATCCTGTGATCCTGGGAGAAGGAACGCTCCGATTTGGATTCTGATTGCTGCATCGCGTTCAGGAGACCTCAGGCTATCTGAATCAACATGGTTGGATCCCGGGTCGGGGTCGGGGTAGGTTCGGGGTAGGTTCGGGGTCAGTTCGGGGTAGCTAATTTTACTATATATAAGGGGATAGGGTTTGGGGACAATAGATAGCCATTTTTCAGGGGATTCGGAGAATCTCCGGGGGGGGGTAAAGTTCTGGGGGGATAACGACTTATGACTAAGGTCACCAGGGGTGTAAGGGGGGGGGGTTTGGGGGGGGTTAACACTACCTATCACACAAATCTCCCACAGTATTGTAGCACTGTATAGTCTTGTAGTACTGTATAGTACTGTAGTACTGTATAGTATTGTAGTACTGTATAGTATTGTAGTCCTGTATAGTATTGTAGTCCTGTGTAGTATTGTAGTACTGTATAGTATTGTAGTACTGTGTAGTATTGTAGTACTGTATAGTATTGTAGTACTGTATAGTATTGTAGTACTGTATAGTATTGTAGTCCTGTGTAGTATTGTAGTACTGTGTAGTATTGTAGTACTGTATAGTATTGTAGTACTGTATAGTATTGTAGTATTGTACAGTATTGTAGTACTGTGTGGTATTGTAGTATTGTATAGTATTGTTGTACTGTATAGTATTGTAGTACTGTATAGTATTGTGGTACTGTATAGTATTGTAGTACTGTATAGTATTGTAGTACTGTATAGTATTGTAGTACTGTATAGTATTGTAGTACTGTATAGTATTGTAGTACTGTATAGTATTGTAGTACTGTATAGTATTGTAGTACTGTATAGTATTGTAGTACTGTATAGTATTGTAGTACTGTATAGTATTGTAGTACTGTATAGTATTGTAGTCCTATATAGTATTGTAGTACTGTATAGTATTGTAGCACTGTATAGTATTGTAGTACTGTTTAGTATTGTAGTACTGTATAGTATTGTAGTACTGTATAGTATTGTAGTACTGTATAGTATTGTAGTACTGTATAGTATTGTAGTATTGTATAGTATTGTAGTACTGTATAGTATTGTAGTACTGTATAGTATTGTAGTACTGTATAGTATTGTAGTACTGTATAGTATTGTAGTACTGTATAGTATTATATCTTGTTACATCAGTGTTTTTACTGTTGAGTATGCCTGCCTCAGTTTACATGAAGTAATCATATTTTATCAAGTCTGTTCAGATGCGTAGGTTCCTACTGCTTCCTCATAAAACAAGTACTGCTCTGGCAACTACCAGTGAAATAAAATGATTACGATTTAAAAAATGGAATTCAACCAAATGTCAATCAGTTTTGATGCTGTAAACTGGTCTCACAGACATCTGTTATACATCGGATCTATATGAAGTTGTTAAACTTAACTCTGTGTTTTCTCTTACACCTCATAACAGACTGCTGGTGAAGCGTACGAAGTTGAGTTATTTAGCAGGTGAAGAAGAGGACAACTCCCAGTACATTAATGTTTTTCCGAGATAGCACTGATGTTTTTATAGTTTTGAGTTAGTCAACAAGCTTGCCAGGACTCTAGACTATGCGTGCCTCATACTAGGGCTGTATTGTCACTCCCTCCCACTGTACTGCTCTACCTGACACTGCCACACAAATGACTCAAGGTGTAAGGATGGCAATTTAGTATATTTCATTCATTATATTAAACTATCGATAGAGAACAGATGAGCAAGTGAAAGGTATAATACATTTACAAATAACAAAACTACTGTCTTATCGACCATTAGTGGAAAGTACATGTGGCGTGTATGAAAGAGAGAGATATCAGCTAGTGGCTAGTAATATAGAAGTTTGCTCTTTGTGGCTGCATCAAAACTGTTTGACTTCAACAAATATAAACTTCTGTTTGCTGCTATTGCTGTCACACCGTTGCATATCAATCACCTGGTCTCCGCCATCTGGTTTGCCTGCACATTTACCTGAGGATTTGTCTCTCAGTTGCTTTGTTGTCTGCAATGTACAAGATAATATAAACATGTAATGAATATAACCTGTATAACACAACCACACTGAAATACGCACACAAAGGGTGACACGTCACACATAGGGGGGACACGTCACACGCTGGGTCACTTGTCACACACAGAGTCACATGTTACACGCAGGGTCACATGTCACACGCAGGGTCACATGTCACACGCAGGGTCACATGTCACACAAAGGGTCACATGTCCCACACAGAGTCACATGTCACACGCAGGGTCACTTGTCACACACATAGTCACATGTCACACGCAGGGTCACATGTCAAACGCAGGGTCACATGTCACACACAGGGTCACATGTCACACACAGGGTCACATGTCCCACACAGAGTCACATGTCACACGCAGGGTCACATGTCACACACAGGGTCACTTGTCACACGCAGGGTCACATGTCACACACAGGGTCACTTGTCACACACAGAGGCACATGTCACACACAGAGCCACATCTCCCACACAGGGTCACATGTCACAAACAGAGTCACATGTCACACACAGGGTCACATGTCACACACAGGGTCACATGTCCCACACAGAGTCACATGTCACACGCAGGGTCACATGTCACACACAGGGTCACTTGTCACACGCAGGGTCACATGTCACACACAAGGTCACTTGTCACACACAGAGGCACATGTCACACACAGAGCCACATCTCCCACACAGGGTCACATGTCACAAACAGAGTCACATGTCACACGCAGGGTCACACGTCACACACAGGGTCACATGTCCCACACAGAGTCACATGTCACACGCAGGGTCACATGTCACACACAGGGTCACTTGTCACACGCAGGGTCACATGTCACACACAGGGTCACTTGTCACACACAGGGTCACATGTCACACACAGAGCCACATCTCCCACACAGGGTCACATGTCACAAACAGAGTCACATGTCACAGACAGGGTCACATGTCACACACAACCTACCTCCAAGTACTCCCAGTCACCAGAAGGCTGGGTCGGACAAACGATGACCTCTACGTGACCTCCTCTGGGTACCAAGCATCTCTCCCCAGAAGCCAGTTGTCCCTCAGTGTTCAGTCTCAGCAGCTGACTACCTCCCAGCTTGTGACAGTGATACAACGCCACTTTACGGCCCACCGACCAACCGACAGCGTCCCAGCATATTTCTGTTCCCTCTTGTTTCAACTGAATAAATAATGGCAAAGTATAAACAGTGCACATAGTACAATAATATTTAATTGACTTGCACTCTCTCCTGTGTTATACATCCATGTCTATGCATATAAATGTGAAAGAGGACTGGTTGTCTGGGAGGCAGTCGGTACTTTTGATAACATGTCTATTAGAGGTGCATGTCTATTAGAGATACATGTCTATTAGAGATACATGTCTATTAGAGATAGATGTCTATTAGAGATACACGTCTATTAGAGATACATGTCTATTAGAGATACATGTCTATTAGAGATACATGTCTATTAGAGATACATGTCTATTGGAGATAGATGTCTATTAGAGATACACGTCTATTAGAGATACATGTCTATTAGAGATACATGTCTATTAGAGATACATGTCTATTAGAGATACATGTCTATTAGAGATACATGTCTATTAGAGATACATGTCTATTAGAGATACAGGTCTATTAGAGATACATGTCTATTGGAGATACATGTCTATTAGAGATATATGTCTATTAGAGATACATGTCTATTAGAGATACATGTCTATTAGAGATACACGTCTATTAGAGATACATGTCTATTAGATATACATGTCTATTAGAGATACATGTCTATTAGAGATATATGTCTATTAGAGATACACGTCTATTAGAGATACACGTCTATTAGAGATACATGTCTATTAGAGATAGATGTCTATTAGAGATAGATGTCTATTAGAGATAGATGTCTATTAGAGATACATGTCTATTGGAGATATATGTCTATTGGAGATATATGTCTATTAGAGATACATGTCTATTAGAGATAGATGTCTATTAGAGATACACATCTATTAGAGATACAGTCTATTAGAGATACATGTCTATTGGAGATATATGTCTATTGGAGATACATGTCTATTAGAGAGTTTAAAGCTGCAGTACTAACAACTATTGTACAATTTGGTGCATGCTCAGAGTCTGATTGTGCCACTTGTATTCAAACAGGAGGTGTGAAGTTTAAATTAGTCTTTCCTAATGTCAAGGGAGACAAATCACACAAAAACCACTCCTTAAAAAGTTTGATTGAATGAATCACGTGCCAACACACCGTCTCGGATTACTGTCTGGCACCGTCTCGGTGTGTCTTTTATCAAATAGAGTGAGGGAGAGCGAAGGCAGAGCAAGGTTGAGGGTGGGAAATAAAGCAAGGCAGCAAAGAATCGAATAGGAGGAAGGAGAATGTGGGATTGAGAAGGGGTGTAGGTAAAGGAGGGCGGGAGGAACAGAGGGGATAAACTGGGGCAAACAGAGGGGAATGTGGGAGATGAGAAAAAGAGCTGGCTGGGGCTGAAGAAGAGCGAGTGGGTATATTTGACCAGAATAGGTATTACAGCAAAGATTTATATATGCATTCACAACTAAAGTTACATAGATGTGACTACATATATATAGAGGTAATACCAGCAGCAGCAGCAGCTTGCATTCAGAGACTCACATCAGCTCTGCCTCTCTTCTCCAGTATTACTTGACTCTTGCCCCAGTCTGGGCCGGCTTTTCCACGGCCCACCACAGCCCACTCTACCCCACCTCACTCCTCTCCCCCATCTGGCTCTTCCCTCCCTGCCTCCCTCCTTCCCACCCTTCCCCTCGCTTTCATGTGCCCTCCACCAGCCGAGCCCAGTTTAGCCTCTCCAGCTCTCACTCTCTCTCTCTTTCTCCCCTAGTCAATTTGATAGCATACATGATGAGGCAGCACGCCAGCACAGTAAGGGTATATGCAGACTTAGTGAGGCAGCGTGCAGACTTAGTGAGGGAGCCTGCAGACACGACGAGGCAGCGTGCAAACACAGTGAGGCAGCGTGCAGACACAATGAGGCAGCATGCAGACACAATGAGGGAGCGTGCAGACACAATGAGAGAGCGTGCTGGCGTATATTTCATCAATTAAACAACCTTAAAATTATCGTACTGCGGCAGCCATTGCTACAGACACAATTAGCAGACAGAACAAACAGCTGTATAAAGTAACACTATCTATGCATACTGAAAGAGAATACAACATGGAATGGCTCATTCGACACTCAAACCATCCGCTATTGGCAAAATGGGACTTTTTGTGATTTATCTCCCCTTACATGAATGACAAAACCGTAAACCTTAAAAACCTGCAGTCCTTCGGTTCGAGAGAAAACAACGAACCAAACCCTGACCATACAAGGCAGTGGTCCAATAGCCATTTGTACAGCAACTTTCTACCCTCTCAGTGTAGTGGCAATAAATATAAAGGTATAAAATAAATATACAGGTACGAAATAAATATACAAGCATAAAATAAATATGCAGGCATAAAATAAATATACAGGTACAAAATAAATATACAGGTACGAAATAAATATACAGGTACAAAATAAATATACAGGTACAAAATAAATATACAGGCATAAAATAAATATGCAGGCATAAAATAAATATACAGGTACAAAATAAATATACAGGTACGAAATAAATATACAGGTACAAAATAAATATACAGGTACGAAATAAATATACAGGCATAAAATAAATATACAGGTACAAAATAAATATACAGGTACAAAATAAATATACAGGTACAAAATAAATATACAAGTACGAAATAAATAAACAGGTACAAAATAAATATACAGGTACGAAATAAATATACAGGTACAAAATAAACATACAGGTACGAAATAAATATACAGGTACAAAATAAATAAACAGGTACAAAATAAATATACAGGTATGAAATAAATATACAGGTACCAAATAAATACACAGGTACGAAATAAATATACAGGTACGAAATAAATATACAGGTACAAAATAAATATACAAGTACCAAATAAATATATAGGTATGAAATAAATATACAGGTACAAAATAAAGATACAGGTACAAAATAAATATACAGGCATAAAATAAACATACAGGTACAAAATAAATATACAGGTACAAAATAAATATACAGGTACAAAATAAATATACAGGTATAAAAAAAATATACAGGTACAAAATAAATATACAAGCATAAAATAAATATACAAGCATAAAATAAATATACAAGCATAAAATAAATATACGGGTACAAAATAAATATACAGGTATAAAATGAACAAACTCACAGACAGATACTTTTCGAATTCACACATATAGATGTATATATATGTTTTTGTTTTTTTTTTGTTTTTATATATACTTTATTTTGAACCAGCGGTACATCCTCTAATAGAGGCGACCTTTAGAGGTTTCAGTACATGAAAGAGCAAACACCCTATACCCATGCCCGCCGTTACCGGCTACTCTTCCGAAAAGGCAGAGAGGGATCTTTTACTAGCATGACTCCATAGTTATTATGGAGAGTGCAATCAAACTAGGGACCACGTTACTTTTATGCCCATATCCGACCAGGTAGAGCATAGGAAGCCAAATATCTTGCTCACAGATAACCGTGCTGGGAATCGAACCCCAGATCCAGGATTGAAGTGCAACCACTTTAACCACTAGACCACACGTGCCCCCATATTTGTGTGTATGAGAATTAGTGGATTGCATTGTCAGTATGATATATCTGTTATATATGTATATGTATATATGTTACTAAACCTACCCAGATTTACAACTACTACCACAACTAATACATAAATATATAACTACAGATGTTTAGATAAGTAACCACATGAGTACAGATACAAAGAAATAGACATAGAAAGCACACACATATATAAAGTATTAGACGTGTACATACCATGCCCCACACACATATATATAAAGTATTAGACGTGTACATGTCATGCCCTACACACACATATATATAGTATTAGACGTGTACATACCATGCCCTACACACACATATATAAAGTATTGGACATGTACATACCATGCCCCTCACACACATATATAAAGTATTACACGTGTACATACCATGCCTCACACACACACATATAAAGTATTAGACGTGTACATACCATGCCCCACACACACATATATATAAAGTATTACACGTGTACATACCATGCCCCACACACACATATATAAAGTATTAGACGTGTACATACCATGCCCTACACACACATATATAAAGTATTACACGTGTACATACCATGCCCCACACACACATATATAAAGTATTACACGAGTACATACCATGCCCCAGACACACATATATAAAGTATTACACGTGTACATACCATGCCCCACACACACACATATATAAAGTATTACACGTGTACATACCATGCCCCACACACACACATATATAAAGTATTAGACGTGTACATACCATGCCCCACACACACACATATATAAAGTATTAGACGTGTACATACCATGCCCCACACACATATATATAAAGTATTACACATGTACATACCATGCCCCACACACACACATATATAAAGTATTACACGTGTACATACCATGCCCCACACACACATATATAAAGTATTACACGTGTACATACCATGCCCCACACACACATATATAAAGTATTACACGTGTACATACCATGCCCCACACACACACATATATAAAGTATTAGACGTGTACATACCATGCCCCACACACACATATATAAAGTATTACACGTGTACATACCATGCCCCAGACACATATATATAAAGTATTAGACGTGTACATACCATGCCCCACACACACACATATATAAAGTATTAGACGTGTACATATCATGCCCCACACACACATATATAAAGTATTAGACGTGTACATACCATGCCACACACACACATATATAAAGTATTACACGTGTACATACCATGCCCCACACACACATATATATAAAGTATTAGACGTGTACATACCATGCCCCACACACACATATATAAAGTATTAGAGGTGTACATACCATGCCCCACACACACATATATAAAGTATTAGACATGTACATACCATGCCTCACACACACACATATATAAAGTATTACACGTGTACATACCATGCCCCACACACACACATATATAAAGTATTAGACGTGTACATACCATGCCCCACACACACATATATAAAGTATTACACGTGTACATACCATGCCCCACACACATATATATAAAGTATTACAGGTGTACATACCATGCCCCACACACATATATATAAAGTATTACACGTGTACATACCATGCCCCACACACACATACATAAAGTATTAGACGTGTACATACCATGCCCCACACACACATATATAAAGTATTAGACGTGTACATACCATGCCCCACACACACATATATAAAGTATTACACGTGTACATACCATGCCCCACACACATATATATAAAGTATTACAGGTGTACATACCATGCCCCACACACATATATATAAAGTATTACACGTGTACATACCATGCCCCACACACACATATATAAAGTATTACACGTGTACATACCATGCCCCACACACACACATATATATAAAGTATTACAGGTGTACATACCATGCCCCACACTTACACGTGTACATACCATGCCCCACACACACATATATAAAGTATTACAGGTGTACATACCATGCCCCACACACACACATATATAAAGTATTAGACGTGTACATACCATGCCCCACACACACATATATAAAGTATTAGACGTGTACATACCATGCCCCAAACACACATATATAAAGTATTAGACATGTACATACCATGCCTCACACACACACATATATAAAGTATTACACGTGTACATACCATGCCCCACACACACATATATAAAGTATTAGACGTGTACATACCATGCCCCACACACACATATATAAAGTATTAGACGAGTACATACCATGCCCCACACACATATATAAAGTATTAGACGTGTACATACCATGCCCCACACACACATATATAAAGTATTACACGTGTACATACCATGCCCCTCACACACATATATAAAGTATTACACGTGTACATACCATGCCCCACACACACATATATAAAGTATTAGACGTGTACATACCATGCCCCACACACACATATATAAAGTATTACACGTGTACATACCATGCCCCACACACACACATATATAAAGTATTAGACGTGTACATACCATGCCCCACACACACATATATAAAGTATTACACGTGTACATATCATGCCCCACACACACATATATAAAGTATTACACGTGTACATACCATGCCCCACACACACATATATATAAAGTATTAGAGGTGTACATACCATGCCCCACACACACATATATAAAGTATTACACGTGTACATACCATGCCTCACACACACATATATAAAGTATTACACGTGTACATACCATGCCCCACACACACACATATATAAAGTATTAGAGGTGTACATACCATGCCCCACACACACATATATAAAGTATTACACGTGTACATACCATGCCTCACACACACATATATAAAGTATTACACGTGTACATACCATGCCCCTCACACACATATATAAAGTATTAGACGTGTACATACCATGCCCCTCACACACATATATAAAGTATTAGACGTGTACATACCATGCCGTACACACACATATATAAAGTATTACACGTGTACATACCATGCCCCACACACACACACATATATAAAGTATTACATGTGTACATACCATGCCCCAGAGTTTGTTGGGAGGGGGAGGTGGAAATCTGTCATACACTTCATACGCAATGTTGTTCATAAACCATTTAAAACTTTTGCAGTTGTTCTTCTCTTTGAAGGCCAGTTGTTGCGAAATATCACCTGGAGGTAAACATTTATTGATCAGAGGGAGAGGCAGGGCAAGGCCCCCTAGCCTATATCATACATACCACAGTCTATATCATACATACCATAGTCTATATCATACATACCCTAGTCTATATCATACATACCACAGTCTATATCATACATACCCTAGTCTATATCATACATACCATAGTCTATATCATACATACCATAGTCTATATCATACATACCACAGTCTATATCATACATACCATAGTCTATATCATACATACCATAGTCTATATCATACATACCACAGCCTACATCATACATACCACAGTCTATATCATACATACCACAGTCTATACCATACATACCACAGTCTATACCATACATACCATAGTCTATATCATACATACCATAGTCTATATCATACATACCACAGCCTACATCATACATACCACAGTCTATATCATACATACCACAGTCTATACCATACATACCATAGTCTATATCATACATACCATAGTCTATACCATACATACCATAGTCTATATCATACATACCACAGCCTACATCATACATACCACAGTCTATATCATACATACCCTAGTCTATATCATACATACCATAGTCTATATCATACATACCACAGCCTACATCATACATACCACAGTCTATATCATACATACCACAGTCTATATCATACATACCATAGTCTATATCATACATACCCTAGTCTATACCATACATACCATAGTCTATATCATACATACCACAGTCTATATCATACATACCACAGTCTATATCATACATACCATAGTCTATATCATACATACCATAGTCTACATCATACATACCACAGTCTATATCATACATACCACAGTCTATACCATACATACCATAGTCTATATCATACATACCACAGTCTATATCATACATACCACAGTCTATATCATACATACCACAGTCTATACCATACATACCATAGTCTATATCATACATACCATAGTCTATATCATACATACCACAGCCTACATCATACATACCACAGTCTATATCATACATACCACAGTCTATACCATACATACCATAGTCTATATCATACATACCATAGTCTATATCATACATACCATAATCTACATCATACATACCATAGTCAAAACCTCTAACAGACGGCTCTCTTGTATAAAAGTATTCCTTGAATTCGTCATCTAACCAAACTTCCACAACCCTCATATAGTTCTGTAGAAATACAAGCATATCCACATGTGTACAATGTGCATGTGTACAGTTGACATGTGTACAGTTGACATGTGTACAGTTGACATGTGTACAGTTGACATGTGTACAGTTGACATGTGTACAGTTGACAGGTGTACGGTTGACATGTGTACAGTTGACATGTGTACAGTTGACATGTGTACGGTTGACATGTGTACGGTTGACATGTGTACGGTTGACATGTGTACAGTTGACATGTGTACAGTTGACATGTGTACAGTTGACATGTGTACAGTTGACATGTGTACAGTTGACATGTGTACAGTTGACATGTGTACAGTTGACATGTGTACGGTTGACATGTGTACGGTTGACATGTGTACGGTTGACATGTGTACGGTTGACATGTGTACGGTTGACATGTGTACAGTTGCAGTTGGTTCATTCAAAAAGTTCATTCATAATAATTTGCATAAATACATCTTTTATTTTTATTTTGCCGCTAAATATCACCGCATGGGCCTAAAATGGATACACAAGCCAAACTCTGGCTTTAAAGCATCCTTGTGCCCAGCACACTCAACAGCACCTGAAAGCTCTGTTTTAAATTTTGAAACTGCCATCTTCAGCTGTGTCTGTTGTCACAGAATATCATCGTATGAAGTAAAAACACACTTTTTTAATAAAAAATGAGGTTTCAAGTCTGATACTCACAATTTGTATAACAGGTATTTTAGTGTTGATTTTACCAAATCCATAAGGCATGTGATTTCTATATACATGGGCAACTCTGGAACAAGGAACCCACTCTATCTCTCCACCACATTGCCATATCTGTAGCACAATAAATGGAATTACTATGACAACAGAATGTAGAATGTGAGACACATTGTACAACATAATGTAGAATGTGAGACACATGGTACAATATAGAACATGTGACAAAACATGCCTTGTCCAGCAGCACATTATGGGCAATATACAGTAACACAGTAATGTACAACACACACAATATACAACGTACAATATATTAAGTACAATATATAAACTACAATATATTATATATTGTGTTATAGGTAGTTTGCTCAGCGATGACATCAACTCTCAACAGCTGTTTTCAGTCACAAAATTTGCTGCCAATAGCCTATTTCTCATTTAGTAACAACCCTCATTTGAGCATCTTTCTACAATTGGAGTTACAATTCACAGGGCCAGGGGAGAAAAACTCTCAACTTTGGGCCACTTTTTCATTCACAGGCTTCCGTATGCTTGAAGGAAAAAGGTTGAGTTGTGGCTGATAGAAAAGTGGGGGCTCTTATGAGATTACTTTGAAGAGTGAACGGGTGAGGTGGGTTTCCAGGGTTAGACAACTCCAAAAAAACTCGAGCTACCTTGTCTTAACACAGATAGGGACGGATGCTTTTTATATAGTTGAATGTAACTTTTGGAGAAGGAAAAGGGGTGGAGGGTGGAGGTGAGTAGGAGGGGATACAGAGAGGGAGTGTAGAGGGGTGGAACTAAGGCAAAGAGGAAACCAAACAAACCCATCACAATACTAGTGATAAAAGTTATCATACCAGTATTTTAAGGTAATAAAACCCTAACTAAAAGATTATTGGAATAATTTCAACCTTTTCAGTTGAACATAACAGGCGAAAGTTGAAAGTTTCCACAGTACTACCACACAATCAGTACTACCACACAATCAGTACTACCACACAAGCAGTACTACCACACAAGCGGTACTACCACATAAGTAGTACTACCACACAAGCAGTACTACCACACAAGCAGTACTACCACACAAGCAGTACTACCACACAAGTAGTACTACCACACAAACAGTACTACCACACAATCAGTACTACCACACAATCAGTACTACCACACAATCAGTACTACCACACAATCAGTACTACCACACAATCAGTACTACCACATAAGCAGTACTACCACACAATCAGTACTACCACACAATCAGTACTACCACACAATCGGTACTACCACACAAACAGTACTACCACACAAGTAGTACTACCACACAATCAGTATTACCACACAAGCTGTACTACCACACAAGCTGTACTACCACACAATCGGTACTACCACACAATCAGTACTACCACACAATCAGTACTACCACACAATCAGTACTACCACACAATCAGTACTACCACACAATCAGTACTACCACACAATCAGTACTACCACACAAGCAGTACTACCACACAAACAGTACTACCACACGAATCATTTGATACCTCCAACCTAATATTGTATATGTAATCAATAAGTGATCTCTGAACGACAAGATTTTATTCTCACAAACAACATTTCCAGTTTGCTTTTCAATGCGTTGGTGAGTACATGAGAAAGATTGTGACATACAGGGGAGGATAACTCAAAAGATTGGGGACCTGATACTCTAGCCAGGGCTGGCTCTCAATGTGGGCGCGGCTATTGTCGCAAAGGGGTTTGGGAGGTTGGAGAAGGAGAGCCAGGGACAGAATGTTTTTGCGACAGAACATTCTGTAACAGAATGTTCTCAAGACTAACAGCCAGTCCGTTACAATCGTCCAGCCTAATGTACAGACGCCGAAGTGGAAGGTCTATGCAACTTCATACGTGCATGTTATCACGGCTGAAGTGATTGCCCGCCAGTGTTGTTACAATTTCTTTTACAACTGGAAATGATGGAATGGACACCAATCTCAACTCTGGATGCTACTACTAAGATTTTTCAGTAAGTAGTCAATGAGAAACGGGAGATATTATTATATTAGTGATGTATGTAATAAATAATAATAAATAAGGAATAATAATAATAAATATAATTTGTTTGATAATAATTATCATTATTATTATAATAATAATGATAATTATTATCAAATTATTATTCCTTATTTATTATAATAATAATTATAATAATAATAATCACAATAATAATTATTATTGTGATTATTATTATTATAATAATTATTATTGTTGTTGTAATTATTATTATTATTGTTGTTGTTGCTCAAAAGTTGTGATTTTTTATACAATACTTCTATCTATCTACTAGCAATATGATGATTATTAATAAATAATAATAATTATAATAATAATATTGTTTTAATGAATAAAACTATCATCATCAGGCGACATCATCAATCAACAACAATAAATTTTATTATAATTATTTAATTAATAATTTATTGTTTGTTGTTGTTGATATTTG
The DNA here is from genome assembly GCA_945261195.1 of Cryptosula pallasiana. Taxonomy (NCBI): domain Eukaryota; kingdom Metazoa; phylum Bryozoa; class Gymnolaemata; order Cheilostomatida; family Cryptosulidae; genus Cryptosula; species Cryptosula pallasiana. The sequence continues at coordinate 25,136,904 of OX183130.1, forward strand.
ATAATTTTTTGTCATATTATTATGCTACTACGTACTACTAATAATAATTTTTGTTATGATTATTAGGATTTTTTTAGAATTGTAAATAATAAATAATTATAAATAATAATTGTTGCAGTTATTATTATTTTGTTAATTATGTTATTATCGCTGATCATGGGCATCACAGATATACCTCGACACGCAGGACCGGAAACAGCACTACAAGATAAAATGGCGATTAATCCTGAACGTCAATGATAAAGAAAACTCCAATTAAATCTTACACTAGTCACATGTTAGGGCTGGCCAGCCATTAGGGTTTATCTAGAAAGATACTACAACATACAGGTACATACTAATATTTAGTATTACTGAATATTATAGCTTATGAATACTACATGGTGGCAGCGAGAGGAGGACCTACCTACTACGGATTGATTGAGTGTAACTTGATTTGGTGACCTGTTGTGTTGAACCTGTTGTGCTTGCAAGCACTCTGCTTTACCTGTACTCCTGAATTGTCCTGGTGTTTGTCTTAGTATATTGTCTGTTGTGATGGAAGGCTTGGGATTGTCTCCTCCTTCAGAACTGAGGCTTGATGGGAATCAAGCTGAGAATTGGAGGCGTTGGAGGCGCTTGTTTGAAAACTATTTGGTGGCCATAAATTCAGTGACTGGACCTGCTGATGGAGATGGTGTATTCCCGGCTGGGAATGGGGCGATTTGGCTTCGCCAGATTGCCATTCTTCGTCATTGTATAGGGGAGGATGCCGTGGAAATTTTAGATCAATTTGAGTTTGATGCCACAGCTAATCCTGCTGAGAATAAAGATAGACTGCCAGATGTTCTAGCAAAATTTGAGACATATTTCAATCCACAACGAAATCTTCTGTATGAATGGTACATCTTCATGTCGTTGACCCAATCGGAGGGCGAGCCTGTCGATATGTTTGTCAAGCGGCTGAGAACACAAGCTGGTAAGTGTGAATTTGAAGGAAAGAGAGATATGATGATACTAGTTCGTTGTGTGTTTGGAATCAAAGAAATACGGCTCAAGGAAAAACTACTTCAGGATAAGAATATCACTCTTGCTAAGGCCATTGACATGATAAGAGCATCTGAGGTCACCAGACAGCAGCTCGCTGAAATATCGACCGAAAGAACTGTGGCTGCTGGGAGGAACAATGATAAGCATCCTAATACCGGCCAGGTACCCCCCATTCCGGCACTGAAAAAGATCGTTGATTGTAAGTTCTGTGGGTATGATCACACCCGAGGTAAGTGCCCGGCCTATGGGCAAGAGTGTAGAAACTGTGGTGGGAAGAACCACTTTCAAAGGAAATGCCAAAAGAAGGAAGTCAACCTTGTCTCGAAGTCTTCCGTGATGGGCATGAATGATTTGTTTGTTGGGATGTTATCAGACGAAAATGACATTGCCAATGGTTGGTTTAAAAACTATAGTGTTTCTTGTGGCAGACAAGCCATGGAGATTAGGTTCAAACTTGATACCGGTGCCCAAGCTAATGTCCTTCCGCTCAAACAGGCTAAGGAACTGCAGGCTGCCATTGTATCTAGTGAAGCAAGACTGCTTACATACTCGAATGAAGTACTAGCTAATGGCGGAAAAACCAAACTCCAGTTGAACTCGAACAATGAAGAAAATAGTCTTATCTTTGAGCTTGTTGATGCAGATGTTGTGCCAGTATTGGGCCTTGAAGCTTGTGTGAACCTGGGTATTGTAAAGAGAGTAGACAAAATCAACAATCAAGCGATCCTTGATGAATATGCAGACTGCTTTGAGGGCATCGGATGTCTAGCTCGGGAACACTCTATCAGGACTGATCCAGAAATAAAACCAATCATTAACCGGGCAAGACGCATTCCAATCACAATGATTGATAAAGTAAAGAATGAGCTAGAGAGAATGGAAGAGAATGGCATCATCAAAAGAGTCGACCAACCGACAGAGTGGGTCAATAGCATGGTTGTGGTAGAGAAACGTGATGGGAGCATCAGGATATGCTTGGATCCCAAGGAGCTAAATAAAGCCGTGCTACGAGAACACCATCATATACCCACTCTAGAGGACATTTCATTCAAGTTCAGCGGAATGGAAGTGTTCACAATAGTAGACATGAAGAATGGATATTGGCATGTTCCTCTGGACCGCAAATCCCAGCTCCTTACAACATTCAATACGCCTTTTGGACGATTCTGCTACAACAGGTTACCCTTTGGTATCAATTCCAGTGCTGAAGTGTTTGAGAAACGTGTTGAAGAAGTGTTCGGTGATCTGGATGTGTGTATCTACTTTGATGACCTCATCATAGCTGGTAGAAACCAAGATGATCATGATGAGAAGCTAAGAAAGCTACTACAAAGAGCGCGAGAATGCAACGTCAAGTTCAACAGAGAGAAGATTCAGCATAATCAATCTGAAGTACACTACCTAGGCCACATAGTTTCCAAGGATGGATTAAAACCTGATCCAGCAAAAGTTGAGGCCATTAGAGACATGCCCTGTCCCACTGATAAAGAAGGCATACAGCGTCTGATGGGTACACTAAACTTCTTAAGGAGTTATATACCCAACATCTCAAAGGTTACCCAACCAATAAGGGACCTATTAAAAGCTAACACACCATGGAACTGGGATGCCGAACAAGATAAGGCCATGCAGCAGATCAAAGATATATTGATGAATGAACCTGTCCTCAGGTACTTCGATGTTAGTAAAGACATTGTACTGCAGGTTGATGCTTCCCAGGGAGGTTTGGGTGCAGTCCTTCTTCAGAATAGTCAACCTGTAGCATACGCATCAAGAGCTCTCACAGAGACGGAACAAGGGTACCCCCAAATAGACAAAGAGCTACTCGCCATTGTCTATGGTTGTGAAAAGTTCCACACCTATACTTATGGCAGGGATATAGAAGTACAAACTGATCACCAGCCGCTAGTGTCTATAGTACAGAAGGCCCTGAACAAAGCATCCCCTAGGCTTCAGAAGCTATTGATGAGGCTTCAGCGATATCAGATAAAACAAATAGGCTATGTGCCCGGCAAGTATCTATACCTTGCTGATACCCTGTCTCGAGCATACCTACCGACATCGACAGTGAACATAGAAGATGATGTCGTCATGATTCACTGCCTCCATTTGGAGGATTCTGCTATGAGAGAACTAGTTGAGGTCTACAATGAAGATACCACCATGTCCATGCTCAAAACAGCTATACTAGATGGATGGGAGTGGCCCACCAAAAAACATGCTCCTCCAGAAATTCAACGATACTGGAACTGCAGAGATGAACTCTACATTCAAGGTGATCTGATATATCGTGGAGAACAGCTGGTGATTCCCAAATCTCAACGTCGAGAATATCTGACAAAACTGCATTCAGGACACTTGGGTATGGACAAATGTATAGACAGAGCAAAACAAAGTGTTTTTTGGCCTGGTATGGTGCAAGAGATTCGACAACTTGTATCCGAATGTTCATCATGCCTCAAGTTCTCTAACCATCAACAAAAGATGCCTTTACTTCCACACGAAGTTCCAAGGCTACCTTGGAACAAGGTTGGAATGGACATATTGGAATTTCAGAACCACAATTATCTAGTTGTGGTAGATTTCTTCTCACATTATCCGGAGCTGAGAATGATGAATGGTAAAACAGCGAGGGACGTTATCATGGCACTAAAGTCCATCTTTGCTGTTCATGGAGTGCCCGTAGATGTTGTTGCTGATAACATGCCTTTCGGTAGTGAAGCCATGCGCCAGTTTGCTAAAGAATGGAGCTTCAATATCACCACATCAAGTCCGCACTATATGGCGGAGAGATATGTCCAGACAGTCAAGCAGTTCTTGAAGAAGGCGTCTGACTCTGACTCGGATATCTACCAATCATTGTTAGCCTACAGGCAGACACCGATAGCTGGTCTACCGTTTAGCCCATCAGAGATGCTTTTCAACCGATGCATTAGAGGCCCGTTACCCTATACCGAGGAGATGTTGAAACCTAGCGTGCCCAATGCCCGAGAATACCTACTAGAGAGACAAGACTCGCAAAGGAAAGCACATGATAGTAGAGCCCGTGACCTGAAGCCGCTAGAAGAAGGAGATAAGGTTGTGGTTAGAACTGATGATGACTCGCAATGGACAGCAGCTAAAGTCATTGCAAAGACGCCGCACCCCAGGTCATACATGGTTGACACGGGCAGAAATGAGCTGCGAAGAAATCGGTCACACCTGAAACCGATAAACCAAGCCAACGAGTCCACAGTTGAGGACACTATAACACTGGATGACACTATGATAGCAGATCAAGCCCCATCTCCAGTAAAAGTGCCTGAGACACCTAGGCGTAGTGCAAGGTCAAACCGGAGCACCCTGCCAGCGCGGTATGAGGGATTTGTAATGAACTAGCTTCTTGTTTGTATAATTAATTAGCTTCTTACTTAGTTATAGTTATCGTTTTGTTCTGTTGTTTCATTGCCTGTCTGGAGCAAACTTTTGTGTTTCAACACTTCCAGGAAAGGAAAGATGTTGCAGTTATTATTATTTTGTTAATTATGTTATTATCGCTGATCATGGGCATCACAGATATACCTCGACACGCAGGACCGGAAACAGCACTACAAGATAAAATGGCGATTAATCCTGAACGTCAATGATAAAGAAAACTCCAATTAAATCTTACACTAGTCACATGTTAGGGCTGGCCAGCCATTAGGGTTTATCTAGAAAGATACTACAACATACAGGTACATACTAATATTTAGTATTACTGAATATTATAGCTTATGAATACTACATAATAATAATAATTATTTTTTATAGTTTTACAATTAAAATGATGGATATACATAATAATAATAACAGAGCTGTGACAAATCACGATTTTCATGACTCAAATCATTTGAATTTTCCTTCAAATCAAATTTTTACAAGTGAGTAAAAATGTCAAATCATGCGTTTTCCCAAATCAAATCAAATATTTGGAGCGTGATTTGCAGCAAATTTTTCAAATCATCACTGAAACTATTAGAAATGTAATAAAAAAACCTTCAGCTTTTAATAGGCTGCCTAAACAAATTGACCCAAATTTAGATCACAATGTGTGGTTAGCTGGCCTCTAGAAAACGATATTCCAGAGATGGGGGCAAATCAAAAATTTTTGAATCAAATCAAATCATTTTCAAAATGGACCAAATCAAATCAGGGACGCGTGAAATCGAGGCAAATCAAATCAAGTCAAATCAGTAAAAATTTCAAATCAAATAAAATATTTGCATTTGATTTTCAAATATTTGTTTCAAATCATTTTTCAAAACAAGCCCTGGGAGCGAAAACAAGCACACAAAAGCCATTATTTTCATCCTCTCTGCATTAATAGTGGGGGGAAAAGTGCCTAAGTTCAAAATCCCATATAAAAGTATGTTGACATAGATGGTCACTGTTGACATTTCTGCGGCTCATGTCCAATATTATTTCGCAATTACCTTATTGTACCATATAAAAATTGAGCTCTTACAACTTATTCATGCCTTCACTAGTCAGTCACCACAGAAGTGAGGGTTGCATGCGACAGCATTGTGAACAGGCCTTTACAGCTTTGTGCACTCCTACTTCATATAGATGTTAATGAGTCACTCGAAAATAAAGTATGGAAAAAAAAGAATCTGGGTTTAAAACTATGCTCAATGCACTGATTATCTATGGAATTGGAACGAACGTAGACAGGAATGAATGCAGACACATCTGGAATGAACGTAGACACATCTAGGAATGAATGTCGACATACCTGGAACGAATGTCGACAATGCACCAAACCAGAGAATTTCGACTCTCACGCCTGGATGTGTCTACGTTCGTTCTCAGCGATATATAAAATATCATTTCGATTTTCGTTCCAAGGGTTGTCTACTTTGGGAAAAAACAGTAATTTATTTTACTCCTGGAACGAACGTCGAAATGGAAGTTTCAATGTTGCCAGTAATGAATGTTGACACTTCCTAGAATGAACATCGAATTTTTCTCTCTAACATAGTTGACTTTTATTCCAGGTCTGTCGACGTTCATTCCAGGATGTGTCTACGTTCATTTCAGCTATGTCTGCATTAATTCCTGTCGACGTTCATTCCTGTCTACGTTCGTTCCAAATTCCATTATCTATAATCTGGTAGTGGAATGCGAATGTATATTGGTATATTTTCTAAGACATGTGCATCTTTTCAAACGTTTCTTTTCTTGTTCCATCTGCAGGAGGCTGACTAATGGAAGACTTCAGATGGTTTAAAATTACATGCATATACACCATTTCATTTCTAATTGCTTAATTACTTTCTTTAGCTGTAGTAGCTTTCACACACACTAGAAAAAACTAAACACAGGTGATATGACTTAAAAATATAATGATTTGTTTTCATAATAAAAAGTATAGATATGTAGTTCTTTTAGGTAATTTGCCACAATTTCCAATAAGTTTCGTATCAGAATTAATGCAACTAAAGTAATCACTATACAAGTTTAGTATTCTGACGGATATAATGAACATATGCAATAGGATATTGAGAAGTTACGAGCTGCAAAACTACATGACGACAACCTTAGTTTAATTGGTGGTTTTTGCAGCTATCAGATATTACTTAGATGTGACACAAAATCATATAGTTTTTTTTTATTTTTTTTATTGTAAAGCTAAAAAATAAAGAGGCTCTACAAAAACGTCATGTTGTCATGTCTGCAGATCAAATAAGAGTATGCGGTGAAAATGAAGCATGAAACTTTGTGATGTAGTTGGTTGTTGCGGGACAGTGGGTTGTATCCAATAAAAATATTGCTGATCAGCTGAGAATTACAAAACATTCCTGCCAGTGAGGCATACCATGAGATAGACGAAATTCTTTCATATACAATAGCAATAGTTCCAATTATAAACACCAGTTATTTCTTGCGGTGGTAAAAAATCACTCATTGTTCACATCAGTACATGGAGTGAACTACTTTCTAACAAGAAGATTCGAAGATATTAGAACGCTGGTTAGAGCTATACTACGCTACACTAGAACATGGTCATCACGTTTAGTACATAGATGGTTCAGGGTTAAATTCATCACAACTGTCTCTTCTATGTGAAGTGTCTTCATTCATCTTTGTATGTTTCCTCAATAGTCCAAACTGCATGTTGGAGCACTGCATATTCAACTTCACGGAATGAGCAACTCATTTCACGGGAAGAATAACTCTTGGTGCATATGATTTGTTGAGTATTGAATCTTTTTTGACAAAAGAGATCCACAGGGTAGCCAGCACATATATCCACATCTATAACATAGCAAAGTTGAGCAATGTACAATGATGCGGGAGAATATGATTAGAGTAAATGAAATTAATTATGCTATTGCAATCTAAATCAAATAGCATAGCATATAACAACAATGCAATGGCAAATAACAATAACACTTACTAATGTTAACCTAACATGTAATAAGCACCTTTCATTGATTACCAATCAAACTACTATCAATTTATTGGGTCGAGCTGTATGAACTGCCGTACTTATGCTCTGAATGGTAAATTTAATCAATCAATAATGCCAGAAAAATATTGTTGAAAATGATAGATCATAATACAATATTCTTGAAACAGTGCCATTTGCCCAATACTGCTACAATAAAGTCAATTTATTTAATTTTTATCCACTGCTTAATTAATTGATAATAAATCATTAAAATTATCAATAGTATCAATTTTTGTGGACTAATAGTAATAACTATTACTATAAAGAATCTATAATCAGCACAATAAGTGCAATAACAATTAAAAATAATATTCTTATTAATTATTATATAATTAATTGTCATTTGTTTTTGTGGTGTATTGTTTTGATCACTACTAAACTTCAATTTTTATTATTTTCATTCCACATACTTACATGGTAATTTTTTACTCTTTGCTACTAAAAACAGTAGTCTTATTTAATTATCAATATTAATTAATATAAATAATCATTATCATCATTGAATCCATTGCCACCATGATAATTAATCATCATCATTATTTATTATTATTATTTACAGTGCTTAATAAAGTGAAGTTACTGTAACTACATTGGTGATGATAACAACAACATCAACACCGCAATTTTTACAACAACAATGTTATTGTAACTAACTACTGTTATTATTATTATTATTATCCATAATAATATATTATTATTGTAATAATAAATAATAATAACCAACAATAATAATTAATAAGGGTTTGATATCATTGATAATAATCAATAATAATTATTATTATCAACTTATTATTCAGCCATGAATAACAATAATTATTATTATTACCATAGCTATGTGGATGAATTAATGCCATGACGATTATTATTACTAATAATAATTAATTAACAATAATAATATTACAGCGATAAAATAACCACCAACGATAAATAACAATAATAATAATAATAATAATAATTATTATTATCATTCCTCATCATTATTATTATTTATTAATGTTGCTATTATTATTACTATCTACTATGACTATTCTATGGCATTGATTTATTCATTCATTCATTGATTCATCCAAAATAATAATAATAAATCAAACAAATGATGATGATGATGATTGATAAATAAATAATTATTATAAATAAATGAGTAATATATAATATTATTCCACCAAGTTGTTAGTAACTAAACAAACCACTCACCTAGTACACATAGTCAAACATCCATTTGTCATGTTCGTATCAATCCTTCATTTCAGGCCATTTTTGAGTAATTGTACAGAATTAATTAGTCATCTAATATTGGCAACAACATAATTAGCTCAGCCGCCATGCGGGGATATTGCGTAACTATAGACTGTAGTTTTAGTCATGAGTTGTGGCCTCTGTTACCCCACCCAGTAATCTTTTGCTAATACTTCTAATAAAGATAAAAAGATAACAAAACTATGATAATTTTTGCATTATTTATCAACAAAAAAGTTAATTTTTACCAAATGATTTGAATCTGAAAATCAAATATTTGACTCAAATCAAAAAAAAAACCAAATCAAATCAAGTCAAATCACTGAGGTAGGCAAATCAAATCAAATCAGCAAATCATCAAATCAGCTAATTTTGATTTGTTTCAAATATTCGAATACTCAAATATTCGAGTCAGCCGTGATTTGCCCCCATCTCTGCGATATTCCAACTTGATTACTTTCACAAACTTGCATTTTCCTTTGTACACTTTCGAGTGGAACTTATTTATTGGCATGCCGACCGATATATATATATATTATCATATTACAAAAGACGAAGGGGTGTCCGTCTGTCCGTCCGTCCGTACATACGTATGTCCGTCACGGGCGTCGGTCACTTCCGGTTGGAAACGGGCGTGTCACACTTCTGGTAGGAAACGGGGTCAAAAGGTCGAATGGCGGGTATATATGATACAATGCTGACGGTCTGAATCTCGGCCCCAGGTGGCCCCGGGGCTCTGGCAGCGGGCCCCCTGACATCGCTGCCGGGGCGGGGCCGTAGCCTCAGGTCCTCGGCCCCCCACTCCGGATGGGGTGGGTACTCAACCCACCCTGTCCCAACTGGCGGGTGTTGGAACTCGGACTATGTCGGTGGGGCCGTAGCCTCAGGCTCTCAATTTCCAGCTGAGGCGGGGTGGGTACCTGAACCACCCCACCCGACGGGTGTTAGAACTCGGGCTGCAACGCATTGGGGCTGCTTCCTGGACCTGGAGTTGTCTCCTCAATACAAGGGAGCGCAACTCCTGATGGAATTTCCAGACATGACCTAACCAACAGAGGTCATGCACATGGTGCATCCATATGATCCATATGGAAAATCACATATTACAAACAAATCGAGCGAATATTGCAATGAGACTTGCGTCGCAGACCAAGCCCGAAGGGCTTGTCATTTAAATTCCAAAATAATGCTGAGACTAGCCAAATTAACTAGCCAGTTCCATGCAATAGATAAAATGCACACCCAGTAAACAAAACAATCAACCCCTATAGTTTATACCTTTCTGAAGTTCTTTCATTGTCAAAAGACTGTCGTTGTGGTAGCCTATATTGCTAATAGTACCAGCGATACTAGATAATTGATAAATAATAGCAAACACTGAGCATTAGTTCGCATATGTATCAAAACAGCCATCATTATAGTACATTATCAACTAATGCAATACTCACTACAGATAAGTAAATAACCTGGTCGCCATTCATAAACACTTTCAGCTCACCACTTTTCAGTCAGAAAAGAAAGTAGTCAACTAATGATTCAACTTTTGCTGATGAAAACTAATACATGAAAGAAAAGGCAGCATAGTTTTCCATGATCCTTGATATAGGCTAACAATTAGGTAGTTTCTTTTCACTGTCAAATCGTGTGAAAAGAGGCAAATCAAATCACCAGTTGTATCAAATATTTGAAACAAATCATTTTTCAAATATTTGAGTCACCAAATATTTGAATCTCGGTGATTTGGTCGTAACTCTGAATAATAATAATAATAAATAATTGTATATACTACTACTTTCACAAATAATAATTAATGCTAAAGAAGAATGTGTGATAATGATAATGCTTTATTGTTGTGGACGAGTAGTATGAGCAACCAAGCAACATCATCTTGCCAAACAAGAAAGCACACGTTTTTATTATTATTATTATCTATGCATTTAATTACAATTATGCAATAATCTGTATGCTTGCTGTTTGATTGGCAAGAAATGCTACTCAGACCACTTGTTATTTGTTGTTACACTTTTATTCTGTCACTATAACTAAAATTTCCAGTTATGGCTTAGCATTGTGTAACTTCATTATTATGTTTACAACTGTCAGCTGTTATTGTTGTTTCAGGAGAATGCAACAATAAACTCTCTGGTGAAGTAGTTCCGGAACATATTTGGATCGTAACAGACCATATTATGTGGTGCTTTACTCAGAAGTACTGGCAATGCAACGTACCTATAGATGCGACTTCCTTGCTACAATACAACAATTACAGTCGTTAGTCATTCAGGAAATGAGCCTGGTCATTCATTCGTAACTGAAAACTGAGTTGGAGAGATGAGAAATATTACTTCCTCCATACTGGTGGCTGTGTTAATGTTTGTATTTCTGGTTAGCTACTTGCTCAGTTCAGTGGTTTTCCCCTGTTACTTCTTTCATTTATAGTTATTTATATTTCCTGCATTACAAATATATGTATGTACATTTTTTTTTATATTTGTTTACGTGCGCATATATATACTTCTATTTTTCAATTGCACTCACTATATGATTCATGTGATAACTTGTTGTGTACAACATTCCTGTTTAATTTTTATTCACCGCAAAATTCTGGTTTACAATATGTTATTTCACACATTTTGCTAATCTACTGTTTTATCTTTTTCTTTGATTTTGTATGCATAAATCCATACATATGCATGTTCTGTAAATTCCAAAAAACTATAATTGAAGTTGCATGAAAGAATGCTAGAAAGCCATTATCATCAGTGGAAGTAAACCTTCATTGAACAGTGGAGTTTTAGCTTCATCTTGATAAGTTTTTCGGTAAGAATAAACAATGCTCAAATCACTCATAAGCTCTGTGAAAAAGTGGTCTAGTTTACTTGTGGCCAAGTTAGGTGCCACCATCCAACAGCTCTCAATTCAACACAAAGGAATGAATGACATCAGCTATATGAAGCTAATAATAAATACAACCACAGTAGTTATGCTTCCTTACTGATATAGACTGTACTATTCGTTTTCTATTAGTAATACGATGAAGTTATAATGGGATTAATGCTCAACTACAATGTAAGCTCCGCCCACCGCGTGTCAATCTGTCCCTGGCTCTCATTCTCTCTCATCCCTTCCCCCTCATAGAGAGCCACCCTGGCTACTGATACTCTTACTGCATAGCTGTGTGAGATGCACTGTTATCGATTGCCAATCAGATGTATGTGAATAATAATTTTTTTCCTTTCGATTGCGTGGAGACATTAAAACCGAATGAAATGTACGACAAACCCCGAAACAATGTAAAAACTTAACAAACCTTAAAAGAAAGCTCAAAGTTTTCGCCGCCCCAGATGAGCAAGCCATCGTCATAGGCACCGAGTTCAAAGAAATACTTTCTATCCATGGCAAAGAGTCCACCAGCATGCGTGGGTGCCCTGTGATAATAGACATACATATCATAGAGTTATACATAACGCAATAGACATAAATCTACATAGACAATGATGCATGTATAGACATTGATACACGCCTGTAAGGTTCACTGTAGTGGGATCTTCTATCCAGCTCCCTTTGGGGCACTTCCGACTCTTTGTACAGAAATCCCCACTCAAATATCCCTCTGTAGTGAGTACCATGTCCATAGACCGGCCTCACACGGAATGTATTGAAGTCTATGCCATCTATGGTTGGTACAGCCATCAACTTCCTACAGGATACAAAGTTTATTACTCTTGTAATGGATTTCGGTCTGGTGACCACGAAATTCCACTAATCTCGAGTATTCTACCTCTCCCTGGAGGAGACACTGTGCAGATATGACAGAGACAACTAGTGATCAATTACTGCCACATCAGTTGGCAAGCGCAGAGCTCACGGCTCAGGCAAACTACACGGAGTGTCAGCTTGAATAGTGGCTTTATTCACAAATACCAATTCCTAGGGTGGCAATCCTCTAGGGTGGTTGGCAGTACATGAATAAATGCAATGATGGTAAGTGAAATCAACCTTTATATAGGCAGGCTGACAGGAAGTAATTAGCATAACACATATAGGCATGCATTGACAGGAAGTAAATAGACCAATGACAATCGATATATAAATAGTCAACAAATCATGCAGTAGAATATGGTTAAACAAAAATGGTGCCAAGTGTCTGAAGGGCGGAGTCATGTCTCCGATGTCCAATCAAAGACTTTCAAGGACTCTGAAGCTGCATCTAGCCTTTGGTCGATACATCTGGTAATCCAAGGAGAGTACTTCCGGCTGGCTCCAGGGTTATTGTAAAATCATAAACAGTTTTGAAGATCCTCGGCTAAAGCGGTCATCTTATGCAGGCCCACTATCAGCATACCGGGTCAGCGAGGGGGTCATTACCGGCCCCGAAGGCTCAAGACCGGCACAGCAAGTTATTCTACTGGCACAGCACCTTCTGAAGGGATGGGGGTAGAATTCCAGTACATCTCTGATTGGTGTCTGATAGCAAACAGTTTACTAATGGGGTGCACCGTAATCTACCACAATATGCATTTCACACATTTTATATCAACAGAGAATAAGCATTTTCGGATTAAGAACGTCCATGCCTTGAAAAAAACTTGTATGAAAGTGCTTCCGAATGCAATTTCTTGGCATAATTTCTGTGAGTTGAACGTTCAAAAACACAAATTTCTATACCAGGAGTTGTGTTCTTTTGTTGCCAACTAGTCGCAAAAATCCGGAGACCAATGAAAAAATGGCTGCCCCAGAGGACGTCAAGTTTCAGTTATTTAAAAAACATCATCGTTTTCCATCTATTTACTAACTAACAACAGAAGATAACAGGGATAAATAATTATTATAATAATGAACAATAATAATACTTCAATAAATAAAAAATAGTTTTTATTACCATCCATAATAATAAAAATAATAATCAAAATTAATATATATATATTTATGTTGCATCTAAGCGAAAATGGTATCTGCTGTATGTATTCGGTGCAACAACGTCACACAGTGAACAACCCCCTGAACGGTAAAACCACCGTTCAGCATAGAGTTCCAAAAATCAGGTTTTGTACTCGCCAAAAACGACAAATTTGCCTGTTTTGGCATGAACATTCTCGATCCGAAAATGCCTAATAGACAATGTATCACTAGATGGTAGACAGTGTATCAATAGGTTGCAGACAATATATCACTAGATAATAAACAATGTGTCACTAGATAATAGACAATATATCAATAGATTGTAGACAATAGATCTCTATATAATAGACAGTAATAAATAGACAGAACACAAACCGGTTATGCTTTATCCTAGCCAGTAGGGGCACCAGCCAGTTCCTGTTGCACTCGCAGTGGGCGTCCAGGAACACTATAACGTCTCCCTCTGCATGCCTAGCTCCGATAGTTCGAGTTCTTATCAACCCCTCGCGCTCTGAGTTCCTGTACAGCTTGACTAGTCCTTTAAATTGCTTTAAATACTCCTCCAGCTGCCCCTTTAGATGAGCTAAAGGTTAGAGAACATAGACATCTACATACAAGTAGCCTGTGTAAGTATCACATAGACATCTATATACAAGCATACTGTGTAAGTATCACATAGACATCTATACACAAGCATACTGTGTAAGTATCACATAGACATCTATACACAGGCATACTGTGTAAGTATCACATAGACATCTATACACAGGCATACTTTGTAAGTATCACATAGACATCTATACACAAGCATACTGTGTAAGTATCACATAGACATCTATACACAGGCATACTTTGTAAGTATCACATAGACATCTATACACAAGCATACTGTGTAAGTATCACATAGACATCTATACACAAGCATACTGAGTAAGTATCATATAGACATCTATACACAAGCATACTGAGTAAGTATCACATAGACATCTATATACAAGCATACTGTGTAAGTATCACATAGACATCTATATACAAGTATACTGTATAAGTATCACATAGACATCTATACACAGGCATACTGTGTAAGTATCACATAGACATCTATACACAAGCATAGAGAGTAAGTATCACATAGACATCTATACACAGGCATACTGTGTAAGTATCACATAGACATCTATACACAAGCATACTGAGTAAGTATCACATAGACATCTATACACAAGCATACTGAGTAAGTATCACATAGACATCTATACACAAGCATACTGAGTAAGTATCACATAGACATCTATATACAAGCATACTGTGTAAGTATCACATAGACATCTATATACAAGTATACTGTGTAAGTATCACATAGACATCTATATACAAGTATACTGTGTAAGTATCACATAGACATCTATATACAAGTATACTGTGTAAGTATCACATAGACATCTATATACAAGTATACTGTGTAAGTAACAACAAGCTGCTCACCTTTATCACTGAAGTCGTCTACCATGACCACCTCTTTGAGCAGGTTAGGAGGGGAGGTATTGATAACACTGTGTACAGTGCGCACAAGGGTGGAAAATCCCTCGTTGTGAAATACTAGTATAACACTGGCTGTGGGTAGATCTGTGTCGTAGTGCCAGTATTTACATCTGGTGGAACAATGACAGAGATATTTGTATATAACATACATGTAGTATATAACATACATGTAGTATATAACATACATGTAGTATATAACATACATGTAGTATATAACATACATGTAGTATATAACATACATGTAGTATATAGCATACATGTAGTATATAACATACATGTAGTATATAACATATATGTAGTATATAACATACATGTAGTATATAACATACATGTAGTATATAACATACATGTAGTATATAACATACATGTAGTATATAACATACATGTAGTATATAACATACACGTAGTATATAACAGACAATATAACATACATGTAGTATATAACATATAACAAAAAAAATAACACGCACACATATACTGTATAATAGACACTCACTCATCTAGTCTCGTGTCAGAGATGTATAATATATACTGTATAATAGACACTCACTCATCTAGTCTCGTGTCAGGGATGTATAACATATACTGTATAATAGACACTCACTCATCTAGTCTCGTGTCAGGGATGTATAACATATACTGTATAATAGACACTCACTCATCTAGTCTCGTGTCAGGGATGTATAACATATACTGTATAATAGACACTCACTCATCTAGTCTCGTGTCAGGGATGTATAATATATACTGTATAATAGACACTCACTCATCTAGTCTCGTGTCAGGGATGTATAATATATACTGTATAATAGACACTCACTCATCTAGTCTCGTGTCAGGGATGTATAATATATACTGTATAATAGACACTCACTCATCTAGTCTCGTGTCAGAGATGTATAACATATACTGTATAATAGACACTCACTCATCTAGTCTCGTGTCAGGGATGTATAACATATACTGTATAATAGACACTCACTCATCTAGTCTCGTGTCAGGGATGTATAATATATACTGTATAATAGACACTCACTCATCTAGTCTCGTGTCAGGGATGTATAATATATACTGTATAATAGACACTCACTCATCTAGTCTCGTGTCAGGGATGTATAACATATACTGTATAATAGACACTCATCTAGTCTCGTGTCAGAGATGTATAACATATACTGTATAATAGACACTCATCTAGTCTCGTGTCAGAGATGTATAACATATACTGTATAATAGACACTCATCTAGTCTCGTGTCAGAGATGTATAACATATACTGTATAATAGACACTCATCTAGTCTCGTGTCAGGGATGTATAATATATACTGTATAATAGACACTCATCTAGTCTCGTGTCAGAGATGTATAACATATACTGTATAATAGACACTCATCTAGTCTCGTGTCAGAGATGTATAACATATACTGTATAATAGACACTCACTCATCTAGTCTCGTGTCAGGGATGCTCCTATTCATTGCTATTTTATCGCTGACCACCATGTTAAACCCGTAAGCCTGTAACTGTCTCTTAGCCTCTCCATCTTCAGACATTTCATGGTACACAGGCTCTCCGTCCTCTCCTGTAGTAGAAAACAACCATAGAGGTATAGGTAGAGGCATAGGTCAACCATAGAGGTATAGATAGAGGCATAGGTCAACCATAGAGGTAATAGATAGAGGCGTAGGTCAACCATAGAGGTGTAGATAGAGGCGTAGGGCAACCATAGAGGTATACAGAGATGTGTAGGTAAACCATAGAGGTAATAGATAGAGGCATAGGTCAACCATAGAGGTAATAGATAGAGGCACAGGTCAACCATAGAGGTGTAGATAGAGGCGTAGGTCAACCATAGAGGTGTAGATAGAGGCGTAGGGCAACCATAGAGGTAATAGATAGAGGCACAGGTCAACCATAGAGGTAATAGATAGAGGCGTAGGTCAACCATAGAGGTGTAGATAGAGGCGTAGGTCAACCATAGAGGTAATAAATAGAGGCGTAGGTCAACCATAGAGGTAATAGATATAGGCGTAGGGCAACCATAGAGATAAAAGATAGAGGTGTAGGTCAGCCATACTTGCAGTTCGTCAGGGTGGCGGTGGAGTATAAAAAACACAGTTTAGGAGTCTAATGACCGTCAATTTTGTTGCCGTTACTATAGAGGTATAGCCCGCGCCTTTTTTACTATTTAGACTATTTCTAAACTTGACCGACACTAAACAATAACTCTTAAAAGAACAAATTGTGCTAATAAACAACTTTTTGGGGCAATGAAATTAGAGTGATTAAACTCATATGGATGAAAATAATAGTGCTTTACTAAGTTATTAAATTGCAAATGACGAAATATGAATGCAAAAACTCGTTGGTAAAATTATTACCTTATTTTAAAACTTTCATGTTCTGCAGGATAATCAAGGTAGCCAGAATTGTTTTCTATTTCTAATCGACAAAATTAGAAATTGAATAAAATTTTACTTGAGAATAATTTCAAACTTATTTTCAAAGCTAGTCAGTTTTTATATGGCAATCATTGTAAACGCCAAACCGGAACGTAGAGCAAGTTTATTGACTTTGGCCTCTTCCTCTCTGAGAGCAACAACCGGTGCTCACAAACACGACCTATTACCATCCGCTGACAAACATCAAATTGAACAATGAACAGTGAAAAAACAGGAGGTGAATGAGCCTTACAAAAGTGCCATTACAACAATGAAAAGCTTCATGTTGATAAGTAATAAGAATAGGCATTTTCGGATCGAGAACGTCCATGCCAAAACAAGCAAATTTTTCGTTTTTTGGCGAGTACAAAACCTGATTTTTGGAACTCTATGCTGAACGGTAGTTTTACCGTTCAGGTGGTTGTTCACTGTACAACGTTCTTGCTCCGAATACATACAGTTCTGTTATAATAAATATTTTTGCATAATGCGAGCCCTTTTACAGCAGCTACCATTTTTGCTTAGACGCAACATAATATATTAATTATAATTAGCAGTTTTATTATTATGGATGGTAATAAAAATTATTTTTTATTTATTGAAGTATTATTATTGTTATTGTTTATTATTATTATAATAATTATTTATCATTGTTATCTTCTGTTGTTAGTTAGTAAATAGATAGATAGAAAACAATGATGATTTTTAAATAATTAAAACTTAACGTCCTCTGGGGGCGGCCATCTTTTCATTTGTTTCCGGATTTTTGCGACTAGTTGACAACAAAAGAACACCACTCCTGATATAGAAATTTGCGTTTTTGAACGTTGAACTCACAGAAATTTTGCCATCAACGAACGTCAAAATTGCATTCGGAAGGACTTTCTCGTACCAATTTTTTCAAGGCATGGACGTTTGTGATCCGAAAATGCCTATTGTTCACCAAACATATTGTAATAAAACTAAACTGATCAACAATAAATGGAATCAATAAAAAATTATTTTGTTTGGAACTAGCGAATCAAGAAAAGCCCATTGAACAAAATTACTCTTAATATAAGAAGGAATATTGTAGACTGGGTACTAGTATAATGGTAACCTGAAAATTGTGTAGGATTTTTATTAACTGGAGCAAAGATCTCATAATGCGCTCTGCGTTTGGTGACACGCTGTTGTAGCGATTACAGCGACGAGAGCGATTAGTGCTAATACAGCTACTGCAGCTACTACTACTGCTACTACTACTACTGCAACTCTTACAGCTACTGCTACTGCTACCACTACAACTACCTGTACAGCTACTGCTACTACTACTGCTACTACCATTGCTACTAATGCTACTACAGCTACTGCTACTACTATTACTGCTACTTCTGCTACAGCTACTGCTACAGCTACTGCTACAGCTACTGCTACAGCTACTGCTACAGCTACTGCTACCAGTACTGCTATTACAGCTACGACTACTACTGCTGTGATTCCTAATATAGAAATCAACTATTTGAGATATAAATAAGTTGACACTAATACAGTGACTGAGTCAATGCCACCATGCGGCACCATGTTCTCAATAACCATGTAGAGAAAACGTACCTGGTCCCGAGCCACGTTTGATTACCGGCTCAAAGTTACCAAGAACTCCATCCTTGAGCACTTGTGTGGGTTTTTGTGTAACACTGTCTTTTGAGAAAGCATGCACATTTTGTATGTCTACTCCTGGCTTGCCCATTTGTGGCTAAAACATTCAGTCACTCAGGTAGAATATTCCAGTCCAATAATTGCGGGTGGAGGGGAAATGGAGAGGGTCATAGAGGGGAGATGGAGAGGGGCATAGACGGGAGATGGAGAGGGGCATATAGGGGAGATGGAGAGGGGCATAGAGGGGAGATGGAGAGGGGCATAGAGGGGAGATGGAGAGGGGCATAGACGGGAGATGGAGAGGGGCATATAAAGGAAATGGAGAGGGGCATAGAGGGGAGATGGAGAGGGGCATAGAGGGGAGGTGGAGAGGGGCATAGACGGGAGATGGAGAGGGGCATAGAGGGGAGATGGAGAGGGGCATATAAAGGAGATGGAGAGAGACATAGAGGGGAGATGGGGAGGGACATAGAAGAGAGATTGAGAGAGGCATAGAGGGGAGATGGAGAAGGGCATAGACAAGAAATGGAGAGGGGCATATAAAGGAGATGAAGAGGGGCATAGAGGGGAGATGGAGAGGGGCATAGAGGGGAGATGGAGAGGGGCATAGACGGGAGATGGAGAGGGGCATATAAAGGAGATGGAGAGAGACATAGAGGGGAGATGGGGAGGGACATAAAAGGGAGATTGAGAGAGGCATAGACGGGAGATGGAGAGGGGCATATAAAGGAAATGGAGAGGGGCATAGAGGGGAGATGGAGAGGGGCATAGAGGGGAGGTGGAGAGGGGCATAGACGGGAGATGGAGAGGGGCATATAAAGGAGATGAAGAGGGGCATAGAGGGGAGATGGAGAGGGGCATAGAGGGGAGATGGAGAGGGGCATAGACGGGAGATGGAGAGGGGCATATAAAGGAGATGGAGAGAGACATAGAGGGGAGATGGGGAGGGACATAAAAGGGAGATTGAGAGAGGCATAGACGGGAGATGGAGAGGGGCATATAAAGGAAATGGAGAGGGGCATAGAGGGGAGATGGAGAGGGGCATAGAGGGGAGGTGGAGAGGGGCATAGACGGGAGATGGAGAGGGGCATAGAGGGGAGATGGAGAGGGGCATATAAAGGAGATGGAGAGAGACATAGAGGGGAGATGGGGAGGGGCATATAAAGGAGATGGAGAGAGACATAGAGGGGAGATGGGGAGGGACATAAAAGGGAGATTGAGAGAGGCATAGAGGGGAGATGGAGAGGGGCATAGAAGGGAGATGGAGAGAGACATATAGAGGAGATGGAGAGGGGCAGAGAGGGGAGATGGAGAGGGGCATATAGAGGAGATGGAGAGGGGCAGAGGGGGGAGATGGAGGTGAATGAAAGGAGTGGTAAGTGAGAGGGAATGAAGAAGTAAGGGAAAGACAATGATAGAAGGGAAATGGGTAAGTGAAGGAGAAGGAGAAGGCAGGAGTAGGAGAAGGTAAATAAAAAGAATTGCGAGGGCAAAAAGGGAAAAAAGAAGTGGGGAGAGAGCAGAAAAGGGGAGGATAGAAGTTGAAAGAAATAAGAAAAGGGGAGGATAGAAGTGGGGAGAGAGCAGAAAAGGGGAGGATACAGGTGGGGAGAGAACAGAAAAGGGGAGGATAGAAGTGGGGAGAGAGCAGAAAAAGGGAGGATAGAAGTGGGGAGAGAGCAGAAAAGGGGAGGATAAAAGTGGGGAGAGAGCAGAAAAGGGGAGGATAGAAGTGGGGAGAGAGCAGAAAAGGGGAGGATAGAAGTGGGGAGAGAGCAGAAAAGGGGAGGAAAGAAGTGGGGAGAGAGCAGAAAAGGGGCAGAAAGGGAGGATAGAGAGAAGAGAAAAGAAAATGGTGAAAAACGTGAATTGGGGAAAGGGTAAAAAAAAAAAATAAGAAATGAGTGAAATTCAAACTAAGTTTTTCCAAAATGTTTCTATCTATACTTCCACAGCAGTGTTGAGTTGGCAATTTGTCAAGAGTATAAAGAGTCAAGCATTGCTATTGTAAACAATATAACCAAATAAACTTTATCTTAGACTGCAAATAGGTGGTAAGTGGTTTCCAGTTGATACCACAGCGGTTGTGGCATAGCTGATTGTGTCTCCATTTTAACTGTAGCGTAATCAGTAGATAACTGGTACAGCTAACAAGCTTTGCTGCAAGCTTAACATCGCATGAAGATTTATGGGTAGTTATTTACATTAATCCTTGCATAGATGTTCCATTCTTTGTTATTGGTGCAGACGAGAGTGGTACAACAAGAACTACCCAGGCTTGTCAAGTGGTACAACAAGCAACTAACCAGACTTGCCAAGTGGTACAACAAGCAACTAAGCAGACTTGCCAAGTGGTACAACAAGGCACTAACCAGACTTGCCAAGTCGTGCAACAAGCAACTAACCAGACTTGTCAAGTGGTGCAACAAGCAACTAACCAGACTTGCCAAATGGCGCAACAAGACTAGCCAGACTTGCCAAGTGGTACAACAAGCAACAAACGCGACTTGTAGGATGCTACTCTGGTCAGTACAAGTATGCCACATGAGCACACTGTTAGAGAAGTCCAGTGTTACTATCTAGATTTAACAATGTTGTGCTGGGCATACCAAGCACTGGATATCACCGTCGTAAAAACAACTTTTGATATCAGCTATGATAACATTACCGAAATTGATATAATTTGCCTGGTAAAACCCAGACTACAAAGTTGCAAAATTTTGCAGGTTAGAATGTTGAGGTAAGTTAGCCGGAGCCTCTCAGTTATCCATAGGGAAACTAGAGATTGCGGGACCAAGTACGTTTTGTGTAAGCAGATATGGTTAGATGATGATGAGTTTCATAAACCAAATTACTGAAAATTTATTGTTACTAACGAATGATTTTAGTTTGTACTAATTTGTACTCGCTGATGTACGTAATAGATTGAGTGATGCTCTACCTACACCAATACACAACATACAACAGCTCTATACAACACACAACAGCTCTATACAACACACAACAGCTCTATACAACACACAACAGCTCTATAGACCACACATACTGGATACACAGAGTATTGCACTAACCACTGCAGCCTCAACTTGTCCATGCTGCTGCTCCAGATCAGGTTTGCCTGCCGGAGGTATTCCCATGTTAGGCCCTACATTATCGCTGTGTTTCACTTTCCTCCTGTGCTCTTTATAACTGTGCTCTCCACTCGGACGTTCAAAGAAGGAAAGTAAAGCTGGCCCAACGAACACAACAAATAAGATTGCCGCAAAGATTTTTAAAAGATTGTTTATAGTTAATCGCATTATAACGGGTATTATGTTTTGTTTCTGTCAGTAATTGATCTGTGTATCATAACATCCTTTGCTATGTGAGGTACTCCTGAAAGCAAAGATGAAAAAAATAAATAACAGCAAGGCACACGCACAATTATCATGCTGCACAAGAAACACTCAAAGAAACAGTTTAAGATGTCCAGTAAGTTCTCCTGCTCTGCAGAATGTAAAGGCACCACCTAACAGGTCGGCTCCAGCTCTGGAGAGCATACAAGCACCACCTAACAGGTCGGTTTAGCTCTGGAAAGCATACAAGCACTGCCTAACAGGTCGGTTTAGCTCAGGAGAGCATAAAAGCACTGCCTAACAGGTCGGTTTAGCTCTGGAGAGCACACAAGCACTGCCTAACAGGTCGGTTTAGCTCAGTAGAGCATACAAGCACTGCCTAACAGGTCGGTTTAGCTCTGGAGAGCATACAAGCACTGCTTAACAGGTCGGTTTAGCTCAGGAGAGCATACAAGCACAGCCTAACAGGTCGGTTTAGCTCTGGAGAGCATACAAGCACTGCCTAACAGGTCGGTTTAGCTCAGGAGAGCATACAAGCACAGCCTAACAGGTCGGTTTAGCTCTGGAGAGCATACAAGCACTGCCTAACAGGTCGGTTTAGCTCTGGAGAGCATACAAGCACTGCCTAACAGGTCGGCTCAAGCTCTGGAGAACATAAAGGCACTGTCTAATAGGTTGGTTTCAGCATTAATCTAATGACAGAAGAATGATCTTCCACGCTATCGAAATAATTGAAAATTTTAGATATATGCTGTTAGTGGACTTGTATAGCAGCTTTTGATGGAAATTACCGGGTATTTTATTGCAACTATGTGTAGTGTATCGGGCTAAAAGCTCACTGGAATTGCTATACTATCAAAAGCTTATCTTACCCAAACCCCCTGGTAATTTGGTATCGGCTAGCATTCATTAACAAATGAAAAGAGCAAATAAAAAATTTGAGTTGCATGAAATATCCAGGACTTGCCTCATTTGAATCTACTACAAGTGGATACAAATGCTGCTCAATATATGTCTATTAATTCTCATGGTCTCCGGTGATTGTCTCAGTGGTCAAATGCACCCCATTTGCTGCTTAGTATCCTGTGCTGGAATAACTCTAACAATTATTACCAAATTACCATAGATAAACATCAATTAGCTCCTAATTAGTCGTTTTTGATTTTGGAGAAAAAATTATTTTCATCACACGTACATTGCTATAAAGTTTTTTGCCGAATAATTTGTAATTTAGATTTGATTACTATAGTTATTGCTGTGACAACTACAATGCTGGCAATGAACAATTTAATGATTACTCTTTTAAACAAATAAATATGAAAGCGTGCTAATCTTAATCTTTTGATAATTTTAACATTTAAAAGGTTTTCCCAACTCAAAAGTTGCTCCAAGTTTTGAGACATTAATCATAAATCCTATAACGCCAGTGTGTACATAATAGCAGATTTACAGACGATAGAGGAAACTGCTGAATCAGCTTAAACACTTCTAAAAATGTATAAACGGTTGCAACTCCTATTTTCATTGCTTTTCTTAAGTGCCTACAGAATGGCCATTTTTGGAAAGTCCTTCTAATCGAATGAGCCAAATTTTAGGAGCTCCGCTTTATGACCTTCAAAGGATATATAAACCCACAGAGCTTCGTTACTTATCTATTTTCTTTAGTGTATTATGCAAAATGAGCTATTTTCCAGCTTTGGATCCTATTTAAAGCTTAGTTATGATTGCTAGAAATTCAAAAATTGAAAAACTGCTGAAAGTTGAAAGTAAGCAATTAATTGGATACCCTAGAATGCTCAGATATCAATGTCTTATATAATCACGCTGTATCATGGTATAGCCTTTGCACATAGAACCAAGTTGTCTATTGGACCAGGATTTGCACATATTATCAGCTGAGAGAGTTGTTCCCATAATTGGATATACCTGTACTATTGATGATAATAATAATATAAACAAACATAATAATAATGAAAATATATAATCAGAAAACCTTTTCTGGTGTTCATTTTTATTTCAACTATTATTGTACTTATTGTAACTTCTAGCTCTTGTAATTATTAAATAGAATATACATCATTTTCAGGGCTGGGAATAGCGGTTTGTAAACGCTAATCGCTGGTGTTAATCGCTAGTCATGCATCAGCGATTGTAGCACATCCCCTAGTTTGATCACAAATTCAGCGAATAGCCTAATCGCTAAAGTACTAGTGATCACTGAAGCAAATTGCTGATTTATTTATCTGCCAACAATGCCCAAGTCACTCATGCATGCAAAAATGTTAGTCAACTTGGAAGCATTGCATTTGCCTGCCAGTTTATTATATCATAATAGAGGCATATGTACATGTATATGCATATAACTTTAAAGCATTACTGCAGCTGGCTGCATCACCGACGCCTTAAAAAATAGATAGACTTCTGGAGATCCAATCTGCTCTGCCATTATTAACCTGTAATTAAAAGTTTGTGTGTTTTTAGCCAATTTTTCATACCCTGTCTGCTGTGTAATAAAACGTGGTTCGTTTTTATATAAGTCTTCATTGTTGTAAGATTAGATGCGAAGTTATCAAAAACTTGAAAACTTTATCAGTGGTTTCATCAGCGAAATGATGGTATCCCCTAGTTTGAAATAACTTAGCATGGACACTAGCGGAAAGCCCTATTTCCTAGTTTGTAACAGCATTAGTGAAAGCGATTTAAACCCTACTTTAACAATCAGCGACTCCCAACCCTGATATTGTTTTAAAAATGACAATGAATATAATTTTCCGTTTTCACCGATAATTATAAAATTCAATGGTAGTTGTTATGTTAGGTTCAGAGCTGTGTTTGTTCAATAAGCGTTCAAAAAACTTAATAATAGAGAAAAAATTGAACGAAGAATGCTGCATTCTTCAATTGTTATCCATTTCTCTAAAGCATAATCTTTCAGAAGTCTCCTGCCAACAAATGATAGTTGAAGTCTGTTTGTATGCTTCAACTAACTACAGAGGAACTCTCTTAATACAAACTTGAGTGGGCCAAACACTTTATTTTTTTATATAAAAAGTGCCCTATAAGTGAACTATAGAGTTATGCAATTTAATGCTTTGGGACTTTGAAGTTTAGTTTGTATGGGCAATACATTGTTATAAGTGAGGCTGATATAAGCAAGTTCCATTGTACTTAAACTATACCATTGTATGCATGGTAAGAAATAGCTACAACAAATAATCACATCATCGTACATCAACAAAAAAAACAGTTCAACAATAACAATATTACTATCATCATCACTTCATCATCAATTTCAAGAGTGTAATAATAATACTTATGCTTATGATGTTGTATGACGAAGACATTTATTGTCTCAGTATCACCTCAGTTAAGGTAGAATTCCCAAACAACTTGTAAAAATCTCTAGGAAAGCCTTTAGTTTAGGAACTGGTTTAAGCCAGGTTTTACTTGTGTACTTAGGATTGATTACTTGTTCTGTGTTCTCTCATGTCACAAATTGTTTTGTGGCAAGAATCTGTTGTGATATATTCTTTATTTTGTGGCTGCTACTGATTTTGGCTCTTCGTGATTTCTGGTTTTGTGGTTATTGTGGTGCATTTCCTGATTTGATCACATGCCTCAGAAAGTGCACAGTGTTGTTCTTCATTATGGAGAATTACTGTTAGAAATAATTCTTCTCCCGTCCTCTAATAAACTCATCTGAAACTGGTTCTTTACTTCTAACTCACTGTCAGTACGACTTTTCATGCTTTTCATAAAACGGATGGCTTCATTTTGTACTTTTTCCACATTATTCTGTGCTGTATTTCTTGTGGACGGGTTTCAGAACACATTTGGGTAGACCAGTGTACACTAGTAGCTTTACCTCTTTCGGGGCACAGTACATAAAATGTTTAATCTCCCCTAGTATCTTCTGGGTATCATTACTGCACTTCCCATTAATGGGTTAGTCAAACTACTTGAGGTCTGATTGTATGGTTACCTCAAGATACTTTGTGCTGTCTGTTCATGCAAGTCAGGCATCACCGAGTTTATCTGTAAATACTCCCACAATACAGGAGTGTCATAACCAAAGTTTATTGCGAGGCACTTTTTCACCAAATGCAATTTTATTTTTGCTTGGTCATTCACCATATACCGAATCCACCATTCTCAATATAGCAGTAGTTTTAATAGTAAAATTATAGAACATAAACATCAGCATGATAATTTATTATCATCTATTATAATTATTATTTATTTACAACCATAAATAATAATTTATGACTTATTTTATCATTATTATTATAATTCTCATTCTTATTATTATCATCATAATTATTTATTATTATTATCATGTTGATCAGACAGAAGTTATTATTATTATTATTATGTATTATTACTATCGGATTCGCTTTGCTTGCATGATGATGATGTAGA
Source organism: Cryptosula pallasiana (assembly GCA_945261195.1). NCBI lineage: Eukaryota > Metazoa > Bryozoa > Gymnolaemata > Cheilostomatida > Cryptosulidae > Cryptosula > Cryptosula pallasiana. Next base: position 25,163,922 of record OX183130.1, read on the forward strand.
AAATCCTTGTTTGCTGCAATACTCATGTGTTTTTCTTAACTTAATATTAACAACTCTGTTGTGCATAAACTACTACTATTACTACTTTTATATCATTATATATATATATAGAGCCAAATACTTATACTACTACATTATTATTATCTTTTTCAAATTATTATTGTTCATAATATTTTTTTTTGTCTCCATTGATGATGATTATTGTCTAAGTAAGTAGTTGTTAGTTATGTTTTTTGTTAGAGGTCAACAAGTTATTTTTTATTTTTTTAGATCTTATTATTATTATATCTTATACCTTTATTATTATGTAAACCTCTGACCTCAACAAAGAATATGTAACAATAATTTGTTAGAAGTACTAATAATAATTATAATAATATAATTATTATATTATTTACTCTATTTTTTTTTGTTAGTTGAGTAGTGACAGTCTTCTAAATTAATAATAATAATTAATAAATTTAGTTTAGTCTAAGTTTAGTTTAATTAAGAAGAAGTTATTATTATTAGTAGTGGTAGTAGCAACAATGATGATGATAATATCATTATAATACAAAGCATTCAATACCTCAGGTAAATAACTATGTTCAAAAATAAAGAATGGGTAAGGTATAATTTGCGGTAGGGGGCTCGGTCCTGTTATTTTCATTATAAACGACATTTAATCATTATTATTATTATTCATAACTAAGTCTTTTTGTATATATTACTACAATGGTGATAGTCTGTGAACGGCTGCAGATAAATGCGGCTAAGACAAAATTGGTTCATGTAAGGAAAAACCAAAAATGTCCATGAATCATAAATGGCTTAAGAAATCGACAGATGATTACTTACTTTTAAAGTTGTCTTCTCTTTTGAGCAATAAAGAGCACAACTCCAAGTTTTTTTTGATCATCAACTATTCCTCGGATGAAATATAGTAATACCGGGTCCCAGAATTGCCAGAAAACCAAAAAGTATGTATAGCCTAATTTAGGGATATTGACTCGCAGATCAGGGCCCGGAAAACATGGCGGTGCTTTCAATCGACTACACTTGAACTGTGGTGAACGTTATAGTAAAAGGTATGTAGTAGATATAATATAAAAGCTTATATAAAATCACCATACCCACCCAATTACAGATGTTGATATCCGTTGATATATGACCAACAACTACATATATACATGTATATAACTGTTGATGACTGGATAATTTGAAATTTTTACCCCTGGAAACAGCTTGACAATGAACCACTATGGCAACTCCCACAAACAGCAACATTTGATTCGTGATTAAAAATATAATTGTAATGCACTAATATTTTATCCATGAGCTGTCCATACTAAATAAAACTGTGTTATATGCACGCGCTAAATTGGGTAATGTGCTTACAAATTTAGTTTCTCTGAGCAATTCACTGCTGGTGTGCGTAAAACAGAAAAAGTCCTTAGCACTAACTGCGATCTAAATTTTTATGTAATAAAAAATACATGATGAGGACTTGTAAATTGATCATGAAGAGAAATACAAAATGTTTTTTAAAGTTTTGATTTTAAACTTCGCAGCTCATCATCAATGTACTCTAGCAAAAGCTAAATAAACTTGCATAATTTTTTTTGAAATAAATAATTTAAAAAAGAATTCGCTTTGTGTTTCTCTTCATTAATAAATTCAGTACGTGAGTCCCTATCTCCAGCAGAGCTCATCCTATCCCAAGGGCCACAACGTTAGCTCAAGCCTCGTATAGATACATTCTTCTCCTACATTATTGTAGTTATATAATGATAACTTTCAATTTTATCAGCGATAGTCTCTTCCCTTTAATTCTGCTAGAAAATCTCATTTTCATTGTAATAAAATGTTTAGTTTTTTTCATCAGTATTTGCATACGTAACTGTCAGTCCATAACTAATAGTGGGAAACAACTTTAAATAAATGTTATTGATTCTCTCCTTCTCAAATATTCATAAAAATTTCAAAAGAATCATGTTTTTTTTCAAGTGTAAATAACAACGTACTCCTTCAATGTTGTGATTAGATATTATTTTGTAATCACCCACCTATTGCATACATGTCATTTCTCTCTCTGAGGTTTTACATGAAGCTTTTATCATTTACAGAAAACTTCTAAACTCTCAGGTAGTTTTGTAAATGATTTTTTCAAACTTGTTGTTTGTGTTTTCTGTTTTGACGAAGCTTTTTCCTCTGGTAAACGTTTACCTCATTTAGCAGTCACCACACCATGCATTCACCTTACAACAAATGATGCATAATGCTATCATCATTGAGTGTCCCATAATTTTCTGCCCTTTCTTGCCCTGGGCCATTTTCATCGTGATTCAGTCACTGTGGCACTGTATCCGGTCGCTGCTTTATCCAATCAAAAAGCAGCCATACTAAATTTCTTGTTTTATCCTCAAGAGAGTAAATAAACCTGAATTCTAAAATCAGTTTAGTTTAATTGCTGAGACGATGCACAGTTAATCGTAATCGTCCTTAACACACTCAGGCCAACAGTCGGCGACAAAGTCGATGATTGAGCGGTGCAATCATCATGTTTTTGCAGTAGAGAGTTGTCTATAAGTTATCATTATTATGAGTTACTAGGCCTCTATGAAACATGGCAGAACACAGCTCCTACGAACTGGTTAGTAGTAGATTAGGGTTATGTGATAAAATTTCCATGGCGTAAATAATAAATTATGTATAAAAATTAATGAACTTAATTAATAATAATAAACAACAACTACTACTACTCTACTACTACTACTACTATTCCCACTGCGACTACTACTAACTATCTCCTACTACAACAACTACTACTTCTTCTGCAAACTAAAAAATTATTATTTTATTTGTTATTATTAATTAATAATAATTAGTTATCATTGTTTTTATTCTGAAGTAAAATTATCTTGTCCAGGGCCAGTGCATTATTATTGTTATTATTATAATTATTATTAGTAGTTGACTCCAAAAAAACAGGCCTGACAGAATAGTCCACATACATACATAGGTCTGGTTGTGTGAAAGCCAAATGATCAAAAACAGGCCCAGTCGAGTGAAAGTCAGCGAACTGGAATCAGGTCTGGTTTAATACATACATCATACAAAGGGACCAACAACAGGCCCAGTTGCATTTCTGCGAATGGACTGATATCAGGCATGGTTGATAATCTGTAAGTGGACCAACCAACAGCAGCAGGCCTGATAGTTTCAGAATAAATTTTTATGATGAATTCACTTGTCTTGTTATTATTCTTATTCACCACCTAGTAGGTAATAGTAGTAGTTATACAGGTTAGAGATATAGATTTACTTAACAACGACTAGCTCGCAGTCAATATATAGATAGGAGTGCAAAATTTTTTTTCGAAGTGTTCCAAAAAATTTCTAAATAGTTTCAGTGGGTAGTGCAATGTCTTGTGGATACATTGAGACCAAATTTATTATTGTCACCTCAATAGTTAATTGTTAAAACAGGTTTTACCAAATGTACTTTTAAGTAAAAAAAAATGCATGGTAAATCTCATTTTCAGGCAATGATGCGACGTGTGTTATATATATATATATATATATATATATATATATATATATATATATATATATATATATATATATATATATATATATATATATATATATATATATATATATAGATATCATGCAGACGCCTCAATAATCATACAATGTATATGTAACAAATATAAATGCTTTGCATTGGCTGTATAATAACATTATTTTGTAGAAGTAGCTGGACTACACAAAAATAACAAGTTCTGTATCTCAGTTGATATAGACTGGTGTCATCATCAGAAATCTTGTAATTAATTTAATAATCATAATAAATAAATTTAATATAAAATTTCAATAATTACTTAATAAATAATTATTAAAACTAATGGTTATTGATGACCTTCCATTTTGCTATATCATATTTATTACCACTAGCTGTTATCATTCAGTGATGTTTTTAACTGGATTAGCAGATGTAATATTAGATTAATTATGAACCGGAATAAATTAAAATTAAATGATTAATGATGACAAATAAATAGCCGCGATACTAATGACTACTAACCATCTTTAACCGTAGCGTTTGTGGCAAACCCAGTATTTCATTAAAACACGCGGCGCACGTGGTAAGCCCACGATGTGTTTGCAATGGTAGTGGTTAGGCTAATTTTGTATTTGGCTGGGATGAAAAATAATTTTAGTCAGGGCGTCTTTGAAAAACTTTCCTATTATCAAAATACATTGAACACACTACAATAATTATACACCATTCAAATCCCAACTCCACAGTCTATTTTATAGTCCTATAACAATATGTCGATGCCCTTCAGGGACTTGGTGGATTTTAGATAATATGTCGAAAATGTAAAGCCATTTTCTCAAGTCTATGGGTAAAATGAGAAAAATTTTCATAGTCACATCCACGTGCGGTGGACTACTCTAGCTATAGCAATTGGATTTGTGTCTCTGTGAGCTTTAGTTTGAAAGATATGAAAAAAAACATGATTTTTTGGACTTGAAAAAAAAATTACGAATTTCCGGGACAATTTTTTATACCGATGCTTTTGCTCATATCACGCGGCGACCGCAAGGATTTTGAACTATCTACAATGTAAAGGCCTCTCCACACACAACGATTTTGTCATGGAAATTGGAAAACTGCTGTTTATTTTACCGCTGACAACAAATCGATTTTCCTTCGTTTGCCGTGATCGTCTAGAATCAAGCATGTTTGATTTTCGCCGGCAGGTCTCATGATTTGTAATTATTCCCTGACACTGATTGGTCACCGCAGATCGCTTGTATCCTTTTTTTTATTTTTTCAACCGTGACAGCCCATGTGTTCATATAAAGCGTGTGTGACTACCATCATCTGCATAATCATTGTGTGTGGAGTACATTAACAGACTACGGTAGGAAAACTCTGAAAGTGCCAAATTCGTGGCCGTAAAATGCTGTGTGTGGAGAGGCCTTAACTAATAACCTGCACTATCAACAGACTTGCCCAGCTAAGCTAGTGAATATGCAGTAACTGCTATGACCTGTAGGTTTTATAACTGCCATGTAGTAAAGTGGGTGCAGAGGCTCACACTTGGAGTTGAGAGATGCAGATTCTTCTAAAATATAGAGCACAACTTTATTTACTGCCAATCCTGGCACAAATAAAACATTGGCAGGTTTATATGGTAGTGGGAGTCAAAATTCTGTCTTTCAGTTTAAACAACAGTTAACAGTAAAATATTTGTACCAATTAGTTACTATTATGTTTTTCTAATTTTCACCGAACAATTTCACAACTATAAGTAGTAATAACTAAAATAATAATATTTAAAATGAGAAACAACTACAATAAATGATATATATTGTTACAAACGTTAATTCAATTAATTAATACATTGCTTGCTATAGATTGGATTTCACCAAATTAACCACTTCAATGTCATATAAGTGCTGACTTGTTTAGGCTGTAGCAGTGCTGAACACCCACCTCTGGCAGCAAGAGTTTTTTTGCTACAAATGTAATTTCTCCTGAAGAGGGCTACGTGAGTTAGCCGAAAACAAAAAATCCATCAACTAAAAGAACATGTGTAGACTGTGTAGTCTATTTTTCAACCAAAGAGGAGAAGGCCGAGCACAGGCGGCTAAAGCACTCCCGTATTGTTTCTACTTGGACAGCACCCGGCCCCCAAACAGCATAAGCCACCAAGCCAATCCCGCCCTCAAGGGCGGCCGCCCTACTCAACAAGAGAAATTGCGTTGCTCCTCTTGGCATTCAGCTCCACAATATCCGTGAGCAATCCCAGCACTGGCAGTGTTGTCAAAAATCGTATCTGTAGCATCTCCAGACGATGACATTGATCTAACCGACACCTGCGATGTCTGTTTTTGAGTAGGTTCCTCGTACCCACAGCTGCCCTTTTCAGAGGTAACAACACTTACTAAAGAGTTGAATTGTTCATGGCCTTGGTTGGTATCAATATTCCACTGTAGATTTACTTCAATTTATTATTATTATTGCTACTAACACTTACTAGCAGTAGTATAATAATATAACAACAAACATTGACTCAGTATTGTTGTCTGGCCACTGCTCTATTTCTCACCTACCTCACTATTGTTATTTGCCCCCTTCCCCGCTATACTCTACATTCGCTTCTAGAATGTTCCAATCCATGCTTAGTGATCCTGGCAGGAAATAATATCAAGAGCCAACTCACAAATCATCTGATATTAGTCAAATGTAACCTTTGGTGATTTATTTCCCTTGAGATCGATGAAAAAGTTTGAAAGCACAAAGATTCTTAGTTTGAGAGCAAATTGAAAACTCAGGCAGTTGTTTGATGTATAACTTTACTTACACATAATATAGCTTTTAATACTAACGTTGAGAGAAAAAAGAGGAAAGGAAGTTTTTTGCTGAAAAACCGTTGATCATATGGAAATTTTTATGATGCCGGCTTTTTCACAAAAAAGTTTTCATGACCCCTTTTCCTTTACATCATTATTAAAAACTACATTATGCACAAATGAAATTATACAACGAACAATTGTTTGTGATTTAAACCCTGCATTCCCTGCTACCCTGCATTTAAGTGGTTCAGGAGAATGTTCTTACAGCAGTTCCTATTCCTCTCAGTGTGGTTATTTAGCTATCTATGCATGGCAATGGAATTATAGACAAACACACACATAGATACTCAAACAGACAGATGCCTTTTCAGGTTTATATATATAGACTAACAGTATTCAAACACGTCGTGCCGCTCTACTGTCTGCATCTCTCCCTTTCTCTCTTTCTCTCCCTGCACTGTGTGAAAGACAACAAAGGAAAACAGTGTGCTGGCACATTGCACTCAGCACCGAGACAACTAACTCGCACAAGTTTTGTTGTTAAAGAATGTTGCAATCTATACATATTAAAAAAAATATCCTGAGTCATAAACCAATATGGAGTTGCTTATTTGACACCCAAACCACATGGTTTTAGCAAAAGATGATTTTTTTATTTGTCCCCCACATGCATTATTGATAAATATATTATTATTAAATTTACAAATTTATCTGGTTAGATAACAAATGGCACATTCAGACCTTTTCCATACATTAAATTGGTCCAACAGGCTGTTTGTACAGCATTTTCTATTTCCGTCAGCGTAGTAGTTTAGGCCCTTGGACTAAGACATACAAACACATTCATACAGATGTTTTTATCACATTTATGTATATAGATTAATTATTATTGATTATTAATAAATTATTTTAAAGTAATAGTAATTCAACCGTAACCATAGCTATTTGCTTATACTGTACCATAGGTTTAACTATTTGCTGTTACTATACCATAACTGCTGTAACTGTCTTTTTATTATAATATTATGTACACTATAACAACTGGGAATACTGTTAGTTGCTGTCTATTCTATACCATAAATTTCATTACAGAGACTTGGTAGGAATTGTCTCCAACTTTGAGATTATACCAGATATACTCATCCTTTAGTATTACAGCCAGCAGTCAGTTTTTATTTAATTGTTTTGAATGATCATATCGTTTGGAGTTTGCTATTTATTATGTATAATGATCGTTATTTATACTAAGATCTATAATAGTTCTCATTATGATAAGTCTTAGTTTCGGTAAACATCAAATAGTTATTTTAATTAGAAATCATCCGTAAGATCAAACATTATTATAATATTAACAATTTTAGTAATAAAAATAGCAATGACCCATTGTTCTGAATGTTGGAAAAATAGCTACGGTGAACGGTTGAAATGTAGCAGTCAATCAGACCAAATGCTACAGTTTTTTGGTGATGGTCAAATTGTATTATATTAGATTCCCAAATTGCTCAATACAAGCATTAGTTGGCTATAATACATTTATAACGCTTCCGACGCGCCTGGCATCTAAATAATTTATTCTAGGCTACTACATTGCGGTTATTGGATTATAGCATTAATATCAAGCGGTGCCCATCGTCATCAATTTATGTTGGTAAATTCGCTTAAGCTTGTAATTCCGAAGTATTTATTTGTTTAGCCATATTGTTTTCTTTGATTGTCCGTATCAATTTTTTTATGGAATAAAAACCCCAAAGGTTATGTAGAACCTTCAAGTCTTTTTAATATTGTCATGTCGACTGTTGTAAAAGTCTTTAAACATAATAATTTAGTTTAGCTGGTCTTGATTTCTGGTAGTAAATGGTTTAAATAAGTAAAGGACTCTCTTTAGCATCAGTTGAGGGAGATAACTCGTACCTGGTCCCTATTTTCTTGCACTGTGCTAAATTTGTGTACTCGTATGCAGGTGGTGGAGCTGCTCAACCAGGCGTCTCTAGAACATTCTGCCTCAGCTAAAGTGATACTCCTCAAACAAGTGCAGGAGCTCGTCATCAACAAAGAACCAAACCTGTTGGATAACTTCTTTGATGTAAGAATCCCTTGTGTACAATTGATTGCGTTGCTTTCTGCGAACTTATCGCTGAATCAGCTGTTATTTATGTGGCGCAGCTAAGTCACGTTGCTTGTTATAACCTAATATATATATTGTAGTTTAGTTGTATTTAACTTAATGTATATATCGTAGTTTAGTTGTATTTATGTTGATTCTTTGTTGCGTATAACAAAATATAAGTATTATGGCTCGTATTTTTAGGAAGTTATTGGCTTTCAGTCAGACAAATCAGTAGACGTGAGGAAGTTTGTGATCACATTCTTAGAGCATGCTTGGTAAGTCTGTTACATTGACTCACTCTTATAGCATGTATGGCAGGTCTGTTACATTGACTCACTCTTATAGCATGTATGTCAGGTCTGTTACCTTGGCTTTCTCTTAGATTATGTATGGCAGATCTGTTGCATTGGCTTACTCTTAAAGTATGTATGGCAGGTCTGTTGCATTGACTTACTCTTAGAGTATGTATGGCAGGTCTGTTGCATTGGTGTTGTCGATTCTTATTCACAGCAAAGTAGACGGAGACATTCTCTCCAAAATCATTGGCAATCTCAATATCCTCCTTTATGATGAAAATGTGAACATAAAAAAAAAAGTTATGTTGTCTATGGGTAGTTTGTACAGGACAGCGATAAAGGTTGGTATTTATGTATGTCTATGTTTTGCCTTCGCATATCAATTCCCAAAGTTTGTGTTTATGGACAGTTCGGACAAAGAGGTTTTCAATGATGATATCTATGTCTATTGTTGGTATTTTAGTGGATTTTGCAAGCAAAGATTGTTACAGAAGTGATGGAAGAAACATGGAAATATCTCTCGCAGATGAAAAACCATATCGTATCACTTATAGATGATGACAATGATGGGTAAGTCAATGCGTGTATGAGTTGTCTCCTCTTGTATTGAGAGGAGACAGCTTGCTTTACATTACTATTTGTATTCTTCTCTACATATCCATATACTAGCAGTGATACCTGTCGCATTCAAATATGACCGCTTACTCTGGTAATTCTCCAGTTCATCCAAGCCCAGCTCTACTCTTCCTACCCCGGCCCAGCTCTACTCTTCCTTCCCGGCCCAGCTCTACTCTTCCTACCCCGGCCCAGCTCTACTCTTCCTACCCCGGCCCAGCTCTACTCTTCCTACCCCGGCCCAGCTCCACTCTGCCTACCCCGGCCCAGCTCCACTCTGCCTACCCCGGCCCAGCTCCACTCTTTCTACCCGGCCCAGCTCTACTCTTCCTACCCCGGCCCAGCTCTACTCTTCCTTCCCGGCCCAGCTCTACTTTTCCTACCGGGACCCAGCTCCACTCTTTCTTCCCCGGCCCAGTTCTACTCTTCTCTACCTCCACCCCTGCTTTCCTCTACCTTCACCCCTGCTTTTCTTTATCTCCACCCCTGCTCTTTTCTACCTCTACCCCTGCTCTTCTCTACCTCCACCCCTGTTTTACCTCTGCATTTTTCTACCTCCACCCCTATTTTCTGCCACCTTGTTTCCCCTGCCTTGCTCTACTCCCTCCATTATTTTCTCCTTTACCTACTCAATTTGATGGAAGGAGTGTACTGGCAAATGTTTCATAAAGTCCCATGTATAATTCGTTGATCACAAATTGTATAGCGGTAACTGCCACAGTTATCTACTACAGACCCAGTGGGGACTGTGATCGGTGGAGTACCTGCGCCAGGAGTCACTAGAGTTTCCCAAGACCAGGTTACTAATTCTTTGCAGTTGTTTTCTTAAAAAAATATACAGCTCCAGTTTTACATTTAAATGATCTTCTTCAGAGAAGGCAACTCAGTCAAAAACAGTTATGGCGCCCGTGATTATATCACATAGCCGTTTCCGGTAAAAATATTAAAAAGTTAGTGAGGACTTCTGGGGCTGTAAAAGTATAAAAAAATTTTCTCATACAAAAGTTTTGGTTTTGGCATTTTGAGATGAATGTTTCAACTTTTGCTGAAATAATTTATCAAGCTGATTCATTGAGGTACGTCGCTAGTCATTTTAATAAAACCAACTCAACAACATACATAGAGTCATTCGCACTACTCGACAACATACATAGAGTCATTCGCACTACTACATAGAGTCATTCGCACTACTACATAGAGTCATTCGCACTACTCAACAACATACATAGAGTCATTCGCACTACTACGTAGAGTCATTCGCACTACTACATAGAGTCATTCGCACTACTACATAGAGTCATTCGCACTACTACATAGAGTCATTCGCACTACCAAGGATTGCTTGCCGTTTCAAGGGCCAAATAACTATTGAGATAAACCTCGGCAGTCCCAAGTAATTAAAATCATAATGCAATACTGAAACCATCAGTGTCAATTCAAATTCATATGTCATAAACCAACAAGGAATTACTCATTCAACACTCTGACCATCCGCTATTAGCGAAAATGAGTTTTGTTATTCGTCTCCCCTCACATTAATAATAAAGAACAAATCTCCGAGCATCTCAGCTTTTAGAGGAAATCACCAAATTAGATCCTACCTTTGCAGCTATGTAGTCCTCCAGCTGCTTGTACAGCTCTCTCACTGTACTGGGACAGGTCTACATGAAGTGTGGTGGGCCTACTCATGCTTTTCTCTTCTTTATATGTTTATATTAGCAATATTACCAGTCATGGCCATCTATATTATGGCCCTTTTCTATCCCCATCTAGCCCTTCGCCCACCTTGCTGTATCCTCGCCTTATATCATCTCTGCCCCGCTCTGCCATCTCCATCTCTCCCTTCCTGTCGTTGTCTTGCTCATTTAAAAGATGATGCAGGAAGACAATGCGCTGGCACATTGCAGTCACTACAAAATTTTTAAATAGGAACGCTGCAATCTACGCTACTGGGAGAAAATAGTGTCAGTCATAAACCAACGTAGAATTACTTTCACACTCCAACTAGCGTGTTAGCAAAAAGATTTTTGTGATTCGTCTCCACCTACATTATTGAAAACAATATAGTACCTACATACGACTCCTGTTTGAGAACAATATAGTACCTACATACATACATGCAACAATATAGTACCTACATACATACATCTCCTGTTTGAGAACAATATAGTACCTACATACATACATACAACAATATAGTACCTACATACATCTCCTGTTTGAGAACAATATAGTACCTACATACATACATACAACAATATAGTACCTACATACATACAACAATATAGTACCTACATACATACAACAATATAGTACCTACATACATACAACAATATAGTACCTACATACATACAACAATATAGTACCTACATACATACAACAATATAGTACATACATACATACAACAATATAGTACCTACATACATACAACAATATAGTACCTACATACATACAACAATATAGTACCTACATACATACATACAACAATATAGTACCTACATACATACAACAATATAGTACCTACATACATACAACAATATAGTACCTACATACATCTCCTGTTTGAGAACAAATGGTAAACTTAAGCTCCTATTATGGATCAAATTGGTCCAATAGAATGTTCTTACAGCAGAATTCATTTCTCTCAGCGTAGTGGTTCTGGTATATATGTCCATGGACAAAGACACACAGACAGATAGATACACTTATGTTTCTCATGCTCATATATATATATATGCATACAGTGAAACCCGAATAATTCAATGTTGAGGGTCAAGAAAAATACATCTAATTATAGATAGTATTGAATTGCCCAAACATACCTTAGGAGACTATAAATAGATATAATAATAATAAGTGATACTGTAACTAATAATATAATAATGATATGGATACTTTCAAGCATTTGTTTCCGTTGACCTACATTGTAAATTAATTTTAGTAGTAATGATAATGTGAACTCTAGTTATTAATTAATAATTATCATCATTATTGTAATAATTGTAATTTTGACGTTAATCATAGTAGTGAACAATAATATAAAACAATTACGTTGGCTCTGTTTATTTCTCAAAATTATCATCAACTGGTATAATGCTTTATCATTATTCAAAAGCGTACCAATAATAATTGCTAATTTAATGATATCAGCTGCATTTTTTGTTATCTTGCAGAAATAGCATGTTTGGTTTGCATGGACTTGATAAGATTCATGGTTTTTTATTGTTGGTTGACTGCAGGGCTGGTCAAGTGTCTGCCGGGCTGGCAGGGTTGCCTGCAGGGCTGGCAGGGTTACCTGCAGGGCCGGCAGGGTTGCCTGCAGGGCTGGCAGGGTTGCCTGCAGGGCCGTCAGGTGCCTGCAGGGTTGGTAGGGTTGCCTGCAGGGTTGGTAGGGTTGCCTGCAAGGCTGGTACCTGTCTTATTACAAGGTTTCTGGCAGTGCCAGACACATAGGAGGCTTCCCTGACACTCCGTAGTTGTTAGGAGGACCTTAGCACACATGATGTGGTACATAAACATTCACTACAATACCGCTGTAATCATCAAATTGATGAGACAAGCAGATTTCCACATTATGTTTCCATTAGTCATGGTTTGCAATTGACAGCTGAAATACAGCGCATGCGTGTGGAGACCGTGTTACACAGCCTCTGCATAAGGCTTACTGGTTTTACAAATAATAAGGTTGCAAATTTTTTCTGTCGAATTAGAGATGACAATACTAAAACATGTGAAACCATTTTCAATGGCCGACAATTGTGACATTCTCTGAGACATTGAATTAACCTGGTTATTGATTTCTCCAGATTCAATTTTATGCGGGTTTCACTGTAGTTACATCCAGCTTGTGTTCTCTTGTGTTCTATATATTCATGTTTTATTTCAAAAACTACAGAATACGGACGCATTCTGTCAAGTTTTGTGAGGCGATCGTGTTGGCACTGTCACCTAAGACTGTTGACTCTGAGGTGAAGGACGACGATCAGAGTCTAGACATTGTACCTGACTCGGATGGGTTCCTCAAGAAAAAGAAGCTCGAGGAAGATGGTAAAAGAATATTCAAACAAATGATGGACTTTCTAGGTTCCCAGTCTATTACAAGGTCAGTTCCTACATGTTTGTCATGTATATATATGTTATATAAATTGGGTATATGCTTGTTCTATATTTTTTGTATGCGTTTTATTTTTCAGTATGAATTTAATGGCATGTATGACCAGTATGACGTCAATTGCCAGGAAGAGACCCCAGTACATAATGGATGTTATAGAAGGATTTGAATCGCTACACGGTTAGTTAGATTAGTTTCCTAACATATTAGCGGTGTACACTTTTGAATATTCACACATAGTGTTTATATGTTATATGTATATATTTACATATCTTAGTTCGCTTATATATTATTTTATGTATATATTATTATACCTCATATATTTATTTATATATTCATACATGTATTGTATGTGTGTTTATATAGTCAATCTGCCCCCGACGTTAGCCAATAGTCAAGTGAGCTCGGTTAGAAAGTCACTGAAGCTACAGATGCTGTCGTTGCTCAAGCATCCGGCAGCAGCATCTATGATTCCACAGATAGCCACTCTGCTGACAGACTTGGGGGCCACCCAGGCCGAGGTCAGTAGGAACATGCCAAAGCCTTCAGAGGTCGCTGCCAGCCGCAAGAGGAGGGCCGACAGCGAGGCCGAGCTACAAAGGAGCAAGAAGCTTGCCAAGACTGAGGTTGGAGTCCTTCAATATATACTGTATATGTTATACTGTATATGTTATACTGTATATGTTATACTGTATATGTTATACTGTATATGTTATATTGTATATGTTATATTGTATATGTTATATTGTATATGTTATATTGTATATGTTATATTGTATATGTTATACTGTATATGTTATATTGTATATGTTATATTGTATATGTTATACTGTATATGTTATATTGTATATGTTATATTGTATATGTTACACTGTATATGTTATATTGTATATGTTATATTGTATATGTTATATTGTATATGTTATATTGTATATGTTATATTGTATATGTTATATTGTATATGTTATATTGTATATGATATATTGTATATGTTATACTGTATATGTTATATTGTATATGTTATATTGTATATGTCATATTGTATATGTTTTACTGTATATGTGAGACTGTGGCAATATCCCCTCCTCTGATCACTTCCTTCCTTTGTCGATTCTCCTCCTAAGTTCACCTCTCCGTATTAGCCTCCTCACATTTTGTTACAATTTAGTTACGAATGCATATTTTAATAGTAACTATTTAGATTTGGAGCAACCAGTAGGCAAATACATAACAGCAGAGTTGTGGTAATAATAAAATCAACAGACAATAACATCGGATAACAATAATAATGATAATAAGATAATGATCTGTCTTTTTTTATTATTTGTAAATTATTAGTGAAACATTTGGTAATAAAATTTGCTGTGATTATTATATGCAGATTGACTGTTAGCCCTTTTGTCATAATCCAAGCATAAAACATAAATAATGAAAAATCAAACAATGACGTAGTAGCTGGTAATAAATACTTATAATTGGTCATAATATTGTTGTAGTAAAAATAACAGTATTAGTTAATAATAATAACTGAAATAATGAATAGTATTTGTTAAATCCAATAATAATTGTTTCAAATCTAAATAAGTAATAACATATTTCTTGGAGTAGAATTCTACAACAATTGTGAGTTGAGTAGTAATAAGTAATAATAATATCATAATTACCATCATATAATGGTTTGTAAAGGACTCTGACAGGAGAATTTTCACTGCGATTATCATTATAGTGATAATAATAGCAGCAGTAACAGCCACAGCAGCTGCATTAGCAACGATAACAATAATATTAATAATAATTAACGTTAATAATGTGAAGAATAGTAATAATATATGGGTATTTTGTTTGTGTAAAAATAATTGTATTTTTTTTATAACTGCATAATGTAATTATACTAATAAGTAGATGACAATTTAAATGATTAGAAAAAAACCATCACCGGACATAAGAATTTAGAATCTGGTAGTTTATCTGAAGATTAGATCGGCTGCTGATCATTTTGCCTGCTCAATAGTTTGCACAACTTGTTCAATCCAAAGCCGCAGGTGAAAAGCCTTTGATAGTAACTGCTTGGTGCGCCGTAATATGTAATGTGCAGACACTATCAGCAAGGTGCGACTGTCTGTGATTTGTCTCCACCTACTAAATCTACCAGTATCTACTGTTTGGGAGCAAATGGCGAGTTTAACCTCCCGCCTTACATTAGATTAATACAATGGAGAGTTCTTACAGCAGCTTTCCTTCGTTTCAGTGCAGTGGTGTAAGCGTCTATAAGGCTGTGCTGACAGGTACACAGACAGGTGGTTACAAACACTCAGATGCAACAATACAGACCGATGACAGACAGATGTTTTTCACGTTTATAAATGTACTAGTATACGTTATAAGTGTTATATATTGTGCGTGTATATTATATTGTACAGATGCCTGCGCTGCCCACGATGCCTGATGTTGAAGATGAAGAAGATGATGCTTTGGCCGCAAAGGCAGACAAATCCAAACCACTGAACCCGGTGGATATCACTACGGAGGACATAATTCCCAAGCTGTACAATAGCAACGTCGCTGATTTGGTTCTCCTTAGCATGGTAGGCTGTACTGTTTATGTACTCTGTATTGCATGCGATACACATTGTTATATACAGTATATATATTGTATGAGCCATAAGTGTGTAATAGACTAACAACAAGTCCACATGGTTTCTTTTTTCCCAACTGGCAGTCACTAGGACTGCTATTACTGGCACCAAATCTCAATCAGTAGCTCTCTTGCTTCAAAGTTAGTTTAAAATAGCGTTGTGTGAACTGAACTGACTCTTCAATATATTTCACTTTCTTGTTCCTCTTACTGACAGTCACTTCTCTGACTGTCTCGTTATAAATATTCACTCCTGGTGTTACCCTTTTTCTTTCTGCGCAATGGCATTTATTATTATGATTCTTTCTCTAGTTACAAGTGATTGTTTGTTTGGATGCAAAAGCGACTGTTTCCTGCTATTCCTTGCCTCTCTTTGATATCGGATGGCAGAAATAATGTTTGAACATTTATTTCAAAGTTTTAAGCCATTAAATACATTCAAATAATTAAAAATAAATAAAATTTGTACGCTAAAATTATCATATACAGCTCCGTCGCACAATTATATTGTATTGATTTTACATGAACTGCGCATTTGTTCGTTTCATCGCCAGGAGATGTTACTCTTTTTTTTACAATTTTTGGAAATATCATAGTTTCACCGAAAGTATCTCTACACACGCAATCAGCAACAGAAAATCACTTGAATACCACACATTTGTATTCTGCTACAACCCAAGTGTATGAAATACTGCACATATACATGTATTCACTCTGTTATATCTGCTGTGTGTTGAATTTCATACTCTGTGTTTAGCCCCGTATATAATATCTTACAGGTGATGCTACCAGATGAAATGCCCGCCCACTTTCAGTCAACATATACGCCCATTGCTGCTGCAGGAACTCCTGGTCAAATCAAACACATATCTAGATTGCTTGCTGTACAGCTCACCAATGCTGGCCTTGGCAAAGGTATATATTGTACACAACACCCGTACTATATATTATACACAACACCTGTATTATATATTGTACACAACACCTGTATTATATATTATACACAACACCTGTACTATATATTGTACACAACACCTGTACTATATATTGTACACAACACCTGTACTATATATTGTACACAACACCTGTATTATATATTGTACACAACACCTGTATTATATATTGTACACAACACCTGTATTATATATTGTACACAACACCTGTATTATATATTGTACACAACACCTGTACTATATATTGTACACAACACCTGTATTATATATTGTACACAACACCTGTATTATATATTGTACACAACACCTGTACTATATATTATACACAACACCTGTATTATATATTGTACACAACACCTGTATTATATATTGTACACAACACCTGTATTATATATTGTACACAACACCTGTACTATATATTATACACAACACCTGTATTATATATTGTACACAACACCTGTACTATATATTGTACACAACACCTGTACTATATATTGTACACAACACCTGTACTATATATTGTACACAACACCTGTACTATATATTATACACAACACCTGTATTATATATTGTACACAACACCTGTACTATATATTATACACAACACCTGTACTATATATTGTACACAACACCTGTACTATATGTTATACACAACACCTGTATTATATATTGTACACAACACCTGTACTATATATTATACACAACACCTGTATTATATATTGTACACAACACCTGTACTATATATTATACACAACACCTGTATTATATATTGTACACAACACCTGTACTATATATTATACACAACACATGTATTATATATTGTACACAACACCTGTTTTATATATTGTACACAACACCTGTATTATATATTGTACACAACACCTGTATTATATATTGTACACAACACCTGTACTATATATTGTACACAACACCTGTACTATATATTATACACAACACCTGTACTATATATTGTACACAACACCTGTATTGTATATTGTACACAACACCTGTATTATATATTGTACACAACACCTGTATTATATATTGTACACAACACCTGTACTATATATTGTACACAACACCTGTATTATATATTGTACACAACACCTGTATTATATATTGTACACAACACCTGTACTATATATTATACACAACACCTGTATTATATATTGTACACAACACCTGTATTATATATTGTACACAACACCTGTATTATATATTGTACACAACACCTGTACTATATATTATACACAACACCTGTATTATATATTGTACACAACACCTGTACTATATATTGTACACAACACCTGTACTATATATTGTACACAACACCTGTACTATATATTGTACACAACACCTGTACTATATATTGTACACAACACCTGTACTATATATTGTACACAACACCTGTATTATATATTGTACACAACACCTGTATTATATATTGTACACAACACCTGTATTATATATTGTACACAACACCTGTATTATATATTGTACACAACACCTGTACTATATATTGTACACAACACCTGTATTATATATTGTACACAACACCTGTATTATATATTGTACACAACACCTGTACTATATATTATACACAACACCTGTATTATATATTGTACACAACACCTGTATTATATATTGTACACAACACCTGTATTATATATTGTACACAACACCTGTACTATATATTATACACAACACCTGTATTGTAAGAGAAGGAATAGTTTAAAGCACAAAAAGTGGCTGCAATATCAATATACTCACAAACAAGCATATAAGTTACTAAGGAAGCTAGGGGGAAACAAGCTGTCAGAATTAGGAATCTGACAAGTTATTTTAGGAAAGAAAGACGTGATGAAATAGGCTGCAACTATGTAAGGAACCCAGTTATTTTCAAAAACAAAGAGAGATGATAAAACATGTTGCAATTGTCAGCCGGGAAAAACTGAAGGTTTGGAAATTTGGGAATCCAAGATATTTTTAGAGATCATGATGAAAGAAGCTGCAACTATATAAGGAGCATTGGAGCAGCATTGAGGGGGCAGTCGTTGTTTAACTTTTGGGCAGTCGTTGTTTAATTTTTGGACAGTAATGTTGTGATTAGTTAGCGAGATTTAGCAGTTAGATGAGAGGAACAGACGCCTTCAAGCAGGACTACACAAGTGATCAGGAGCAAACGCATTATTAAAGAGGAGTATTCACTACTGGACTACAAGTATTGGAAAGAAGCATTGATTGGAGGAGATACCACAGGACACGCTAGCCTATTTGTTACTAAAGAGGAGTATTCACTACTGGACCACAAGTATTGGAAGGAAACATTGATTGGAGGAGATACCACAGGATACGCTAGCTTTTTTGGGATAAGTGATTTATTTTGACATTGAGCATTAGTGAGATAGAACGGTGTTAGCGCATTAGCTGAAACATTGCTGACAGCCAGCAATAATTGTGAAGAGGAGTGCTTGATATATGAAACTGGTTGATAGATATAGATAGTTAGTAATTGGAAGTTGGTTTTTATTGTTTTGACAGTATTCAGAAGATATCAGTGTTTAGGTAATACCGTAATTGTTTGAGGAAAGCATCGTTTTGCTATACGAAAAATAACTTAGCATCTAACCTTGATTATACAGTTACAGGGCAAATAAGGGATTTATTTTGACATTTGGCATTAGCTAGGTAGAACGGTGTTAGCGCATTAGCTGAAACATTGCTGACAGCCAGCATTAATTGTGAAGAGAAGTACTTGATGAATGAAACTGGTTGATAGGTATAGAGATTTTTGTAATTAGGAAGTTGGCAGTTTGATTTGGTTGTTTTGACGACATTCGGTATACATCAGAGTTTTTCTTAAAGATAAGTATTGGGATTGTTTTATTGAGTAGACATTGCGCAGTAATTTGATATACCATTTATTTAGATTCAGACTTTACATTCAAAGATTTATTTTATAAAACAGCAGTAGCTGACACCAATTCCATTACGGTTTGGTGGGGTCCTGGTGGCAAATAGCTGAATTTTTGGTTTGGCTGGCTATTTGGGGTAAGCTCACTTTTTTTTAACGTGGGTTTGCTTGGGGTCAATTATAAATAATCATATTGTTTCCATTTTCAATAATCTTATTGATAAATTATAAAAAGAATATTTCACTTACTTATCCGTTTGATAATCGTTTTTGTTTACGTATTAATCTCATTGAGATTGTTTTGACAACCATCTCCAGCTGATTTTTGTATCGCACTAGCAGTAATATTACAGCTGTTCGCTTGCTTAGGAATTGTTTTGCTTTTATATTTATAATTGTCAGGAGGGTAGGGACAGGCCACATACTCATAACTTATTAGTCTCAGTCTCGGACTGTTACAAACAGTTACTGAGTGCCTGTAGTAAAGTGGAAATACAGTCCTCTTGCTTACGGTCCCGTTATTCAGCAGTTTACCTTATTACTGTTTACTAAGATTATTATTAGTTAGTTTTATTAATTCCCTATTTTATCACATTTATCGATTCTACCCCATCTACCCTCTGACATATTTTGGTCCCGCGAAGCGGATTGAATCGGACATATTGGCATATTAGTCAGTTACATAAATCTGCCAATTGATTCGTAATTTTGTTGTTGTTGAAATATTAATCAGTTGTGTAATTTTGCAGATTGAATCATTGATATCAGCATATTGGTCAAGTGAATACGCTTGTTGACAAGAGAATACGTTATTATAGAACAACATTAGAAAGATCAACTATTGTAACCTTTGAAAAGTTTTCTTTTTGTGGAATAAAGCAGTATGTTTAAAGCGAAAAAGGGGAAGCAGCCGGGACCAGATCACGAAGTATCGGAAAGATTTCTTAAAGCTTTGAGAATGGTACAAGCGGAAAGAGCCCAGAAAGCCGGGGAAACAACTCAAAAGGAGCTGACTGACGAAGACTTGATAAAGTTAACGACTGAACCAAGACAAACCCGGAGCATGGCCGCTGCGGCTAGCCAAAGCTATTTAGATTCAAATAGCAACGAGGCTGCAGGTCAGCAGATGAAATCAGCATCACAACATTCGACACCCATAGAAGCCGTGGCGTTAAATGTGCCAACTGACCGAAAAGAAGCCGGATCATCGGTCATCCCGTCTGCACACCCAAGCGGTCAGGTTATGGAAGAAGGAAGGAGCCAAGGTGATCTAAATCAGCCAAAGAGAGGCCACCAGCTATCACCAGCGGCCGACCTTTATCAAGAAGACTCATATTTAAACTCGTACCCCGAGCCAAATGCTTATTTACACGGCCCAGACAAATCTGTACACTGGGCAGGACAGTCAGTCAATCTAGATCAAATATCAAATAGTTCAGGAGATGAATCAACGGTTATTAGGCAAACAAAGGCAAGGGCAGAACGCTACAAAGACGAAGCATTGAGACGCCAAGCCAATAAGGAAATACAGGGTGGGGAAATCCAAGATCAGAGTGTTATAACGAATCCGACAGATCGCATTTAATGTCAGGATCAGCTGAAGAGGGAGATGAGATGGATAATAATCGTTGTAGTAGAACAAGATATTTTTTGAGGCCTAAAATGAATGGGTAAAAACACAATTTTTAATGATTAAGAATTTAGTTATTATCATTATTATTTTGTTTATATAATCAGATTAATGAAAGTTATTGCTAGTTTTTGTGTTCTTTTTTTTAACCTCTACAGGTGCATACATACACGATTCAAACTAACCCTGGATTTGTAGAAAAATAAGGGAATATGGACCTTCCCAGTAATATGAAAGCCATAAAAAGACGAATTGGTTTGCTGGCGTTTTTGTTGGTTTTGGGCTCTTGTTGCGTGCTTGCATGCTATTGCCTTGTTCACAATTTGTAGTACTAAAGAAAAAAAACATAAAACAGTTGTTGTTTTTTTTGCTGACACACACTCAAAAGGAGTGGAATAGGCGAGCAAATATTTAATCAACACCCGAGGAACTGGGTGCCCTATGCTAACCTTTTCAACCCCGCACAACTTTTGAGGAATGTGATTGCTCATTGGTTCTGCCCATATATTTATTTAACCAACAGAACCCTGAAGTGAATCATCATTCAAGGTGTTTTCAGTATAAAGTATCATTATTTGTAATAGTGGCCCACAGCATTGTATCTACGAGTATAGATATATATATATGTGTATGTGGAAAATTGTAGGAAAAATATGGTTACTTTTCTCTAAAAAAAAAAGTGTCAATCAAGATGGTGGAACAACATATCAAATATTTAATCAACACCCGAGGAGCTGGGTGCCCCGGCGTGTTGTTCACCCCCACACCAACACTTGAAGATTGATGTGTGTTCAACTCTTTAAGCTCTGACCTCTATCTATACTAATCAACAGAGCAAGTGAAGGCAGGTCAATCTAAGCACTTCAAGTCGGCTCAATATTGGTTTAAATTATGAAGTGTTTGGATATTTTGCAAATACTGCACTTGATTGGGCGATATGGGTATATTTGCATGCATGCGGGGCCTAAACACTTTCTGACTGAAGGAAACCAGTTGAGTGTACTTAATGGTTGTAACTGGAAGGAATTTTTGAGAGAGTGAAAAAAAAGGAAGAAATAAAGATATGGTCGAAAAACTATTGTATTCGAATTGCCAGTGTATGTGTGCACATGTATTTAAAGAGGGTAAAACACTATCAGTATGAAAAAAATCCTGTAATTTTTATCCTGTTTTTCTAACTAGTTATTTGCATTGGAGTTAGTTGTGACAGTGACACAGAACACATAATAATCTGCCGAGTAAGCGTTTTATTTACATTAGAGTGAAGCCTCCTGTTTGGTGTGTAGTATTAAAAATATTGTTTTGATAATGGTGACAGGCAGCCATACACGCGGGGAGAAGGTGTGCGCGCAGGTTTGCTTGTAAATATTTTGAATGTTAGCCCGATAGGTGCTCACATGTAGCAGTGTTACTTATGGTATTAGGGAATACTTTTGAAAATAGGATGCAATCTAATTAACCATAATTTATGAAAGCTAGGCTAATATAGACATATATAAATGGTTATTTATGATATAATAGAAAAATACGACTAACACTAAAGGTTAATGGCCAAAAAAATATCAACTGCTGCGACGCGTTCGAGAATATAAAAGAATAATAATAATAATAATAAATAGGAGTGTCTTGGTTATAACGAACATTACATAAAAACATATGTTGTTACATAAGGGCCGTGACACTCTGGCAGGATCATAACAGTCATATCTCAGCGAGTCAAAAGCTTTTCTAGCAAGCTAGAAAACTTTTTTGTTGGGCAGGGGAAGAATGTAAGAGAAGGAATAGTTTAAAGCACAAAAAGTGGCTGCAATATCAATATACTCACAAACAAGCATATAAGTTACTAAGGAAGCTAGGGGGAAACAAGCTGTCAGAATTAGGAATCTGACAAGTTATTTTAGGAAAGAAAGACGTGATGAAATAGGCTGCAACTATGTAAGGAACCCAGTTATTTTCAAAAACAAAGAGAGATGATAAAACATGTTGCAATTGTCAGCCGGGAAAAACTGAAGGTTTGGAAATTTGGGAATCCAAGATATTTTTAGAGATCATGATGAAAGAAGCTGCAACTATATAAGGAGCATTGGAGCAGCATTGAGGGGGCAGTCGTTGTTTAACTTTTGGGCAGTCGTTGTTTAATTTTTGGACAGTAATGTTGTGATTAGTTAGCGAGATTTAGCAGTTAGATGAGAGGAACAGACGCCTTCAAGCAGGACTACACAAGTGATCAGGAGCAAACGCATTATTAAAGAGGAGTATTCACTACTGGACTACAAGTATTGGAAAGAAGCATTGATTGGAGGAGATACCACAGGACACGCTAGCCTATTTGTTACTAAAGAGGAGTATTCACTACTGGACCACAAGTATTGGAAGGAAACATTGATTGGAGGAGATACCACAGGATACGCTAGCTTTTTTGGGATAAGTGATTTATTTTGACATTGAGCATTAGTGAGATAGAACGGTGTTAGCGCATTAGCTGAAACATTGCTGACAGCCAGCAATAA
The DNA here is from genome assembly GCA_945261195.1 of Cryptosula pallasiana. NCBI lineage: Eukaryota > Metazoa > Bryozoa > Gymnolaemata > Cheilostomatida > Cryptosulidae > Cryptosula > Cryptosula pallasiana. The sequence continues at coordinate 25,188,044 of OX183130.1, forward strand.
TTGTGAAGAGGAGTGCTTGATATATGAAACTGGTTGATAGATATAGATAGTTAGTAATTGGAAGTTGGTTTTTATTGTTTTGACAGTATTCAGAAGATATCAGTGTTTAGGTAATACCGTAATTGTTTGAGGAAAGCATCGTTTTGCTATACGAAAAATAACTTAGCATCTAACCTTGATTATACAGTTACAGGGCAAATAAGGGATTTATTTTGACATTTGGCATTAGCTAGGTAGAACGGTGTTAGCGCATTAGCTGAAACATTGCTGACAGCCAGCATTAATTGTGAAGAGAAGTACTTGATGAATGAAACTGGTTGATAGGTATAGAGATTTTTGTAATTAGGAAGTTGGCAGTTTGATTTGGTTGTTTTGACGACATTCGGTATACATCAGAGTTTTTCTTAAAGATAAGTATTGGGATTGTTTTATTGAGTAGACATTGCGCAGTAATTTGATATACCATTTATTTAGATTCAGACTTTACATTCAAAGATTTATTTTATAAAACAGCAGTAGCTGACACCAATTCCATTACGGTTTGGTGGGGTCCTGGTGGCAAATAGCTGAATTTTTGGTTTGGCTGGCTATTTGGGGTAAGCTCACTTTTTTTTAACGTGGGTTTGCTTGGGGTCAATTATAAATAATCATATTGTTTCCATTTTCAATAATCTTATTGATAAATTATAAAAAGAATATTTCACTTACTTATCCGTTTGATAATCGTTTTTGTTTACGTATTAATCTCATTGAGATTGTTTTGACAACCATCTCCAGCTGATTTTTGTATCGCACTAGCAGTAATATTACAGCTGTTCGCTTGCTTAGGAATTGTTTTGCTTTTATATTTATAATTGTCAGGAGGGTAGGGACAGGCCACATACTCATAACTTATTAGTCTCAGTCTCGGACTGTTACAAACAGTTACTGAGTGCCTGTAGTAAAGTGGAAATACAGTCCTCTTGCTTACGGTCCCGTTATTCAGCAGTTTACCTTATTACTGTTTACTAAGATTATTATTAGTTAGTTTTATTAATTCCCTATTTTATCACATTTATCGATTCTACCCCATCTACCTCCTGACAGTATTATATATTGTACACAACACCTGTACTATATATTGTACACAACACCTGTACTATATATTGTACACAACACCTGTACTATATATTGTACACAACACCTGTACTATATATTATACACAACACCTGTATTATATATTGTACACAACACCTGTACTATATATTATACACAACACCTGTACTATATATTGTACACAACACCTGTACTATATGTTATACACAACACCTGTATTATATATTGTACACAACACCTGTACTATATATTATACACAACACCTGTATTATATATTGTACACAACACCTGTACTATATATTATACACAACACCTGTATTATATATTGTACACAACACCTGTACTATATATTATACACAACACATGTATTATATATTGTACACAACACCTGTATTATATATTGTACACAACACCTGTATTATATATTGTACACAACACCTGTATTATATATTGTACACAACACCTGTACTATATATTGTACACAACACCTGTACTATATATTATACACAACACCTGTACTATATATTGTACACAACACCTGTATTGTATATTGTACACAACACCTGTATTATATATTGTACACAACACCTGTATTATATATTGTACACAACACCTGTATTATATATTGTACACAACACCTGTATTATATATTGTACACAACACCTGTATTGTATATTGTATATAACATGTACTGTGTACTGTATATAACATGTACTGTATATACCATCAATTGACAGGTATCGAAGAACAGAGAGAGAAAGAAAAGGAAGAGGCTTTGGCCAAGATGGACGTTCCAGAAACGCCCGTAGACAGTGCAATAGAGGTGGTTGGTAGAGACAACTCCAACCAAGCTAAAGCGCAGTTCATAGTTCCATTGTCAGGTACAGGTCACACGTGTACTCGATCCCATTTGTGTTGCCTTGTCAGCTGGTCTGATTGTGTAAATACTTTACATAATCGGGTCATGTAATGTAGTCATATGATCTGGTCATGTGATACAGTCACAATTCACCACGTTTTATTGCCGTGCCCCAGGTACAACTACAAGGAAGTCAAAAGCCTATGATCTGATGTCAGTGACGAAGAGCCTGTCGCTGCCAATCTCCACAAATCTTATGATCATGTCTGTACAGCGTATATACAAGGCTGAAGGTATTCACTTACATTTTATGTGTTCGTCTTGTATACACAGTTATATATCTCCGGTGTTGTATACACAGTTATATATCTCCAGTGTTGTATACACAGTTATATATCTTCAGTACAGCTACACCTGTGCTTCATTGCATTGCTTTGTATGCATCTGTATTTGTACTCTAATGTATTTGTACTCTAATGTATTTGTACTCTAATGTATTTGTACTCTAATGTATTTGTACTCTAATGTATTTGTACTCTAATGTATTTGTACTCTAATGTATTTGTACTCTAATGTATTTGTACTCTAATGTATTTGTACTCTAATGTATTTGTACTCTAATGTATTTGTACTCTAATGTATTTGTACTCTAATGTATTTGTACTCTAATGTATTTGTACTCTAATGTATTTGTACTCTAATGTATTTGTACTCTAATGTATTTGTACTCTAATGTATTTGTACTCTAATGTATTTGTACTCTAATGTGTTTGTACTCTAATGTGTTTGTACTCTTATGTATTTGTACTCTAATGTATTTGTACTCTGATGTATTTGTACTCTGATGTATTTGTACTCTTATGTATTTGTACTCTAATGTGTTTGTACTCTAATGTGTTTGTACTCTAATGTATTTGTACTCTGATGTATTTGTACTCTGATGTATTTGTACTCTAATGTATTTGTGCTCTAATGTATTTGTACTCTAATGTATTTGTACTCTAATGTATTTGTACTCTAATGTATTTGTACTCTAATGTATTTGTACTCTAATGTATTTGTACTCTAATGTATTTGTACTCTAATGTTTTTGTACTCTAATGTATTTGTCTACTTGTGAAAAGTTATCATTGTTGTAAAAGACAGCTTCATCTCTGAGAAGTCATATTGATCGTTTAAAGTTAATTAAAGAAAGAACTAATAATTAAATAGAAGAAAAATAATGAAAAGAAAAGACAATGATGTGTATTGTACTCTATTGCCTTAGAACTAACGAAAAGTCTATAAAAAGCTTTATTGTGTATATTGTAAAATGGGTGTAATCTATACTAAACATTATATGTATATATTATTTTAGTGTATGTGTGTATTTTAGTGTATATGTGTTGTATATATCACACCTCACCTATACTGATATGTTTGTAGGAGATGCCAGCAAGGCCAACCTAAATGCTGCCTTCTGTAAGATACTGTCTGGGCTGACAACACAGTTTGGAGGCTCTTTAAGGAGCAGTGAGTTGACTTTGTTTATTAACAAACAGATATATCTGACAGCATACTTCTGTTGTCTGGTAGCACACTTCGGTTGTCTTGCAGCACACTTCTGTTGTCCTGCAGCACACTTCTGTTGTCTGGTAGTACACTTCTGTTGTCTGGTAGTACACTTCTGTTGTTTGGTAGCACACTTCTGTTGTCTGGTAGCACACTTCTGTTGTCTGGTAGCACACTTCTGTTGTCTGGTAGCACACTTCTGTTGTCTGGTTATTATCACTGCTGTTGTCTGGTAGCACACTTCTGTTGTCCTGCAGCACACTTCTGTTGTCTGGTAGTACACTTCTGTTGTCTGGTAGTACACTTCTGTTGTCTGGTTATTATCACTGCTGTGTGGGTTCTTTTACGTGGTGAGCTGGATCAACAGTTGCCTCTCCATGATTTTATTGTTTAGATAAACACAAATAAGACCATCAGAGTTTGCCAAATTTGAGTAAAGAGTCACAAACCTCTTGCCACAGGCTAGTAAATAGTCACAAAACTCTTGCCACAGGCTAGTAAATAGTCACAAAACTCTTGCCACAGGCTAGTAAATAGTCACAAACCTCTTGCCACAGGCTATTTTTTATTTTTACAATTTTTCAATCTTTCTCTCACTTCTGTAGTAACCAGCAATGGTGGCTCAGGTCGACAGTAACTCATTAAGTTACAGATATATTTCTAACAAAGTTTCTAGGACAAATTGTGCCTGACAACTGCAAAAGCATCATGTCTCATGCATATTATTCTTTTCTTTTGTGAAATTTTGAGCTCGGTAAATGCTCTGACTACAATTATTGTTTCGTAATCAGCATATTATGTCATCGTCACAAACGAGTTCTTTTTGAATAATTTTCATTGTAAGGAAAATTATTTGGAGTTATAAAAAGTGGAAATTTATAAATTTTCAGCAAAGTTTTTATCAACCAAGTTATTTGAAAAAAAAACGTATTTGTTCTCTTCTATTTTTTTTTATTGAAAATTGATATGATTCAGAAAAACAATACTTGAACATTCACTATGTTCCCATGCTGCTAATTCGTTCGGGTTGAACTCATAAATCGTCTATTCGGGTCATAGGAATTCTGACTCGTACGAGTTGGTTCGGATTCGTTCGTGTTGGCTCAGTGCGGTTCCTCAAACCGAATTCGTTCGGGTTGAGCATTGATTAGGATCATGGGAATCGTTCGTGTTGATGAATTCGAATTCGTTCGAGTTGCTCTTTTGAGAAAAAGGCATTAAACTGGCGATTTGGCAGTAAATTAGTTTTTTGCGTATTTTTCAACTGCAGTTTTTACATACAGATAATAATAATTCTCTGCAGGTTTAACAACAGGTAAGTTACAAATTATTTATTATTTGTTTGGGAAACTGAATCATAGCTCTGTTTCATAAATGGGCAAACTAAATTATTATTATTGTTTTTATACTTGCCAAAAAAAACTATTTTTTTATTATTTGGAAATAATTTATTTATTTATTATTATTAATTATTCATCATTTCTTATAGCTATCATTATATTTATTAATAATCATCTATAATTATTACAAATTGTCGATTTTGTTATTATTCATCTACTTACTAGTTTATGCTGTGAACATTCCACAAATTTGACTCATATTACTACTTAGTAATACGAGCGCGGTTGTTTACTAACTCACTACAATCAAGTAATTATTGCGCTCGCTACTCACTGCAAAGGAAGGACAACTCCCGCAAATTATTTCAATTCGAATTATCATAGGAACGGATTGGAATGCCAACCCGAATGAATGCTAACCAACTCGAATGGACGTCCGATCCGAACGAATTCGCAGCATGGGAACATGGTGATTGTATCAATAATTTTTTTCAATTTTCTAGCCTTATGCTACAGATAATAATAAATGTTTCTTTGTGGAAGTATATTTCGTACTTTGTGGTTTTCACTTGTTATTGTATAACATGGTTGATGACCTTCGATCCTACGACATAGTTTTGACTTCGTTTTTTCTGCTTTGTGGTTTTGTATCTCTGGATGTTCTTCTGCGAATTGGCAATCAACGCTAGAAGTTGTTTCAGATATGCTACCAATACAATAGTGCGTTCTGCTCTGTTCTAGTGCTCTTTGACTTCATACTAAGTGACACAAGAAATCGTGGAGATTTGGCATTGGCGTGGGTGTACAGTGAATACGTAGCCTATCAGGGCTTCACTCTGTCTCCGGGGGTAGACAAACCCTCCCAACAAAGTTATGAGGACTGTGTGTCTGGGCTTCTACGTGGCCTTCTCAGCAAGAAAGATCAACCAGGGGCTTCCCAGTTAGTGTATAATTATATATAGTTCTGTACAGTATAAAGCATTGTGTGTGAAGTTATATATATGTTGTATAACGTCTATAGCTATACACGGATACGTTATACACTGTATAGAGTTATATATATAATAATATATTTGTAGATTGTTTTCAAGGCTGGTATTGGAAAGTCCCCGCTTACCCATACCTGCTATTGACACACTGAAGCTCTATTGCACTGATGATGTACGTGTGCCATCTGTATATACTTTGTAATATGTATATATATTGCCTTGTACACTTGTATCTCTCACTTATATATTTGTGATATAGTTTTGTTGTACACATAGCTATTCTATACTTACAGAAGCACATGTACCTGGGTATGCACATGCTCAGTGAGCTCATCCTGAAGAGGCCCGTGCTACTCACTAGCGCCCTCTATGCGCTCCTCGACTTCTCTTATCACGAGAAAGCTGAGGTATTCTTTATTTACTACCAATACATGTAAGTGGATAGATGAGTGTGGTATGTGAGCTATCTATACCCATGTGTGGGTATACTTGTTGTAGGTGAGGAACACAGCTATACAAGTAATCAAGGACTTATATGACAACCCAAAGCTTGCCCACCTCATAGACGAGTTCTGTAAAGAGATGATTAGACATCTTCTCTCGCCCAAACCAACACACTCCATGTTTCCTGCCACCGACAAATTCAAGTCTGGTTTGTGTCTAGTTTACTAGTTTATTTATATAATAACAATATTTTAGTATACGGTGCTGTGTATTATTGTATTACATAACATTACATCATACACCACTATGTATTATTGTATTACATAACATTACATCATACACCACTATGTATTATTGTATTACATAACATTACATCATACACCACTATGTATTATTGTATTATATAACACTATATCATACACCACTATGTATTATTGTATTACATAACATTACATCATACACCACTGTATATTATTGTATTACATAACATTATATCCTACACCATTATATATTATTGTATTATATAACACTATATCATACACCACTATATATTATTGTATTACATAACATTACATCATACACCACTGTATATTATTGTATTACATAACATTATATCATACACCACTATGTATTATTGTATTATATAACATTATATCATACACCACTATATATTATTGTATTATATAACATTATGTCATACACCACTATATATTATTGTATTACATAACATTACATCATACACCACTGTATATTATTGTATTACATAACATTACATCATACACCACTATGTATTATTGTATTACATAACATTACATCATACACCACTATATTATTGTATTACATAACATTATATCATACACCACTATATATTATTGTATTACATAACATTATATCATACACCACTATATAATAATGTGTTATGTAACATTATATCATACACTACTATATATTATTGTATTACATAACATTATATTCTACACCATTATATATTATTGTATTATATAGCATTATATCATACACCACTATATATTATTGTTTTACGTAACATTATATCATACAATGTTAGATGTTACAGTAATATATAGTGATATATTACTGTATTATCTAACATTGTACCACCCACTACTATATATTATTGTATTACATAACGATATTATGTAACTGCAGGACTGGACAGCCAACAACAGCCCTGGTCAGAGAATTACATAAAACAAACACTCTACCTCTACCTCTCCATCCTGCCTGATAATCACTCATATATTGAATTGTGAGTAGTGTGCTGATACAGTAGTGATGTTATGTAGTGTGCTGATACAGTAGTGATGGTATGTAGTGTACTGCTACAGTAGTGATGTTATGTAGTGTGCTGATACAGTAGTGATGTTATGTAGTGTGCTGATACAGTAGTGATGTTATATAGTGTGCTGATACAGTAGTGATGTTATGTAGTGTGCTGATACAGTAGTGATGTTATATAGTGTGCTGATACAGTAGTGATGTTATGTCGTGTGCTGATACAATAGTGATGTTACGTACAATTTCACAGGCTGGCAGAGGTCTATGTCAAGGCCACCTCAGACATAAAAAGAGTGATACTGAGGCTAATGGAAGCTCCCATTAAACAGCTGGGCATGCATTCACCCCAACTTCTTGCCTTTATTAAAGTTTCCCCCAAAGGCTCTGAGACGTTGGTATGTATCCATCCGATAGATGGCACACTAATGTATATAGTAGTACTGTATCTATCCCATAGATAACACACTAATGTATATAGTAGTACTGTATCTATCCCTTAGATAACACACTAATGTATATAGTAGTACTGTATCTATCCCATAGATAACACACTAATGTATATAGTAGTACTGTATCTATCCCTTAGATAACACACTAATGTATATAGTAGTGTATCTATCCCTTAGATAACACACTAATGTATATAGTAGTACTGTATCTATCCCTTAGATAACACACTAATGTATATAGTAGTACTGTATCTATCTCTTAGATAACACACTAATGTATATAGTAGTACTGTATCTATCTCTTAGATAACACACTAATGTATATAGTAGTACTGTATCTATCTCTTAGATAACACACTAATGTATATAGTAGTACTGTATCTATCCCTTAGATAACACACTAATGTATATAGTAGTACTGTATCTATCCCTTAGATAACACACTAATGTATATAGTAGTACTGTATCTATCCCTTAGATAACACACTAATGTATATAGTAGTACTGTATCTATCTCATAGATAACACACTAATGTATATAGTAGTACTGTATCTATCCCTTAGATAACACACTAATGTATATAGTAGTACTGTATCTATCCCATAGATAACACACTAATGTATATAGTAGTACTGTATCTATCCCTTAGATAACACACTAATGTATATAGTAGTGTATCTATCCCTTAGATAACACACTAATGTATATAGTAGTACTGTATCTATCCCTTAGATAACACACTAATGTATATAGTAGTACTGTATCTATCTCTTAGATAACACACTAATGTATATAGTAGTACTGTATCTATCCCTTAGATAGCACACTAATGTATATAGTAGTACTGTATCTATCCCTTAGATAACACACTAATGTATATAGTAGTACTGTATATATCCCTTAGATAGCACACTAATGTATATAGTAGTGTATCTATCCCTTAGATAACACACTAATGTATATAGTACTGTATCTATCCCTTAGATAACACACTAATGTATATAGTAGTACTGTATCTATCCCTTAGATAACACACTAATGTATATAGTAGTACTGTATCTATCTCTTAGATAACACACTAATGTATATAGTAGTACTGTATCTATCCCTTAGATAACACACTAATGTATATAGTAGTACTGTATCTATCTCTTAGATAACACACTAATGTATATAGTAGTACTGTATCTATCTCTTAGATAACACACTAATGTATATAGTAGTACTGTATCTATCCCTTAGATAACACACTAATGTATATAGTAGTACTGTATCTATCCCTTAGATAACACACTAATGTATATAGTAGTACTGTATCTATCTTATAGATAACACACTAATGTATATAGTAGTACTGTATCTATCTCTTAGATAACACACTAATGTATATAGTAGTACTGTATCTATCTCTTAGATAACACACTAATGTATATAGTAGTACTGTATCTATCCCTTAGATAACACACTAATGTATATAGTAGTACTGTATCTATCCCTTAGATAGCACACTAATGTATATAGTAGTACTGTATCTATCCCTTAGATAACACACTAATGTATATAGTAGTACTGTATCTATCTCTTAGATAACACACTAATGTATATAGTAGTACTGTATCTATCCCATAGATAACACACTAATGTATATAGTAGTACTGTATCTATCCCATAGATAACACACTAATGTATATAGTACTGTATCTATCCCTTAGATAACACACTAATGTATATAGTAGTACTGTATCTATCCCTTAGATAACACACTAATGTATATAGTAGTACTGTATCTATCTCTTAGATAACACACTAATGTATATAGTAGTACTGTATCTATCCCTTAGATAGCACACTAATGTATATAGTAGTACTGTATCTATCCCTTAGATAACACACTAATGTATATAGTAGTACTGTATCTATCCCTTAGATAGCACACTAATGTATATAGTAGTACTGTATCTATCCCTTAGATAACACACTAATGTATATAGTAGTACTGTATCTATCTCTTAGATAACACACTAATGTATATAGTAGTACTGTATCTATCCCATAGATAACACACTAATGTATATAGTAGTACTGTATCTATCCCTTAGATAACACACTAATGTATATAGTAGTACTGTATCTATCCCTTAGATAACACACTAATGTATATAGTAGTACTGTATCTATCCCATAGATAACACACTAATGTATATAGTAGTACTGTATATATCTCTTAGATAACACACTAATGTATATAGTAGTACTGTATCTATCCCTTAGATCAGGGGCCATTCTAGGGGGGTGTCGCATGTGTCGCACGACCACCCTTTGAACTGAGCAAAAAAAAATTATGGGAATTAGGTGCTCTTGTAAGTTCTTCCATCATTTAAAAGTAATAATTTGCAACCTCCCATCAAAAAGATTAGTTAGCCTGTGAACCAACATTTCATTGTTATGAACACATTGGTTATGCAATCATGGACCATTCTCTGGAACACAATCCATGTAAACAAACAAGAGAGCAGCAACGTACATTTTTGCAATGATTCTCTACTATCACTTTACAGAGAATGTAAAACGACTTCCTCAGTTTAGTAATTTTAATTATTATTGTAATAACAAAGAAATATATATTATCAATAGTCATTTATCAGTAGGAAGGAAGGAATGAAGAATCAGTGGGGGTGATAATGCTACTGATAGTATGATATCAAAAATAATTAATACAGTTAGTAACAATTATATTATTATTATTATATAATAATAATAATAAATAATAAAATATTTGATATTGTTACTTATATAATTGTTACTGTATTAATTATTTTTGATATCATACTAGCAGTAGTATTATCACCCCCATTGATATTAATGTTTATTAATTATTATTATTAATTAATGATATATCATCTCATCCATAAAAATATTATCATTTATTAATTATTATTAATATAATTTATTCTAAAATTTTTTTTGTAATAATAAATAATAATAGTAAATGATAATACTTATAAATAATAAATAAAAACATTTACTGTTATGGAATGTCCAGTTTTTCGCAAAAGCCAAAACTCTTTCTTCAAAGTTTAATGTACTTTTTGGCACCCAAGCTGTTATAATAATAATATTATCATTTTTATTATATGAGGAAGTAGACTGCTGCAGGTGGTTTGTCTTGCTAAGCCAATAATTATTTTCAGTTTTTTATAACCATTTCATGATTAACTTACATGTACAGCCTGGACTTTTAGAGTACGTTTCAAGGCATCTCAGAAGTCATATTTTCCAAATTTTCCGCTGACGCGGAGCTGTTGCAGAGGAAGGGTGTCCATGCCCCACACCTCCTCCACGCCCCCTCCCCTCCCACCCACCTATTCAAGCCCCCCTCCCCTTGAAAAATCCCACTGATGCCCATGAATTAGAAGGCTAAAGAAGTTAGCAGGTGATATCTCCTGATCTTCCTTTCCATCGAGTATGGCTTCAAGAAACAGGTTACCAGCTAGTGTAATGAAGAAAAGAACTAACAGCAGCGCAACAGACCCGTCACAACTACAGGGATTTTTCACCGCTTCTAACATGTGAGTCATCTAGCCAAAGTAGTGCTGCTGAAGAAGCTATGTGATCCAAAACAACATGATTTCCGGTTATTATGTCAGACTATAGTAATCTAATAATACCATTGCATTTTAGTTATTTTGATCTACACATACAGGTTTTCCTCTCTTTCCCTCTTTGCTCAGAGACACAGTTGAGGGTGGGTTTGTTGATTCTGTCACCACATATACTCAAAGATATTGTGATGATTTGCCTCATTGGAGTTCCCTCACCCAAGAGCTGCGAATTTACTACAACTACTGGAGTAATGAGCAGACTAGCTCACCAGAGCTGAGTGACATTTATAAATACTGCAGTGCTTCAAGTCTCTATCCCAATATCAAAGTCCCCACTGAACTGCTCATGACCATTCCTCTGACTAGCGCCACTACTGAAAGGGCTAATTCAACCCTGAAGTACATCAAGACAAAATTGAGATCTACAATGGGCCAAGCTTCACTAAATGCATTCGTTTTAGGCTATAAGCATAAAGACCTAGTCAGAAAGCTTAATGTTGAGAGCGTCGTAGATAAGTTCATAGGGATGCGTCCTAAAAGGCTTTTTCTTTCAGACCCTATATCAGAGTAAAGCAGTTACCACCGTGTATTGTCTGATGCATTAGTGTGTTTGCAGTGTTTTTGCATTTGCCAGTATATTGACTGCTGATCTTAATAACTTGAGTAGATATCAGATAAGTCCTGGCTGTTAATAATACATTTATATGAAACTTTTCATTGTACACATTCACATGGAATTTCACTTAGAACACATTTGCATTGAACTGCACATGGTATACATTTATATGCAGCTTGAATTTTATTGATTTAATTAGTCTGCTCAACACAGATGTACAAATATTTTGGCCAAGATTGCATTTTCATTCACACAGAGGGTTAAACGTGCAGCGTCTCCAAACCGTTTTCTACAATTTACTATTCTCATTGGAGCTACTGACAGAGATTACAAATCTGTCTCAAGTTTTATCTAAAAGCAAATTGAAGTTCATTGTATTTAACATCATTGAAACATGAGCAACAGTAGTACATTGTGCGCACTCAAGCGATTTTACGCCCCCCTTTGGCAAAATCCTAGAATGGCCCCTGCCTTAGATAACACACTAATGTATATAGTAGTACTGTATCTATCCCTTAGATAGCACACTAATGTATATAGTAGTACTGTATCTATCCCTTAGATAACACACTAATGTATATAGTAGTACTGTATCTATCTCTTAGATAACACACTAATGTATATAGTAGTACTGTATCTATCCCATAGATAACACACTAATGTATATAGTAGTACTGTATCTATCCCTTAGATAACACACTAATGTATATAGTACTGTATCTATCCCTTAGATAACACACTAATGTATATAGTAGTACTGTATCTATCCCTTAGATAACACACTAATGTATATAGTAGTACTGTATCTATCCCTTAGATAGCACACTAATGTATATAGTACTGTATATATCTCTTAGATAACACACTAATGTATATAGTAGTACTGTATCTATCCCATAGATAACACACTAATGTATATAGTAGTACTGTATCTATCCCTTAGATAACACACTAATGTATATAGTAGTACTGTATCTATCCCTTAGATAACACACTAATGTATATAGTAGTACTGTATCTATCTCTTAGATAACACACTAATGTATATAGTAGTACTGTATCTATCCCTTAGATAACACACTAATGTATATAGTACTGTATCTATCTCTTAGATAACACACTAATGTATATAGTAGTACTGTATCTATCTCTTAGATAACACACTAATGTATATAGTAGTACTGTATCTATCCCTTAGATAGCACACTAATGTATATAGTAGTACTGTATCTATCCCTTAGATAACACACTAATGTATATAGTAGTACTGTATCTGTCCCTTAGATAACACACTAATGTATATAGTAGTACTGTATCTATCCCTTAGATAACACACTAATGTATATAGTAGTACTGTATCTATCCCTTAGATAACACACTAATGTATATAGTAGTACTGTATCTATCCCTTAGATAACACACTAATGTATATAGTAGTACTGTATCTATCCCTTAGATAACACACTAATGTATATAGTAGTACTGTATCTATCCCTTAGATAACACACTAATGTATATAGTAGTACTGTATCTATCCCTTAGATAACACACTAATGTATATAGTAGTACTGTATCTATCCCTTAGATAACACACTAATGTATATAGTAGTACTGTATCTATCCCTTAGATAACACACTAATGTATATAGTAGTACTGTATCTATCCCTTAGATAACACACTAATGTATATAGTAGCACTGTATCTATCCTATAGATCACAAGAATTATACACATACTGACGGAGAGGCAAGCTCCCTCCCCCGAGCTCGTAGACATAGTCAAAGTTCTTTATCAGGAGAGGGTGGCTGATGTACGCTTTCTTATCCCTGTACTTGGTGGACTCGTCAAGGTTGGTTTCCATTCCATCACCTCTTTTTCATTTTCAGTTTTAGTAAAAGCGAAAAATTGTTGTTATATTTCACTTTCGTTAGAAGTGAGCGTTTAACGCATCATATCTAACGCATCATATCTAACGGCCTTGTGCATAATTAACTTGGTTTATTTAAATGTTTTTTGGGAGGATGGAAGAGTTTCGTTAGCGGAGTTTTCATCTCAATCATTAGAGTATTTTTGTGTGTTTCTGCAAGTTAAAAGAGTGCATATTACCAGGTGTGTTCGTGTTGCCCTCTACGATGTTTCCACTGATGATGTGTTGTCAGCACTGATGATGTGTTGTCAGCACTGAGCATTCAATTTGCTTGAACTAGTAAAATGGTTTGCCGCATTTGATTAGTTAGAGCGTTAGCTCTGTATGTTTAGTGAGTTTCCAGATCATTCCCCCCCCCCCCTCCTTAAACACCGCATACCCCCCTCCCCCCCCCCCCCCCTCCACAATTGAAATCAAATTTTTGAGTTCTAATGTTATGTTGTTACTCTATGTCGGCGTTTCTGGTTGCTGGCTTCAATTGGAGGCATGTCAACACTCATTAGCTGGTGTTGCCAGCAAGTAGCGGCCCTTTACTGCACACTCTTTATTGAATGCGAATGAAACAATGCCAATGTGATACCCGTGCGATGCAACAGCTTTGACATCACACACAAAGTACTGAAACCTTCTTTGAACATCTGTGTTTTGGAAATGGCTGCCCTAGTAATTGTGTGAAAATCAGCTAAATCTAAGTCAATATTATGCTAAAGAGCTCATGCCCATAACACGATATACCACCGCATAAACCTCTCCATTGTGCGCTGTGATTGCAGTCTGAGATCGTGGCTGCACTGCCACGACTCATCAAACTCTCTCCACCAATCGTGAAGGAGGTCTTCAACCGTTTAATGGGAGTCGGTGGACATGCCGGACAGGAAGCCGCTCTCACGCCCAGCGAGCTGTTAGTTGCATTGCATCACATTGACCCATCTCAGTGCGAAATCAAGACAGTTATAAAAGGTATGTATGTCTATGTCTGTCTGTGTGTCTCTATACAAGCGTCTGTCTGTGTGTCTCTATACCAGCGTCTGTCTGTGTGTCTCTATACATGCGTCTGTCTGTGTTTCTCTATACAAGCGTCTGTCTGTGTGTCTCTATACAAGCGTCTGTCTGTGTGTCTCTATACACGCGTCTGTCTGTGTGTCTCTATACATGCGTCTGTCTGTGTGTCTCTATACACGCGTCTGTCTGTGTGTCTCTATACCAGCGTCTGTCTGTGTGTCTCTATACAAGCGTCTGTCTGTGTGTCTCTATACAAGCGTCTGTCTGTGTGTCTCTATACGTGCGTCTGTCTGTGTGTCTCTATACAAGCGTCTGTCTGTGTGTCTCTATACATGCATCTGTCTGTGTGTCTCTATACAAGCGTCTGTCTGTGTGTCTCTATACAAGCGTCTGTCTGTGTGTCTCTATACGTGCGTCTGTCTGTGTGTCTCTATACAAGCGTCTGTCTGTGTGTCTCTATACATGCGTCTGTCTGTGTGTCTCTATACAAGCGTCTGTCTGTGTGTCTCTATACAAGCGTCTGTCTGTGTGTCTCTATACAAGCGTCTGTCTGTGTGTCTCTATACAAGCGTCTGTCTGTGTGTCTCTATACATGCGTCTGTCTGTGTGTCTCTATACAAGCGTCTGTCTGTGTGTCTCTATACACGCGTCTGTCTGTGTGTCTCTATACATGCGTCTGTCTGTGTGTCTCTATACACGCGTCTGTCTGTGTGTCTCTATACAAGCGTCTGTCTGTGTGTCTCTATACAAGCGTCTGTCTGTGTGTCTCTATACAAGCGTCTGTCTGTGTGTCTCTATACATGCATCTGTCTGTGTGTCTCTATACAAGCGTCTGTCTGTGTGTCTCTATACAAGCGTCTGTCTGTGTGTCTCTATACGTGCGTCTGTCTGTGTGTCTCTATACAAGCGTCTGCCTGTGTGTCTCTATACATGCATCTGTCTGTGTGTCTCTATACAAGCGTCTGTCTGTGTGTCTCTATACAAGCGTCTCTCTGTGTGTCTCTATACGTGCGTCTGTCTGTGTGTCTCTATACAAGCGTCTGTCTGTGTGTCTCTATACATGCGTCTGTCTGTGTGTCTCTATACAAGCGTCTGTCTGTGTGTCTCTATACAAGCGTCTGTCTGTGTGTCTCTATACAAGCGTCTGTCTGTGTGTCTCTATACAAGCGTCTGTCTGTGTGTCTCTATACAAGCGTCTGTCTGTGTGTCTCTATACATGCGTTAGAGTATCCTTTCTGTCTGTGTTTCTTCGTTATTTCACCTACTTGCTCTCACTGTGTTCATAGCTCTGAAGTAGGCAAATGTACACTTAACCTAAAAGCTCGTTAGACGTACTGCTAGCGCCAGTATAGTTTGGAGTTGCCCACCCTTAGCAATCGCAAAAAGCGGTTGCGAAACTAATTACAGTTTCTAACCCTTTTTATTTTTTACAATGACTACATCTTATTTTGCTAATTAACCAAGATAACATGAGATTTTCTGGCGATCAATATGTCAAAATTTCACGATGTGCTTCACACGATGCACAGTGAGTTACTGATTGCGATTGGCTGCTTCAGTAACGCAATCTCTCGAGGCTGAAGAAATCTTCAATCTTTATCCATCGCATGTATGATGAATGAGCTGGATGTTCATAAACCAAATAAATATGGCATCAATCAACATCATTTACCAATGGCCACGTAGTGTCTATCATTGAGCATTAATAACTGTAATTGTAATAATGACAGCTTTCGTTTCTAGTTGGCTTGATCTCTAAATAAATAATTATTTTTATTGTTAGAACAGGAAAATAATTAACTTCAGCAGGAAATATGAATTCTGTCAAAATGATTATTATTGTTATGTGAAAAACGATAATTTGTTTTGGCAGGAAGAACTCGTATCTAAATAATTACTGTTGCTAAGAAAAACAATATAATTAATTTCAACCAAAAATTGATTATATAGAATGATCCTATTGGCTAAAAAATAATGGAAGAAGTGACAACTTTTCATCGGTCAAATGACCGTAGAAAAAATATCACTGTGTCGTACCTACCTAAATGTACGATGTCCTTGTAACATTTGTAAGCATCCACGATCGTGTAGCGGCGGCTTTAACAGCGACGGAAACGGTGGATAAGTCAAGTTATGTCACAGTTGTGAAACTAGTTATTAGGGAGTTGCTACACCACAAAGAACTAAAGCCGTGGAACTCGCTGAAAAGTTGGAAAAAGTTAAACAGGCTCAAGTTTTCCGTGACGTCGTGCGATCATGTATATTTCCAACATCGACCATCTCCATAAATATAAATTTCGTAGAAAATCTCACGACATTTTGCAATGCCAGCAAGCCCTGCGGCATGTATAGAGATCAATGCAAAAGTGTCGTAACTTCTAGGAGTTTAGATGGGTTTTTTTATTTTTCGATTTTATTTACCCTCGGTGGATCCCAGTGGTGAGAGATTATCTGTAGTTGGTGAGAGATTATCTGTAGGTGGGGAGAGATTAAGAATATTCCCGACCTCTGTTCGCCGAACACATTGCAATAAAAATTATCAAATTGGCAATAACTTTAATCAATAAATAATCATTTTGTTCGAAACTCGTGGGTCAACAAAAAGTAGCTCACTGAATAGAAAAACAATCAACGAGTATTTATTTATATTGTTCGTAGGTGGCGAATGAAACTGGACACTAAATAAATAATAACGAGCTATTTGATTTTTTTCATTTTCATGGACCGGTTTTACATCCTCGAAAAATAATTCAAAATAGTTGCAAACGATCAAAACTTACTAAATTGAATGGAAATTTTACAATCTATCACAGTTTATAGCAGTTCAAATTTTAGTATTTTCTTCATTATTTTGAAAATTGGGAGTTATCTTCTTTGTGATTTGTTCGGTAAACTATAGCATTTCATTGAATATTTATGTTGTTCTAAACTAACATTCCGTTGCATACGCGACGTATTGAATTACAAACACCTATTACTTTTTGTATTTTGTTCGACGAACAGGCCGCGAATACTCTTACTATCTGTAGTTAGTGATAGATTATCTGTAGCTGGTGAGAGATTATTTGTAGCTGGTGAGAGATTATCTGTAGCTGGTGAGAGATTATCTGTAGCTGTTGAGAGATTATCTGTAGCTGGTGAGAGATTATCTGTAGCTGGTGAGAGATTATCTGTAGCTGGTGAGAGATTACCTGTAGCTGTTGAAAGATTACCTGTAGTTACTAAATATAATAATCATTGAACAATGAGCAAAACCAGATTGGTATTATTTATTTCACTCCACTAGTTAATTGTTCTATTCCCTTCTATCTTATGACAGTTGTCTCACCAAACTGTCTAGCGATTTTATGGCAGTTGTCTCACCAATCTGTCTATTGATCTTATAGCAGTTGTCTCACCAATATGTCTATTGATCTTATGGCAGTTGTCTCACCAAACTGTCTATTGATCTTATGGCAGTTGTCTCACCAATTTGTCTATCGATCTTATGGCAGTTGTCTCACCAATCTGTCTAGCGATCTTATGGCACTCCCCTGCTAGCTAGCCTACTTTACTAGTTGATATCCTCACACCACAGGTTATAAGGTAGACATAGACAGCACATGATCACTGCTACCTGCTCTCTTATCAGGTCAAGTTTTCAAGGTTTACCTGATCACCTATAGTGGTTAAAGTGATGAGACAGTGATGAGACAGTGAGACACCAATGCAGATGCTATTGGACATCGATGCAGGCGTTATTTATTAGACATCAATGCAGACACTATCCATTAAATATCAATGCAGACACTGTACATTAGACATCAATACAGACACGCTTCATTAGACATCAATATAGACATTGTACACTAGACATCAATGCAGACAATATATTAGACATCAATGCAGACACTGTACATTATACATCAATGCACTAACTGTACATTAGACATCAATGCAGACACTGTACACTAGACATCAATGCAGACGCTGTACACTAGACATCAATGCAGACAATATATTACACATCAATGCAGAGACTGTAACAAAATAGCAATACTCTGTAACACATAAGCTGGTAGTGTGTACCACAATTAACTTTCTATTTTAGCTACAACGATGTGCTTCCAAGAGAAGTCGCTGTTTACACAAGAAGTCTTAGCTGTGGTCATACAACAGTTGATGGATGTCAACCCACTGCCCACCCTGTTTATGAGGACCGTGATTCAGTCCCTGGCTACATACTCTAAATTGCTTGGTTTTGTCTTGCATATACTCCAGAGACTTATTACAAAACAGGTGAGCTACCAGCACGTTGTGTCGTTTACATGTCACATGACCAGCAGGTGATGTAGTGTGCATGTCACATGACCAGCGGGTGATGTAGTGTGCATGTCACATGACCAGCGGGTGATGTAGTGTGCATGTCATATGACTAGCAGGTGATGTAGTGTGCATATCACATGATCAGCAGGTGATGTAGTGTGCATGTCACATGATCAGCAGGTGATGTAGTGTGCATGTCACATGACCAGCAGTGATGTAGTGTGCATGTCATATGACCAGCAGGTGATGTAGTGTGCATGTCACATGACCAGCAGGTGATGTAGTGTGCATGTCACATGACCAGTAGGTGAAGTAGTGTGAATGTCACATAACCAGCAGGTGATATAGTGTGCATGTCACATGATCAGCAGGTGATGTAGTGTGCATGTCACATGATCAGCAGGTGATGTAGTGTGCATGTCACATGACCAGCAGGTGATGTAGTGTGCATGTCACATGATCAGCAGGTGATGTAGTGTGCATGTCACATGACCAGCAGGTGAAGTAGTGTGCATGTCACATGACCAGTAGGTGATGTAGTGTGCATGTCACATGACCAGCAGGTGATATAGTGTGCATGTCACCTGACCAACAGGTGGTATAATGAACATGTCACATGAGCAGGTTTGGAAGCAGAAGAAGATATGGGATGGATTTATCCGGTGCTGTCAGCGAACCAAACCTCAGTCATTTCAGGTTCTCCTCCAGTTGGCTCCCCCGCAGCTAAAGATGGCCTTTGAAACAGCGCCTGAGCTGCGTCAGCCTCTGCTCAAGCATATCAACAGCTTCAGTGCCCATCAGGTATATGCTGTATATTATATGATGTACATGCATGTGTCTATGATATGTTACACTGTACAGAGAGCACACATACACCATATATAGATATGTATATTGTATATGTATATTGTACAGAGAGCACACATACCAAAGGCGGTGTTAGCCGTTATTGAACAGAAGGATGCAGCTCAGCCAGAAGTGAAGGTTGTGGGAGAGTCTGAAGCAATGGAGGTACGTGTGTTATATATATGTTATACATACAATTATTTATACGTTATACATGCAGTTATATATATGTTATACATACAGTTATATATACGTTATACATACAGTTAGATATACGTTATACATACAGTTATATATACGTTATACATGCAGTTATATATATGTTATACATACAGTTATATATACGTTATACATACAGTTGTATATACGTTATACATACAGTTATATATGTGTTATACATACAGCTATATATATGTTATATATACAGTTTATATACGTTATATATACGTTTCGCATACAGTTATATATATGTTATACATACAGTTATATATACGTTATACATACAGTTATATATATGTTATATATACAGTTTATATACGTTATATATACGTTTCGCATACAGTTATATATACGTTATACATACAGTTATATATATGTTATACATATAGTTATATATATGTATACATACAGTTATATATACGTTATACATGCAGCTATATATACGTATACATACAGTTATATATACGTTATACATGCAGCTATATATACGTATACATACAGTTATATATACGTTATACATGCAGCTATATATACGTATACATACAGTTATATATACGTTATACATACAGTTATATATATGTTATACATACAGTTTATATACGTTATATATACGTTTCGCATACAGTTATATATATGTTATACCTACAGTTATATATACGTTATACATACAGTTATATATACGTTATACATACAGTTATATATATGTTATACATACAGCTATATATACGTTATACATACAGCTATATACAGTGTACTCCTGATATATCGAATCCTGTTATATCGAAAATCCGGGTATATCAAACAAACTGCATCAGTCCCAGCTGAATGCATTGTAATTACCTACTCCTATATCGAATGATTTCTTACATATCGAACAATAAATTGCAATAATTACACACTATTAGAATGATTTCCATGGGGGCTGCCATCTTGGAATATGAATGTCAAGGTCTATCATTCCAATTAAGCACTCTGTATCGGTGGTATAGTTCCGGTAGGTCGACCCCATATTATTATTGTTGTGATAATTGGTCCTTATTGTAGCTAGAGAGCATTCCCAGGCTATCCTCATTCAGTATGCACATGTTGTTGTTGTTGTTGACTTATTTCAAAATGTGGGGAGAGACATTTCTATCTATTTACAGTATTATTATTGTCACTGTGTGAATTGAGAGCAATAATCATCAAGAAAGGAGTCAGGAAAAGTTCAAGAAGCAGTACACTTACTACTGCTAATAATTTTAACTAGACAGACTACTCAAAACAATTAAATAATTAATACACACACTCACACTACTACTCACTCACTGCTTATTATTATATTATTATTATAATTATTATTATTACTACTTCTTAAAAATTTATTATTTATTATCCTATTAATAATGCTGTTATTTTTTAGAGAAGCATTATTTATTATTGTTATAACAGCATGATGATTTGTTAATAATAATAATTATTAATAATAACAATAATAATAATAACAATGACAACATCAATAACAATAAATAATATCATAAATAAATTAAATAATTAACAGGTAGTAGCTGTTACGTTTGTTGTTATAGGTGGTTAGAAGTGATAAAACCAACTTAGTCTAACAGTAACTTAACCAACACAATAATATACAGCAACATCATGTGCCGCTACTACTACCTACATCATCATCATCATTGAATAATTGTTGTAATTTTCAGCTTCAACACCATTACTTTTAATTAATTATTAATTAACTAAAGACAGCAATCACAAAAGCCAAAATGCTTAATATCCTAGCTTAAATACATGTAATAGTAACTTATTATGTATACATGAAAAAGTCCGACGGTCATGATTTTATATATCAAACATCTCATATATCAAACAAAATTTTATGGTCCCCTCGGGTTTGATATATCAGGAGTACACTGTATACGTATACATACAGTTATATATGCGTATACATACAATTATATATACGTACACATACAGTTATATATACGTTATACATACAGTTATATATATGTTATACATACAGTTATATATATGTTATACATACAGTTATATATACGTTATACATACAGTTATATATACGTTATACATACAGTTATATATATGTTATACATACAGCTATATATACGTTATACATACAGTTATATATATGTTATACATACATTTATATATATGTTATACATACAGTTATATGCTGCAGGCTGCAAGTGCTCCAGAGCCTGCTGACTCCATTGAACAGGAATCAGGCTCAGCTGAGGAGAGGAATAACAGCCTATCAGTTGGTGTGTTTTATTGCTGATATGTACTGGTAACATGGCCTGTTGGTGAATGATATGTACTGGTAACATGGCCTGTTGGTGAATGATATGTACTGGTAACATGGTCTGCTGATGAATGATATGTACTGGTAACATGGCCTGTTGGTGAATGATATGTACTGGTAACATGGTCTGCTGATGAATGATATGTACTGGTAACATGGCGTGCTGATGAATGATATGTACTGGTAACATGGCCTGCTGATGAATGATATGTACTGGTAACATGGCCTGCTGATGAATGA
This sequence comes from Cryptosula pallasiana, assembly GCA_945261195.1. Lineage (NCBI taxonomy): Eukaryota > Metazoa > Bryozoa > Gymnolaemata > Cheilostomatida > Cryptosulidae > Cryptosula > Cryptosula pallasiana. Next base: position 25,211,139 of record OX183130.1, read on the forward strand.
TATGTACTGGTAACATGGCCTGCTGATGAATGATATGTACTGGTAACATGGCCTGCTGGTGAATGATATGTACTGGTAACATGGCCTGCTGATGAATGATATGTACTGGTAACATGGCCTGATGGTGAATGATATGTACTGGTAACATGGCCTGTTGGTGAATGATATGTACTGGTAACATGGCCTGCTAATGAATGATATGTACTGGTAACATGGCCTGCTGATGAATGATATGTACTGGTAACATGGCCTGTTGGTGAATGATATGTACTGGTAACATGGCCTGATGGTGAATGATATGTACTGGTAACATGGCCTGTTGGTGAATGATATGTACTGGTAACATGGCCTGTTGGTGAATGATATGTACTGGTAACATGGCCTGTTGGTGAATGATATGTACTGGTAACATGGCCTGTTGGTGAATGATATGTACTGGTAACATGGCCTGTTGGTGAATGATATGTACTGGTAACATGGCTTGCTGATGAATGATATGTACTGATAACATGGTCTGCTGGTGAATGATATGTACTGGTAACATGGCCTGCTGATGAATGATATGTACTGGTAACATGGCCTGCTGATGAATGATATGTACTGGTAACATGGCCTGATGATGAATGATATGTACTGGTAACATGGCGTGCTGATGAATGATATGTACTGGTAACATGGCGTGCTGATGAATGATATGTACTGGTAACATGGCCTGCTGATGAATGATATGTACTGGTAACATGGCCTGCTGATGAATGATATGTACTGGTAACATGGCCTGCTGATGAATGATATGTACTGGTAACATGGCCTGCTGATGAATGATATGTACTGGTAACATGGCCTGCTGGTGAATGATATGTACTGGTAACATGGCCTGCTGATGAATGATATGTACTGGTAACATGGCCTGCTGGTGAATGATATGTACTGGTAACATGGCCTGTTGATGAATGATATGTACTGGTAGCATGGCCTACAGCACCTTCGCTCTCCTTTTCTCACACTTTGTTTATGTTTTAGATTCAAATGCGGCTACGCTTGAGCGAGTCTCCGACAGCAAGGACAACAGTACAAGCTCTATAGCTGTTGCTGCCACTGTAGCAGCAGACAACGCTGAGAACGCAGCTTCACAAAAACAAGGCGCCACCTCAGAATCAATGGATACAATGAGTAGCCAATCAGAACCAATGGATACAATGAGTAGCCAATCAGCAGACGGTGCTTCAGCTGATGATCAGCTCAAAACAGCGAGTGTCCCAGCAGCCTCCAAGGTTGACGATACCTCAGAAAAAATCTTAGCAACTGGAAAAGGCACCAATGTCGATGAAGGCACTCTTGGTGATGAAGGCACTCTTGGTGACGAAAGTGCAAATGTTGAAAAAAGTTCTGTTGATGAAGGCACTCTTGGTGACGAAGGCACTCTTGGTGACGAAGGCACTCATGATGATGAAAGTGCAAATGATGAAGAAAGCACTGTTGGTGAAGACGCTCATGGTGAAGACGTTCATGTTAGAGGAAGCGCTGATGTTGAAGGCACTCATGGTGAAGGAAGCGCTGATGTTGATGAAGTCGCTGATGTAGAAGCTGCTGACGAAGCGGAGAAGGAAGAGGGTTCACCTAGTAAGGTAGGCTTCATTGGATTGGTCGTCTGCTTTGTCGAGGATTTTGTTGGCATTCAGTAACAACAACACATGTAAAGAGTAAAAATATAGGTGCCTTGTCTAAGTTCAATTGTGCCGCTTCAAATTTTATTTTACACACAATAATATTATATGTTATAGATTTTGTATATGATAACATATGTGTCATGTTTGTCTCTTTCAGGCCCCATCAAAGAGAGGACGGAAAAAACTGACATCGTCAGCTTCAGTTGTGACAAGAAAGTCTTCTCGTCGCAAGAGATGAACTCACTCGAGTTGATTATGCCATAACTCTCTTCAAATGTACATTAAAGTGTTCATACCAAAATGTATTAAGTGTTCATACAAGAATATATTAAAGTGTCCGTACAAAAATGTATTGAAGTGTCCGTACAAAAATGTATTGAAGTGTCCGTACAAAAATGTATTGAAGTGTCCATACAATAACATATTAAAGTGTCCATACAAGAATACATTAAAGTGTCCATACAAGAATATATTAAAGTGTCCATACAGGAATATATTAAAGTGTCCATACAGGAATATATTAAAGTGTCCATACAGGAATATATTAAAGTGTCCATACAAGAATATATTAAAGTGTCCATACAGGAATATATTAAAGTGTCCATACAGGAATATATTAAAGTGTCCATACAGGAATATATTAAAGTGTCCATACAGGAATATAATAAAGTGTCCATACAGGAATATATTAAAGTGTCCATACAGGAATATATTAAAGTGTCCATACAAGAATGTTTTAAAGTGTCCATACAAGAATATATGTTAATTTATACATACGAGTATATATTGAATTGTAGCTAAAAGAAAATTAAATAGTGTTTAGACAATGATAAAACAAGTCGTTTAACAATCCCGTCTATATTCATATCTTCTACCAAAACATGTCCTATGATCCTTCACATTTGGCTGAAAAATTCATTCATAGTTTTGTTAACCTTTTGGTTTGGTAAGTGGCAGATAGCTGTAGCACAAGCCTAGTTATCACATCAATTGTTCATTGGCACTTATATACAAGCCTGCAGTTGACCGACACATTGCCAATACAAGCTGAGATTTTATTCTAGCGCAACTGCTATTTGATACGAGAAATGAGCGCAACCAGACCATATTATGTTACGATGTTTTGCAGAGAAGACTTGGTGTATTGCAAATGATTAATTTATATCTAAGTAAACTGGTCTTTCCTGGATTTGACCTTGGCCTGTTAACCTATCTATGCAGGCTATTGTAGTTCTTGCAGTGTTAATCTGTCAAAGCTTTTAAACAAAGTAATGCTGTTATTTGACATGGTAACGGCACTTAGGAACAAATTAGTAATAATACTATACTTTTATTGCCATGTCTGAAATGGAATTTATTTTACATAGCGCATAATTGTTTTTGAAATTATAATGGAGTTGCCTTTGCGTTAACATTTTTGTCTGTTTAGAGTACACAACTCCACAATTTTTCGTTTGAGCGGAGAGACCTTATCTGAAAGCAACAGTTTCTTGTACAAGCAGGTACCATGTGCTGCCATCATGGCAGTTGCTGTTGAAGACAGAAATATGGAGTGTAGGCGCAAATTTAAACAGCTGCATTCAGGAATTCTGGGTGGTAGCTGAATTCATACCTACAGAAGCTAATATCTGCTTGAAGATGATACTCTTTCCATAGACAATTATCGTCGCAATTAACAGCATAATATAGTTTGTAAGGCGCAGTAGCACGGAGCCTGAGGAAACAGCAAGCACAAAGCTTGACAAATACTCAGTCTATCAATTACAAAAGAAAAGGTCACGCTGTGTGCTATTTATAGTAGACCTTACATTATGCTTCCGTTTATGTCACATGGGACACAAGGTTTTTGAAGAACCCTTTTGTTTTTGTAAGAGAGTTGAATGATGAGATGCCATTTGTGTATTCATTCGTTGCCAAAATTCTAAATCAACCAATGGTACTGCTGCTCTCTGGAGTTATGGGGTAGCAGTGTGCACACTTATTCTCGTGCATTAATAATGCATTCAGGCGAATTTGTTAAATGCACCAGGCCAGTATATTGTTAGACAGTTAGACCAGCTCAATTTTTAATAAGTAGAGTAACTGTGACCACCACCTTCCTGAACTGTCTACGGGTGAGATAGCACAGGTGTAGTTTCGTACAGCAGTAGCACGAGGAATGATGTACAAACAAGATGGCAAGCTTTTTGTGTTTTATGAAATCATATATACACATATTAGGTAGAAGTTGTCTACTCGATTTTACTTCTCCAGTTGAACAAAAATGTGAATAGCCAATCATAAAGATGAATACATATATTTCTACCAATCATATGTCGCACATAATTCTGAATGCGGAAATCCTCTGAGTCAAGTATTGTTTAACCAATCACATGTTTTAATAAGTCGCAATAGAAGACTTGAAAACCCCAGGCTACATAATGCTAACCAGGATAGCAAGGTAGCTGCCTTGAATGACAGCGAACGACAGGAGATTCGAGTTGATCACTACTAATCCTTTCAATTCAATAATAATAATAATTGATCATCATTATAGAAGGAACTATCATAAAATCGTGCCGTTCATTGTAGCTTGTTTGTATTTATATGGTGTAAGTAAAACTATTATTAAGGAATTGATTTTGAATTTCTGCCATCCATGTGATGTATGAATCATCAATGAATTTGTTGTATGTCATACATACATACTATCATCATAATAATAGTAGTATGTGTGTATTATTATTATTACTTATTGATTAATTAATTATTATTATTATTATTAAGAATAATAATAATTATTATTGTTAGCATCAACATCATCATCATCATAATAAATATAATGATAATAATAATTATTATACTTGTTGTTGTAACTGGAAAAGTTTCTCAAGTTAGTTTGAGTTTATTACTATTCATTCATTATAATCATTATTATATATATGATGATGGTAACTACTTTTACTACTTCCACAAAGCTTGCTATTATTCAAGTAGTGATGTTTTTAATGTTTAACCAATTTTTTGCCACTGACAGTGACTATTGTCTGAAAAATATTCTTAATAATTATTATTATTTATTAGTCACTATCAGTGGCAAAAAATTGGTTATACATTGAAAGCGTCACTTGAATAATAGCAAGCTTTGTCGAAGTAGTAAAAGTAGTTACCATAATGAGTAATAATAAACTCCAACTTGAGAAATTTTTCCGGTTATTAGAATAAATGACTAATAATAATAATGTAGATACTCCAAAAAGAAAAAAAATTTTTTTTAAGTTTTTAAAAATAGCTCCAGCGTATAGTATGACGTCTTGCCACCAGAATGCTACCAAAATTTTCCATGTAGCATTATTTAAAACCACAAAAAAATTAATTTTAAAAAGACCTTACAGCACCAATTATTTTATAACTCTATGTAATTAGCAGGCGGATCAGTCGAGCATGACGTTATATAAGAATGCGTACGAGCCTTGTTTTGTAGTTGTTGCATATTAAAGCATGCCAGCACTTATCACTTTTTGGTTGAGTTTCTGAATATTCAAGTCTTGAGCAGCAGATTGATGTATTAAATAACCCTCTAGGCCTACTCAGTCATGATTTACAAGCTTGCCAAAAAGCCATTGGCCTCAAATGCTCGTCGCATCAGCTGAAATTTAGCTTACTATAACTTCCATTGATTGCGGTGTACGTCATCTTCGGGATGTGGGCGTGGTCAATTATAATAAATAATGGCAAAGTTTTATAAATGAAGTTACATCGTTTGCGTTTAAAATGAAATCTGATTGGGCAATTTATTTAGTCTTAGGTCTACTGAAGGCCATTGCAACAGGAATAAACAGTCCTTACGAAGACACCCCATCAAAAACTGGTTCTAAGATTTAATGTTAAGGTTTACTGTTACACGCCATTTTCCACCTGGCTTCAATTTGCACGCCGCACGCATAAAATCGGAATTAGTGGTTTCTATCAATATGGACGCAATTAGTGCACACGCATAGTAAACAAGACCAACGCTTGTTTATTACGCAATTTTCATATGTGAAATGGCAACAAGAGACGATTGCGGGATTGGTCAGGTTGTCCAATGTGATCACAATCACAAACAAAGGATCATCTCATCTTATTCTCCTTCCATGAAAAGGATAAAAAAAATTGTGCTTATTTTGGTGAGTAAGGGAACAATAAATGGTATTTATTTATACAATAATGGACAGTAGTATGTAGGTAGAATAATAATAAATAAAATAATAATAAAAATAAATAGCGGCATCTGATTGGTCAAATAAATACTGTGCCGTGAAAAAGTAAATTCCCGAAGATGACGTCAACTTTAAGCAGTGTAAAAATTAGCGAGCATTTTTGGAAGAGGGGTATTTTGCAGGCTTGTAAATCATGACTGAGTAGGCCTAGAGGGTTATTTAATACATCAATCTGCTGCTTAAGACTTGAATATTCAGAAACTCAACCAAAAAGTGATAAGTGCTGGCATGCTTTAATAATAATGATAATTGAAAAAAATCTGTCACATAATAATATTATTATCATTATTACTTCCATATTTTACAGGACAACATAGGGACCATGAGAAGAAGAGCACAGCCAAAGATGAAGATAATATTTTTCTATAGTAGTACTAGGTATATATTTTTTTTATTCACTGTAACTTTAATAAAATAATAAATAATAATAAAGCAAATAACTTTCAATATTATTATTGTTAAATAGATTGCTCTGATTAATATTTTTCAACGTGTATTGTTAGTTCTGTTTTATATCTGTCATCTGATAAAAATATAAATTATGTTGTAAAAACAAATACCATGTACCAATTTGATTTATTTCAATGACTAAGGTGATCGTGTAATTTACACAAATCTTTACGTAAGTCATAACTGGATAGCAGATTGCACCGTAGTCATCGACTCAAAAATCACCTAAAATAGAATCACTCAGATATACCAAACGCCCCGCACTGCGTGTTGAATTTTTGGCAACAATCTAGCGTTTCCGCCCAAATCGCGGAAAAAAGTTAAACAAAAATAATTACCAGTAAGTTTTAGAAACACCAATTTTCAACCATAAATGTTACACCAAATTAATTATAACATGCAGCAATGACATGATTAGAATTTTTCCGAAAATAATAAACTAGTAATATGCTCGGAAGTTGATCATGGTGCTCGGAAAATAATTGTTTTCATGAAGGATTTCAAATTTTATTTGCCAGCTCCAGAGCCTAGCCTTAGAGTCAAATGAATTTAAAACTTTGGCGGACTAGTATTACCTATTATATGTAGTTTTGTTTTTTTGTCTAGCTGCCTTGAATCCCAAGCTATTTGAAATATGCTGACAGAAAGTCCGGGAAAAAAATGCCAAAAAACAATTTCAAGATAACGTCCGGAGAGATTTTCACCGATTTCGCTTCGCTTGCGGAAATTCCTGTACTATCTAAATAATGATAGTATTTGTATTAATTTTCTTGTTTACTTACTAAAAGAAGAGTAATCAAACAATAATGGTAACTATTATAATACGAAACAGGCTATTATTTTAGGACAACCAATAGTTAGTATAAAAAGAGAAAAAAATTTGCCTGTGTGTGTCACTCTTTTTACCAGCATATTATAATGTGCCTTGCTTCTTTAGAAGTAATTTATTTAGGAACTAAACTATGTCCTGCTTCCTGTCCGCAGATGTAGCTGGACTTACTAACATGGTTAAGCTTTTTTTAACGGTGTACTTCTCGCTACTTTCCAGAAAATAGCAGTGATACCCTGGTAATAAAAGCCAAGCAATTAATCTATTTTTAAGCTAGATATTCCGAGTTGTCCATACGACCATGGCTTCTCTACCAGTTCAGCTCTTTGGAATCTAACTCCTACTTAATAATTTTTACTATGTTGTTGAAATCCAGGGTTCACTTGTTCTCCTTCCATAATTTCACTCAACTGTCATACATGGGAGAAAGATCGCACTTTTTCTTTTTGCCTGTTGGTACTGGCTTAGGATGTCAGTTTTGGTGATTTTGGGGACAGCCTTATTTTTTGGAAAGTCCGTTACAATGATGATTGTCTGACGTGAGACGTCTATAGCATGGGATGTTAGTTAGTTGCTGCTGACATCCCATAGTTAATAATTAAGTAGCCTTTTAATCATGCCGCACTGTTCTTATCATCATAAAATCGGACAAAACTTTGGCCAAAGTTGGAACAATCTGTGTCATCTGTAAGGAGAAATGAAATATTATTAATATCTTGATTATCAAGCAAACCGAGTCTCATGCTTCAAATTCAGACATTTTTTACATTGTGTTAGCATCTGCTGATTCTGTCTTCTGCATTCGTTTCAGTATTTTAACTAGTGTCCTAGTTTTTTGCTTGAATATTTTTTAGAAGATCTTCACTCCTTCACCAACCTGGTGGCCTGCTGCATGCTTTCACCGTCACAATTATTGTGATCAGCTTATTTTTCAGTTTTCTAAAAAAAATTTTGTATATATTGCTTGTTTCTTTGGCGTGCACTGCTCCCTCATAGAGTTTATTTTTCGGCTGTTCTAAGTAATATTTAGAAAGTTAGACTTGGTCAGTTACTCTATCTATAAATGATGTTTGTGAAATATTTATATAAGTTATATATACAGTGAAACATCTATAACTCGATCCCGCAGTAATCAATAAACCAATTTATTCAACGCGACAAAGAGCCCAACATCAGCCATAGAAAATGGCTTCACACAACTTAATGTTATCGTCTCTAATTTGACAGAACAGTTTGCAGCATTGTCATTTTTCAAACTAATTGTGAAAAGCCACTTGGATGGTATTTGCAAGTAGTATTTTTCTATTGTATTGAATAGCAAACATTTTGACAACTGTATGTCTTAGGCTATGTAACTGGCTAAATTTTTTAATGTTCTTGCTGCGACGCCTGAGCAGAAACTTCAACACGAGTTTTTGTTAACTGAAATCTGGTCAATCTCGGAATGTAACAAAGATCCAAGGCTACCAACTCACAATAAAAACACAAATATCGCCAAGTAAATGCTATCAAAATTATCATTTCTGCAAGATACAAAAAATGCAGTCGGTGTTGGGTAACTTTCTAATTATTGTTTGTACTTTTTTATGATTACTGCCATTCACTGATAATACATTCCACCGGTTGTTAATAGTTTTAAAAAATAAATGAAGCAAACTTATTAATTTTATATTATCAGTTATTATAGTTATTATAGTTCGTTGTCATTATTATGAAAATAAATTCACTAAGAAGTCAAATGAAAAACATGTCTGGATGTATTCATATTAGTCAAAATATTTGTTACATTATCATTCATCATTATTACATCTATATTTATAATCTCTTATTGTGTGTTTGGGCAATTCAATACTATCTATAATTAGATGTATTTTTTATTGACCAACATATTGAATTGTTTCTAGTTTCACTGTAATATAATAATATATAAATTTATTCGGTAGCATTCCAATAAGTGCTCGTTAGAATGTAACCTGAATGGATATTCAACGGATTTCCAAAAATCACTAATGGGTATTATCTATTTAGCTTTCTATCACTTTATAGCAATCCTTCTGTTTGCCCTGATATTTGGCTGAATCATAAATAAAAGTATTTCAATATTTCATTCGAGGTAAAAAAGGTGATTTTGTGTGCAAACCTGTGAAATGGAGTACACATGAAAGCAGGTTATGTGACTATTATTGATAAGTTCGGTAAATGTCTTGTTTTAAAGCGAGGTCTAGCCTTTCTGCTGCCCAATATCCCGCTGCTGTATTATAGTGTATGCTATTGTGTGTTACAGTAGACTGAGTTCCTCAACATGTCCTCTACACATCTTGTTATAATGGATTCAATAAACGAGACAACACACACTTCTTCATTAATTGATGTCTGTCCTCCAGATGTACCGACTTCTACTGAATATTTAAATGGTTAGTTGTAGATACATATATATGTGTGTGTATATGTGGATGGTATATATACACACATATACGTACATACATACATATATACGTACATATATAGTCCACTAGTAGTTCTTTTCCTACCATACACTTTTATTATTAGGATATATATCTATATATACCATCCACATCTTCATCCTGCATATACATTTAAGCTATACATGTGTGTGTGTGCATGCGTGTGTGTGCATGCGTGTGTGTGCGTGCGTGCGTGTGGATATATAGCCTCAAATTATTGGAATATCTTTTCGGTGTTTTATAGAGCTAGCTCAGAATCCTACCAAAATGACGTTGGTCACACTATGTGGAGTGCTATGCTTCATGACACTCATAATATACATGTATGAAATAGGACACCTGCTGCGCAATAAAATGCATTTGTTACGGAGAATTCGAATGGTTACTCTGCTATCTCTATACCCAGTAGGTGCACTGTCTGTGTTATGTCTGTCTATTGTCTATGTCTATGATATGTACCTGAGGAGTATATGGTAGATGTGTACGTTTATTGGTTTTGTTTATTCAGATATTTTCCGTGCTGTCACTGCTAGCTATACTGGTGCCGAGAGCAGCCACCTTGATGGACTTGGTGGCTAATGTGTGAGTATGGTACAACATATAAATATATACAATGTATATAATATGTAATGTGTATATGTCATATCACTGTCACTTATCATATAGTGTGTTGTCATATATCGTGTGTGGCTAAGTTTCAATTCACTCATCCGTTGTATGGTGCCTTACATATAATATAGTGCAATATACGAAAGTACAATATACTAAAGTATAGTGCAATATACAGTAAAGAACAAGATATAGCACAATTAATTGTTCTCTCATTGGCAGATATTTTGCATTCACTCTGTGGCAGTTCATGCAGCTGCTAGTCATGTACTACGGAGGTGAGAAAAAGATGATAGAAGCTTTTACGGCTGACCAGAAACAAATCAGCATCCAAACACCTCCTCTCTGTTGTTTCTTTGCCTGCCTGCCACAGTTCACTCTCGACAAGTGAGTGCAACCACTGAGTTCTACTTTATAGCTTTTGTGTATACTACAGTGGTTGTACTATATAGAGTTGTATATGTTATACAAAATTATATAGAGTTGTATGTGTTATACATAATTATATAGAGTTGTATGTGTTATACATAATTATATAGAGTTGTATGTGTTATACAGAATTATATAGAGTTGTATGTGTTATATAGAGTTATATAGAGTTGTGTGTGTTATATAGAGTTATATAGAGTTGTGTGTGTTATATAGAGTTATATAGAGTTGTGTGTGTTATATAGAGTTATATCAAGTTTTTATCTTATATATATGGACCAGCTTACTGCATAATTTGATATATTGTACATACACTTGTGTGCTGTAGAGCGTATATGCTGTACATCTGTACATGTTGTTGTACTGTACATGTTGTTGTACTGTACATGTTGTTATACTGTACATGTTGTTGTACTGTACACGTTGTTATACTGTACACGTTGTTATACTGTACATGTTGTTGTACTGTACACGTTGTTGTACTGTACACGTTGTTGTACTGTACATGTTGTTGTACTGTACATGTTGTTGTACTGTACACGTTGTTATAGCAGGGTGTGCACTGAAGGTAGGAGGCGTGTGCAGCTCAACCTTTCTCAGCTCTGTTGATTATTTACTCTCAACTCATTGTACATGACCGCTTATATGTATTATGTAATATATCACACAAGTATGTAATATATATATGTTATATCACATAAGTATGTAATATATATATGTTATATCACATAAGTATGTAATATATATACGTTATATCACCTAAGTATGTAATATATATATGTTATATCACATAAGTATGTAATATATATATGTTATATCACATAAGTATGTAATATATATACGTTATATCACCTAAGTATGTAATATATATATGTTATATCACATAAGTATGTAATATATATACGTTATATCACCTAAGTATGTAATATATATATGTTATATCACATAAGTATGTAATATATATATGTTATATCACATAAGTATGTAATATATATATGTTATATCACATAAGTATGTAATATATATACGTTATATCACCTAAGTATGTAATATATATACGTTATATCACCTAAGTATGTAATATATATATGTTATATCACATAAGTATGTAATATATATATGTTATATCGCATAAGTATGTAATATATATATGTTATATCACATAAGTATGTAATATATATATGTTATATCGCATAAGTATGTAATATATATATGTTATATCACTAATATTGATGCAATCCAAGTAGGCTAGAAAGTCTAGTAATTTCTTTGCTTTCCCAGTAGAAATGCTACACGTTATAATGTTTAGGTGTGTATGTGTGCAGGTGTGTATGTGTGCAGGTGTGTATGTGTGCAGGTGTGTATGTGTGCAGGTGTGTAGGTACAGAGTTATACTGTAATGATGTGTGGATATCTTCTACAAGATCAGTTTGTACAGCGCTGTGACCTGATTGTTGTACTACATATGGCCAGCTTTGTAGAGCTTGAATAGGCGCAAGTTAGACATTGTCAATATCTCATTGTAACTTGTAATGACATCCCTGCTTGCTCTCAATCCCCTTCATCGCTGACATTTAATAGACCCGTGTGGCAGCACTGCTGTCAGTGTATGTACGCAGTGCTTTTTGATGACATGACGTACAGTCATGTGATGATCTTGGCAGTCGGTTGGGTTGAAGGGTGAGACAGTAGCCTGTCACATACATCTGTCAGTCATCGGTGGTTCTTCACTGGACATAGCTAGTTGTTAGTTTTGTATATAACATACTGAACATAGCATTGCCGGCTACTGTCATACTATTGAAACTATACACCGTGTAAATATATTTGTGGACTAAATGCATTTTTAAGTTCATTATTCAAATATTTGTTCAATATAAAAAAAAATATCAACTATTAATAATTTGATGTTTTTAATCTCAAATGTTTGTTGTGAAAAGTTGCTGTTCCACAAGCGAAGGGTAACTTTCTCTTTACTCTAAGCATCATTTCTTTGTGGCCAGCGCTTTGTTGGTCTGTTTACATTCAAGAGTTGAATAGTCAATCAATGCGTTATATCCATTGGGCTGAGTCGATCAATACATACAGTACATACTACATATTACAGTAATGTGAAGGCATGCGTAATATATATTGACCTATTCATTGCCAACAGCTATACGCAGCTACAATAGATTGTGGTGACGATTGCAACAAAATATCTCGCATATCCCCCATTGATGTGGAGAAATATTATTGCTCAGCCTTTAATCTTGTGATTTATTAGCTATCAACTCAGTCTAGTTTTTTCATCAAGTTCTTTGTACACTTTCACATCCACTCACCTACGCCATTCCTAGTGCTACTAGTAGCTAGCCATACAACTATATGCGTAGGCTATTACTGTATCTCTCTGTTGTAGGAAATTTTTAAAAAAATTGAAACTGGGTGCCACGCAGTTTCTGATACTCCGGCCAGTGCTGTTGGTTTTGTCCATGATACTTTGGGTAGAAAATACATATGACTATATTGACCCACAAACAGGCATTCTTATGGTAAGTTGTCTCCCCCAGCACTCGGTGTAATTATGTGTACCAGGCACAGGAAGTGTCGTTGTATAACATTGAGCTGTGCATACATAACACTTCAATCTCTAATGTTCTCAAAGTTTCAAATGCTCTATAGTTGTATCATGTTATTCTGTAAAAAAAAAAATTTTCGCAAAAATTATTTTTTGTCTTTGTTGCTCAGTAATGATAGATTGTTTGTCATTTGCATAAATCAATATGAGGCAATGTGAGATAGAAATGGATGACACACACATCTGAGCTCGTTTTGGTCAAAATAGAATTCAGTTTTGGTCAAAATAGAATTCATTTTTGGCTCGATTATACTGGTTAACAAGAAGACAACTTTAAGCGCCTGACAGTATGAAAACCATGGGTGGTCTCTCATAGTGTCTCACCAGGCTATAACTTGGTTATTCATCTGTAACTAACGTCTAATCAGGAGGGTGAATCACCCAGCGTCCCAACTGACTCTATTGGTAGCCTGTGCTCATCTGTCTCACTTACCTTGTAGCCATTTATGTCAGCCTCCACCTATATATCTCTGGTAAACATGTTCACCACCCTGATGGCCATGTGGTCAATGATTATACTGTTCAGAGCCTCTATAGAGCCCCTGGCTCGCTTTCATGTCAAAGGAAAGTTTGCGGTGTTCCAACTGGCAATGGTTTTTGGCAGCCTTCAGGATGCAATATTAACTCAACTGGCTAGTTTCAACTTTATAAAGTGTACGCATCTACTGCCTGTCAAATCATGGGCCCTGGGTAAGTATGCTTCCCTATTTATGTTGGTCTATACATGCTAGAGTTGTCCTCTGCCGTCACTGGTCTACCAAAACCATTGTGACTGATTGGTAATGATAGCTATCATAGAGATCGGTTCTTCATATCTCTCGACTCTATAGTTTACCTTGAGTGTCAACGCCATGCTCTGTACATTACTTAAATTTGTTTATTGCATTGTTCTGTGATGGAATCTTCTAAATGATGAATAATAATAATTAATTACACTGTAATAGTTAATAATTTTTTTATTGCTCCGTATTAGTACTTAGTAGAAAATGCTTAGATAGATATGTAAGTGTGTGTATAAAGTAGTGTACCTATCAGAGAGATGTAAGTGTGTGTATAAAGTAGTGTACCTACCAGAGAGATGTATGTGTGTGTATGTGTGTATAAAGTAGTGTACCTATCAGAGAGATGTAAGTGTGTGTATAAAGTAGTGTACCTATCAGAAAGATGTAAGTGTGTGTATAAAGTAGTGTACCTATCAGAGAGATGTATGTGTGTGTATGAAGTAGTGTACCTATCAGAGAGATGTAAGTGTGTGTATAAAGTAGTGTACCTATCAGAGAGATGTAAGTGTGTGTATAAAGTAGTGTACCTATCAGAGAGATGTAAGTGTGTGTATAAAGTAGTGTACCTATCAGAGAGATGTATGTGTGTGTATAAAGTATTGTACCTATCAGAGAGATGTATGTGTGTGTATAAAGTAGTGTACCCACCAGAGAGATGTAAGTGTGTGTATAAAGTAGTGTACCTATCAGAGAGATGTATGTGTGTGTATAAAGTAGTGTACCTATCAGAGAGATGTATGTGTGTGTATAAAGTATTGTACCTATCAGAGAGATGTATGTGTGTGTATAAAGTAGTGTACCCACCAGAGAGATGTAAGTGTGTGTATAAAGTAGTGTACCTATCAGAGAGATGTAAGTGTGTGTCTAAAGTACTGTACCTACCAGAGAGATGTAAGTGTGTGTATAAAGTGGTGTATTTATCGGAGAATGATAAACTTTTTTTAACCTAGCTAGTAGGCATTGAATTTGTGTCTATCAGAGTTGTCTCACTAAATGGGAGACAACTCTACATGTTTGAGGCAAGGAGGTGGTAAGCACCTGATAAGCGTGTGTGTTGTTACAGAGATACATCATATGGCTATAATATTGGAGATGTTTATACTGAGTGTGGCAGCCCTTGCTGTCTACTGGAGATACATCCGAGAGGACATCCCTCTGGACTACTCCAACGGCCACGGCCCTCTCCGCCGTTCAGAATCAGATTCTGAAGAACACAACGAAGCCACCTCAGCAGAGGGTAATAATAAATTATTTTAGTGCTCGCTGATTGGCTGTTGTCTCATGTAGCATCAGCCAATTAAATATTTTGTCTCACAATCTGCACTGTAGAAATTGTAGAAGTTATGTTGTCTACATTTGATGTTCCCAACCCACTGTTGTTTGTTTAGCTCTCTACCATTTCTACATACCCCATTCCTCCCTCCACTGCGCACTTGACCAAATGGAATGTTGACGCACGCTTACTGTTGCTTCAGCTGCCTGTATATTAGCTACATACATACATGCTATAGTGTTACTGCAGTTTGTACTTGTGCAACACATACAGTTTTGGCCAGATGCCAGCTTGTACTGGGCGTGCTTGCAAGTGCTACCCACAATGCCCCATCTTAATGCTGGAGTGAGAAGTGTACACTGTAGTGGCGCGGGCAAGTCACTGATTGAACCGTCTATTGTAATTTCGTTTTTCATCTTTCAGATGAGGAAAATTTTATTCAAACATCGTCTGTTTGAAGCTAAATTGGTCGCACGCCATGAGAGTGGTGAGATATCTACTAGTGTGAGGGGTCAGTAGCTTGTCTATCATCTAATAGTAGTTAGTGTATTGGTGCTTTGGCATGACTCATCACTGGAGGAAGGAAAGTGTGCGCAAAAAGGCCACGGAGAGCGACGTAACTTTCACTGATCGTTGACTCTTTTTATTTTTGTGTGAACTCTTGAAGCAGGTGCCATCAAGGACCGTGGCTAGCTGAGCTGGATGTGTACATTCTGTTGAACCAACCGAACTCGCAGAACTATCAGTCTTAGAGTAGTCATTTCTGGAGATAATTAGAGAAAAGTATCCTCAAAACTGTTACCTAAATGATAATAATAATTAGTTAATGGCTGTGAATATTACAAATAGTATTTAATAATAATATTAATTTACTACTTTCTTATCGATGACATAACTTAAGAAGTAGACATACCATTTGAGTTCAAGGAGTTACAAAACAATTTGTGTGCTGAAGTGTTATTTAGGAGTTGTGTCCTCGTGTTGTACCTGCAGCTGTTTAGCGAGTATTGCAAGTTCAGCAGGTTCGCAAAATGTACATATTGGACTGTGCTAGTCGGTCACTCCACCTACTGCGATGGTACTCCATGTACTGTGGTGGTACTCCATGTACTGTGGTGGTACTCCATGTACTGTGGTGGTACTCCATGTACTGTGGTGGTACTCCATGTACTGTGGTGGTACTCCATGTACTGTGGTAGTACTCCATGTACTGTGGTGGTACTCTATGTATTGTGGTGGTACTCCATGTACTGTGGTAGTACTCTATGTACTGTGGTGGTACTCCATGTACTGTGGTGGTACTCCATGTACTGTGGTGGTACTCTACATACTGTGGTGGTACTCTATGTATTGTGGTGGTACTCCATGTACTGTGGTGGTACTCCATGTACTGTGGTGGTACTCTATGTACTGTGATGGTACTCCATGTACTGTGGTAGTACTCTAGGTACTGTGGTGGTACTCCATGTACTGTGGTGGTACTCCATGTACTGTGGTAGTACTCTACATACTGTGGTGGTACTCTATGTATTGTGGTGGTACTCCATGTACTGTGGTGGTACTCCATGTACTGTGGTGGTACTCTATGTACTGTGGTGGTATTCCATGTACTGTGATAGTACTCTACATACTGTTGTGGTACTCCATGTACTGTGGTGGTACTCCACATACTGTGGTGGTACTCCATGTACTGTGGTGGTACTCCATGTACAGTGGTGGTACTCCACGTACTGTAGTGGTACACCATGTACTGTGGTGGCACTCCACCTACTGTGGCGGTACTCCACATACTGCAGTGTAACTGTGGCTCTTGTTTGGTTGGACCTGCTTCAAGGGAGAATCAACTAGTTCTCACTGCACTCCATGGCCTGTCACCAATTTTTTCGCTTCAAAAGCTTTTCCGTCACTCTCCACCGCTTGGCTTTTAACCGTTTAATTTTTTTTCAACCAATCCTCTCGGTAAACTCAGCAGCCAACTACTGTATCTCTATGTCTATGTGCTGTATCACAGCTAACCCTTGTATCTCCATGTCTATGTACTGTACCACAGCCAACTACTGTATCTCTATGTCCTGTACCACAGCCAACTACTGTATGTCTATGTGCTGTATCACAGCTAATCCCTGTATCTCCATGTCTATGTCCTGTGCTACAGCTAACCCTTGTATCGCTATATATATGTGCCGCACCACAGCTAATTCCTGTATCTCCGTGTCTATGTGCTGTACCACAGCTAACTCCTGGATCTCTATGCCTATTTGCTGTACCAAAGCTAATCCCTGTATCTCTATGTCTATGCTCTCTATCATACCACAGCTAACTCCTGTATTTCTATGCTTATGTACTGTACCAATGCTAACCCCTACATCTCTATGTCCATGTGCTGTGCTACAGCTAACCCCTGTATGTCCATGTGCTGTGCTACAGCTAACCCCTGTATGTCTATGTACTGTGCTACAGCTAATCCCTGTATGTCTATGTACTGTGCTACAGCTAACCCCTGTATGTCTATGTACTGCGCTACAGCTAACCCCTGTATCTCTATGTCTATGTATTGTGCTACTGCTAACCCCTGTATGTCTATGTACTGTGCTACAGCTAACCCCTGTATGTCTATGTACTGTGCTACAGCTAACCCCTGTATGTCTATGTACTGTGCTACAGCTAACCCCTGTATGTCTATGTACTGCGCTACAGCTAACCCCTGTATCTCTATGTCTATGTATTGTGCTACTGCTAACCCCTGTATGTCTATGTATATATGCTGAGCTACTGCTAACTACTCGATTTTTGTCTTTGCGCTGTTCTAATATACTAGTTTCAAGGTTTGTTTGTAGTTTTTAATGTCTCTGCCTTTCTTGAGAGACTTTATGAAAATCTTCTTTCCATTATTTTAATACCTTCCTTTGCTTCAGCCAGTCGCTTGAGATACTCGCTACTAAAAAAGAGTTTCAAGTGTCTAGCAAGCTGTTTTCATTCTTTGATTAGGAGTTATGTTCTTTCTACCTATTGTCAAACAGAAAACAAGAAAAGACAACTCTGCAAATTACTTATCCACCGGTTCACTATGACGAACTCGCTGTCAATTATAAATAAATTTTAACGCGTTATATTAAATAATTTTTTATAATGCAACTTTTGTGTTGAGGGCTTTCTGAAAATTTGCTAAAATGATTCAAATTGAGAATTTTTGGGATGTTACATGATAAATAGCCGATAAGAGCTGTTTAGTACTAGAATGTGGACATTCATGCAGGCCAAACGGCAATAACGAGTTTCTGGACATTTGCTTCTAAAAGGCTGAAATGTTGTGAGTTTTTATAAAGCAGGTTGTTATAAATTGATTTTTTTAAGTTGTCCTGTTTCACACAATTTTTTTTCCAAATATCACGGACCTCAAGATCTAAATATCAGTTATTTTGGACATTGTGATATATTTTCATGCTTCACCAGAACACTGTCACATCTACTCCTATCGAAGCCTGCATTTTTGTGTTTATCCTTCTAGCTGTTGGATACTCAACTTTAAGCAATGGTGGTGTCATCAGGTGAATGGTTTATTGGAATCTCTGCCTTTCCAATGCGGTATAACGAGGGCTCAGTCTACACTTCCCCTCTTGTGCATGTTGTAGCGATTGTATGTTTACTTCTATGCCTTGCCGGCATCTACTGTCTAGTCACATGACCTGCCGTCTTCTCACATGATCTGTACCTGCTGTCTAGTCACATGACCTGTACCTGCTGTCTAGTCACATGATCTGTACCTGCTGTCTTGTCACATGACCTGTAGTCTTGTATCCATTGTTTGTGCAGCTTTTGAGTAAAGTGCAGTTTTTGTGTACTTGTTACATTCTCGACTCAAAACTTGTTCTTGAATACTCTGTCGGCCAATGAAAACTTGTTCTTGAATACTCTGTTGGCCAATGAAAACTTGTTTTTGAATACTCTGTTGGCCAATGAAAAGTTGTTCTTGAATACTCTGTTGGCCAATGAAAACTCTTGCCCTGAAAACATTTGACAGCTTGTTCCTAGTAAAACTATTTATAATTCTTGTTTATTTGGTGCTTTTTCTACGCACCCTTTGGACTTATTTGTTGCCCATTTCTACTTATACTACAATGCACACCGCATAACCTCTCACTGTCAGTTAGTGCTGGTGTGGAGTCATCTTACATTACCCTCTCTCTGTCAGTTAGTGCTGGTGTGAAGTCAACTGCACATTACCCTCTCACTGTCAGTTAGTGCTGGTGTGAAGTCACTGCACATTACCCTCTCTCTGTCAGTTAGTGCTGGTGTGAAGTCATCTTACATTACCCTCTCTCTGTCAGTTGGTGCTGGTGTGGAGTCACTGTACATTACCCTCTCTCTGTCAGTTAGTGCTGGTGTGAAGTCACTGCACATTACCCTCTCTCTGTCAGTTAATGCTGGTGTGAAGTCACTGCACATTACCCTCTCTCTGTCAGTTAGTGCTGGTGTGGAGTCATTGCACATTACCCTCTCTCTGTCAGTTAATGCTGGTGTGGAGTCATCTCACATTACCCTCTCTCTGTCAGTTAATGCTGGTGTGGAGTCACTGCACATAACCCTCTCTCTGTCAGTTAATGCTGGTGTGAAGTCATCTTACATTACCCTCTCTCTGTCAGTTAGTGCTGGTGTGGAGTCACTGCACATTACCCTCTCTCTGTCAGTTAATGCTGGTGTGAAGTCATCTTACATTACCCTCTCTCTGTCAGTTAGTGCTGGTGCGGAGTCACTGCACAATACCCTCTCTCTGTCAGTTAGTGCTGGTGTGGAGTCATCTTACATTACCCTCTCTCTGTCAGTTAGTGCTGGTGTGGAGTCACTGCACATTACCCTCTCTCTGTCAGTTAATGCTGGTGTGAAGTCATCTTACATTACCCTCTCTCTGTCAGTTAGTGCTGGTGCGGAGTCACTGCACAATACCCTCTCTCTGTCAGTTAGTGCTGGTGTGGAGTTATCTCACATTACCCTCTCACTGTCAGTTAATGCTGGTGTGGAGTCACTGCACATTACCCTCTGGTTTGGAGTCATCCTACCAACACTTGGACACTGTAGCTCATGATTCAATGATTGGGTCGAAGAAACCAGGCTAGTTGCTGATTGTCTAGGAGAAGGGGATATTTCAATCAGAAAAATGTATTTAATGGGATTTATTTTGACTTTTCAGTGCATGACATGCAGCTAGTAGCCTTAGTGGTGTCCTTCACCCTTGTTTGATTGCCACACCCTCTTCACTTCCTTCCCCTGCTTGTTACACCCCTCACTGTGCACTCCTATGTCTAATTAATTGTGTGCTGCATTCCAATGTTGTATGACAATATACAAATGTATGTAATGTATATTGTATTTACATGTATATTGTATGTAACGTATATGTACATGTATGTGATGTATACTGTATGTAACATATATGTACATGCATACATTGTTTTTGTAGATTCATATGATGACTCCCTTCTGCGACCTGGTCTCTCCGTCAATGCATAAATAACTCATACATCATCATTCAAATCCGCGGAATGCCAGACTTTGTACACTTGGTAGTCGTCTTCTCTCTGTTTACAACCTTGGATAACCTTGAGCTTTCAGCTCTCTTCATTTTGTGCATATTTGCCCCGGGTCACTATTTATCTTCATCAAACACATTTTACATATATTGTTTGTTGTTTTATTGCATAACGATTTCTGCATGTCCTTGTGGTCCAGCCATAGTGTCTGTTTGATGAAGTCTTTTGGGTTTAAGACATCGGTGGATAAATTTGCTCTCTTTACTATGCATTATTTACGTGTGCGTTTGGAGACTGCTATAAGTTTTACTACTTAATATTTAATGCCAAAGGAATGTCTTACTAGCTGTGACAGTCAATTGGTTGGCCTGCATGCATCATTAGGTGACCACTTGGTCGCTTTTCAAACAGTCTTATATGAAACACTTGAATCCAATCAGTGATAATCATAATAGTAGCTCCTTTCAGCCACTCTCGGTGTATCAAACTACGTTTTGTATCAAAATACAATAATTGTGTATTCTTAACAACTCTTTTGTCTCATTATGTATTGTACAATGCATATGCTGATGCCGGTTTGATGCAGGTTCATTTCTGTCTATGGAAAATTCTATTATTGAGGTGAGAATTCCATAAAAGCACTGAGGTGTAGGCAACTCCCTGCTGTACTCGATCAGTTGACATCAATTTTTCCATGCAGTATAAATTTATTGTGTGTATATATATATTACATAAGGTAACAGTAATATGTATATATATTGTATCAAATTATATTGTGATTCAGTGAAAAACCATAAACAACAATATTGATGTCAGATAAACATAATAAAGTGCATCAAAAAGGCCTAGATTGGTTGAGATCTAAGTCTAGATTGGTTGAGATCTAAGTCTAGATTGGTTGAGATCTAAGTCTAGATTGGTTGAGATCTAAGTCTAGATTGGTTGAGATCTAAGTCTAGATTGGTTGAGATCCAAGTGGAGTGCAAATCACGACAAAATCAAACACAATCGAAGAATGACCAACTAAAATATATCTGTAAAAAGTTGCATTGAATTGTATAATATATGGGTAAAACAATGATCATAAAAATTTAGTGAGAATGTTGAGCAAAGAACATTTTTATCTGAATAGTGAAAATCTCAGGAAAGAGTCAAATCAATTACATAGTACGCTTCAACCAATAGCTGCCATGAATTAAGATAAACTCTATCCAATAGGAATGTAGTTCTAATCATTAAATTTTAAAAGAATGCCTACAACTAAAGACTCATAAAGGCCCGGCCACACTAGCATGTTTGTGAACGAATTGTTATTCACAGTCATTCCTCGTCAAACATTCAACCTGCCACACTGTCGTGGATGTAAATTACTAGTAACCAATAAATGGTCACTAGTAATTTTGTGCGAGCCTGCTGTTGCATTGATAAAAACTAAAATATTAACGTTTGACTCGCTGTCGATTTTTCGCCCAATCATAGAGCAGAGATTTTTAACGAATGTCATTGGTCATTGTTGACAGTCAACAGCTCCATCTTCAACGAAACAAGTTGAACGGTGAACGTTTGTGAACTCACGCTGCACACTTTTAATTCGTTGGAAAAAACGTGCTAGTGTGGCCGGGCCTTAAAGATTGCCTACATTGTGAAGTGAAAGCAAAACATGGATGTTCAGTCCTTCTTAAGCCCTCCATTGCTATAGGCAGGCGAAGCATTCCACTGCAACTGTAGAATGCCAGGCACAAGTAGTTGGTCATACAGAATGGATCCAATATACCAGAGCGGGGCATACTCCAGGCATATCAAACCCCAGAAGTCCCAGTCATAGTCCTCGTAATTCCAAGGGCACGCGCCAAAATAGCGAAGAAGAAAGCCTAAAACAAACCAGAAAATGAAACTCTAAAAGTCTGCTTACGCTAACAATTTTAAAACTCCCACAGACTTTCAGAATTGTAGTTAGTTTTTCTCGTTTCCAGCATAAAAATCAACTTTTCGTATTGTAATTATAATTATCTCATTAACATCATACGCAGGTAACAGGTAACACATGATTAATGTTATTGCGCAGCCTAATTATTATATTTTATTATTGTCATTTATTTATTTTACTTCAAAATAATTATTATTTCTTAACGTTAGTTATTTTACTATTGAAAAATTGTTATGGACATTGATGTATTATCGCAAGTCAAAAGTCATATCAATGCTGGTCCAGACCAGAGCGAGGAAGAGATGTATAGCTACAGTGGTTAATGCAAGAGAGTTACATCCAACCGGCAATGGATTATTTGTTCGAATTTAAATGAAATTTCGCCAGACTTGTCTTTAAAAAATTTTGGCAAAATCAATGTTTCTCTCAGATAAAACCTTGAAATGATGCCAATGAGATGTTTCAAATACGTTGATAAAATTTTGCTCATCTCAAAAAAAATATTAATAATTCAGCTCACTGTTTCCAATTAATTACAAACCGTTTTCTAACATTTACTTTGTAAATTAAAAATTACACGCGGGTTAAAACGCAACAGCCAGCTCTCTTTGGTTAAAAGTTTTTCTGCTACCAAACTGATAGATTAAGCTGACAGTAATAGCCTGTCATCAAAAAAACCAAATCAGATTAATTTTCGCCAAGTATTAACCTTCTTTTGTGACAAAAAGTCGTTGTAATCCCAGGGTATCCCAGGCTATCCCAGGGTATCACAGTTGATGGTTTCAAACAGCTGAAAGGTTTTATTCGCCAGTTGAACAGCGTAAAACTATAATATAGCGTACAAAAGGACAAATAACAAACAAGTAAATGAAACCCAGCCATTTAATTCACAAAATATAAACAAGCAAACATAAGTAGAAATAACATGTAAGAATTACCTTTAGCATCTTATTAATGTACACCTGAGACATAAAAGCACACCTGACCCAACTGCATTGATAGCTTTAAAACACTTTCAACTGGATTAACGATAAAGCTAAGCACAAGCTAAATTAAGTAGCAGGAATAGCAACAAAGCGATGAGATTAGACATAATGAGTGGCCCAAGCATGGATCTCCCCAGAGAGTGCACAACTCCCACAGCTACAGTTAACTAACTTTATGTTTCATTACACCTTTTTATTTATTTTACATTCTAAAGTGTCACTAGACTTATCAGTGTCACTAGACTTATCAGTGTCACTAGACCTAACAATGTCACTAGACCTATCAGCGTCATTAGACCTAACAGTGTCACTAGACCTATCAGTGTCACTAGACCTAACAGTGTCACTAGACCTAACAGTGTCATTAGACCTATCAGTGTCACTAGACCTAACAGTGTCACTAGACCTATCAGTGTCACTAGACCTATCAGTGTCACTAGACCTAACAATGTCACTAGACCTATCAGTGTCATTAGACCTATCAATGTCACTAGACCTAACAGTGTCACTAGACCTAACAGTGTCATTAGACCTATCAGTGTCACTAGACCTAACAGTGTCACTAGACCTATCAGTGTCATTAGACCTATCAGTGTCACTAGACCTAACAATGTCACTAGACCTATCAGTGTCACTAGACCTAACAGTGTCATTAGACCTATCAGTGTCACTAGACCTATCAGTGTCATTAGACCTAACAGTGTCACTAGACCTAACAGTGTCACTAGACCCAACAGTGTCATTAGACCTAACAGATGGCTGGTTAGCTATTGATCTATGACGCTAAAAGAGTCCGAAATATTTCAAACTCTTTTTAAACATTAAAAAAATACCAAAAGTCAAAATACTTGCAAATAGCCCAAAAAGCTTTGAATAATTTGCATTTCTCACAGAATTTTGCAAATTTTGCTCACACCATGTGATACTGGCATGAGTTTCCTACAGCCAGTTCTTTCTAGTATGTAAATAGAGTAACAGATAACTTGAGCGAAATTCAACGATTTCACTGATTTCATTTCACTAGATGGCGAGCTGCCTGACCAACTGCTGCAAACTTTTGAGTATTTACAAAAAACTGGATTAAAAATTGTAACACTATTTAATGTTTGATATGTCGTTGAGTGTCATTAGCACTGCATTGCTCCTTCCATTGTTGTAATATTAAAATTGCAACAAAGGATAAAAGATTGTGGCAATGCCAACTGAATTAAAATAACGCGATAAGAATAAATATCATTTTGGGTAAAAAAAATGTGAGAAATGCTTTTCATGGACAAGCTGTAAAACTCACGGATTCAAACTAAGACAATCCACCGAGTGCTACCGTGTAGGCATCTCTAATGGGAATGCAGTTATACGGTACAATCTAGCCAAATTATATTCTCATATGAACTTGTTCATCAGGCTGGTTGAACTATGTACAATGTAACTATACATTCAAACACGCATGTACCTGTAGAGAACTCCCAGAGATATGTCCATGCCAGGTAGATGACACAGCGTAGTGGCAAAGGTATTTCTAATTGTACTTTAATGTAGAGGTAGATCTTTTCTACCAGCAGCCCACTCAGTCCGTAGATGGGCATCGTCCACAGTGACGTTGTACCCATCAGGGTAAAGTTAGTAGTTACCACAAACTCCCATACCGCGGTGAACACTGCAATGCCAGCAGAGTCAACATTAACTGGTAGTTACCTATTTACTTTGTAAGGTACAGGTAAGAACTATGATGTACGTTATGTGAGTGAAGTATGTTTATCTATATTCCAGTTATGCAAGTATGATTGATTCACACAAGTGTACATACATATTTCACAGAAGTATCCATGTAATGCGTAGATATACAATCTCCACCATACGGACAGGCCGTGGTTCTCATGTAATTTGTCGGTTTTTCCTACTCGTGCCATTCTTACCTCCTGCAATAAACCTAAAAAAATTTTTAACTTATGTACATATGTAAGTGTATGTTGTACATATGTAAGTGTATATTGTACATATGTAAGTGTATAGTTGTGTATATGTATAGATATGTGTACACATCAGCAGATACGAGTGTGGTAGTGGTTGACAGTTGAATGGTGGAGTGAGATGTATGAAAGAGACCTCTCACAAACCTCCAACACATCAGGAGAACGAAAATGCAACAAATGTTGGCCACTAACTTATAGAGATAGCAATTCATCAATTTTCTCACCTTCATACACAAGTTTTAACACCAGAATTTCTCAAAACATTTCTCTGGAGTTTACGTTATTAAACAACATGCAAATGAAATTGATATACGTCAACAACTAGCGACTGTCTGTCCACATAAAACTATAACGCGGGAATTGCATACACAAACTACCAAACTGGGCAATTTCCATTTCAATATATAATAACACTATATATTAATTATACGAAACCGACGTCATAATTGATGGGTGATAATCATCATTATCATCATACGAGTGGTGGTGATAATAGTAATGATGATTAACAATTATTATAATAACAATAATAATTAATAGTGGTTACACAGTGACAGTGGCTTGAAAAGAAGAAAACGGTGATAAGAATAAATAGATCAAAGAAGAGGGTTATTAATATCATCATATATCATCATCATTCATAGACGTGTCATCTCGCCACCAGAGCACTTTTTCTGTGCTCCCATTTGCTATTTTAACATCTTTCATTCCAGCACATTTTATTTTGCTGGCATTTCACAGTGAGCATCTGAGTGCAAAGGCTGATTTCCACAGACACTACATTCGTTTCATATCACACCCGCGCCATTTTTTTCCCTCCCGCCCGCCCACAGCCAATAATGTCTCAGACTACACCAAACCTAGGTGGAGGCAAATCTAAAACAACAAAAAGAAATAAATTAGGAAGCACAGGTGGGAAAGGAGAGAATGGTAGCAGTTGTGGGCAGTGTGGGAAGCTCGTGGGCGATGAGGGAGTTGAGTGTGAGATATGCGGAGTGTGGCATCCTTTTAGATACACAAAGATTCCCAAAGAGGCAATTAAATTTTTAGATATCGCTGGGGTGCATTGGTACTGCTTACAGTGTGACCTTCCGGCTAACAAGATCTTGGAATCTAAATTTAAAAAAATACCAGCTAGCTCCCATGAAAAACTGTCCCTCTGTAATGAAAGAATGGAGAAAGATCTACAAGAGTGTAGGCAGCAATTGCAGTCTCAGATTAGTAGGCTGGAAGACAAGTTTGAAGTTCTGTCAGAATCTCTCACAGATTCACTTGACAGGCAAGCTAACAAAATCGAACACTCTTATGCAGAGGTAGTTAAGGGTCTTGAAACAAAGACAAACGTGTTAGAAGATCAAATTGGGGTGCTAAATCTAAACTACACTGACTCAATTAAGAGTATAGAGAAACATTCAAGCGTAGTAGCTAGGATAGCAGAAAAGAATGATAAAAAGGAAGAGTAGGCAATGCAAGAATTTAGGGATAAAAGCATTATAATATTTGGTCTTACTGAAAAAGATAAAAGTGGCAACACTCTTGAACAAGTTAATACAATCCTTAAACAGTGCAATATCAGTCCATTGTCCGACAAAGAGCAGTGTTACAGGCTGGGTGCAAAGTCTGAAAAAAATGAGGATAGGGGAAGGCCTGTGCGAGTGCGCACCAATTCAAAAAGTACAAAGTTTGACCTCCTGAAGCGAATAAATGCTTTGCGGAGGCCCGGAGTATTTGCTCGCAAAGATCTAAACAAAGCAGAAAGGGAAATGGATTTTCAGTTACGCAAGGAGCTGAAACTCAAGAGAGAGGAAAACATGGGAGGAGGAATGAAGTTTGCGATAAGAAAAGGGGCAGTTGTTATGATAGTCTGCGGACTAAAAATACTCCTGGCAAATGCCCGCTCAATCAAGGGGAAAATTAATAAACTTCAAATATTATCCAGCCAATATGACATGCTATGCATCACTGAGAACCACCTAGATACATCAATTACTAGTACGCAGTTACTTGATGATAGAAACAAACAAATCTATAGAACCGATCGTAACTGCCATGGTGGAGGAATGCTAATTGCAATACACATCCAGATCTGTCATGTTCAGATTAACTTTGATTTTTCTCCGTACCCTGTTGAGTGTGTATGTAGGAATTCAGGTTTCTGATAAGAAAGATAAAAATAAAGAGGTTATCTTTCTTTGCATCTATATACCTCCTAATCAAATTTCCCAATGCATAGAACCACTAAGCAACATCTTTAACTTTATACACATCAAGTTCCCTCATAGTCAAGTGGTAGCTGTGGGTGATTTTAACCTTCCCGATATTAATTGGAGCAGTTTGACAATTAAGAGTGGGTCAAGTTCTAAAGGCCTGCATCAATCTTTATTGCGCTGTTTAGCCGAAAACAACCTGACACAACTCATCAGTGAGGCGACGCATTTAAAAGGCAACACCTTAGACCTCGTTCTGACAAGTATAGTTGGTGAAGTGTCCAAATTAGAAATCATTAATCCGGGCCTTAGTGATTACTAAATGATCAGTTTTCAAGTTGACTGGCACCTCCCACAGGAGTTCACCCAACACACCTACATTAGAGAATACAGTAAAGCCGATGCGTCTGTCATTAGGTCAGCACTAGAGACCACCTTACGTAACATCAGTAGTGCTATTGAATGTAATTCAAGTATAGACAAAGTATGGAGCATTTTTGAAACTGATATCCATGAGGCTGTTAATAAATTTGTGCCACTAACCAAGATCAGACCAAAGGATGCTCACGAACCAGTCTGGTTTAATAAAAAGTCTCGCAAACTAGTAAATAAACAGCGCCTGTTATACAATAAATATAAAAGAAGTAAATCACCTGAAAACCTAGAAAAATACAAAAAAATTAAAAGATCCAATAAAAAGGTTTTTAGGGAAATGGAACAGGAATACTTCTACCAGACTTTATACGATCCTTTATTACATGGCCAATCCAAACCTTTTTTTACACACATGAAGCGATCGACTGGCAGAACTACCAGATTGCCCTTGAACATCCTTTTGCAAAACTGCACCGTGTCACAGCTGGCGGACAACTTTAACCTTTTTTTCCAGAGCATTTTCACCCCGGCATCCTCCGAGGCTGCAGATGCAGCTTGCAACTCCCACTCGTCAATGATTGTCTCGCAGGATGGAGTGGAAAAATTGATAATTGGTCTGAAGCAAGGAAAGGCTCCTGGTCCAGACAAATTGAGAAAAGAAAATTAAGTTTGGACACTGAAATGACCTCCTCAATACTAACAAAAATATTTCAGTACTCTTTGGATACCGGTACGCTGCCATCAATCTGGAAAACCGCGAAAGTTGTTCCAATATTTAAAAAAGGTTCCAGATCAACATTGTCTTATTACAGACCGGTATCCCTAACTTGCATTTGTTGCAAAATGTTGGAGAAGATAGTTGCTAGTCAGCTGACTACCCATCTAGAAACTTTCATTGTTAACAGGCAACACGGTTTCAGAAGAGGGCTTTCTTGTACAACTCGGCTTGTAACAGTCTTGCATGACATCATGAGTTATATCAACAAAAATCAAACGATTCACGCAGAGGTCTTAGGCTTTTCCAAAGTCTTTGACAAAGTTGACCATAACTTACTCATTAAGAAGATGCTGGATTACCTCTTTCATCCGGTGATCGTACGTTGGACACATAGCTTTCAAACAGATAGGACCCAGAGAGTGGTTATACAGGGACCTCACTCAAAGCATCTGCCAGTTATATTGGGAGTACCTCAGGGATCTGTCCTTGGTCCGCTGCTGTTTCTGGTATTCATTAATGATATCAGGCCCGTATTGTTGAAACAAAAGTTGGGACAGCCAACAGAGGGTGGGAGGGGAGGGGGTGCGGGGGAGGGGTGGGGTGCGGGCACCCCTCCCCCGCAATAGCCCCGCGCTAGCGGAAAACTTTAAAAACATGCCTTCTGAGATGCCTAGAAATGCCCTCTGAAGTACAGAATGTAGATGTATGTTATGGATGATGACACAAAAATATTGTTGTTGAATTTGCAAGACCAACCTGCACGAAAATTCATATAAAACTTTGATGCTTTTGATTCCACAGTTTGTGTGTTTGTTAATAAATCTTTGTAGAAAATGTTTTGATCTTTGCAAAAAGCAGACATTTTTCCCAAGTATTCACTACTACAGGTCCATTGGTTTTAAGAACTAGAGAAACTTACGATAACACATCACTCCGATTGAAAGGGCTATATAGAGTGGAAGTGGCTCATGAATGCTTTTTTATCCGGTTTATGGTGGGCTCTGCAGATACTCCCAGAACCCTCCTGATGATGCCCATTCAGACAGTCAAAAAGTGAGGTACAGCGGTAGCCCTTCTCAGGGGCAACATACCCATAAGAGCTGTTATTGTGCTGGAAATTGCTTAAAAGTAAACATAAAATGTATTTTATTACAACCTCAAGTCCACAGAAGAAGCTACATGTAGATTTATAATACTTAGAATAAACGAGGTATGTACAAGTTATTGTAATGCAAATTTGCAAAAAAAAGTTGTTTAGAGACAAGCAATGCGTTTGACTCTGTTGGGGTGCCCTTTCACAAAGTCTGTAATGACCTGCTCGATGTCCATCATATCTGTCATTCCTTTGTAAACATGAAGTATCAAGCATGCGTTAAGACGGATTTGTCCCATAGAAATTCTCATTGCAGTCTTAGCACGTTTAAGGGCAGAGACGCCTCTCTCACTGGTGGCATTGGTGACTGGCAGCGTCAAAATGAACTTGGTAACTCTTTCTACTTCTGATAGAAAGACACGATTGGGGCTAAATTTTAGCCAGTTTGCAAATTCAATTACTGACACGGACTTGAACTTGCTGCCTACCAAGCTGTGCAGCAAAGAGAGCTCATTTTCCACGTTGGTGATACTGAAGTCCTCTGCATATAATTCAACCAACTTGGTGGGAACGCTGCAAGCTTTGCCGACTATTGCCTCTTTTAGCAAACTGACCAGAGAAGCATAAACTTTGGTGTTCTCTTGATCAAACCTATCTTCTAAAGTAGCAATAGTGGTGTCAATAACTGCAAAATAGTCTCTCTTGGCAGCATGTTCATGAATTTCCTCATAATGGTACGTTCCTCTGGCACCTTTTTCGAATAGCTCTGGATGATGGCAGTTCCTGGACTCCTAATTCAAGAAATTAATCATTATTGAAAGAAAGTTCAAATTATTTAAATACTAGCTGAAATTTAGCTATGAAACTGTAATCAGTTACTATAAAGCTTGTGAATGAAACTAAAGTTTATTAACAAACTTTCATGTGAAAACAGGTATATATGCTACTTCAGTTTTATTCACAAACCTAGGTCTTTGCTCTCCTGAATCACTTACTTGTAGAATGTGGCAAACTCATCACTTGCTCTCATTTTTTGCAGCTTTTAGACAACAGATTTGATAATTTCATGGCCGTCTGCTCCATTCACTTCCACACTTTGTAGCTTGCAGCTAAGACCATCTGTTAGCCGAAAGACTTTGTATGCCAACTTGAGCTCTGTATTTCTTACCAATATTCGGTTTAGAAGATTTATTACTGAAAATAATAAGAAATGGTCAAAAATATTTAAAACGAAAAAAGCACTGGCAAAATTATTTAACGTTTAATGCAGCATCATGCTTTTTAACTATTAATTTGTTTAAAAATAAATAATAACATGGTTAATACACAGTGAAGTTAGCAGTAGTTTCACCAGTAGGAGAAAAAAGCCATTTAAACTTTTATCCAGCTTTTTAATTGTCATTGTCTACCACAACCTATCACTGAGATGAAACTGGTACTGATAATTTTTTAACCAAAAATGATAATAACCATATAAAACAATTGCGCCAGTAATATTTATAACAATCATTTATGAAAATAATTATAATGATTGGACACTTATTTCTACTTGCTACTGCTGGTGTTTGCTTATGACCACATTTTTGTTTTCATTAAAACTGCCCAAGAACTAGTTACTAATAATAGAAAATGAAGGCGTGATCACGAAGAGTATCCCAGAAGAATCTATTCAATAGTAGTTAACAACTAAAAAAAGTATTTATCATGTAAAACAAGAAATACTGGTGGTAGTAACTGATCACAAAAATATTCATAATAATAAGTAATTAACAACAACATTGTTATTATTATTATTATTATTATTATTAGTGTTATGTATTAGAATAAATAAATATGAAATCATTATTATAATAATAATAATTATTATATTAAATAATTAATAAATGAAAATTAGATTGAGTGGTAGTAGTGGTAGTGGCAGCAGCAATGGTAGTTGTAGTGGTCACAGTAGTAAACTATTTGTTAGTAGCAGGCCAAAGTAATAATAATAATTATTATACTTTATTATTAATTAATTATTATTATTATAACTAATAATTATAATAATAAGAAAAAGATCATCATCATTAGTCTAGATGATTAGTAGCTGCACACTTGAACCCAATGTTAAACCAATGACACATCACCTCATTTCATTCTGGTGAAAAATAAATGCCCAACGTGTGTTATACATACCGTTTGAAGAAAGTTGTCAGTTTTTTTTGGCTCATGTTCTGTTTTTTTAGCATGTTCAGCGAGTTGTCAATGGCAATGATTATTTAATGACCCTGACACAAAGCTAGCATAGAACCAGATTTATCTCTATAATGTTGACGGCGTAACGCAGAGCTACGTAATAATCAAGCAATCAAAAGAACTAGAGCAATGAAATAAGTTGACAGAAAGCCGCGTTTTGCATTCTGAAAAGTTGGGGCGGCTTGGCCGGTCAGCCGTCCCATAAAAGCCGCCCCTGAATGATATAGCTAACTCTTTAGACTCCTCCTCTATAAGACTATCCGCTGATGATGCACTGGCCTACACGGTGGTGAACAGCCCAGAAGATCATGATAAATTCCAGCAAGACCTCAACAATTTGTCAAAGTGGGCTGAACAAAACCATATGCAATTCAATGTCGCTAAGTGTCAAACTGTAGTTTTTTAGTAAAAAACCTAATGTCGTGGCAACATACACATTGGACAACACACCATTAATCCAAGTATCAGAATTTAAATATCTGGGTGTCAATATGTGCAACAATTTTCACCGGGATTCACATATAGACATGGTTACCAACAGTAAGGCCTCCCAAAAATTGGGAATGATCAAAAGAGCCCTCCATGACGCTTCTATGAAAGTGAGACTTGTGGCATACCTCTCCTTCTGTCTGCCAGTCCTTGGCTATGCTTCGGAGGCTTGGGATTCCTACTTGAGTAGGCATGTGGAACAGTTGGAGCAGAGGCAGGCGGTCCGATTCATATGTGGACTACGAGGAGTCGTTAGTGTCACAGAGGCTAGGCTGGCTCTAGGATTGTCCTCATTGGAAGAAAGACGGAGAGATGCCGTCACAAATTGTTTAGTAAGATTGTCAGTGACAAACATTATTCTTTCCTTAATGCTGAATTTGAAAACCACCAGAATTCTTCCCAATCCACCCATCTTACTAGATCAGTGGCTAGGTCAGTGCCATCGGTACAAGTTGGCAATACACGTTCCATGCACAGGGCTTTTTTGTCGCACTTCAAGAGAGTCGAGAGCTCAGTCCAAAGGATAGTGGTGCTGAATGTCAAGCTTTTTCAGTTCTCTGACGATTTTAGTTTTAATGGCTAACACGAAGTCTTCCCTTTCCCCATTTTAGGGGTCTAGGAGATCTACACAAAACATAACATGATAATAATGATTATAAAAAATCTATAAATAATAATAATAATATAATTATTATTATTAATTATTGATTTTGTTTAGTAATTATTATTATTATTCATGCCACCAATAAAAATTCCACTACTACTACTACCGACTGCTTATTATTTCTTACAACATGTATTATTATTATTATTATTTATTATTGTTATTGTACAGGATTTTGTAGTCGGGTGGTGAGTGACTGGTAGCATTCACATGTACCAGACCCCAGGCTGTTCACTGCTGTCTGTGAGTGACTGCTGTCTGAGTACGACTGCTGTCCGTGTACGACTGCTGTCCGTGTACGACTGCTGTCCGTGTACGACTGCTGTCTGTGTACGACTGCTGTCTGTGTACGACTGCTGTCTGTGTACGACTGCTGTCTCTGTACGACTGCTGTCTCTGTACGACTGCTGTCTCTGTACGACTGCTGTCTCTGTACGACCTGCTGACTGCTTCTACCAATGCCTGCCCAGCATAGTCAGACTAGCTGGGTAGAAGACTAATTAGAGTATTGGGCCTTTGCAGGCCGGCACTCCTTAGTCGTACTGAGCAATTGTAGGGCAGCTGTTCTGTTAGAGATCAAATCAAAGAGTTGTGGTTGAGTGTTGAATAAGCTTGTATTGAGTATCACGCCTGGCTGAGCTCTTTTCCTTGCTCTGAATTACAGACAGCTCTAGCCAGCTTATATACAAAACATTATGTAATAATGTGCAGGATTTCACTGTGGGTGTATGTACGTGGTAGCTTGGCCTACCTGCACAGCCTCCATAAACTACTGATGGCTTTCTAGTGTGCTAGCAGCAATACAACTTGCCCACAGGTCGACAGTCTCCCTTAGCAATAGTGGTCGACCATTGCAGGTTGCTGCCGAACTGCCTGTTGTGTTAACTGCTCTGAGCACAAGCCAGTGGCCGAACTTTGAGGGCCGTATTTCTGACCAGCAGAGGTTCGGTGAACTGCTTATCTATTACTACTCGTAGTGATAGTGCTTAGGTTGTACGTGCATGTACTGTACGCAATTGAAGCTATTGTTTATTAGACAAAGAACTTCTGAGAGTGTGTAAGGCTTAACTCTGACTTTATTGATGTCTTACATGAGTATTTATAAAAGAGAGTACAATAGGGTTTAGATACAAAAGGAGGCCACGCCTGATACATTTGATTGGCCGTGTTTAACAAATAGACAGACAGTAGGTGTGACTAAGTAAAATGGTTGAGTAAACATATGATACAGTATTGGCAAGGCATGACATAGAACGATTCTACATAGAACGTTTTAGCATAGAGTGTACACGGTAGTAATGGCGCCGTCCGTCACAATAATCAGCCTTAGGTGCTGATAAGAAAATGATAATTGCGTTACATAAGCATATATGAATAAATAGATGTAAATAAGTGCTGCCTGAATCAAGGCCACGTCACATGAGTTGTTCTTTGTCCTCATGTGACTGCATAGAGATAATGTTAATCGAGTGTTCACTCCCTTTGTTGTAGGTGGCACCAATCCTTTCTACCACATTATCATTTATTTATTCATTTTTAATTAATTGATTAATATTATCATCATTATTAATTGTAATTATTACCACTGCTACACTAACATTACTGCTACGAACTAAATCTAGGTCTTATTATTATTACTATTTATTTTTATTACTACTTCTTCTTATTTAGTTACTACTCTACTGCCACTGCTACTACTACTCTACTAACTAACTAATAACTTTGCAAAGTACAGAGAGAGTACAACAACAAGTACTAGTAGTAGGCAGCACCACAGACTTCATTGATTCAGCAGAGAACTACTACTACCACCACTACTACTACTTACTTACTATACTAGTAGGTAGTAGTAGTACTGTAATAATAATTATTACTTACTGCAACTACTAACGGTACTAAGTCATCTCGACCCCAGGTAAACTTCGACCGGACACCTCACCCCGCACCAGTCATTTCGACCCCTGTCTCAACCTTACGATCTTGAGGAATGATTTCGACTCACACTCATATGAGCAACATTAGCCTTCACTGGCAAATCCTTCGCGTTCATTTTTGGAGTTGTCCTCCTTTTAAAAGAGATAACTCCTGTATTTTACTTGCATTTCTGATGGAATTATGTCATGTATTACAGAGTTCCCTCACTAATAAATCACATATTGACAAATAAATCACTATGCAAAACAAAACACTAAAGAACCACTCCATCTGCACAATTAGCTGTGACCAGCTGTTAAAGTTTTTCTTAACAAAACTTATTCTTACATTGGACTGTATCACTAGTTTGTACAACTGATTAAATAAGCAACATGAAATCCACTTGACAATTAATGGTTTTTTACTAATGAGCTTCAAAAAATTACAGCATTAGAAATATTACATAGAATGTGCATATTTTTTGCATATAATATGCTATAAGTTATTCAGGCTACTAAAAACAATTGGTTTCAAACTTGGTTAAAAAATATATTCTTTATACCAACATATATGTTGCAGCAATAAGTAAAAACAGAAGAATACGATAGCCTCAAGCCAAAAATATTTGTTAATTGCTTAAAATTTGTCAGTATTGTAGTATTATTACCAAATAATATTAGTTCAAGTGGAAGTTCAAAGGCTAAAATGAAACTGAAATAATTCACTAGTGAATGTTATTGACCGTGCCTTCGTACGTTGGATAGTGAAGACTTGAAGATTGTGCTTTATACTGCATGCCATCTCAATAGTATTGGAGGGAACTGCAAAATGAAAAACAAGTAAGTACATACGGCGGTGTCCATATACCAAACGATACATGGCTGGATATTAATGAAAAAATTCATCAGTAGCGAACACCTTTTTTTTATTTTAACTTAATAATAAAAAGAATAGCAAACCATTGACTCGGAGTAAAAAGGAGTTTTTCAATTCACAAAAGGTAAATAAATAAGTGAAAACCAGAATACTTAGCAAGCAGTTTGGAGTTGTCTTACCAAGGAAAGACAAATAACGCGGGAGTTTAAAACGGATTAACTTTTAAAATCTTGCCAAATTACAATTTGATAAAGCAAGAATTGAATTATATTATTTCCCATTTACAATATGACAAACAAAAACTAGGCAACGAGAGAGCGTCTATGTCACATGCATTTTTGTCAGTTTTTTTAACACAAACGTAATGTGGTTATTTGCATGTAAAATATGTAAGGTAACTGAAAAAATTAACACTCGTACTTTTCTGACGAAGCTGTGGCCAAAAATGGAATTCCAAACAAGGAGAAAAAACTGCAGAGTTTTGCGCAACAAGTTATAAAAACAATCGATGGGAAAGTATTAAAACAGCCTCAAATAAGTTGCTAGAGAAATTTTTAATCGAAAAAATCAGAAACTGGAGCGTATTGAAATTGTGTGAATTGTGGAGAGTTGACAACGTTATTTAATAAGCTTTTAGCAGTCCAATTTTTGCAAACCGCCTGAATACTTTGTGATACAGTTTATACGCTTTAAAAATCAAAGCTAATTGGCTGGTACACTATCAATTAGCAATTTTTTTTAACTCAACACTGATGAAAACATTTTTAGTGAAATGAACGAGAATTTTTTTTTAATATTGAAGTTATAACAAATAAACAATAACAATTCTTCATATTCTTAAAAAAATTTTCTTAGATTATTTGCAATCCGTTTATATGATCGAATAACTTTTTGAACGTTCATTCATTGATCACTACATCAATGTTAGAGATTTTATACAGCTACAACGAAAAACAGAATGGCTGTTTTTGGTTAAATAGGTATGCTCTTTGCAAACCTTTCAAAATAATCTAGATAATTTTAAAACAGTTCAGACTATTTTAAAGT
Organism: Cryptosula pallasiana; assembly: GCA_945261195.1. Classification (NCBI taxonomy): domain Eukaryota; kingdom Metazoa; phylum Bryozoa; class Gymnolaemata; order Cheilostomatida; family Cryptosulidae; genus Cryptosula; species Cryptosula pallasiana. The sequence goes on from OX183130.1 coordinate 25,248,539, forward strand.
TGGATTTAAGTGATTCCAACTAGTTCTAAAGCTTTCTTACAATTTGTACACATCCAAATTGTCTGAACCATTTCAAAACAGCACAGATTATTCGCAAAATGACTATTTGGTTCAGAAATTTCTACAGTTGTTAAACAGGAAATACGATTTTATTGTATGAAAATTCACAACTGCCAAAGCTGATGCTCAGCTATTATAAGTAATTGGTGAGATGCATTTCATTAGGTTATTTAAATTTAATACTTTCACAATTAGTTTTTTAAAGCAGAACCATCTACACTATGTTCAACCATACATAGGTGTGGGTTACTTACGGTTTCTACACTTGTTATTGCAACCTTCGCAGCCACCAGATTACGTAGCGCACTACCTAGCAAACAGAGTATTGTGAGAATAAAGACATGATATATACTGCAGATATACACAGGGTGTGGTCCCTCTTCACTTTACAACCTCATAAGTTCACGTGAGGATGAAGCCAGATATGTCAGTCTCACGATGATGTACAATATATATAACATACACACATACAGTGCTGTAGTACAATATATATAACATACACACATACAGTGCTATAGTACAATATTTATAACATACACACATACAGTGCTGTAGTACAATATATATAACATACACACATACAGTACTGTAGTACAGTATATATACCATACACACATACAGTACTGTAGTACAATATATATAACACACACACATACAGTACTGTAGTACAATATATATAACATACACACACACAGTACTGTAGTACAATATATATAACATACACATATACAGTGCTATAGTACAGTATATATACCATACACACATACAGTACTGTAGTACAATATATATAACATACACACATACAGTACTGTAGTACAATATATATAACATACACACATACAGTACTGTAGTACAATATATATAACATACACACATACAGTACTGTAGTACAATATATATAACATACACACATACAGTGCTGTAGTACAATATATATAACATACACACATACAGTGCTGTAGTACAATATATATAACATACACATATACAGTGCTATAGTACAATATACATAACATACACACATACAGTGCTGTAGTACAATATATATAACATACACACATACAGTACTGTAGTACAATATATATAACATACACATATACAGTGCTATAGTACAGTATATATAACATACACACATACAGTGCTGAAGTACAATATACACAACATACACATATACAGTGCTATAGTACAATATATATAACATACACACATACAGTGCTATAGTACAATATATATAACATACACACATACAGTGCTGTAGTACAATATATATAGCATACACACATACAGTGCTGTAGTACAATATATATAACATACACACATACAGTGATATAGTGCAATATATATAACATACACACATACAGTGCTGAAGTACAATATATATAACATACACACATACAGTGCTGTAGTACAATATATACAACATACACATATACAGTGCTATAGTACAATATATATAACATACACACATGCAGTACTGTAGTACAATATATATAACATACACACATACAGTGCTGTAGTACAATATATATAACATACACACATACAGTACTATAGTACAATATATATAACATACACACATACAGTACTATAGTACAGCATATATAACATACACACACATGAAGTGCTATAGTACAATATATATAACATACACACATACAGTGCTATAGTACAGTATATATAACATACACACATACAGTACTGTAGTACAATATATACAACATACACATATACAGTGCTATAGTACAATATATATAACATACACACATACAGTGCTGAAGTACAATATATATAACATACACACATACAGTGCTGTAGTACAATATATATAACATACACACATACAGTGTTGTAGTACAATATATACAACATACACATATACAGTGCTATAGTACAATATATATAACATACACACATACAGTGCTGTAGTACAATATATATAACATACACACATACAGTGCTGTAGTACAATATATACAACATACACACATACAGTACTATAGTACAGTATATATAACATACACACATACAGTGCTATAGTACAATATATATAACATACACACATACAGTGCTATAGTACAGTATATATAACATACACATATACAGTGCTATAGTACAATATATATAACATACACACATGCAGTGCTATAGTACAATATATATAACATACACACATACAGTACTATAGTACAATATATATAACATACACACATACAGTGCTGTAGTACAATATATATAACATACACACATACAGTGCTGTAGTACAATATATATAACATACACACATGCAGTGCTATAGTACAATATATATAACATACATACACACATACAGTGCTATAGTACAATATATATAACATACACACATACAGTGCTATAGTACAGTATATATAACATACACACATACAGTACTGTAGTACAATATATATAACATACACACATACAGTGCTGAAGTACAATATATATAACAGGAGGCACGTGTGGTCTAGTGGTTAAAGTGCTTGCACTTCAATCCTGGATCTGGGGTTCGATTCCCAGCACGGTTATCTGTGAGCAAGATATTTGGCTTCCTATGCTCTGCCTGGTCGGATATGGGCATAAAAATAACGTGGTCCCTAGTTTGATTGCACTCTCCATAATAACTATGGAGTCAAGCTAGTAAAAGATCCCCCTCTGCCTTTTCGGAAGAGTAGCCGGTAACGGCGGGCATGGGTATAGGGTGTTTGCTATTTCATGTACTGAAACCTCTAAAGGTCGCCTCTATTAGAGGATGTACCGCTGGTTCATGTAAAGCATATATAAAAAAAAAAAAAAAAAAAAAAAAAATAACATACACACATACAGTGCTGTAGTACAATATATATAACATACACACATACAGTGCTGTAGTACAATATATACAACATACACATATACAGTGCTATAGTACAATATATATAACATACACACATACAGTGCTGTAGTACAATATATATAACATACACACATACAGTGCTGTAGTACAATATATACAACATACACATATACAGTGCTATAGTACAATATATATAACATACACACATACAGTGCTGTAGTACAATATATATAACATACACACATACAGTGCTGTAGTACAATATATACAACATACACATATACAGTGCTATAGTACAATATATATAACATACACACATACAGTGCTGTAGTACAATATATACAACATACACATATACAGTGCTATAGTACAATATATATAACATACACACATACAGTACTGTAGTACAATATATAACATACACACATACAGTGCTATAGTACAGTATATATAACATACATACAGTACTATAGTACAATATATATAACATACACACATACAGTGCTGTAGTACAATATATATAACATACACACATACAGTACTATAGTACAGTATATATAACATACACACATACAGTGCTATAGTACAATATATATAACATACGCACATACAGTGCTGTAGTACAATATATATAACATACACACATACAGTGCTATAGTACAGTATATATACCATACACACATACAGTACTGTAGTACAATATATATAACATACACACATACAGTACTGTAGTACAATATATATAACATACACATATACAGTGCTATAGTACAATATATATAACATACACACATACAGTGCTGTAGTACAATATATATAACATACACACATACAGTGCTATAGTACAGTATATATACCATACACACATACAGTACTGTAGTACAATATATATAACATACACACATACAGTACTGTAGTACAATATATATAACATACACATATACAGTGCTATAGTACAGTATATATACCATACACACATACAGTACTGTAGTACAATATATATAACATACACACATACAGTGCTGTAGTACAATATATATAACATACACACATACAGTGCTGTAGTACAATATATATAACATACACATATACAGTGCTATAGTACAATATACATAACATACACACATACAGTGCTATAGTACAATATATATAACATACATACACACATACAGTGCTATAGTACAATATATATAACATACACACATACAGTACTATAGTACAATATATATAACATACACACATACAGTGCTGTAGTACAATATATATAACATACACACATACAGTGCTGTAGTACAATATATATAACATACACACATGCAGTGCTATAGTACAATATATATAACATACATACACACATACAGTGCTATAGTACAATATATATAACATACACACATACAGTGCTATAGTACAATATATATAACATACATACACACATACAGTGCTATAGTACAATATATATAACATACACACATACAGTGCTGTAGTACAATATATATAACATACACACATACAGTACTGTAGTACAATATATATAACATACACATATACAGTGCTATAGTACAATATATATAACATACACACATATATTGATGTGCACTACAGTATATATAACACACATTCCTACACTACATACATTACTGTGTACTACGCTATATATAACACTGAACAATACTCACCTCTGACAGGAGACAATTGGTAGTTAACTTGTTTTAAGAACTTGTTGGAGTTTTCTGATAAACTGGATGATGAAATAGGATGAGGGAATGAATTTCTGCCTCAGTTCCTGCCACACGCAAACTTCACTTACAGCATGCTAATCGTATGTACTAGGAATGTACATTAGCATTGTACAGAATCATAGCACAATATTACACGGTACACTACACATTTCACTACACATAGTACACTACACATACAGAGTACACTACATACAGTACACTATATACAGTACACTATATACAGTACATTAACTACACACAGTGCACTACATAGTACACTACACACAATACACTACACACAGTACACTACATACAGTACACTACATACAGTACACTATATATACAGTACGCTACACACAGTATACTACACACAATACGCTGCACACAGTACACTAAACATAGTACACTACACAGTACACTACACAGTATGGTACACTACACAGTATGGTACACTACACAGTACACTACACACAGTACTCCACACACAGTACACCACACTGTACACTACACACAGTACGCTACACATAGTACTCCACACACCGTACACTCACCTCAGCTTCTCCAAAGTCAGCTGTCTTACTCTTGGTGCACACAAGTTTCTGGGCCCGTCAGTGAGAGAGTCAGCACTGGTGAGTCCAGTAATTGGCATATCAGAGCCTTCTTTCTACAGCAAACAGTACAGTATTACATCTAATACTACAGTATTACATCTAGTACTACAGCATTACATCTATTACTACAGTGTTACATCTAGTACTACAGTGTTAGATCCAGTACTACAGTGTTACACCTAGTACTACAGTATTACATCTAGTACTACAGTATTAAATTCAGTACTACAGTATTACATCCAGTACTACAGTATTACACCTAGTACTACAGTATTACATCTAGTACTACAGTGTTACATCTAGTACTACAGTGTTAGATCCAGTACTACAGTGTTACACCTAGTACTACAGTGTTACATCTAGTACTACAGTATTAAATTCAGTACTACAGTATTACATCCAGTACTACAGTATTACACCTAGTACTACAGTATTACATCTAGTACTACAGTATTACATCCAGTACTACAGTATTACACCTAGTACTACAGTATTACATCTAGTACTACAGTATTAAATTCAGTACTACAGTATTACATCCAGTACTACAGTATTACACCTAGTACTACAGTATTACATCTAGTACTACAGTATTACATCCAGTACTACAGTGTTACACCTAGTACTACAGTATTACATCCAGTCCTACAGTATTACACCTAGTACTACAGTATTACATCTAGTACTACAGCGTTACATCCAGTACTACAGTGTTACATCTAGTACTACAGTGTTACATCCAGTACTACAGTGTTACACCTAGTACTACAGTATTACACCTAGTACTACAGTATTACATTCAGTACTACAGTATTACATTCAGTACTACATAATTACATCTAGTACTACAGTATTACATCCAGTACTACAGTATTACACCTAGTACTACAGTATTACACCTAGTACTACGGTATTACACCTAGTACTACAGTATTCGCATAACAGTACACAGTATTAGCATAACAGTACACAGTAATGTCACAGACACCCACCAGAGGCTGTCGAAAGGAAATCACTCACCCTCCATTCTTGCGATGGGGTTTCTTGCTTGCTCCTACAAGTTCAATTGATACTAATATTCTTTTATCAAACAGTTCAGTTGTATTATGTATCAAATCCACAATATAGTTATATTTATGGCAACTAGCAAGAGTGGTAAATGATTAGCTGTGTAATAAATAAATAATGTTATTAGCTTTACCTGCCCATACACCATGGAGAGGAAGATAAATTGAATGCATAAAGAGTTTCCAGACAGTTCCATCATCCATCCAAACACAACATCGTCCAGTCAATGTCAATGCAGCTTGTATAAAAGAGTATCTTCACTGCAGCAGAGCTGTTCTTCGCCTTTTGATACCTTGTGAATATTACCAAAGTTGTTGTACCACATGGAGAAAGCAACTTCTGTAATTATAACTAATAATAATATGTCTGTGTCAGCAAAGATAATAACTTTTACTACTCTAACTAAACGATGATATGATATGTAATGTCTTTCTTGACAATAATAAACACCAACACTGCAAAATGAAGCAGCATTTATTGACAGTACTCCAAATTATGTTTTATGTATCTAAATCATAAATAGCTGCAACAATAATAAATAATAATAATTATTATTACTAATTATTATTAACCACAGTGAGCCATGTATGATTGGTAACAGACAGGAATTGTATTAAAAATAATTAAAAAAAAAATTATAATAATAATATATATAATACTGTTGGGAAATGTAGTCAGCACACTCCAGTCGACCTGGACAGTATAAACAATCTAGTGCCGAACTCTATTAACCATTATCATATTCCCGAACTCTATTCCATATACTCACTCTTTATTCACATTATATACTTTGCATATTTATTATTTTATCATGTATTGCCAACCATGTGCTGCTGTGCAATCAAGCCTATCTAAAGACAGCCTTGTTATTAATGTTTGCCTGCCTCTTTATGTTATGGGCCAATCAGGCCAGAAGGCGGAGCCTATTCTTTTGTGCTACAATTTATTGCTGCCAATTTGTACCCGCCTATTGTGTATATATGTTTGTGTAAGTGCAACAATAAATCAGAGTTAACCTGGCACTCTCACTTCTTCATGATTCTCTCTGCACAGCAAAGACATAAAGAACAAGTAACTAGATGCAAGCACAAGAACAAACACACAAGCAAGCAAGACAAGCATAAGCACTTAGCAAATAATTAATTAGTGGCAACTTGGACAAGTCGACCAACAGCAAGGGCAATAGTCAGTATAAAGTGGTCAGTCCAAGAGACTTACACTGCACACTACCTTCGGGAGTGTGATACTGGAACGATTGTTCAACCTGTTGGTTCGACCCAGTGCAGCTATTCTGCCCGAGCAGGAACTCAGTGGAAAGTAAGGTAGTTAAGACAACTCCTCACTGTGTACAGTCTACGGACTTACAACACTGCAAATCGTGTTCAAACAGAGTAGCCTGCCGACCTTGGGGCTAGCTAGAAACACTTGCAATACTGCTACTACACTCTCACTGGAAGTGGGCCGCTGTACAGGTGACAGCTACCACTACCCCCCAAATTCCTGTACATTGGTGGCAGCAGTGGGATAGAGAAGAGCCCACACAAGTCGACCCACTGGAACAGTGAACGTAGGCAGGAAGCAAGATGACAAGCAGACGCCGAGCCGTGAGCTCAGATCGTGATGGCAGCCCACTACAGATTATGGGCACTCTAGCAGACATACTGGATCGTATGTCCACCAACAGCAGCAAAGACCGCTTCCGAACTCCACAGTTTAATGGAGAGGGAGACGTCCATTATTTTATTCAACGATTTGAAGAGGTAGCCCGAGCCAACCGTTGGACACCAGAAGAAACCACCATCCATTTAAGGCAGGCGCTGACAGGCAAGGCAGAGCAGTGTGGAAGGGGGCTCGACCCCCTTGCCATCACACAGGCACTAAAGGCAAGCTTTGGCCTGACCAGAACAGAAGCGCAGCATAGGCTAACCACCTACCGCAAGGCGCACAGAGACACCCTGCGAGAACATGCACTCCAGGTAGAGCGACTAGTAGAGGCCGCATATGGCGACCTACCCATCCGCAACCGAGTGGAGCTCACCCTCCAAACATTTCAAAGTACCCTAGGCCATGTGTACTTACAGAGACACCTGTTGGCGATACGACCCGTAGATCTAGAGGAGGCCGTTTTGGCAGGAAACGAGTTCCTGCAGGTACAACACCAGCCCTCAGTCCAGTCCAACGTTCGCACAGTACAAGAGGAGGAGTTGGAAGGAGCAGGACCCCCCCCCCCTAAGGTCGACCTCAAGTGCCAAGAAGTAGAGGACCCCTGGCCAAGTTGCTCAAAACAATCGAGCATTTGAGCAAAGAGGTGGCCGAACTCAAAGACACTACCACCAAACCTCCACCCAGACGCTGCTGGGGCTGTCAATGAACGGGACATGTACGGAGTCAGTGCAAAACTGCTCCCTGGCAACAGAGGCAGGGAAACGAATACGGCCCGCAGCAGTAGGGACCCCTGCTGGCTGCAAGAGGGCCACCCCAGCTAACCAACCAAGGGAAGAACAGACCAGACGGCCTGTAGAGAAACCAGAGTTCCTTCCACTGAGCAACCGGTTCAGCCCATTGGCCACCGACCTGGCAGAGGAGGAAGAGGAAGAAGACATGGACGAGATGGCCCAGCCGAGGCCCAGTTCCCCAAAGCCACAGAGGAAGGAACAAACACGAAGGAAGACACCCCCCCCCCCAAACCGAACACTAAGAACCCGATCACAGTCCACTTGAATCAAGTAGAGAGACCTTACAAGTCCAGTTACTACTTGCCTGGACGATTGGAAGGACGAACGGTTACGTATCTAATTGATACGGGGTGTAACACCAACCTGTTGTCGAAGAGGATATTCGACGTACTGCCCACACAGGTACAGAAAAACCTGCAGGAATACGACTCTCATGGACTGATGGCCGACGGCACCAGGCTACCCTTCTACGGGCTGCTCACGCTGACGGGGCGAATCCGGCATGTTAGGTACGAGGAAACCTTCGTGGTGAGTCAGATTAACGAGGATGTGATCCTCGGGATGCCTTTCCTCGCCAAGCAAAACTGCCAGATGGGATTCGACCGTCCAGTTCTCCGCGTACAGGGGAAGGAGTTGACCTGTACAGATAGACACGGAAAGGACCTGGTGTCCAAGGTACAAGTTCAGAGAGATACTCACATTCCACCTCAAGCCGAGGCGACGGTGCCGTGCCACCTGACCAGCCAGACCCCGTGTGCCCAGGGGGTGATAGAAGGCATGGGAGGAGGCTTGTTGTTGGCAACCAGTGTCAACGCACCTGATGATCGTGGACGTGTGCTCGTCCGATGTCTCAACCCCTCTCAAGACAGCCTCCATGTCCCGGCAGGAGAGGTGATTGGCACGTTCATCGGTATAGGACCCCATGAGATACGGCCACTGCAGAACCACCCCCCAGAGTCAGGACCCCCGGAAGGGGAGCTGCCACCGCACCTCACCCACCTGTTCTCACAGGCCAGAAAGGGATGCCAAGACACCCGAGAAGAATGCCAACTCCGAAGCTTGCTCGTCCGCTACCAGGAAGTTTTCAGCCAGCACGATGGAGACATCGGCCGCACCCAGCTCGCCGAACACTCCATCCCTGTGGTCCCTGGCACGCGACCAATACGGCTGCCCCCGCACCGTTTGGGCGCAGAGAAGGAGGCAGAGGCCGAACGACAAGTAAAGGAGCTGTTAGCCAAAGATCTGATCGAACCCGCCGAAGGAGCATGGAGCTCTCCGGTGGTGTTGGTACGGAAGAAGGATGACTCCTGGAGATTTTGTGTTGACTACCGCAAATTGAATGATGTCACACAACAAGATGCGTATCCTATACCCCGGATCGATGACTCTCTGGACCAGGGGTGCTCAACCTTTTGTTAGTGCGGGCCATACAGCATCTCATAAACATCATGAGGGCCACCACTTGAAAGTGTTTGCCAATTGTAATAAAGCGATGTATAGACATGTTGTTAGTGAGCAAACAATGAAGGTTGTTTGAAACTTTATAAAATATTGATCATAGAGTTGATCAACAAACACAAAGAATCAAATACGAAAGGTTACCACTTTACCAAGACAAAACTTATGTCGACAAGACAGTGGGAGAAAAGTCAGAGTTGATTATTTCGTGTACCACGTGAATTTAGTGGGATACCTAGCATTGCTCATTTTATATCAAATAGTGGGCTGAATGCCTAAAGTTGACAGTCTCAAACAGTCTTCGATGTGACTCTCTGTCAACCCTGACCAGTATTTATTTTTGGTGAAGTTCATGGCAATGAACAGCTGTTCACATCGATACGTTGAACCAAAAAGAGACGGCACGAGAATGAAATTTGGGATATTGTTTTTTGCAAAGATATCTACCGTAGAATTCGAAAAGTGGCTTTGATTAAAAAAAATCTTTCAGATTGCTGCTAGCTTGCAGGTCGAGTATTTTCAGTTGAATGCTATATAAAGCAAATCTGTTACATATGTCTCGCAATGTTGTACATACATCAGATGCCATCGATCCTACACGTTCAGTTGCAGAATGCCGTGAGAGCTGAACTTGGCCAGCCAACTTTTGTAGGTCAGAACTGGCCTCTGCAGCAGAACATTCCAGAATTTCTTGGGCAAACGACCCATCAGTGAAAGGCTTTTGGTGTCTAGCAAGTATTTCACAAGCAGAAAAGCTAATCTTGGTTGCTTTTTGGAATATTTCCTTACATAGGGCAATCCCTTGTTGGTGTTGCTGCTGACTGCATTTAAAGGCAGTTAGGTGGTCATGAATGGCTTGCCTTGCAGGTACAATTAAAAAAGTAAAATGGATATTTTTTTTACTAATTCTATCAATTTATTATTTCATTATTCAGCTAATTTATTGCGAAACATTTTATTAGTATATTTTGCAAACTGTATATGTGTTGTCATAAATAAATAAATAATAAACTTTTGAGTTTTGCTATGTTTCTGTTGCTCATCATTGAATCTGTTTGAATCTTCAAATTTTTGTCTCAATTTCATCAATTCAAATAAAATTTTGGTCCAAAACTCTCTTAGTTGGTGTGTCTACTTTCAGTTTTGAAGCTTGACAATTTTGTAATATACTTCTCAAAACCTCAATGAGGATTAATAATTGTTAATAAATTATTTTTGTACATGAAAAACAGGGAGGGCGATACAAATAATGATACTAATAATTGAAATAATAATAATTACAACAATAGTAATTATAATGATTCCAATAAGTAAACTTATTACAATAATAAATCAATTTTATTATTATTATTATTATTATATTATTATAAATTATAAATAATATATATATATGCATGATGTATGTATATATTATTGATATTGAAGTATTATTGAATAATGGTTGTTGAGTCAGTAGAGATGAGCTAGTATTATTGATTCATACAACAGTTGAAATAAATAGTGCCACAACAAAGTACTCACAGCAGCAACGACATTCAGGTTTATTATTTATTGTAATGACCTCAAATGAACAACCACAAAACAACAGTAGAAGCAGTAGTAGTAGTAGTAGTAGTAGTAGTAGTAGTAGTAGTAGTAGTAGTAGTAGTAGTAGTAGTAGTGGCACTGAGTGCAGTACTAGCATGTACAATGGTTTGATGGTTTGTGCTGTGGGGGCCAACAAAGTAGTTGACCTCCCAATTGTTATTAAATTGGCGACTTTCATCCTCTGAGTTTCTTTTGTGGTCAATGATTACATTATAAAATTTGCCAGGTTGAGTCACTGGAAGTAGATTGTCGTGCTAAGACTGTTCTTGGTAAATGACCGTACATACCTTCGATGCATACAATAGCAGGAAGCTCAGGCTAATAAGTTAATGTCAAGGGTACTTGAACAAAAGCAAACATCTTGTTATTTATTACGCCATACACTAATCATTATTTATAACATGAATGATGATCAAATCAAATGCTATTAATTAACAATAATTTTTTTATGTGTATGACAACATGGAGGGCCACACTAAACTGGCTGGAGGGCCGGATCCGGCCCGCGGGCCGCCTGTTGAGCACCACTGCTCTGGACGCTCTCGCAGGAAGCCGGTATTTTAGTACCCTAGACTTGACCAGCGGATACTGGCAAGTACCCTTAGACGAAGACGCCCAGGACAAAGCCGCCTTCATAACCCGCAGTGGTCTCTGGCGATGGAAGGTCCTGCCCTTTGGCCTCACCTCGGCCCCTGCCACATTCCAGCGACTCATGGAGCGAGTACTGAAAGGGCTCCACTGGAAGACGTTACTCCTCTACCTGGACGACGTGATAGTCATTGCTCCCGACTTCACATCACACATCCAGAGGCTAGAGGAAGTGCTACAACGTCTCCAGAGTGCCCACCTAAAGGTGAAGCCCTCGAAGTGCGAACTCCTGAGTCCCCAGGTGCGTTACCACGGACATGTGGTCAGTGCAAAGGGCGTAGCTACCGACCCTGACAAGGTGGAAGCGGTAAAGACTTGGCAAGCTCCGCAGGATGTGAAAGCGTTACAAGCGTTCCTGGGAACAGCTGGCTACTACAGGCAGTACTTACCCGATTACGCCACTACGGCCAAGCCACTCACCGTCTTGACCGGGAAGGAGATTCCTTGGAAGTGGGGAGATATGGAACAGCAGGCGTTCGAGCGTTTGAAGGAAGGTTTGAGCCAGGCGCCTATCTTGGGATACCCCGACCCCAAGCTTCCCTACATCCTGGACACGGATGCAAGCGCTGTGGGAGTAGGAGGAGTGCTGTCGCAGGTCCAAGAGGGACAAGAGCGGGTGATAGCTTACTATAGTAAGACTCTGTCTCCCGCTGAGAGGAACTACTGTGTGACGCGACGAGAGCTCTTGGCAGTGATCAAGGCCGCCAAACACTTCCGACCGTACCTGTACGGAAGAGAATTCAAGTTACGCACGGACCATGCTTCCCTACGCTGGTTGTGTAGGAGGAAGGAACCCTCCAACCAGATAGCACGGTGGCTAGAGACACTGGCTGAGTTCAAGTTCAAGCTTGAACACCGACCAGGAGTACAGCACGGTAATGCGGGCGGCCTTAGTCGACAGGACCCCTGTATCGACTGTAAGCAGTGCCAAGCAATAGAGCAGAGAGATGGGGGACCCACCCATGCCGAGCTAACCCCGGGGGGATCAGCAGAGCAAAGGGAAAGGAGAGATGGGGGACCCACCCATGCAGAGCAAAAGGGAAGGATGAATGGGGGACCCACCCATGCTGAGCAAAAGGGAAGGACAAATGGGGGACCCACCCATGCAGAGCAAAAGGGAAGGATGAATGGGGGACCCACCCATGCCGAGCAAAAGGGAAGGATGAATGGGGGACCCACCCATGCAGAGCAAAAGGGAAGGATGAATGGGGGACCCACCCATGCTGAGCAAAAGGGAAGGACAAATGGGGGGCCCACCCAGGCCGAGCTCACCCGACAGGGACCAGCAGAGCCGAAGGGACAGGTGAACGTAACGGTCACCAACCCCACAGAGAGTACCAAGGAGCTGGTACAGGCGCCACGAGAGGGGCAACACCCTGTTGCCAAGATCTACGCTGCAGTGCAGGCGGGGAGGCAGCTCTCCACTAGAGAGTTAGAAAAAGGGGACACCGAACTGCGGACCCTACATGACCGAATAGAGGCGCTAAGTATCCAACCCAACGGGACGCTGGTCATAAGATCAGAACACCAGGGACGGGTCAGACTCTGCTCGGTATGTCCGCCAGCATGGAGGAACAAGGTCGTGTGGGACACACACCTGATGGCTCATGCCGGGATCAACCGAACTCGGCATCGCTTGCAGCTGGATTGGTATTGGCCTGGGATGTCGGGACTAACACGCAGACTCGTCAAGAGCTGTGAGGTGTGTCAGGTGGCAAAAAGGAGCAATAGACCCACAGCACCCGACGGACAGAGATTGCTGGCAGGCCGACCCTTCCAGAAACTGGCAGTAGATCTAGTGGGGCCCCTGCCTCTTACCAAGCGAAAGAATCGGTGGATAATGGTACTTACGGACCATTTCACTCGTTGGCAGGATGCCATTGCATTACCCGACGCCACTGCTCCTACAGTGGCCACAGCTCTAGACGAAAGAGTGTTTAGCTATTGGGGTCTCCCCGAACAGCTACACTCGGACCAGGGGGCTCAATTCGAGTCCACCCTGCTGGAAGAGCTCTGCACCTTGTGGGGAGTACGGAAGACGCGCACCACCCCCTACCACCCCCAAGGGAACGGTATGGTGGAGCGACAGAACCGAACGCTGGGAGATGCGTTACGGACATTGATCTTGAGTAAAGGACAGGACGAATGGGATGGATTGCTCCCACAGATCATGCGGGCATGTAGAGCCACGCCCAACTCCACTACCAACGAGACCCCAAACCTGCTCATGCTGGGTAGAGAAGTGCGATTACCAGACCAGTTGACTGAATCGCCACCCTCTCTAGAACCTCACAGCACCAACGAGCACACTCTCAGAGTACAGAAGGACCTAGCCACCGCACATGACTACCTGAGAGACCAACAAGCCAAGCTCAGACAGGAAGACACGGGGGAACCCCTCCGCTTCAGTAAAGACGAGCTAGTGGTCATAGAAAATAAACGGCGGACCAAAGGGAGTAATCCTAAGCTTCAACCAAGCTATCTAGGTCCATACACCGTCACCGAAACCTATCCCAATCACACATATCGTTTGGAACGGAATGGGCAAGGTTTCACGCAAAATGGACGCCGACTGAAAGCGTACCGCACATGCAGAGAAGAGATAGGGCGGGCACCACCCAGCCGCGAACAGGCCGTCCGACCGAACATGCGTGGAGCATATCGGCGACCCACAGCGCCGCCCCAGGTGGTGCACGCAGACCCCCCACCCGACCGGCCTGTAGAGAGGCAACAGGAGGACAATCCGCCCCCAGAAGAACAAGCAGATAGGAGACCGAGAACTCCACCACCCCCTACAGAGCCGGTAGTAAGTGAGATGCTACCAAGCCTGCCATCCAGACCCCCCACGCCAGTGAGACCACCTACTCCTGAAGCACCCCCGGTGGACACAGCACCTGCAGGACCCCCTGTAGAAGACGTCCACTGGCCCCCCCTCAACCCTGCGCCAGTAGCCACAGAAGAAGGAGGTAGGCCATCAAGAGCAAGGAGACCTCCTATAAGGTTCACCGACTACCAGTGCTACAGAACTACAGGTAGAAAAGAACCAGAGACAGGGAGTATGCAGGTAAACGTGCCAACAGGAGCACCATCAGAAAGAGCACAAAAAATGGTATATATACCATGGGCAGACGCCGAAGAAACCCGATGTAAATTGGGCTTGAATACAGACAAAGAGGTAACAAACACGATCGGTGGAGATGGATATACAGGGGGAACACCAGCGAAAAAACAAGGGTGGACAACTACTACAAACAACCGCTACGAGGAAAATACAAACCAAGAGTGGATAACTCCCACTACGGATAACATAGAGGTAACGACGAAAACAGCGAACTACCGAGGGAGGAGCCTAGACTCTCTACGTCACACCACGTGGCCGGTAGAACAAAAGAAACCGCCAGCGAGCAAAATTACAAAACAAATAAACACAACAACGAGCTGCACAGTCAGCAAACAACTCAACAAGGAAACAACTATGGCAGAAAAGCGCGAGTTATCTATTGAGGAAGATCCTGAGTTTGTGGCAGCAATTATGGCAGAGCCAATAAAGAAGAAATATCGGATACCAATGAAGGAGATGCCAGCATCGCCAACCCGAGTAGGTAATGTAACAATAGAGGAAGGTTCGGCCAGGTGTAGGGTTCGACACCATCAAGCGAGTGCACCGCCACCACCGACACAAGTCTACCGACCAAAGGAAACGTGGGTGACAGAGGAGACAACAAGGCGAATGCAACATGCATTAAAACCAACAACTAATGACGATGTGTGGCAATGCGACATCTGCAAGACAGAAAGGAGCAAGAAAAGAACAACGTATCACATCAAACAACATTTTGTATATTTTTTCTGTGCATGCGGGCACAAAAGTGCCTCGCGGGACACTATTCTAAAGCACGTGAGACAGCAAAACGGGTCAGAAGAACATGGCGGAACAGGGAGACCACTCTATGAAGTCGACCGCGCATCTTACAACGAGTTCTGCATGGCCATAAATTGGCAAAATCCGCCACTCTTCGGAACACCCTCGCCCATAAAAGATCGGTCAAACAGCCCCATCAACCAGAGACCCATTAAAAGACGGCTGGGAGATCGAATAGAAACGTCACAGAAAGTGATAAAGGTAGAGCTAGATATGGAAAGAGAGGAAAGAGTAATAAAGCAAAGGATAAACAGAGAAGTGAAAGAAAGTAGTATGCCGTACCGACCAAGAGCAAATAGTAAAGAAAAGAGGATGGAACGCCAAATGGAGACAGAGCGTCGAGAAGAAAAGTATAGAAGGATCAAAAGAAATGAGGAAGAGTATTATCGACTGACGAAAGAAGCTTTAAGCTGCCTGCAGAAAGCCGACGAGTTAAAGATGGCGATCTAACGCGACCGAGATACATACTAGGACATTTCCCTTCAGTTGTTTAAATTGGCCCACGAGCGCCAATGGGGCGGAGTGTGTTGGGAAATGTAGTCAGCACACTCCAGTCGACCTGGACAGTATAAACAATCTAGTGCCGAACTCTATTAACCATTATCATATTCCCGAACTCTATTCCATATACTCACTCTTTATTCACATTATATACTTTGCATATTTATTATTTTATCATGTATTGCCAACCATGTGCTGCTGTGCAATCAAGCCTATCTAAAGACAGCCTTGTTATTAATGTTTGCCTGCCTCTTTATGTTATGGGCCAATCAGGCCAGAAGGCGGAGCCTATTCTTTTGTGCTACAATTTATTGCTGCCAATTTGTACCCGCCTATTGTGTATATATGTTTGTGTAAGTGCAACAATAAATCAGAGTTAACCTGGCACTCTCACTTCTTCATGATTCTCTCTGCACAGCAAAGACATAAAGAACAAGTAACTAGATGCAAGCACAAGAACAAACACACAAGCAAGCAAGACAAGCATAAGCACTTAGCAAATAATTAATTAGTGGCAACTTGGACAAGTCGACCAACAGCAAGGGCAATAGTCAGTATAAAGTGGTCAGTCCAAGAGACTTACACTGCACACTACCTTCGGGAGTGTGATACTGGAACGATTGTTCAACCTGTTGGTTCGACCCAGTGCAGCTATTCTGCCCGAGCAGGAACTCAGTGGAAAGTAAGGTAGTTAAGACAACTCCTCACTGTGTACAGTCTACGGACTTACAACACTGCAAATCGTGTTCAAACAGAGTAGCCTGCCGACCTTGGGGCTAGCTAGAAACACTTGCAATACTGCTACTACACTCTCACTGGAAGTGGGCCGCTGTACAGGTGACAGCTACCACTACCCCCCAAATTCCTGTACAATACTGATCAGTATTATTATATATAATATATTATTGTAATTTTTTTGTTAAATTATTTTTTATTACCACTCCAGTTTGTTACCAATCATACATGGCTCACTGTGTTATTAACTAATAATAACTATGATGATGATGATGATGTTATGTGTTGCAAAAAAAATGGCTGCACAAAACAACAAGGATTTTTGTAAAGTCTCAGACTCATAGGTTTCTACAGCGAAATTTAGTTTTATTAAAAATATTAGATACTCAGCTCTAAAAGTACAGCTGCAAATCAAATCTTACTTACTTATACCTGTTCGTGTAGCACAAAAATTGAAGAGAGCTATTTTCACCGCCATCTTGGGTCGAACTGACCGCTCCTGGGCTCAAGTGACTCTAGGTCGAAACGTCGCTTGGGTCGAGGTGACTGAGATTCACTACTAACTACTACCTACTACTAGTACTACTACTACAACTTCAAGCCGAGCCCTGTTCAACATAACTGCTAATCATTATTATCATGATAATAGAAGCCTTTTTGAATGAGCCTAAGAAATAAAATATTAGCTGTAAATGTAATAATAATTATAATAATAATCTTTCTTGTTGTTTAGAGAGGAAAGGGCATTTTCAATGTTTGAGACATTTAATGAACCGCACACCTGGAAGTATACTGCCAAGCTAGCCAATTAGATATATGTAGCTCTATGCGAAACTCTTAGATGCATGTACGTATGTTACGCTTTTTATTTACGGTGCATCAAATACGTATTGGATTGTGGTAAGTTCGGTAAATTAACAATAACGGAGCACAATCGAAGAATTACGAACACGACTTTTGCATTATTGAACATGTTGCCGGAAAATTGAATTTCCATGTACACCCGATGGCATTCATTGACACTCCGTGTAGATAATAGATATCCAACCTCAAACTCATATAACGTTAGATATTGTCAGAAAAGGCGACAGGTCTGTGATTTAGAGCGAGCACATTTTGAAGGACGCGACCTATATAGAGTTATTGTAGCTTTCCGAGTCCAATCCGATTTTTAGCAGACATTCTTCTCTATTATTATTTTACAGCTGCTGATTCCTCACATAACATTATTATTATGGTTCTTGTTGTTGTAATAGTATACAATAAATAGAGGATTATTATTGCTACTAACTACTATTAATTAATAATCAAATTATTATTTAATTAATAAATAATATGGTAGTCAAGTAGTGGTAAGGAAGTAGTAGTAGTTGTTGTGCAGTTTGTTATTAGTTGTTGTTGTTGTTAGTCAAGTTATTAATTAATTAGTTATTAGTTATTTAATAAAAATAATAATTTAATGATGATAATAATAATCATTATTATTATTATAATAAATAAATACATGCTACTAATAGCAATAAATGATAATGATTATTATTATTATTATATATTCATTTATTTATGTTATTATTATTATAATTATTTATTATTATAGTAATAAATAATAATTATTACTTACCTATTATAAATTATTATAATCATGTATTATTATTATTAATTATTATAATTAATAATACGGAATCATTCGTACGCATACTATTAAAGATTTGCATTGTGGATGTTCAGGTTTCCTCTGGCTATTTATTTGATGTAAAGTCCAGAACAAAAGATATTGGAACTAAACAAAAATGGTCGCCATACACGGCTTCTCAAGAAGTGTTATCTACAGGAAAAAACTGATTAACAAACAGTAAGGACTAACTGCAGAAATTAATAAAATAAATGAGCACATAACTCCAAAATATTATGACATCTCCTTTCCATATCCGAACAAATACACAAAAGCATATTTACATTACATAGTCCTGGTGCCACAAAGGCCTGCGTGTCTGACGCCGTGGGCGTGATGATCGGTCACAAAGATGTGGGTCCGGCTCTATGTTTGGGGCATGATCGGCCGGCACTACCGGTTGTTCTGGCCGGGGCAAAGTTTCCACATCCCTGTCTGGGTTTACCTGATTGTTAGGCTCTTCATCATGGCCTTGACCTATTGCATTGGTTTTTCCAACACTGTGCCTGGTCTCCAGTCACCTGATGCTGACTTGAAATAGACGCTTTGACCTGACTCGAGTGACTGCTTCTCTGACTTAGCATGATTATCGTGATAATACTTGTCTGAACTCTTGATATCACCTAACTTCGCTCTAATCATATCGAGATCATACCCCTGAACTTTGTATCTCTCAACTGACACTGGATGTGAATCCCTTAAAGTCCTACCTTG
Source organism: Cryptosula pallasiana (assembly GCA_945261195.1). Taxonomy (NCBI): domain Eukaryota; kingdom Metazoa; phylum Bryozoa; class Gymnolaemata; order Cheilostomatida; family Cryptosulidae; genus Cryptosula; species Cryptosula pallasiana. The sequence continues at coordinate 25,268,537 of OX183130.1, forward strand.
TAACAATTTGGCTGGTGAAGGCAAACCATTAGCTATCGGGGTGTTTCGGATAGTTTATAAACCCTCCATCCAATCAGTACCTTCTTCAGAACACTTTCTCATCATCGATTTAACTGTTCCTATCGACCTTTCTGATTGACCATTACCTGATGGATGTATAGGTAAACTCGTTACATGTTTAATTTCATGATGGTTACAAAACTCTCTGAACTGTGAACTAGCAAATTGGGGACCATTGTCTGAAACTATCCTACTAGGTCGACCAAAATCCGAAAACACTTCTTTGAGCACATTGATTACCACACGACTGCCAGTACCACAGGATAGCTTCTTCACAACAGGCCACTTTGTCAAATAGTCCACCAAAAGCAAGTAATCTATACCATCTATATAAAACAGGTCAACTCCAACTGTTTCGAATGGGGTTTCTGGAACAGCAAATGGTATCAACGGCTCTTTGCATTGATCATGCGCTGAGCTCATACATGCATGACACCACTGACACTTTTCTTCGATCCTTTTCCTCATTCCTGGCCAGAAAACCGACTCACTAGCCCTTTGCAGGGTCTTAGATACACCCTGATGGGCTTTGTGCAGAGATTCGAGTACTTCATTTCTCAGAGCAATAGGTATGACTAGTCTTTTACCATAGAATATCACCCCATCTACGACACTCAATGACTCCCTTAGGTTATAATACGCAAGGGCTCTACCGGCACAATTCTTCCTGTGCGAAGGCCAACCTTCCTGAACATATCGACTCACAACCTGTAATTCCTCATCATTTCTAGTGGCATTCTTGTACTTTTCCATAACCTCTTCACTGCGAATTACCACTGAACATACTGACACCAATGGATCATATCCAAGATCATCATACAGATTAGTACCATCTGGGCATGATCTAGAAAGAGTATCTGCCAAAACCATCTCCTTACCAGGCTTGTATATTAAGTCAATGGGATAGCCTAACAACCTGAGCCTCATTGCTGCCAGTCGAGGTGACAGTGAATTGATTTCTTTGTCCATCAAGCCTAGCAGTGGTAAATGATCAGTCTCTACACGAATACTTTTCTGACTCAAACAGTAATATTTAAATCGCTCACATGCATATAGTATTGCTAATAACTCCTTTTCGATTTGACTATAACGACCTTGGCAGTCTGTTAGTGTTTTGGCAGCAAACTCTATTGGTTTTCCTTCCTGTAATACAACTGCGCCTATACTGTGGGAAGAGCTATCAGCACTTAATGTCACATCAGACTTGGAATTATAATTAGCCAAAGTTGGTGCGTCAGCGATCATGCTTTTGATCTTGTCAAAAGCGTCCTGTTGAGCTTTACACCAAAAGTACGACACATTTTTTTTACTCGCCTCTGTAAGGGGCCGACTATGCTCCGATAAGTTGGGAATGAACTTAGCCAGGTAGTTTACGAAACCGAGAAATCTCTGAACTGCCAACTTATCCTCTGGAACTGTCATGTTCTTAACAGCCTCTACCTTTGAATCACTAGCCTTTATACCATCACTTGTTAACTCATGGCCAAGAAAGCTAATAGCACTTCTACCCACGATAGCTTTGTCGGGATTTAATGTGAGACCTATGCTCCTACACCGATCAAGTACCTGCTTTAATCTACTATCATGCTCTTCTACAGTGGGAGCATGAACTAACAAATCGTCAATGTACACTTCTACTCCATCAATATCTGAAAATGCATCAGCCATGGTTTGATAGAAGATTTCACTGGAGTTACATATGCCCATTCCTAGCCTCACATATCTGAATTTTCCGAATGGAGTCACGAAACTTAATAGCTTTGACGACTTTTCACCTAATGGTATCTGGTGAAAACCCTGTTTAGCATCTAACGTGGTGAATACCTTCGAACCTGCAACCCTGGCAAAAATCTCCGGATTTGTTGGTATGGCACACTGAGCACGAACAAGCTGCTTATTGAGGTACTGCGGATCTAAACACAGCCTAAGCTCACCAGACGGTTTGTTTACTATGACTAACGGACAAAGCCACTCAGATGGAGAAGTATCCTTAACTATCTCCGGATTTGTTGGTATGGCACACTGAGCACGAACAAGCTGCTTATTGAGGTACTGCGGATCTAAACACAGCCTAAGCTCACCAGACGGTTTGTTTACTATGACTAACGGACAAAGCCACTCAGATGGAGAAGTATCCTTAACTATAACACCCTCTTCCAACAACTTATCTAGCTCTGTCTTCAATTTACCTCTCAGATTGTGGGGAACTACGCGTGGTGCCACTGCTCTGGGCTTGGCATCAGCCTTCAACACTAACTCAATAGGTTCACCAACCATCCCCAAACCAGTGAATACGTCTTTGTACTCCTCAATTATCTTATGGCCAGTTACCTCATCTATCTGCACATTAGGCAGTAAGCCTAGCTCAGTAATAGCTGGCATTCCTAACAAAGTTTGGTTGTTACTATCTGTCACATAGAATTTCACTATAGCATTGTTACCATTTTCAGTGGACACAGAGAGCCTGACACGACCTATCACTGGAATATCAACACCACCATATCCCGTGAGCTTCACCTTAGTCTTTGTGACCGTGCCCAGACCCAGTTTTAAAAACACCGCTTTAGAAATGGTGTTAACCTGTGCACCTGTATCCACCTTAGCTTCTATAGTTTGATCACACAAGATAATATTCAGTAACCATTTGTTATGGGTAACCTTACCAGCAAAGTCCACGGCATAAACATGGTATGAAGAATCATCAGAACTATCAGAATCACTTCTCATATCTATTGGGTTTACCATGGGCCTCTGAGTCTTAGTTTCTCTACTGCCCTTGCTCTTTTGCGGTCTCCTACATTTCTTAGCGTAATGACCACGAGTCCCACATCGATTACAGCTACGATTGTATGCTGGACAGCGACCAGCCACATGATAACCACCACAATACTCACAGTCCTGAAGTTGCTCCCCAGATGGCCTTCTTTCACGATTGGGCCTACCACTACGATGATTCACTGCCATCACTGCTTTACTACTATCTGTGTCTAGCTCAGTTTGTTGATTTTTGAATATGATCTCTTTGGTGCGCAGCTGTTGTTTTACTTCATTTAGTGTAATCTCGGCATTTAGCTGCAGTTCTCGACTGAGATCCTTATCACGCATGCCAGCCAGAAGTCTTGTACGAACCATATCGTTACGGTGCTCTTGATTCCAGTTGGTGCACTTAATAGCCAACTCATGGACATTCCTAATAAACTGTTCATTGGTCTCACCCTGCCTCTGAACTCTGGAGCCCAGCAGCACCGCATAGTGTAGATGGTTGTTGCGAGGCATAAAATAATTATCAAACGCCTCCACAGCTCTATCAAATAGAGTCCCATTAGCATCCTCAGCCTTAACATTGTTGGCTAGGTCAGCTCTCCTTGGTGCACGTACTACTAACTGTTCATAAATGGCCTCTGCCTCCTCACCCATGTTATATATCAAAGTATCCACCTGACGCTGGGCACCCCTTTCATCAAGCCCGGATGCACTTCTGTATCTCAGAAACCTCCTCTTCCATTCAGGCCAGCAGCCTTGAGGATCAGAAAAGTCCATCTCACCAGGCCTCTTAATGTTGCCCTCAGCCATTATGTCAGGATCAGGATCCACAGCTCCAAATAACAGGCCAAAGTTACAGAGTCCAATTTTCACATATAACTAGCAGTGCACGCAAATCCAACACCTCACGCAGTGTCCTTGAATGCCTACGACGCCATATTAAAGATTTGCATTGTGGATGTTCAGGTTTCCTCTGACTATTTATTTGATGTAAAGTCCAGAACAAAAGATATTGGAACTAAACAAAAATGGTCGCCATACACGGCTTCTCAAGAAGTGTTATCTACAGGAAAAAACTGATTAACAAACAGTAAGGACTAACTGCAGAAATTAATAAAATAAATGAGCACATAACTCCAAAATATTATGACACATACGACCTAGTAGTTCAAGCGATAGCAAATAGTTGATGACAGCCATGGTCACGGTGAAGGGTTTCATTACACTATGCTATGTTACTGATCCAATAAACAAAGACTAACCTATAACATTCTCACTCACTTATAATAATATTCAACTCAATCACTTACTACATCCACCATAGACTTGACAATATTACATGGTGACCATGATGATCATGGTGTCAGAGCTTTTAGTCTGTACTCCGCCACACAACAATGGAGGGATTGAGGAGGCCAAAGGAACTATCATTTGAAGAGAACATACACTGCTGAGAATTGAAGGGTATTTGAGACGGAGTATGTGATATACATCGAGGTTGGTTTTTCAGACAAAACTCCTAACTTGAAGTCTATGATCCTATTGAATCTTGCTGGACCTGTGGCAATAGAGAAATCCAGGTCATTCACGTACCTTCCAGTTTGACCAGACTCTGGTGGTGGTGATAACCTACCTGCCAAAACAAGGGATGGCCCAGAGGTATTGGAACGGAAATTCAAAGAACTTTGCAGTCCAATCACTAACGTAATATTGGAACGACCTAAATTCAACATTCGATTCCAATCAGAGTCTGAACCATTCACACAGTTCTACACAGACCTGCGGAACAAGATTAGCCAGTGTGCTTATGGTGACCTCACAGATGAGCTCCAACGTGATTGCATAGTGGCAGGAATACATGATAACACTGTTCGGAAGCAGCTCCTAAAGACATCAGACCTCACACTCACCAAGGCAGTACAGATTTGTCACATCAACGAAGCAGCTGAGAGTGGAGTGTCTGCATCCAAATCTGGAGCCACCAATAGCACTTCTCATTCCATAGATGCAGTCCATACCCAGCACAAGCCACCTGAGCAGCGTCGGTCCAACCAACCAAGATGTGGTAACTGTGGCTTGGAGAATTACAGGGGAAGTGTATGTCCTGCCAGAGGAAAGAAATGTACGGCATGTAATAAGATTAACCACTTCAGGAAAGTATGCAGATCTACCCAAAACTCAGCCACTGTGAAGGAAGTATACCATGTATCAGATGAGATTGCTGATGACTTGTTGATTGAAGAGATGGACTGCTTAAGTAATATAATACCATCTAGTGCAATAGCTGATGTTGATGTAGTTTTATCAGACAACACCCTAAAAAAAACTTGTTTTGAAATGTGACACTGGTGCTAGAGCCAATGTTATGTCTGATAAGACTGCATACAAATATGTCAGCCCCAGTTGGGTTGATAGCACTGAGAGCAGACCGCTTGTAGGGTTTAATGGAAGTGTTACTAGGTCACTAGGCACTATTGAACTGTTATGTGTCAAGGGTGATGAGCATTTTACTTTTGTTTTTCATGTAATTCCCAATTGCGATAACTCTCTGTGACGTTTACAAGATTGTGTTAGGTTAGGTTTTGTGACCCTCTCCCCAGATGTGCATGAGGTCACCGAATTAACATCCCCACAACTCCCTGACAACATACTCAGTGAGTACAGCGAGCTATTTGATGAGAAACTAGGAACACTACCAGTTAAGTACCGCATCAAACTCGATGAAAATGTTGACCCTGTCATACGTCCAGTGAGATCAGTCGCCCATGCCTTTAAAGAGAGAGTGAGACAGGAGCTGGCAAGTATGGTGAAACGAGGTATCATAGCCCCAGTTTCTGAGCCCACTGACTGGGTATCAGCAATGGTCATTCAACAGAAGAAGGGTACAGGTAAGATACGAATATGTATCAATCCTGGTGACCTGAACAAGGCAATCAAACTTCCTCATCACCCAACCAGAACTATAGAACAGATTGCAGCTGATATCCCAGGAGCTGAATATTTCACCGTCATAGATGCCCGTGATGCATACTATCACATTAAGCTGGACACCATATCGTCTTATCTTACCACATTCAACACTCCTTACGGCCGTTATAGATATCTTCGTATGCCAATGGGACTGTGTTCTTCTAGTGATGTATATCAACGTGCTATTAAACAGTTATTGGAAGGCCTGCCATGTGGTCGTAGATGACATACTGGTTAGTGGTACAACTGAAGCTGAACACGATGATAACCTGGATAAGGTTCTGAAGCGGCTCCAAAAGATAAACCTGAAACTCTTGGCTCGGAAATGTGTTTACAAGCGACCCAGTGTAGTGTATATTGGGCATACCCTCTCAAATCAAGGACTACAGCATAACCCAGCCAAGGTCAAAGCCATCACTGAGCTACCAGAACCAGCTAACAAAGAAGAGCTTTTGAGATTCCTGGGAATGACCAAACATCCTGCAAAGTTCATAGAGAATCTGAGTGAGATAGCCTCTCCACTCAACCAACTCCTGAAGAAACGGATTGACTGGAATTGGACGGATACGCACAGAACAGCATTTAACCTTCTGAAACAGAAGCTAGGTGAAGCAGCATCGCTTATATATTTTGGTATCATGAAACCTGTCACTCTAACGTGTGATGCATCTAAGGCCGGTCTAGGAGCCGCCCGTCTGCAAGAGAATCGGCCTGTGAGCTATGCCAGTCGCACGATGACAGACACAGAAACTCACTATTCGCAGATCGAGAAGGAGCTGTTGGCTGTTGTATTTGCCTGCCATAGGTTTTGAGATTAAATTCTCGGCAACAAACAGGTCACTGTAGAAACAGATCACCAACCACTAGTGTCCATAGTGAAGAAATCCTTGTCGGCTGCACCAGCCCGACTTCAAAGGATGATCATGAGACTTCAGAGCTTTGACATCAAGCTTGTGTACAAGAAAGGCAAGGATATGCTGCAGTGATAGAATTGAAAAAAAATTGGTGGGGGTACTCTGCATGAAGTGGTGCAATGTCAACGCGGGAGCCGCACTCCGCCGCAGGTCGATCGTACGGCAAGTCATCAAACTTTGTAATAATGATAACAATGATCATTTATTATTTGTATTTTATTAACTAAAGATTATTATTATTATTATTATTATTATGATATAACTAAAAGAGTATTATGATAATAATTAAAATAATTCTAAAGTGCTACTACTATATATTAAAACGATAAACCTAACAATAATTGAATAATAACATGGCAATAATAATAGTTCATAATAGTTATTATTTAGTGTTGCTGTTATTACCAGTAGGCAGCTGGTAGGTAGCAGCAGTAAATCTGATTTTTTATTATTAATACTACTAATATTACTACTAAAGCAGTAAGAAGTTAGAAGTTATTGTTGATTAGTGAAAAATAGTACAAATATTAATAACATACAAATAATAATAATAATAATTAAAAATAAGCACCACCACGAGATAAAAAAATGTTCATCATTCATATATTACATTTATATAGTAGATAAACAATAATAATATAAAAATAGCAATTTTTAATAAAATATGTATTGTTATTCATGATTAATAATTAACTATATAAATAATGTTTAAATAAAAATATTAGTATTTGATTTATTAGTACAACAACTGCTAAAGTAATAACATTTATTAAATTAATAATAAATGAAGTGATTAATTTATTATTATTATTATTATTATTATTATTATATAATATAAATCCGTATAATTTATTTTATTATTAATATTATTACTATAATTTATTGTTAGTAGTAGTAGTAAAACTTAGTAGCAGCTGAGTGAGACAAGCAACAACAACAGCTGATCTCATCATCTCATTCTCAACAACAACAACAACAACAGCAGTGAGTGAATGATTGACACACTGCTGGTGGAAATTTATCCAACTTTAATTTTACTACAAAAAAATGTTTACCTATTGCTTGATTTGGCAGTTAAAGTGAAATAACTAAACAAGGTTCTCCCATTGCTTGTTCTTTTCATGTTGATAGAAGTGAATGACTGAATGAACTAGCTACTTCTACTACTAAATTTTTTGCTAACTAACACCCGCGAATGACAAGGGAGCACACTGTTATTGGACAGCATTGTCTTGACTGACCAATAGTTAAACAGTAAATGTGTAACAGCGAGCCAATTTACATCCATTTGTTACTCACTACCATGGCAACAGAACTTTGATATCGGCATTGAACTATATATGTTTCAATGCCTCGCAATCGTGTTTCATAGCGTTGTTTGGATGCGTTTTTGTGTGCAACTTGGTGGGGGTACGTTTTGCCCAACCGTCCCCATTAAAATGTTGGTGAGGGGACGCCGTACCACCGCGTACCACCACAATTCTATCACTGATATGCTGATAGCTGATACTTTTTCCCATGCCTATCTCCCTGACTGTTCTGTGTCCGAACTTAAGGCAGATGACTGTGTTATAATCTCATCAGTTTCCATTACGGATTCCAAGTACTCCGAGCTGCAACGTATATGTGCCTCTGATAATGTCACTAGGAAGCTGATTGACTTTTGCAATGCCGGCTGGCCAAAGTCTGATTCAAACGTTGTTCCTCTGTTACGACCATTGTTTGCAATACGTGATAAAGTTGGACATGATGCTGGTGTCCTCTATAGAGGCACTCGCATTATTGTACCAGAAGCTTTACGAGATAACTACCTGTCTATACTCCATCAGGGGCACCAAGGAATAGAGTCTACCAGAAGGAGGACCCATGAGATTATGTACTGGTCGAACATGTCAGAGGATATAGAAATCTATATTCAGAACTGTGAACACTGTCAGAGGGCTAGAAACCACCAGCAGAAGACACCGGTTAACAATTACCCTATCCCCAGTCAACCATTTGCCATAGTGGCCACAGATTTCTTTGAGTGGCGCAGCAAAACTTACCTGGTTACTGTGGACTCCTTCTCCAGTTGGATTGAGGTAGACCTCCTCCCTACAGCGACCTCTGTGGCTGTTATCAACAAGCTGAAGGCCCATTTTGCTCGGTTTGGATCACCCTTACAGCTGATCCCAGACAATGGTCCTCAGTATTCATCCAACGAATTCAAACAATTCATGAATAGCTGGGACATAGACCACATTACAAGTGCACCCAGACATAGTCAGGCCAATGGCCTTGCAGAAAAAGCTGTGCAGACTGTAAAGAGATTGATGGAGAAAAAATTTCAGGAAGGGAGAGATATATACTTGGCATTGCTCAATCTAAGGAACACCCCAAAGAACGAACTCGGCTCTTCAGCACAGAGGAACCTTAGCAGAAGGGCTAGACCTCCTTTACCCATCTCGTGAGATCTTTTGAAACCTGTTGTTATAGACAATGAGAAAGTTCAACATCTGCTAGCCGAGAGTCGAAACAGACAGTCATCATATTCCAACAGGTGTAGGAAGCCTTTGGATGATCTGCAAGCTGGAGGCGTAGTCAGAGTGCAGGCTGATAAGGGCTATGGAGATCTATCAAAAGTTATAGCCCAGGGTCCAACACATAGTTCTTATATCATCAGGACTAGCAATGGAAACACACTCAGGAGAACACGAGAACAACTGCTCAAAGTTCCTTCAACCCCTACATCTGGTCTACAATCAATGCCAGACCCTGTTTTAACACATTCTGATATACCTGTGCCATCCCAGTCTACGACAGAAACTGCTGTGACTCATCCACAGTTAAATTCTCCTCCCCAGTTAAACACCCCAGCCAAAAGTCCTATTACCGCCTCACCAAATCCAAGACTAGCACACTCTACCAGAGGAAGTCCTACTCCAACCACACAAGGTCTGCCAAAGTCAACTCACTCTGGCAGAGTATCAGTCCACCCATCTACCAGACCAAACAATCCATTTGTTTACAATTAGAAAGTGGAAGATGTGATATTACTCAGTCTGACTGCCCTGACTAATATCCCCAAACCATTCCCACCACCCAACAGACATTAAATAGTGAACTTTTGTTATATAATTTGTGTTTTTATTTAGTTTAGTTTGTCATGTTGCTGTTGCTCATGATATGGACCGCAAAACTAGACCAGCTTATTAATCATTGTAACATAGGATTGTGTGCTCATGACAGTTATTTGGAGTTGCCCTCCTTTTTTATTTCATGTAAAGGCCCACCCACTGTAGAGAGGTGTGGCCTACGGCATATAAGTGAACACAAGCAATTTACTATTCATTCTGTTTTATGCTTGCATACAATACACCTCTAATCGACTCTACCATTCATCTTGATTACTGTAGACCAGTTCACAAGTCTCTATAGCTAATAAAGTATAGATTGCACCGAGTTAAAGTAATCAAGAGGCAAGATTTCATCAAGCATCAAGGAAATTAATAAGTTAACATATCAAGAAACAATAGAATCAAGGATTACATTCCAGTGTATGTACCAGGTTGCTCAAGACTTCTGGGTGGAAGCTTGATCTGTAGCAAAACTATTCTAGCGTTTTCGGCTTCTCCGACATAGAGCTCCAGCAGGGCATTACAATTCTGATTGGGTCAAGTCCCCAGTACAGTACTACCATAAGGCTACATCCAGGTCGTCCAGTTCACTCGCACCATTTTTTTTATTCTTTTATTGTTTCATTCTTATTTGTGTTGTAGACAGCCATCGTGACGGGTTTTATTACACTATGCTATGTTACCAATCCAATAAACAAAGACTAACCTATTAACATTCTCACTCACTTATAATCAACTCAATCACTTACATACACCATAAACTTGACAATATTACAAAAATAATAATAATAATAATAGTATATTATATATATAATAAATAAATATTATTAGTTATTATTAATAATTATTATTACACTACTTATTTTTATTATTATTAGTTAGTTAGTTAGTTATTAGTTACTTGGTAGTGTTATAGTGGGGCATACCTTTTATAACAGTCGCAGGATCAAATAGTCTATGGACGTCTTACAGCCCAAAACAATGAAGTAATGGTAACAATATGGCCAAATAATAATATAAACAGGGAAAGTGTGAGTTACTACTAATGGTGTGTATTTGACTCTGGTGTTCAAGAATGTATAATAGATAGTGTGCTTATACAAAGACTACAACAGGTTATAAAATAAAGATAATATAAAGTCTTACGACACCTGACCTCGGTCGCGACCGGCCCTTCCAAATCTGTGAAGGTTCTAGGTAGTGAAAGAGGATGACTGTCGGCCAAGCCTCTGTATTTATACTAGAGTAGATACCTCATTTGCTGACATTGTTGTTCCGTTTAGGGGCAGCCTGAGATCCTACAGTTGATACATTAGTCGTGTGGTACAGGAAAAATCACGACCAGTTCCTGTGCAACCTACAACAATTTGAACATTCGCATTAACAATTCCATTTATTGCATTTATCTATCACTGCATCCACGTTGTATGCGTTGCAACCAACAACTCAGTGTTTGTAACCTGGATGCCGAACTTGATGTTCTATTTTATTATTATTATATTTTGAGGCTACATTTTAGCACCGCCTTTTTTACATAAATACAATCGCTGAGCTCTTCACTAGTCAGTGTATTGGGGAAACTCAACTGGTTTATTCTGCTAAGAATATAATACAGCTCACACTCAATCAAGCTTATTACGTGAACCTTACAACAGATAGCTCTACTGCTCTAAGGACAACCAGCTCTGACGACCTCTTGGGTCTGGTAGCAACTAGTGTTGTCCGACGGGTAGCAGACAGAAGGCAGACTTGCCTGGCAGACACTAGCCGAACAGTGCTCTCCCTCCAGCAGGAATGCTGACGGGCAGACACTAGCAAGGCTGTTCTGACAGCAAGCTGTCTTGACAGACAGACGGCTCTACTTGTCTAGAGGTAGTGCAGGTGGCTACCGGGATAACTAGTGAGAGTTATAAAAAAATCCTGCACAGTATATGTGTACGTAGCCGTCTCTTGTGTTTTGTAAGTCCTTTGCAAATAAGTTGATGGCCTGATCTGGTACCAGCATATGTGGGGAAGTTCCACTCAGGATGCATGCATATTGCAATTGAGTTCGCCTCAAACCTAACCTCAATTTATGTCAGTGCCTGTGCTTTGTGGCTTGTTGAGTTCTATGAGTTCTGTGTTTCATGCTTTGGAATAACATGTTATTGTACAGTGAACTGGTTTCTTCTGAATACGATATAACAGTAGCTTTGAAGACACTGAACACTCATCAGTAACTACTTTCTTATTATTATTATTATTATTGTTATTATTATTATAATAATTAATTGAAAAGAAAAAAATAGAGTGCCTCCGTTAGACAGACAGTTTGTTAGCTAAGTAATAGTGTGTTAATTAATGTGTATAGCCAGAGGTGTTCTTCTGTACTGCATCAAGAACTGTTGTACCGCTGATCTTGGTAGTAGGTCAGATTTTCTTACAGCTTGCTTGAAATGAAAGACTGAACTAGTCTTTCTGCTGCTCCATTGGTTGCTGGATGATAAGGTGCTCCAGTCAAGTGGACGGTTCATCTTCTTCTGTACCAACATTCGAATTTTTCTGACGTAAAACTAGTTGCATTGTCAGTAACAATAACAAACTTGTGATGCTGCATACGCAGGAGTCAGTTCACCTCTGGCAGCGATTCTAGTTGTTATACTGTACAGGAAAATGGCACGACTTCCTGTGGACTACTTGAAACAAACATGAACAATCATAGTAGTGATTCTATTTAGTGCATTACTGTTGCCAACGTCCTGTGTAAATTATTATTAGTAACCTCGAAACCTTTTGCATGCTTCGCCTGATATCAATCTTCAAAGGCTACCCTTTTTTAAAACTGCGTACATGACATGCATACTGTACTCCTTTCTTTGTTTAGCCACTTTTATATCACAAAGGCTATTCTTATACGCATTTACATTGCCTTATATTAGCCACCCTTTTTTTGTATGAGCTATTAGGGCTACCTGTACCCAAATAAATGTTACATAACCTGTTATATAATTACAGCTGCTGAGCCTCTGGCTCCTCAGTGTAATCTCGGAGGCACAGCTGGTTTTTATTCCTAGAATAAATATACAGCATACTCTCACTCAAGCTCACTCACTCATGAATCTCTCTCATGCAGCATACAGACAAGACAGCTCTGTCACTCCAGAAGACGACTGCTTTATCGACCTGTTGGTCGGAAGCCTTGTGTTGTTGAGTGAGTGGGCAGACTTAACTGGCAGGCGCTGCTTATCAAGGCCTACCTTCAGCAGACAATGCTGAAGGGTAGGTTGTGGTACGGACGGTCTGCCAGCAAGCTTGCCGAACCAAGTAGACAACTCTGCCTACCTAGAGGTGGTGTGGGTGGCTACCAGAGTAATCGACAGCGTTACGGAAAAATCCTACACAATACACTTCTTTTTTTGGCGGTCCTGGAAAATTTCATCATAGGCCAAAGCCAGAGTATTGCGTCACTTTCAATCTAGAGACTCTTCATAAAGAAGGCTAGTTTGTGATTATTCTCTTTTGTTCCGATGTTTAAAGGCCAAACACAGAATAGGCTTCAGTGATACTCATCCTTCCTCTGAGGTGACTAATGAACATTACTGCATGGTGCTGGATCATCTCAAGGGACTCAATATCTTTGTGAAGTGTAGCATCCCATACTGTATTAGCTTACTCTAGTAATGGACAGCATAGACTTGTATAATCTAGCAGACGAAATTCTTTAGGGAATTCATGTAGGATGTGTCTGATGGAATCAATAGTTTTTGAGGCTTTTTCTTTCATCAGTATCATATGTTGGTTGAACTTTAGATCACATTGCATAATGACTCCCAGGTGCTTTGTAGTAGTGGTCCATTCCATACTTTTATCTGTTAGTTTGTACTAGGATTTGTACTTCTGGTCTGTGAAAAGCAATCACGTGACATTTGGTGTCATTGAAGAGCATTTTCCATTGTACAGGCCATTTGTGAACAGCGTCAATATTTGTCTGAAATTTGGCAACATCTGTGGTAACCTGTTGATATAGTAATGTGTCATCAGCATAAGGCTCTCACTGCAATCCACAGCTGATTATTTATGTATATCAAAAACAGTGTTGGGCCGAGCACTGAACCCTGGGAGTCCCCTGAGATCACCATCATATCTGAAGAAGCTTGTTCCTTGATGATGACTTTTTGTCTCCGGTCATTTAGGAAATTTTGAATCCAGTTTACCAAAGAGGATCTAGATCAGGAACTTCTCTGAGCTTCTGCATCAGTAAATTGTGGGAACTTTGTCTAAAGCCTTTTTAAAGTCAATACTAAAGCGTGTGTAGTTTTGGATGATTCAGCTGTCTTAACTAGCTCATAAAAGGTTGAGCACAACTGTGTCTCACAGGACATGTCTCTTCTCTGTCCATGTTGCCTGTTGTGGATAAATTCATTCAGTCAACTAGTGATGTATGATGTGTTCCAACATCTTACATGAAATACTAGCGAGATATTGTGATATTGTGATAGCGTGATAGTTGTTTGCTGCCTCCTTATCACCTCCTTTATGCATCAGTTTGACATATGCTAGTTTCCATTATTTAGGGAGTTTCCCTGCTTCTGTGCGAGCTTGGAATATATCTTTCAGGCCAAGTAGGTTTTTTATGGCATCAGGGTGTGTGTTTTTTTTCATTTGGAAGACCTTGGATCAGCTTGATTAGGCCATCAGTGGCAATCTCTATTACATCATCAATGGGTGTCTTCAATCACTTGATTCTTACTAGTTGTTGTTCTTGGCAGAACTGATCTTGGTCATACTGTTCAGGATCTTAGCACACTGCTGGTCGTCTTTGGTGGTATCGTTTCTATTTATGGTACGACTCATGTGGGGCTCACCATTTGACCTGAACTGTCTCAAGTGTTAGTGGAAAGGTTTTGAGTTGCCTTTTTATAGTGGTTTGCAGATTTTTCAACAAGGTGCCCTTTCTTCTCATGGCCACTCTCTTTTTTGCTGATTCGCCTCTCTGCGGAGTGTTTCAACAGGAAAACTTCTCATCAGTCTCTTGGTATCTTCTCTAGGTCTACTTCTGTTTTTGAATGAGTCTATGTGTCTTCTTGTCCATCCACTCTAGCCACTTTTCACTGTTTTTGCGGTAAGATTCTTGTGGGTATGTGTGCTTTTTTAGATTCAAATAGTTTCACCGACAATTTTTTTCCACATCTCATCAGCGTCTTGCGTCTCAGCTAGCTTGTATGTATTCCATGCATGGATTTGCGATATTGTTTTAGTTTAACTTAACTGTAGAGTTTGATAGTTCATGGTTGTAGCTTCAACTCTTTTAGCTTCCACTGATTTAGCTTAGCACATGATCATAAAATGATGACTCATGCCTGGAGATATGACATCGATGTTCTTAACAAAGTCTTCTGTGTTTGTACATATCAGGTCTAATGGGTTGCCATATATGCGTGTGGTGCTGCTGGACAAGTTTCTGTAATTTATTTTCCTGTACCATGTTAAGGAAATCAACATGAATTTGTCTGTGTTGGGTGTATGATAAAAAGTGCTCCATTCCTTTTCAGGTAGGTTCATTTCCCTTATAGGATAGTTCCGTGGTCTGGATAACTGCCAGTTGTATAATAGGAGCAGATCTGCATCATTGTGTCTGAGGACAAAATGGTTATCCTGGTTCCAGGTACCTTTTTGAGCACAAGGTGTCTATGAGAACCATTTAGGTACCTTTTGTGTGCACCAGGTGTTGATTATCCCAGTTGATTGTAGTGTTTTATATTGTATATGATTATGATTATTATCTATGTATTTATTGTTCAGTGGTTGTTTATACTGGGTTTGTACCACGGTTTTGATTGTTGGACTAACATATGTTCGTACAAAGAAGTAGTTATTGTTTTGAAGTGCAGGTTTTATTACATGTATATATAGCTATAGATATATACAATAAAAAATAAGACCATAAAATTTTGGTAAATATCCATTGATTACTTTAACAATCCATTTTAGTGAACGCACAGGCATTTCTGTTTCACTATTTATCTGTAAATATCAAGAGATTTGGGGTCTGATAGCCCATTAATATTTTGCTTTCCATTTATGTTGAGTTAAATTTTCAAAATAGATGTTATCCCAAGCTGGCTTTTGAATCTTTTTTAAACAGCTATTGACATCTAAAATGTTTGACATAGCGTACAGGAAATACACAGCACGGCGCTTGTAACATAGCAAACATTATAGCGATTCCATTTATATCATGTGTTAGCATCATTTATTATCATTATTATTTATAGCCTCAAACTTTTTACCTTCTTGTATAGTGTTAGCATATTCGAGGCTACAACTGTAGTACCGCCCTAATATTATGTAACTGTTTACATAAATACAGTTGCTATGCCTCTCACTAATCAGTGTATACCGAGAGGCATAGCTAGACAATTCTTTCTGAGAATAAAGATAGCTTACACTCACTCACGCTTTATACTTGAATACTGCGCAACTTACAGCTTACTACTCTATAAGGCAACCAGCTCTGACGACCTACTAGGTCCGGCAGAACTAGTGTTGACTGACGAGTGGTAGGCGAGAGGCAGACTTGCCTGGCAGACTCTTGCCTATCACGGCCTACCTTCTAGCAGACATGCAGAAGGGCGGACGCTGAGACAGCTGAGCTGACAGCAAGCTTGTCGGGATAGACAGACAACTCTGCTACCTAGAGGTGGTGCACGTGGGCTACCAGGATGACTAGTGATGTTACCACAAAATCCTGCACAATACATAACACGGCATGAAAATTGACAGCAAATGTTTTTTTATAAAGGAATCCATTTCATCATCTCGTTGGGACATATTTCCTGTGTGTTGAAAAGTAAGAGATGTTCCATCATCTAGTTCAGCCAGATTCAGCATGTGTTGTGTGGTGCAAAAGAGAATAGCTTGACAAGTGACCGGTTTGATTGATTTGCTCAGTATTATCATGTTCTCTTTGACCAATTTGTGATACGCGTGAGCTATCAAGTCTTTTAGATGTAGTGTTTTTGATGTTGTTGAGGTCATGTTGATCTAAAATGAAAATGATAAACTATAGTAAATGATAATAAATATCGAAGCAAAATGGTGATAATAATTAATAGGTTTTAGCTACCCTAATTATGAATAATATTAAAGGTAAGTAGGACTTTTGAGCTTTAAATATTGACATTGGATTGAAGCACGGTGATCCTGATGGTAAAATGTGAGTTTTTTATATTGATGCCATTTGTTTAGAAATGGCAGCGCTTCTAAAATTTCAAAACTAATTCAAAGTTTGAGTTGTCTACTCTTGGTTTTGGAGTGACCTCATGAAAATTAATACCTCGTGTACATATAGCGATTTCCTTAGCAATTGCGTGATGTTGCAATTTCTGTTTCCTGCAAAATCGCTAAGCAATCGCTAGCATTTTATTTGAGTTATCGCCAGGTTTTGATCGAGATCAAAAAATCGCTAGCGGATTCCTTGACCAGCCAATCACAACGTAAAAAAACTTTATCCTCGATTCCAATGGTGTCTCGTCATATTCAGCGCTCCGATCTATCAACGATCGTATAATAAATTGAAGGCTATGCTTGGTAACAGCGAGTTTGACCAGAGTCGCTGAAGAATGGGTAGTCGTGAAAAATTGCGCAAATAAGGGGAGAGACTTCTCCAATCGCTAAGCAGAATCGCTAGCACGATCGCTATGTGTACATGAAGCATAATACAGACAACCGAACAGACTTCCTCAATGATCTATTTATACCCGTTAGCTATGAGATCATCATGACCTTGGGATGACTGTTACAACAGAAAGAAAACTTCAACTCAGTTTCCAGTCATTCAAAGAATTAACTGCATTTTTTTGCAACTATACATTGCACTAAAATAAGGAAAGATGTCTTGTGAAATACATCAAATAATGCAAAAGTATGATGGTGGTCAGTCATTTTTCAGTTTTTCGTCATTTAGGTTGAGTCTAAAAATTACTGATTGTATAGTGGGCAGCCAGCGTATCCTTGCATGAAATTGCTATCTCTCCTGCCAAAACCATTTGCCATTATAGAAGTTTTTCTCTGATGAAAAATACTCATCATTACTAGCTGAGGGCACTTCCAGGTGCTTGAATCTATGATGTTTCGAATATACACTTTTTAAAAATGCGCTGACTGAAAACGACCAAAAGTATCGATGCTCATTTTTGGCTTTGAGCTACAGATAAAGTTGCACCTAATTTAACACTTGATTTTTTTCATCGGTAATTACCATTTTCATTTACTGTTAACAATAAATGATGCTCTTTTAGCAAAGAAATACATTGTTATTATAATTTTATTAATCAACAGAAAGGAGCCATAACTATTGAGTGTTTCATGTTTTATTAACTTTGCCAGTCAATAATAGTTCAAGATATTTGAAAAAATATTGAAATTTTTTTAGTGAAAACCTAATCTAAAAATGCCATTTTTGAAAACAACCATTTCCAAATACTTTCAAAATATCCATATTTGAACTGTCATTTGTTAAACGTCTGTAGCCCTTCCCCGTTTCCCCTCCCACCACCAAGCCGTTACGAAGCACCTTTAGTATTTTTTGTTACATGGTCTGTTTTTGTATTGAGACAAATATTCGAAGGCTTTTACAAGAAAAAGCTTTATACCATGTTGTTTTCTAATGTCTTCCTGTATCCCTTGCTTTCAGATTAAATAATTTTCAGAGTTGTTATAAGTTTCATATTTATAAAATGTATTAAGTTGTTAATTTTAGATATCATTGCATCATCAAATGATGCCCCAAAACACTAAATGAAATTTTTCATGAAAGAAATGACTAATTAGGAAATATATCAACATAATCTACGGCGCAAGGAGTTAATCAGAAGTTATTTAGCATTAAATTTATAAGAAATCGTTTACCTGCCTCAACTTCAAGCTAGTTTCTTAACTTGTTACACCGAATGTAAACAAGTGTTGTATACAAGCAATGGATTGCCATGCGAAGCGTAATATGATCAATAAATTTTTTCCTCCTGGTATATCCAAACTTTTGGAATTTGTTAAACACTGATGTGCTGTATTGTTGAGTGCACCTATTTGTGGTAAAGTCACGAATTTAGCAAAAATTTTTCTACATCAAACTTTGTTTCATTTTTTCTGATTCATAACAAATGTCTCATTTTAACAAAAGGCTTTTAATATTAGGGATAAGGATTCTCTCTTTTCTCGATTATACTTCTTTCCATATTAATTTATGATCTTTTTTTGTTTCATGGTTGGTGAAGCCAATGGTTCAATTTGCAGCAACTTGACTTGGTTATTACTGTATGATACACTCAGATGCTAAAGAGCTCTTCGGTATTGAATAATATATGGTGTGTTTGAGAGTGAAAAGAAAAACCCCAACTATTTAAAACATTGTTATTTAAAAATATCCCATTTATCTAAAATATCAGTGATCTATTATAATGAGTAACTCTAGCGCAACAGCCATGATTAATTACCAATTTCGAGAATTGGACAACCTTTTAGTTTGATTGTTTTTTTATAAAACAAACATTGACCTCTATCTCATTAATATCTTAACAAAATTTTTGATTGCAGCTGCATTCAATATTCTAGGACGGTTCTTGCGGCTCACATAACAGTTAATGAATATTAAGGAAATTATACATCATTTTGCTTTTTTTTTTTTTAAATTTTTCAAGTGTGTGAGATGCAAACCACAGAGACAACCTTTCAACTGATACTTACAGTGGTTTAGAAGCAAGCAATACCTTTAAAAGATGAACACTACAACAAAGCAATAATTTTTTTTATAGCCTACCATCTATACCGGGAGTAGGGCATTAATAATGTGTTAAATCTACGAAACAACTATTTTGGGGCTACAGTGTTTATATAGAGAAGTGGTCTGTTCAATTGCCTCAATCTAAATTAAAGAGAATACAGCATGGCAATAATAAAACATATGATCCATATTAGCCCAATGAGGTAGATGTTTAAGCAAATATCCCAAAAGTTTACCATATTTAAGAATGGGAAGGGTTTAATCAGTGTCTAGTGAACTTGTAACTTCTGGAGAAAACTCAAAGGCCTACTTTCACCTTAATGTCGTTATGTAACGCTCTATTATAATTACTTTTGATATAATATTATTACGAATTTCTTTCGTGAACATCAGAAAAGTGTTGTAACATTTATTTAGTCTGTTCTGGTATAAATAAATTTTTGCTGTTAACTGCCATCTAAAAATGAATGTAGTTGAAGTATTAATACGTGTCCAATCAGGGGCAGAATTTTGACTGGTGGTACGATATAAACTCAAACTTCTGTTATTTGTGCTAAAGTTGGCAGTAGGTCAAGCTGTGCACTATGCTTTAAAGGCTTGTTCATCTCTCAGGTCTAACTTTAGGTCTTTGCACTCACTCTACTACATATAGTTAAATCTGCGTCTCATAGTAGAAAGCTGCCTTAACACACACAACATTCCGACTATTGCGAAATACATTGAGCAGCTATGCCAAAACCACTACCAAACCATACTAGTCAACAATGACCATCCTCATCACAAAAACATTGTGAAGAATACCAACCGTCAAATAAGAGTGTCATCGGCAGTGAGAATGCCTCCCTGTAGGACTGAGAAGTTAGAGAGAAGTTTCTTTTTCAAATATGCTAATTGCTAGTGAACAGTACTTTTTAATTTTCTCTTTTATTTGTTTTTGTATTGTAACACATTTTCACGATTATTTTCGCTCCAGGGCATCAAACTTTCTGATATATGGAGAAAAAAATAAAGCCTATTCAATCCATTCGTTCAGCCAGGCAGGTCTATTGGTTGTACAAGTTGCCTTTTAAATTGACTGAGCCAGTTTATGTTGTTTATATTACTGCTGCTAGAAGGTGGTGAACACTTATACAACAAGTCAAGTTTCAACTTTAAAATAAGAGTTTATTCTAAATCAATGGGCTTGTTTTCTGTCCATTTACAGACATTTAACCGGCGTGTTATCGGTCCCTTCATAGATAATCAAACGGGCTTGCTACGATCCATTTACGGACATTCAGTTGGACCTGCCTTTGATCCATTGGCGCGCACTAGGCTATCGGCTCCGCATATAGTTGACTAGTGCATTGGGCATAATTTTATTTCAACCTGACCTCATAGTTCCTGTAAGCAATGTCCACCTCCGGCATAGCAACAGTGCTTAAATCTCATTCACTAATGTCCCTGGTCTAATGGTCTACTTTCCCTGCACCACTTCACTCCAATAATGTGATATTCCCTAATTGATGATTTTATACGTCTGGCGTTTAGTGGTTTTACACGTACTACCTGGCTAAACTGGGAATGATTAAATTCCATTACTTATTTTGCGCAATACTCCCCTAATCAGTGTAAATGATCATTTGTCGAATGTTATGTATATACTGCATATTTGTATCTCACACGCCTGAAGTCAAACATTTACTGCTAACAGATGAGTGGAGGAAGGGGTGAGCTGAAGAAACACACGGATATAGTTCAATCAAAGATCAGATCTAACATTACAATCAATAGCTATCATCGGTGCATAGAAGAGCTCATTCACAACTCATTAGACTCCTCAGCCTCTTGTGTTGTCATCAGAGTCAATGTCACTTCTGGGTTTGTGCTTGTTGTCGACAATGGATGTGGTATTACTGAGAAGTCTATGAGAGTGGTAGGTGAGAGGTAAGCGTTGACTTGTATATTAGTGTATTTATGAGCCATTCAGCGGATACTTACGTTACTAGACCTCTTCGCTAGATAGTATTGTGGTGAAGCAGTGGTTCAAACCCCATTCAGTTTTGTTGTTTTTTGCTGTAGCGGTAAGTAAAGGCGTTGCCGTCATTCCTCGTCGTCAAACATTCAACCTGCCAAACTATCATGGACACAAATACCCAATAGCCAATGAATGGCAACTAGTCATTTTGTGCGAGCCTGTTGTTGCATTGATAGAAACAGAAGTACCAATGTTTGACTCGCTGTTTAATTTATTGCCCAATCACAGAGCAGAGATTTTTAACAAAGGTCATCGGTCATTGTTGAAGGTCAACAGCTCCATCGTCAGCATACCCATGTGTACATTTAATTGATTCGTCAATTCCTTGGAAAAACCGCTAGTGTGGCCGGATCTGGGGCTAATTGACTGTTTGTAAATAACTTACCTAACTGGTAGACTGTATATTGTGGGAGATTTTTGTGATTAGACTGACCATAAGCCCCACCCTCTTCCATCCTTTGCCTCAAATCCCCCCTACACCCCTTTCGCAGAATCCTAGTGTAACTTTTATATGGACCCGGGATCCCCCCTTTAGGTTATATATAAGCTATCCCGGGTTAAGGAAGTCAGCTATATCGGGTTTTATACCGGGTTTACTTTAACCCTGTATCCATCATATAATGGATAGAGGGCCTATCCAAGGCCAGTATCCTGACTTAATTAGCAGGAAATACCAGAAAGTGATAGCCTGAGAGCCAGAATATCAACTACCCACCTATAGATGAGAGAGAGAGAGTCTGGATTACGGAAGAACTGAATTATGTGGAGAGCTGGCTTCCCCCTACCTGTAATTGGATGACATCACCCCAGGGAGCTGGACCGTGTGGAGATTATGTGATTGGTAGTTCGTGTTTTTATTGTATTGTTGTTTTATGTGATTATATTATGTGCGTTGTTTGTTATATTATCTGTGATTGGCTCATCCCTAATAAGGGAATAAGTGTTCCTGGTTTCTCCTATAAAAGGAGACGCTGTGCATTGTGAGAAATAGAACTCTTGTGAATCTTGTATAGTACACTTATTATATTGATAAATACATTCGTGGAATAAAGTATTTTATCTCTAACATCTGTGTAGTTTGTCTGGGTCATGGACCCCGGGGAGTTGTTAACGTCTACATTCGGGATGGGCCTGGGTGTGTGAGGTAGTGGAGTGTGCGCAAGTAGTACACATGGAGAGTTGGCTATTGTGTCTGTAGTAGAGAGTGGAAATCTACTACAATATATCTAGCATTACTAGTATACAAGTATATATATTATATATACTATAGTACTAGTATACAAGTATATATATTATATATACTATAGTACTAGTATACAAGTATGTATATTATATATACTATAGTACTAGTATACAAGTATATATATTATATATACTATAGTACTAGTATACAAGTATATATTATATATACTATAGCGCTAGTATACAAGTATATATTATATATACTATAGTACTAGTATACAAATACAATATTACAGATATGCATCGAGTAAATGCTCTCCGCCGTGTACAAAGACTGCTTATGGTTACAGAGGGGAGACCTTAGCAAGTATAGCATTCCTCTCTGAAAAACTGGAGATCATTTCACAGTGTGGGATCGCCCCCACCCTGTGTAAGACTCACTCCAATGGACGCTGTAAGCAAGTCTATTTTGCATCCAATTTATCGGCTCCCTTATTTCCCGTCCCAGTTTTTCATGCTCAATTTTCCACTTTCTCTGGCTTCACCAGCTGCTTGTTTGGCTCTACTTCAGATTTTCTGGGGTTTCCATTCTCTTGTGTTATTATTGAAGGGACCCTGAGCACGGTACCCCAACACAGACCTACTTCAGGTACCACTGTGTCAGTGACCAAGCTCTTCCACCACTCTTGTCTCCAGCAATCTGCCAAGAGTTCTACTAAACACATGACAGAAGTTGTGACTCGAGTGCAGGAGTTATCTATCATCCACTGTTCTCGCGTCGCCTTCACACTCAAGGATGAACGAAATGGGAAAGTGTTGGTGAACACGTCTCGTACCAAGACTATCAAGGGTTTGTGTTACCTATGTATATGTCACCAAATATTATATATCTGTGTGCTTGTAAGAGTGGCCTGACTGTCTGTTTGGGGTTGTCTCTCTACTCCATAGAAGTATGTTTATCTGTCTCCATTTCCTGCTGTTTGGGTGGCTATTACGCCATTGAGATTTTAATAAATTTAGACCTATGGGACGTGATTGACAACTTTTATTTTTTTTCTGTTGAGTGTTGTGTTAAGTTTATTAGCAAAAATTCCCTTTAATTGTCAGCGGTGGTTTGTGATTTCAATTCAAGGATTGGAGGCCTTGGGACACTGAGTAGCTGGTGGGAGAAAATGTATTAGGAGTGCATTAGAAATGGAATAAAATTTATTCTTGCCTTCTTCTGGTGCTTGAGTATTTTTTTTCATCTTTTTATTTATCTTTTTTATTTTGTGCCCATGAGGGCAGTGGCAGAGGTGGTGGGTAACGAGGGGACTGGCAGAGGTGGTGGGTAACGAGGGGACTGACAGAGGTGGTGGGTAACGAGTGGTGTGACAGAGGTGGTAGGTAACGAGGGGAGTGACAGAGGTGGTGGGTAACGAGGGCAGTGACAGAGGTGGTGGGTAACGAGGGTAGTGACAGAGGTGAAGGGTAACGAGGGGAGTGACAGAGGTGGTGGGTAACGAGGGTAGTGGCAGAGGTGGTGGGTAACTAGGGGAGTGACAGAGGTGGTGGGTAACTAGGGGAGTGACAGAGGTGGTGGGTAACGAGGGGAGTGACAGAGGTGGTGGGTAACGAGGGCAGTGACAGAGATGGTGGGTAACGAGGGCAGTGACAGAGATGGTGGGTAACGAGGGGAGTGACAGAGGTGGTGGGTAACGAGGGCAGTGACAGAGGTGGTGGGTAACGAGGGCAGTGACAGAGGTGGTGGGTAACGAGGGGAGTGACAGAGGTGGTGGGTAACGAGGGTAGTGACAGAGGTGGTGGGTAACGAGGGTAGTGACAGAGGTGGTGGGTAACGAGGGCAGTGACAGAGGTGGTGGGTAACGAGGGCAGTGACAGAGGTGGTGGGTAATGAGGGCAGTGACAGAGGTGGTGGGTAATGAGGGCAGTGACAGAGGTGGTGGGTAACGAGGGTAGTGACAAAGGTGGTGGGTAACAAGGTGAGTGACAGAGGTGGTAGGTAACAAGGTGAGTGACAGAGGTGGTGGGTAACGAGGGGAGTGACAGAGATGGTGGGTAACGAGGTGAGTGACAGAGGTGGTGGGTAACGAGGGGAGTGACAGAGATGGTGGGTAACGAGGGGAGTGACAGAGGTGGTGGGTAACGAGGGGAGTGACAGAGGTGGTGGGTAACGAGGGGAGTGACAGAAGTGGTGGGTAACGAGGGTAGTGACAGAGGTGGTGGGTAACGAGGGCAGTGACAGAGGTGGTGGGTAACGAGTGGTGTGACAGAGGTGGTAGGTAACGAGGGGAGTGACAGAGGTGGTGGGTAACGAGGGCAGTGACAGAGGTGGTGGGTAATAAGGGCAGTGACAGAGGTGGTGGGTAACGAGGGTAGTGACAGAGGTGAAGGGTAACGAGGGGAGTGACAGAGGTGGAGGGTAACGAGGGTAGTGGCAGAGGTGGTGGGTAACTAGGGGAGTGACAGAGGTGGTGGGTAACTAGGGGAGTGACAGAGGTGGTGGGTAACGAGTGGTGTGACAGAGGTGGTGGGTAACTAGGGGAGTGACAGAGGTGGTGGGTAACGAGGGGAGTGACAGAGGTGGTGGGTAACGAGGGTAGTGACAGAGGTGGAGGGTAACGAGGGTAGTGGCAGAGGTGGTGGGTAACGAGGGCAGTGACAGAGGTGGTGGGTAATGAGGGCAGTGACAGAGGTGGTGGGTAACGAGGGTAGTGACAGAGGTGAAGGGTAACGAGGGGAGTGACAGAGGTGGAGGGTAACGAGGGTAGTGGCAGAGGTGGTGGGTAACTAGGGGAGTGACAGAGGTGGTGGGTAACTAGGGGAGTGACAGAGGTGGTGGGTAACGAGTGGTGTGACAGAGGTGGTGGGTAACTAGGGGAGTGACAGAGGTGGTGGGTAACGAGGGGAGTGGCAGAGGTGGTGGGTAACGAGGGGAGTGACAGAGGTGGTGGGTAACAAGGGCAGTTACAGAGGTGGTGGGTAACGAGGGGAGTGACAGAGGTGAAGGGTAACGAGGGGAGTGACAGAGGTGGAGGGTAACGAGGGTAGTGGCAGAGGTGGTGGGTAACTAGGGGAGTGACAGAGGTGGTGGGTAACTAGGGGAGTGACAGAGGTGGTGGGTAACGAGGGTAGTGACAGAGGTGGTGGGTAACGAGGGTAGTGACAGAGGTGGTGGGTAACGAGGGGAGTGACAGAGGTGGTGGGTAACGAGTGGTGTGACAGAGGTGGTGGGTAACGAGGGCAGTGACAGAGGTGGTGGGTAACGAGGGCAGTGACAGAGATGGTGGGTAACGAGGTAGTGGCAGAGGTGGTAGGTAACGAGGCTAGTTTTGAGGCTGGACCTCGGCTGTTATAAATAGCCATCATCTATCTGGCTACTGAGTCTACATTTGGAGTTGCTCGCTCTATGAATATATTGGCTGCAATAAGAAAACACTTCATATTGGCCCAGGAGTGGTTTACTCCTTTTGGTAAAGCAAACTGGTTTTTTCAGCTTGACAAATAGACGTCAACCACTGCAAATGGATAGATTTTAGGTGGAGTTTAGGGGAGGAAGGATGACCGCAGTCTTGTTGCTAACAGCAATAAGTGTTATAGCGAATGTACATGTGTGTATGTGTATATTTACTAGCTAGTATGTAACGTATAGATGTGCTGTTATAGACTCAGTCACTTCAGTATTTGGACTGGATTACTGCCGTAGACTGAGGCCCATCAGTGGTACACACGACCAGCTGCAAGTAAACGGAGTGATCAGTGCACTGGCCTATCCTTCCCACAAGATTCGGCTCATCTCACTCAACAAACGAATCCTTCGACATAACAAACTACATCAGGCTGTAGACAGAGAACTCAACAATTCTCTCATAAACATAGTCAGCAGTCAGCCATCTCCGTACCAAGGTTTGCTGACAACTAGAGTACTTGCACTTGTCGTGGCATTGATCCTTTGTTGTGTTGTTCTACTCTAGCTGTGTGAATGAGTTTACAATAGCCCAAGTTTGTGATTTGTGTGTGCATTTGAGCACCCTTTGATGTGTAGCCTAAGTGATATATATACTTCAAAGCCTGTGCTCCATACTTCAATACATACAATTCGTTCTGTTATTTTGGTTAGGTGGTAAAAAAGCAGCACCCCAGAGACGTAAATTTCTTTACGTAATTACTCTGCGGTGTGACCCCACCCTCTATGATGTTATGAATGCTGCCGACAGGACGACAGTGGAGTTTGAGGCCTGGCAGCGAATGATTGATTCCGTCACCAAACTAGTGCGGCGGTTTTTGTTTATCAACAATTTAAATAAAGGTGATTTATATATTTGTGTTATGTAATATATTGTGTTATGTAATGTACTGTGTTATGTAATATATTGTGTTATGTAATACATTGTGTTATGTAATATATTGTGTTATGTAATATATTGTGTTATGTAATATATTGTGTTATGTAATACATTGTGTTATGTAACATACTGTGTTATGTAATATATTGTGTTATGTAATATATTGTGTTATGTAATATATTGTGTTATGTAATATATTGTGTTATGTAATATATTGTGTTATGTAATATACTGTGTTATGTAATATATTGTGTTATGTAATATATTGTGGTATGTAATATATTACATGTATAGTACAAGTAACTGTATATCTCTCACTCGTGTAGTTACTGCTATATATGAAAGCGCTGTGCTGATGTGTAGGAGTTGGAGAATTGATGGGATGTGACTCATTGACCAACCCGCTGCTGATGCTGTCATCATCCAGTGTTGGCAGCAAGAGGCTCTCTGAGGAGGTGGTTTTGTATGGGTCTGATGTGGAGGTGCCTGAGAGACTTGGTGTAAAGAGAGGTTGCATAGAAGAAGTACCTGCGTGAGTGGTTAGTTCTGTGACATAACGTTTTGTTTGTTTGTTAGTCAATCGTAATAACTCCATGTTGTCATCTTACGTTGTAGGAGCTCCGCTAAGGTGAGGAAACAAAAGGACAGATTTAAAGCAGAGCTTTCTATAGACAGTTCGTTGTCGGTGGTTGCCGAGGGTTTGTTAGACACTGCAATGCCTTCACTGATTGGTCCACCTGGGGCAATCCCTTCACTGATTGGTCCACCTGGTGCAATGCCTTCACTGATTGGTCCACCTGGTGCAATGCCTTCACCGATTGGTCCACCTGGTGCAACAACTTGTGTGTCTCCTGGCGTGCTCACCGCTGATTATTTTGTCTCTCAGTGGATCCTCTCTCATTTTCAAGCAAATCAACCACATTTCACCCCCTCCAGTTGCAACTGTCAGTTGTCACACTCTCTAGGGGCAGGATTTAGTGACTACAATAAAACCTTTTGTCAACGCAATAATTTAGGATCACTTGCCAGGCAGTGGTCACCCAAAGTAGGACAGGTTAGTCACAGACCCATGTGTACATCAAGCTCTGGCAGCATAGATAACAGTTGTGGTCGAGACGCCTCACCTGGACACAGCTCTTCCATTAGACGTCCCTTCAATCGGATCTCACGCAATATATTGGGTGGCCATAGCAAGCATGAGCGCAGCTTGTCTCCTGTACCCGCGTACAGATCCGCGGAGAGGCTTTCTTGGAGCGCCCCTCAACCTTATCGTTCTAGCCTTGAGTACTACCTAACATGTTTGAGCCCAGCGCAGACGCACCTCCCAGAAGGGAAGACAACTACTACACACAACAATGAAAACTGTCTCTTATCGACCCACCGCACACCCAAGTCTGAGGGGGCTCTTCCCTCTTATGTTACTCCTGTCAGACGAGACACTCGGTATGAGCTTGTCAGTAATCCATCTGACTTCTTGTCACTCACTCCAGATTTACAGCAAATATTTGCTCATATGAATTGACTGTTGTTGTTTTGTTGTTTTTGTTGTTACTGTTGACTGATATAGTGATTAAACGGATGAATGATGTTTGTTGTAAGGTTGCATATTTATTTATAATATATTGTTAGTGAATGTAGAAAAATATGGTGACAGGAATATATGAGCGATATGTGTGACTAATGCTGCATTTCTCCGGCTTCTCTCCAAGTGCTTGTTAGACCCAATTAAACACGTTGTAGATAACTCCATTCGCCAATTCGCATTCGCCAATTCAAATCACGGTTCAAAAATAGTAACAGAAAATAGTACGAAGAAGCGCAAGGTTTCACAGCTAATCGAGTTCATTCTGTCGGCCAAGGTGGTTAAACCTCATCTTCATCAGAATCTTCATCCGTATATTCAGACTCATCGGACTCCTGCTCATCGTCTTTGACAGGGGAGGGGGGCCTCATTTCTACAACCAAGTAACAGTTTTGTAGCTCACACGAAAAACTGTAATCCTCTATCAAAGCAATCTTATTTTATGTAAACATTACTTTAATTTTTCTCAACCAGTTCAAACAAACACGTTAACGTGTTAGCAGACGTTATCTCACCAACAATCTTGCCGTAGTTCTGAGCTCCCAAGGGTAGTCCAGTGGAAGAGAACTCATTCTTTCTCACTGTCGTCATCGTTCCTCTGAATTTTTCAACACTAGCAGCCTTTGTGACTGCCTTGAGAATGCTAGACTTGGCTGATGCCAACCTAGACATACCAACACAACACTTAGCATGTAACAAACGCACACGCAGGTAATTATTAGGCTGAAGAAGATGGAAGAATAGATAGCCAGAAGTAGACTAACAGAAGTCACTCTCGGCCTACTTCTGCTCACCTCGTGCGTGGAATGAGGTTCTTTTTGCCGGCTATTTCCGTCATCTGTAGCTCCTCATTGACCAGCTCTACATCCTCCAGAGTGTTCAGCTGTGACTGCTTCGACTTGTCAGCGTACTGCAGGTCCACAGTACTGGCAGCGGGAGTTATCCTACCACGACCTGCAAGAGCGCAATAGGACATAGAGATATAATGTGTATACACATTCAATGTACTCAAAGGTACTTATAGACTTGAAACATGCATAGACATATGGCAGACATAGTTATACATCCTAGGTATGCTATATGTAAACATATAGCATACCTAGACATATGTAGTCATGGAGCACACATATACATTTGATATAAATAGCCAATAATGTATGTTTACCAAGGCTAATAGTGGAGGCCCTCATTACTTCATCGCCATCTAATGATTCCAAATCGTCTTCTTCTGGTTGCAGACACTCAAACCGAGACATCAGATTGACCTGTGGGTACAGATATATATGCACACAGAGATATATAAGTCTAACGAGATATGAATGTCTACACTCTATTTGACATTCTATAATGAATAATTGCGAGGGAGGTTACTGACCTTGAGAAAACCAATTTGACGGGGGAAAGTTATGACATCCAAAATGATCATGACGATTAACAAAACTAAAACCAAACAACCCGTTAGAATACTGTATGAGGCGCCGCCTTCTACATCATATGTGTCCTTCGTAAAGTCTGTCTCTATAGCTAGTACATCTGCAACATTATTATAGGCTAGCGTAGTTAGTAGATAGATAGTATATTGTTACTATATAGTTCAGTAGTCTTACACAACTAGTTGATAGAACACAGAGTGAGTACGCAGTTCATACCTCCACAGTTAGGAATGGCCACCGACCATTTACCATACTTATTACAAGCAGCTACCCTCCACAAGCTGCCGTCAGGAAAGAAGAAACCCGGGTGGCAGGTAAAGTTGACTACGGTAGGAAACCAGTTGTCTTGAGTGCTGATGTTGGCCCTTGATATGTTAGCAACAGGGGGACATAACTTCGCTATAACAAATATGTATAGCAAAACCATAACAAACAGAGTGGAGAGAGTGCGAGTAGAAACATGATGTACCAGAAAGCTTTGAGATTACCAAAGTCATATTGCAGAGTTTAGTGATTTCTGTTAGTTAGTATAGTTTGGTGGGTTTGATGGATAGATGGGTGGGTGGATGGATGGATGGATAGATGGAGGAATGGATGGATGGGTGGGTGGATGGGTGGATAGGTGGATAGATGGAGGAATGGACGGATGGGTGGGTGGGTGGATAAGTGGATAGACGGATAGATAAAAAACAATACAAGTTTGCACGCAGCACATACATGGTAATTTATTTTGGCTCGAATAGTGGCGCACTTTGTGTTATTTCCAAATAAAAAATAGTTTAGGAGGTTACTTAGTAGAGGTGAGAGACTACAATATTTTTTGACTGTAGAGTAGCAGTTCTACCAACCTTGACAGTCAAAAGGGACGTAGTTCCATGTCTCATTACCAAGGCACTCAGAGAACTTCTCAATACTGCTATCGTTATATTCATGTCCTTCCTTGCAGGCAATCTTCACTTTGTCTCCCACAAAGCGGCTGTCTGGAGTGACTATCACATTGTCCAAGCCGTGCTCTACTGTGATGTCATTACACTGTTTAGCTAGAAATCACAGCAAACGATGATCATCCGGACTATAACAGAACGACACAAAATATAGTTTAACATTTTCCACCATTCACTGTACTCACGATCACATCTCCAGTGTGTCACCCCAGAGGAGTCTTCCCAGTCTCCATTGTTGTTACATGTGACAGAGACAACAGGTTGCAGTATGTCACCATTGAAGAAGTATCCAGTGTCACAGGTAAAAACTACGATACTTCCTTTGGCTGTGGCTAGACTATCCCCAATTGAGTTGTTGGCAATCGGCTGCACGCATTGGATGGCTGAAAAACGGAAACAAGGGATGAGTGAGAATTGGTAATCTTTCACTGGAACAGCGGCGAGTAAAAGGAACAATAGATGATGCCAAAGAGAGAGGAAAGCTCAAACTGTGAGACCTATTGGAGAGGTTAGACTTACGGATGCACCCAACGGCAGAGCCATCCCAGAAGTCCCAAGTTTTGTTGGCTAGGCAGGTGACTGTCAGTGACTGCGATACATCGACTCCCGGTATCCTGTAGTAGCTGCTGTTGGTGCAAGTCATAGTCACTACATCCTGGTACTGATTGCCGGTTGATGAGAGAGATGCATCAGTTGGTAGTACTGGACAATTCACTTCTGCAATGTCAACCTTTTTGTATAGTAAGTGGTAAGTCTATCCAATACAGTAAGTTGCAACAGAGGTAAGTCACAAAATAACTTACTCGTACAATCAGGTATGACTGACCAAGTGCCGTCTGCATTGCACTCGGAGGTTGAGGTTGGAGGGGGATTTGTTATGTCAAATTCATAGCCTGTGTTACACGAGTATTCGACGACTGTGCCTACCGAACTTGTGGGCGGATTGGTAGCAGGAGTAGCATGGGTATAGGTTGGTAGTGTGCCACATTGACCTGCAGCAGAGTGTCCCTTAGTACATATGGTACATGCACTACACATACTACATGCACTACATATACTGCATGCACTACATATACTACATGCACTACATATACTACCTACACTTTTTACTCCAGCTGATAATGTGTTACCTACCATCTTAGATGGAATCTCAGTTAAAATGCTGAAGCAAACCATCCCATTCACAAATCTATTTTAATCAACATGCTTAACAGAAGTTTGATTGACGGTACTTTCCCAATAACTTGGGAAACCGCGAGAGTAATTCCCATTTTTTAAAAATGGTGACATAGCTAATCCATCTTACTACCGTCCAATTTTAATTTTACCAGTTTTGTCCAAAATGTTTGAAAAACACGTTAGCAAGTGCCTCAAATCCCATTTGAATCACAGCAATTTTTGGCACAATGTACAAACTGGATTCCGGAAGGGAATGTGTTGATACTGTTCACAAAATAGTTGCAGAGCGCACAAGATCAAATTGAAAAATGAGATTGCTCTTCTACCATTTTGGATTTTGAAAAAGCTTTCGATTGCGTGGACCATAAGACTCTTTTTCTAAAACTTACCAATTATGGTATAAATGGAACAGCTTTTCTACTATCAAATCATTTTTAAAGGAACGATATCTACTGGCAAAAATAGGAGACGACGTTTCACAAACTTTACCTGTCCATCCATATTGGTGTCCCTCAGGGATCAATTTTAGCACCAACCCTTTTTGTTTTATATATCGACGATTTACTGAAGTTATCTTTAACATCTAAACCTTTAGCTTATGCTGATGACACTATCTTTTTATCATCACGCAGTAACATCACCACATTAAACTATAATTGCAATGACGATTTGAAAAAATTCCCAAAATTGTGTGTTGAAAATAGAATGGATATCAATACTAATAAATCACAATTTCTTTTGTTTAATCATCATAATAGTTTACAAAGTTGTCTTATCTCTTTTGAAGAAAAAACTTAGCACGCCAAAACAAAACGAAACTTTTGGGTTTTATAATAAATGTTAGACTCACTTGGGATGACCATATCTTGGGAACTGAAATCAAACTTTGGAAAAACAAAACCTCCTGCAGCCATCACGAAACTACCTTACTAACAAATCAGCGAAAACATTTTCACTATCACTTTATATTCCGTCATTTGGTTTGTGGCATGGTTATTTTTCACAATCTATCTCCGAAATATCTGTCAAATTCATTTTCATTAAAAAAAGAGCTTTCTGATTAATAGCAAATGTTCATAATATTCCTCTTTCGTTAATTAGAACAAATGACATCGCCACTTCAATTCAACTGTTACCATTACCAAAATTGGCTCAATATTTTACGGCAATCACTGGTTTTAAAACTTCACTAACATTTTTCCTAACTTTAACTCTGTTGATTTTATCACTAGGCAAAACTGCAATTTTAATTTTCGTAACTGCAAGAAACTTTATGCCAACACACAAGCTGCAATAGAAACATATGTATCTGCCACATTCAACCAACTGCCTACTTCTCTGAGAATCTCACAAACCCTGTCTGTTTTCAAATCAAACTTATTTGAATATCTTTTAAATACCCATGGATAATTATTTTTAATAACCTGTGATTGAGTAAACTTCTTTTTTTCTGTGTTTTTGTTTTTCCTTTTCTTCTAGCTATGGCACTTTTCGAAAAACATTTTTATAAAATGATATTGATGCCAATAAAGTATTATATATATTAGATATATACACTACACATATTACATACACCACGCATACTACATACACCACACATACTACATACACTACACATACTACATACACCACACATACTACATACACCACACATACTACATACACTACACATACTACATACACCACACATACTACATACACTACACATACTACATACACCACACATACTACATACACCACACATACTACATACACTACACATACTACATACACCACACATACTACATACACTACACATACTACATACACCACACATACTACATACACTACACATACTACATACACCACACATACTACATACACCACACATACTACATACACCACACATACTACATACACCACACATACTACATACACCACACATACTGCATACACCACACATACTACATACACTACACATACTACATACACTACACATACTACATACACCACACATACTACATACACTACACATACTACATACACCACACATACTACATACACTACACATACTACATACACCACACATACTACATACACCACACATACTACATACACTACACATACTACATACACCACACATACTACATACACTACACATACTACATACACTACACATACTACATACACCACACATACTACATACACTACACATACTACATACACCACACATACTACATACACCACACATACTACATACACCACACATACTACATACACTACACATACTACATACTACATACACCACACACTTACCAATTGTAGAGGTTATCTGCGCGGAGAGTAAAAACAAGACAATCCCAAGTTGTGCCATAACATTTAAAGTGAAGCACAAAACATGGCTGCCATTAAGGAGACGGCTATGATGAAATATTATGAAGAAGAGATCGATAGGATAGAAATAATAAAACAATAGATCTATCATTGTATATGTACACAGAGGGACGGCTATTGTGTGTACAACAATGCGTCGCCATAGCATCTCATCAATAACTCATCAATAACTCATCTTTGTACGTAAGTATGTGAGGTGAGAGACAATCGATATCTAAACAATAGTTGACCATCGCATACATCTATGTACACCTAATGTATATGTCTATGGCCATAAACACAGGCTCAGCGACTGTATCTCCACAATATAAGTCTATGGCCAGATGTATTTTATCATTGCACAATGAGAAAATTTACATATCGTTTCAAGCCATTCTATCACTTGTACAAAATATGCAGATTGTATGTCAGAATTGTCTCCTCTTGCATTGCTGCTGAGTATTCCAGACTAGTCGACTTCATCCGAACCCACCAGAAACCAAACGATACCGTCTCCTTCAATGTCACAATCGACCAATGACAATTCAGTTTGTGAGCGCTTGTTGAGGCAAATGTCAAGGTTGAGTTGGCGTATAAATCCACTTGTTTTGTCTATTGACCATTTCTACAAGCAGTGAATGAAACATGAGTGCACCTCAACTAACTAGGGTGAAACAGCGCTGACTAACATGACCTTCACCTTAAACCTCTCCCCGCACCCGCTCCCTCACCTACACACCTACCTGATATTCAGATTCTACATCACACTCTTCTAGATCAGGAACTGGTATTTCCCTTTCTTGATTGGCTGACATACAGCGTCCATTTTGCTCCAATTGGAAGTACTCGTTGTAGTGCCAAGCCTGCGCTCGTAAGCTCGCTGTAGTATAAATGTCTAATGCTTCAGCCCTGTTATACTACTACAACTTACATTCTGTCATTGCCCAATACTTCCTATAAACTACCGCACTTCAGTTCTGATTATTTCCCAAATATGGTTAATACGATCACTTAGGATAACTGTCCAGGATTTCTTTCTGCCTGACACCGTACCTTCTCTACAGACTGCTATCACCAGCCGACCATTATCTGTACTTTCTATGCAATGCTCTCCTTCCTGAGTCAACTTGCCAATCTTTGAGGTAAACAGCGATTCTCTGTCATGAGGTAATGCATATCTGTATGACCTAAATATCTATTACTGACCTATATAACATATGTACTACTACTGACCTATATAGCATATGTACTACTATTGACCTATATAGCATATGTACTACTACAGACCTATATAACATATGTACTACTACTGACCTATATAACATATGTACTGCTGACCTATATAACACATGTACTACTACTGACCTATATAACATATGTACTACCACTGACCTATATAACACATGTACTACTACTGACCTATATAACATATGTACTACCACTGACCTATATATCATATGTAATACTACTGACCTATATAACATATGTAATACTACTGACCTATATAACATATGTAATACTACTGACCTATATAACACATGTAATTTTACTGACCTATATAACATATGTACTACCACTGACCTATATATCATATGTAATACTACTGACCTATATAACATATGTAATACTACTGACCTATATAACAAATGTACTACTACTGACCTATATAACATATGTACTACTACTGACCTATATAACATATGTACTACTACTGACCTATATAACATATGTACTACTACTGACCTATATAACATATGTACTACTACTGACCTATATAGCATATGTACTACTACAGACCTATATAACATATGTACTACTACTGACCTATATAACATATGTACTGCTGACCTATATAACACATGTACTACTACTGACCTATATAACATATGTACTACCACTGACCTATATAACACATGTACTACTACTGACCTATATAACATATGTACTACCACTGACCTATATATCATATGTAATACTACTGACCTATATAACATATGTAATACTACTGACCTATATAACATATGTAATACTACTGACCTATATAACACATGTAATTTTACTGACCTATATAACATATGTACTACCACTGACCTATATATCATATGTAATACTACTGACCTATATAACATATGTAATACTACTGACCTATATAACAAATGTACTACTACTGACCTATATAACATATGTACTACTACTGACCTATATAACATATGTACTACTACTGACCTATATAACATATGTACTACTACTGACCTATATAACATATGTACTACTACTGACCTATATAACATATGTAATACTACTGACCTATATAACACAAGTACTGATCACCATTTCTTGTGAAAGACATTCAAATTAAAAACTATCAAAGTTCTTGGAACAAAGCCGTGTGCATTTAAAGTAATACTATATTATATATTATATTACATAGAATGCATAAACAGATGTATGCCAGTCAATGTGTATACGTGTCTACAAATTATAGAACAATCAAATAAATCAAAAATGAAATAGAGTTTGTATAGACAATAGTGTAGAAAAAGGAAGAAAGGACAATTCATGGATAAGAGGAATATGGAAGAAGTAGCAACAACTGAAAGCACCATTACCACAAACAGCTGGATAATATAGAGTGACACGGAGTTAAAGGCAAAAGTAAATAACAAAATATCATTGATAGCAGTGGACAAACACAGGAGCAAATTTAATCTGAGGGATTTTCTGTTATTTCCTATCCAATTTTAGTGGCAGAGATGGATGCCAGGTTAGACTCGTAGCGTGGTTTTTACTCTCCGCATGGTCAAAAATTGGACTCACTCATTTTCTGTTACTTACTTCTGCATGAAAAATGGTGTCTTAAATTAACAAAATGTTCGGTTCCATGAAACTTCAGAATGCTTCAAAGATTTAAAAAAAAGTCAAGTTCAAAGCCATCAGTTACATAACTCCACAATTTCTATCGGGCATCTCAGTGATTAGCATGTATAAGTTTATTGAACTTTGTTTTAATTCTTTACCAAAAAATAAAATGGTGATTAAGTCAAATCAAATGAGGAAATGGTGGGCATAGATTTCAGAATTTTTGCCCTGAAATCATAAACCATAGAATTAGAAATCGCTGGAAGGCTCGTATACCCAAATAAGTACTCTCATCAAAATTAAAATAAAAAAGTTAAAATCTCCAAATCTCAATTATTTTACACATTTTTGTACAGCCTGACTTTCTGTTTATCATTTAATAGCCTTAGATTTAAAACAGTTCGTTGGACAAAACGAATGGCCAAATGACGGCAATAATAATAATTATGATAAGGAGTTGCCTGCACTTTCATTGTTTTACATAAATCATAGAGCTGCACCAATGAATGAAATAGGTAACAATGATAATCGTAAAAAATGTTGGTTTCTTCTGGGTGAAAGAGAAGCAAGGACCAGTAACTGTACCACATAAGTAAATGATTTCCAAGAAAAAGCATCAATTATAGAAATATTATAACTTATTGATTGTGAACTGTACATAAATATCGGCGGCCAATAGAAACAGAAGCCGAGTCTAAAGCTCCGCACACACTTGTAATGAGCACGGGGCGCAGCTACCCACAACCAGGTACAGAGCAGTAAATCAGGTAGAACACTGGCTACAGTTAGTAGTAATCACATCCGCTGATACAACTAGCGTTAATATTGAGCGATTGCATAGAGACTAGAGGTAACGACATTCTCTGAGAGCACTACTCATCGTTTGGATATCTTCTGCCTGCAATACAACAAATCAGTCACCATAACCTTCACCACAGAAATGTACAGAAAGTGTATTGCTGCAGTACACTTGTAACTGTGCTGTTACAATACTGCTACTAGGTAAATTAAGTGTGCACAGACAAAGGTGCAACTATACAAGCACTGCACAGCAGTTTAAACCAACAATCAACGAGCGATAGCATAGACCATAGACATGTATAACCAAAGCATGGCCTTGAGCAGACAATATGGTAGCCGATATGAGGGCAGCAGAGAAGGGCTGGCATCGATGTAAAAAGGTGTAGCTATCGGTACCAAAAACAGTTCTACTGTCTTTCATCTCACAATATCAAGTGTGAGAACTCAATCATTGATCAGGGATAATAAATAAGCTAATGGTTGAGCGCTTTCGATTAAATTGATTGAGCGCAAGGTGAGCAATCAGTATGGTAAATGGGAGTTTTCCTCTCTTAAAATGGGAGGATAAATTCACAAGTTAGCAACATGAAAAAACAGACGCATTAATGAGCTGGTTAAACATATACAGCTTTAGTGGTTGTGTGGATATATAAGTAGATGTATAAGTATATATATAAGTAGATGTATAAGTAGATATATAAGTAGATGTATAAGTAGATGTATAAGTAGATGTATAAGTAGATGTATAAGTAGATATATAAGTAGATGTATAAGTATATATATAAGTAGATGTATAAGTAGATGTATAAGTAGATGTATAAGTAGATATATAAGTAGATGTATAAGTAGATGTATAAGTAGATGTATAAGTAGATGTATAAGTAGATATATAAGTAGATATATAAGTAGATGTATAAGTAGATGTATAAGTAGATGTATAAGTAGATGTATAAGTAGATATATAAGTAGATGTATAAGTAGATGTATAAGTAGATGTACAAGTAGATGTATAAGTAGATGTATAAGTAGATGTATAAGTAGATGTATAAGTAGATATATAAGTAGATGTATAAGTAGATGTATAAGTAGATGTATAAGTAGATGTATAAGTATATGTATAAGTAGATATATAAGTATATGTATAAGTAGATATATAAGTAGATGTATAAGTAGATGTACAAGTAGATGTATAAGTAGATGTATAAGTAGATGTATAAGTAGATGTACAAGTAGATGTATAAGTAGATGTACAAGTAGATATACAAGTAGATATATAAGTAGATATATAAGTAGATGTATAAGTAGATGTACAAGTAGATGTACAAGTAGATATATAAGTAGATGTATAAGTAGATGTATAAGTAGATGTATAAGTAGATGTATAAGTAGATGTATAAGTGGATGGATGAGTAGATGTATGAGTAGATATGTAAATAGATATTATACAATGTAACTATACTCACTTTAATTCCGGATATACTGAATCAAGAAACCATTGAAATGATTTGCAGTGGAGCCTCTCTCTCAAATTTTTTCGTTCCATGATGCTGCAAAATAAATTACAACCTTAATAAGTTCTACCTTGATTAATGACAATTTTACAGACTGCTTTACTGTTCTTAGAGGATTGTATAATATGCCACCACACTTCCCGGTGCACACGTCTATTAGGAGGTAAAACAGACATGAAGCTGATTTGTTGTTGTATAAATCAAGCACCATATCAACCTTATCATTCAGTTTAAATAAACAAACGTTGTTTTTAATCGTTGAAAATCATTATAGTTTCATGACCATTTTCTTCCAGAAAAATAACTTATCACCTGCACGCTCACGGAAATTTATTTAACATTATAAACACCCATGAATATCGAAAAGGGAAACAGAGAAACTCCAACTAACTCTAAAGTAAAGACTTTTCAAGCTGGATGGTACCAGATACACAAGTCACACAATAGACATACAAATCATACAATACAATATAGTCATACAATATACATACAAGACATATGGCAGACATACAAGTTATGAAATAGACATACAAGTCATACAATAGATATACAAGTCATACAAAATATATACAAATCATACAATACAATATAGTCATGCAGTATACATACAAGACATATGGCAGACATACAAGTTATAAAATAGACATACAAGTCATACAATAGATATACAAGTCATCTAAATATATAAAACTGAAAGACATCCGTTTATCTGTATACTTGTCTGTCATTTCACCTTTATAGACGCCTAAACCGGTACACTGGGAGAAACAAAAACTGCTGTAAACACTCTCCATTCCAATAATCTAATGTGTGGCGCGAGTTTAAATTTATCATTTGTTCTCAAACCAGAGGTTTTTGTGTTTTTAACGTTTTTAAATGGTCAAAATGAAACTAATTAATTTCAATGACTTACAGCATTTTATCCGGGATTTTTGTAATGAGTTAGATCACAGCTAATGGACTGCACAATAATTCGCGATGTTCATCGGTTGAATTAACATTGTTGTGAGCTGCGCTTTGAAGGCAAGGCAAAATTGTTATTTTAGAGAGCCAAGTAAGCTAAGTTGTTGTTTTTCTTATCTTTTGTTTGTAACTACAACTACATTATTGGGTTATGGATCTTACTTACGTCACTTGAAAAAAAAATACTGATGTAAGAATAACGTATTTTTAATTATAATTACAAAGTCAAGTCAGAGTTATTGAGTAAATAATAATAATGACAATGCATGATGATTGATGATGATATACTATAATAATAATTATTGTTATTACTGTTATTATCATTATTACTTTTTATTATTATTACTATTTGTCATTCTCATCATGGTTCGTGTTCCTTGCGCTTCAAAAGGTACCTCATTTTGGCAATAATAATAAATTTTTCATCTATTTCAATTCAAAATAATTATTGTATTTAGTAGTAATTACCACTATTTTATAATTACCACTATTATATAATTGTCATCTATTTTAGTACTCATTTTTATCAAAATGATTTCTGCAGTCAATTATTATTATTCCTACTCAGCAATGGCTGCTACAGTCACCGCGATCATTTATTGTGTATGAGTTAGTAACTTGGTTTGTGACAGCACTGTTAAAAATAAAAAAAATCATCACTGCAACATTTACCACCACCCACAACATTTACCACCACCCATAAGTATTGTGGTGGATTTTCATGACCACTACATGTGCGCAAGGTCCCGCTGACATCTGCTGAGTGTCAGGCACGCCTAAACTGAGTCTGGCACATCCAGAAAACAATTAAGAGATCCATTGGAAGCACTACCGGCCCTACAGAAGCGCTACCGGCCCTGTAGCATTCACTGCCGGCCCTGCAGCAGTCACTGCTGGCCCTGCAATGTGCACTACCGGCCCTGCAATGTGCACTACCGGCCCTGCAGTATGCACTGCCGACCCTTCATTGTTACTACTGGGCCGGGAAGAAGAGCTATAGCCTGTGGACCCAAAGTAGTACCAAAATATTCAGAAGCCCAAGTTTGCTGCCTAGCTACCACCGGAAAGACGAAAGATGGGGAACACAAGCCATAACAGCTAGGAACCTGTACTACCTATTGCACCATCCTGACTCAGCACTTTTGACTGTGAAGCTCTGCCCCTTACTTCTGGGTACCTTATATATTTAATCTTATTCTAGCCAATATCGTACTGTGTTATTAATATCTTGCCTTTTCATTTGTATAATCACTTCCTGCTACTGCTGATTTGTTGCCCCCTTATTTGGGCATATGTTTTCTGCTACTCTGCCTATAAAAGGCAGAGCTTTCTAACTGATCCTTGTACTTGTATTGGTATTCTGCTTGAGACTGTTCCAAGCAGCAAGATACATTGCCGTTATTATACCACACTGGGTTGTTGTCGTATGATATATTATGGTTGACTCATTGAAACACTGAGTTGCGCGTTGGAGCCATGGTCTGCTTACGGTTGTGGAGTTGGCATACTCCTCCGTTGGAAGTAGATTGGAAGTTGACCTCTGGAGTGAGGTGTTGTTGGTGGATCTTTGATCGGCCCCCCAAAATCCACTACAGTATCATCATCATTGGTAGTGTTAAAATAACAAAATTATAGACAATGACAATCATCATATTGTCATTGTATTATGATTATTAGTTAACAGCAGTGTTATTTGATTTAATTATTCCACATACAATATACATACAAGTCATACAATATATATACAAGTCATACAATATATATACAAGTCATACAATATATATACAAGTCATACAATATATATACAAGTCATACAATATACATACAAGTCGTACAATATATATACAAGCCGTACAATATATATACAAGTCATACAATATATATACAATTCATACAATATATATACAAGTCATACAATATATATACAAGTCATACAATATATATACAAGTCATACAATATATATACAAGTCATACAATATATATACAAGTCATACAATGGATATACAAGTCATACAATATGTATACAAGTCATATAATATGTATACAAGTCATATAATATGTATACAAGTCATACAATATATATACAAGTCATATAATATATATACAAGCCGTACAATATATATACAAGTCATACAATATATATACAAGTCATACAATATATATACAAGTCATATAATATATATGCAAGTCATATAATATGTATACAAGTCATACAATATATATACAAGTCATACAATATATATGCAAGTCATATTATATATTAAAGACTCACTTTCCATAAGCCACGTATTTGGCAGATGGAACAGCTTTATAATAATATTCTTTAAACTCATCCATCCAGACTTCTGCCACTCGACGGGTATTTCTGGGCAAATAAATTAACAGTGAGAATGATAACAGTGACTCCCTGAACCAGTTTACATATATTCATTGTTTATCACATAATATGTATCATACGCTGTGTATAATATACTGAGAATTGGATGCAGGAAGCTAAAAAGTATTTTTGAAAAATTGGGGAGTAGTTAGTGTGTAGTAGTTAGTATGTAGTAGTTAGTATATAGTAGTTAGTATGTAGCAGTTAGTATGTAGTAGTTAGTGTGTAGTAGTTAGTGTGTAGTAGTCAGTGTGTAGTAGTCAGTATGTAGTAGTTAGTATGTAGTAGTTAGTATGTAGTAGTTAGTATGCAGTAGTTAGTGTGTAGTAGTTAGTGTGTAGTAGTTAGTATGTAGTAGTTAGTGTGTAGTAGTTAGTGTGTGGTAGTTAGTATGTAGTAGTTAGTATGTAGTAGTTAGTATGTAGTAGTTAGTGTGTAGTAGTTAGTATGTAGTAGTTAGTATGTAGTAGTTAGTGTGTAGTAGTTAGTATGTAGTAGTTAGTGTGTAGTAGTTAGTATGTAGTAGTTAGTGTGTAGTAGTCAGTATGTAGTAGTCAGTATGTAGTAGTTAGTGTGTAGTAGTTAGTGTGTAGTAGTTAGTATGTAGTAGTTAGTATGTAGTAGTTAGTGTGTAGTAGTTAGTAGGTAGTAGTTAGTGTGTAGTAGTTAGTATGTAGTAGTTAGTGTGTAGTAGTTAGTGTGTAGTAGTTAGTATGTAGTAGTTAGTATGTAGTAGTTAGTGTGTAGTAGTTAGTGTGTAGTAGTTAGTGTGTAGTAGTTAGTATGTAGTAGTTAGTATGCAGTAGTTAGTGTGCAGTAGTTAGTATGCAGTAGTTAGTGTGTAGTAGTTAGTATGTAGTAGTTAGTGTGTAGTAGTTAGTGTGTAGTAGTTAGTATGTAGTAGTTAGTATGTAGTAGTTAGTATGTAGTAGTTAGTGTGTAGTAGTTAGTGTGTAGTAGTTAGTGTGTAGTG
The DNA here is from genome assembly GCA_945261195.1 of Cryptosula pallasiana. Classification (NCBI taxonomy): domain Eukaryota; kingdom Metazoa; phylum Bryozoa; class Gymnolaemata; order Cheilostomatida; family Cryptosulidae; genus Cryptosula; species Cryptosula pallasiana. The sequence continues at coordinate 25,312,640 of OX183130.1, forward strand.
GTTAGTATGTAGTAGTTAGTATGTAGTAGTTAGTGCGTAGTAGTTAGTGTGTAGTAGTTAGTATGTAGTAGTTAGTGTGTAGTAGTTAGTATGTAGTAGTTAGTATATAGTAGTTAGTATGTAGTAGTTAGTATGTAATAGTTAGTATATAGTAGTTAGTATGTAGTAGTTAGTGTGTAGTAGTTAGTGTGTAGTAGTTAGTATGTAGTAGTTAGTATATAGTAGTTAGTATGTAGTAGTTAGTGTGTAGTAGTTAGTATGTAGTAGTTAGTATGTAGTAGTTAGTATGTAGTAGTTAGTATGTAGTAGTTAGTGTGTAGTAGTTAGTATGTAGTAGTTAGTGTGTGGTAGTTAGTATGTAGTAGTTAGTATGTAGTAGTTAGTATGTAGTAGTTAGTGTGTAGTAGTTAGTGTGTAGTAGTTAGTATGTAGTAGTTAGTATGTAGTAGTTAGTATGTAGTAGTTAGTATGTAGTAGTTAGTGTGTAGTAGTTAGTATGTAGTAGTTGGTGTATAGTAGTTAGTATGTAGTAGTTAGTATGTAGTAGTTAGTGTATAGTAGTTAGTGTGTAGTAGTTAGTATGTAGTAGTTAGTGTGTAGTAGTTAGTGTGTAGTAGTTAGTGTGTAGTAGTTAGTATGTAGTAGCTAGTATATAGTAGTTAGTATGTAGTAGTTAGTGTGTAGTAGTTAGTGTGTAGTAGTTAGTATGTAGTAGTTAGTATGTAGTAGTTAGTGTGTAGTAGTTAGTGTGTAGTAGTTAGTATGTAGTAGTTAGTGTGCAGTAGTTAGTATGTAGTAGTTAGTGTATAGTAGTTAGTATGTAGTAGTTAGTGTGTAGTAGTTAGTATGTAGTAGTTAGTATGCAGTAGTTAGTGTGTAGTAGTTAGTGTGTAGTAGTTAGTGTGTAGTAGTTAGTGTGTAGTAGTTAGTATGTAGTAGTTAGTGTGTAGTAGTTAGTGTGCAGTAGTTAGTGTGCAGTAGTTAGTGTGTAGTAGTTAGTGTGCAGTAGTTAGTATGTAGTAGTTAGTATGTAGTAGTTAGTATGTAGTAGTTAGTGTGCAGTAGTTAGTGTGTAGTAGTTAGTGTGTAGTAGTTAGTATGTAGTGGTTAGTATGTAGTAGTCAGTGTGTAGTAGTTAGTGTGTAGTAGTTAGTATGTAGTAGTTAGTGTGTAGTAGTTAGTGTGTAGTAGTTAGTATGTAGTAGTTAGTATGTAGTAGTTAGTATGTAGTAGTTAGTGTGTAGTAGTTAGTATGTAGTAGTTAGTGTGTAGTAGTTAGTGTGTAGTAGTTAGTATGTAGTAGTTAGTATGTAGTAGTTAGTATGTAGTAGTTAGTATGTAGTAGTTAGTGTGTAGTAGTTAGTGTGTAGTAGTTAGTGTGTAGTAGTTAGTGTGTAGTAGTTAGTGTGTAGTAGTTAGTATGTAGTAGCTAGTGCGTAGTAGTCAGTATGTAGCATTTAGCATGCAGTAGTTAGTAAGTAGTTACTAAGTAAAGGTAAGTCATTACAAGTTAATACACCAAACAAACTCACTTAGCAAAGACATTTCCACTACCACCAGGAAATGTGTATGGATGTTGTCTCCTAAACACATGACCAACCCTGCTACAAGGTATAATCTCTAACGAGCCATGGCATTGCCATATTCTAAATGAGATCTCCAGATTCTCTCCACCCCATATCTCCATCTGCATGTCATACTTGCCAACGTCATAAAACCATTGCCTGTCTATGCTGAACAACCCACCAGCTATCATCGGCGTTCTAAAACGTAGCCAATTATATCATCGGAGTAATGTAAAGCAGACTATATGTGTCTGTGTGAACAGCTGGTAGAATTATATACCATGTACTAAACACGTGGCAACTCTGAACTCGCAGCATTGTTTGGTGAGCCACAAATAATACATTGCCTTTTCTACTCTAACAACTGAGATATATAACACTTGCTCTAACAACTGAGGTGTATAACACTTGCTCTAACAACTGAGATATATAACAATTGCTCTAACAACTGAGATATATAGCACTTGCTCTAACAACTGAGATATATAACACTTGCTCTAACAACTGAGATATATAACAATTGCTCTGACAACTGAGATATATAACACTTGCTCTAACAACTGAGATATATAACACTTGCCCTAACAACTGAGATATATAACACTTGCTCTACCAACTGAGATATATAACACTTGCTCTAACAACTGAGATATATAACACTTGCCCTAACAACTGAGATATATAACACTTGCTCTACCAACTGAGATATATAACACTTGCTCTAACAACTGAGATATATAACACTTGCTCTAACAACTGAGATATATAACAATTGCTCTAACAACTGAGATATATAACACTTGCCCTAACAACTGAGATATATAACACTTGCTCTACCAACTGAGATATATAACACTTGCTCTAACAACTGAGATATATAACACTTGCCCTAACAACTGAGATATATAACACTTGCTCTAACAACTGAGATATATAACAATTGCTCTAACAACTGAGATATATAACAATTGCTCTAACAACTGAGATATATAACACTTGCCCTAACAACTGAGATATATAACACTTGCTCTAACAACTGAGATATATAACACTTGCTCTAACAACTGAGATATATAACATTTGCTTTAACCACTGAGATATATAACACTTGCTCTAACAACTGAGATGTATAACACTTGCTCTAACAACTGAGATATATAACACTTGCTCTAACAACTGAGATATGTAACACTTGCTCTAACAACTGAGATATATAACATTTGCTTTAACCACTGAGATATATAACACTTGCCCTAACAACTGAGATATATAACACTTGCTCTAACAACTGAGATATATAACACTTGCTCTAACAACTGAGATATATAACACTTGCTCTAACAACTGAGATATATAACACTTGCTCTAACAACTGAGATATATAACACTTGCTCTAACAACTGAGATATATAACACTTGCTCTAACAACTGAGATATATAACACTTGCTCTAACAACTGAGATATATAACACTTGCTCTAACAACTGAGATATGTAACACTTGCTCTAACAACTGAGATATATAACACTTGCAATATGAACAGCTGTAAACATTTGGGTTATACTGAAAGCTATTCAAAAGCCAACTTTTGTTAAAGTATGCCAGCACTGAACACTTTTTTGTTGAGTTTCGGAATATTCAAGTCTTAAGCAGCAGATTGATGTATTAAATAACCCTCTAGGCGTACTCAGTCTTGATTTACAAGCTTGCCCAAAAGCCATTGGTCTCAAATGCTCGTCGCATCAGCTGAAATTTAGCTTTCTAAAACTTCCATAGATTGCAAGTACGTCATCTTCGGATTGTGGGCGTGGTCAATTATAATAGAAAATAGCAAATTTATATAAATTAAGTTACATCTTCTGCGTTTAAAATGAAATCTGATTGGGCAATTCATTTTGTCTTAGGTCTACTGAGGGTCATCGGAACATGAATAAAGAATCCTTATGAAGAGACCCCATCAAAATTGGTATTAAGATTTAATGTTGGGCTTTACCATGGATGAAATATATACGGATTGCCAGCTGCGGCTGCGTAATAAAACTTCTGTGACGAGCCAAATGTAGCCGTTTGTGGGAGCCGCCATACTGCTTCAAAATGTTCAAGACCACTTTGATCTCGTAATCAAACTTGAATGTGCCAACGATAATATGTATGTAATCTTTGGTAAGTGGCAAACCCGGTTTCAAAATTTATTGATTCTACGCAGCTTCCGTTCCGAAATCACAAAAGCTCTTGTCATATGACAAAAGTTGGAATATTACGTTGCTGTAAATAGCTACGATTATTCTGCGAGTTCCTATAGTAGTCTATAGTACCATATATTTCCGCTCCGAAAATTCAAGCCAATATGGGCACCATGGATGACACTTTTCCCGCTTCCTATTGGCCGAAATTGGTTACACCCCATTTGGGTTTCTGGCAATCCTTATATATTTCATCCATGGGCTTTACTATTACGTGCCATTTTTCGTCTGGCTTGAAATTGCATGCTACACACATAAAATCAGTGGTTTCTCTCAATATGGACCCAATTAGTGTACACGCATTGTAAACAAAATCAATGCTTGTTTATTACACAAATTTCTTATGTGAAATAGCAACAAGAGACGATTGCAGGATTTGTCAGGTAGTCCAATGTGATCACAATTACAAGGATCATCTTATACTCTTTCCATCAACAGGATAAATAAAAATTGTGCTTGTTTTGGTGAGTTAGGGAACAAAAAATGGTAGTCATACAAGAATAGACAGTAGTGAGTATGTAGAACAATAATAAATAAAATAATAATAAAAATGAATAGCAGGATCTGATTGGCCAAATAAACACTGTACGACAAAGAGATAAATATACATTCGATCCGAAGATGGCGTCAATTTTAAGCGGTGTAAAAACTGGTGAGAATTTTTGGAAGAGGGGTATTTTGCAGGCTTGTAGATCAGCACCGAGTAGGCCTAGAGGGTTATTCAATACATCAATCTGCTGCTTAAGACTTGAATATTCAGAAATTCAACAAAAAATGTGTTCAATGCTGGCATCCTTTAAGTTTACAAACCAGAAATAGGACATTAACTATTTGTTTACAATGTGTAGTACTAAAAACAGAACACAGCTAAGCCACAGTGATATTAATTGGTTGTAGCCATTCCTTGTGATATGTACTTTTAAAACTTACTTCAGAAACCTAGACACACTTGTACTAACCATTATGCTATGCATCTGAAAGTGACTCAAACATCAAAATCCACCAAAAAATATTCCTTCATTGGAAGATGAATTTATCCAACACTTTGTGCTCATATCATGTTCTAGACCACTGCATCCACCCCTACTTCACTACTCAAACTTTCACCCTTATCAACTCATACACACCCTACCTGCATGTATCGCCCTCAGCCAGTTACACATCCCCCTTCCCAACCCATCCACGAGGTCACCCCCTTCCAAGAGGTCACCCCCCTTCCAAGAGGTCACCCCCCCTTCCAAGAGGTCACCCCCTTCCAATAGGTCACCCCCCCCTTCCAAGAGGTCACCCCCTTCCAATAGGTCACCCCCACCCCCGGGTCATCATCAACTAAAAGCGACCCTTAGTCTTCAAGATACATGAGAATATTAGTAAATGTTTCGGAGTTGTCATCTCCCCTTCGTCCTCCCATCTTGTTACATCTCTGCCCCCCCCCCCCCCTCCCATCCATCCTGGAAAAGTATAAATCTCTCACTCCAACCTCTTCACTCAGCCTCCAACCTACTGAAACACTGTAAATCCAGAAAAAATAGGTGTTGAAAACTTGAAGTTGCCTTCTCTTATATTTACTAAAAAGGCTTGTAGCAAAAGAGCAGTCACCATTGGCCCTGGGGTTAAATTAGACTTTATCGAACAATTATATTTAAATCTTTTATTCAAGTACCATCCCACCTTTCCCAAACTTCTACTGACACAGAACGTGGATATTTATTGTGTGTCTCGAAATACTCTAACAGACGTTAACGAGAATTCAGGACTGTGAGAAGGCTGCTGATTGGCTGAGGATAAGCTGACAGACAATACCCAAAATAACAGGCATGCCAACTTTTACAAATTGCATTTTTGACACGACAACCTGACTTATTTTTATATTCTTTATAACCTTTCATCGCACAACTTGATTGGTCGATTTCAACTGCCTTTTCTACAGATTTGTTTACAAATCTAAACCTATTATATACTACACAGTATGACTAGCAGTATTATATACTACACAGTATGACTAGCAGTATTATATACTACACAGTATGACTAGCAGTATTTTATACTACACAGTATGACTAGCAGTATTTTATACTACACAGTATGACTAGCAGTATTATATACTACACAGTATGACTAGCAGTATTATATACTACACAGTATGACTAGCAGTATTATACACTACACAGTATGACTAGCAGTATTATATACCACACAGTATGACTAGCAGTATTATATACTACACAGTATGACTAGCAGTATTATATACTACACAGTATGACTAGCAGTATTATATACTACACAGTATGACTAGCAGTATTATATACTACACAGTATGACTAGCAGTATTTTATACTACACAGTATGACTAGCAGTATTATATACTACACAGTATGACTAGCAGTATTTTATACTACACAGTATGACTAGCAGTATTATATACTACACAGTATGACTAGCAGTATTATATACTACACAGTATGACTAGCAGTATTATATACTACACAGTATGACTAGCAGTATTATATACTACACAGTATGACTAGCAGTATTATATACTACACAGTATGACTAGCAGTATTTTATACTACACAGTATGACTAGCAGTATTATATACTACACAGTATGACTAGCAGTATTTTATACTACACAGTATGACTAGCAGTATTATATACTACACAGTATGACTAGCAGTATTATATACTACACAGTATGACTAGCAGTATTATATACTACACAGTATGACTAGCAGTATTATCCGTCATATTCAAATATGATTACGCCAGCCCACTCTATTCTAATTCCACTCTACCCTGTCAGCTCTATCCCTGTCTCGCTCTACCCCCATCCCGCTCTATCCTTGTCCCGCTCTATCCTTGTCCCGCTCTATTCTCGCCCCACTCTATTCTCGTAACCTACCTAACCAAGTTTGACAGATGATCGAATAAACACCCAAGTACGACCTGGCAACGATTGTACGAATAGGAGAAAGGTGACAATAAACAGCTTAGACTTGGTAAATGCCTTACACGGGCATGAGTCAGATATGTTAAGGACAAATGCTGTTAACAGGGCGAGTAACTCTCAACTAGTATTATATAACAATGAGACAGGATACATTATATTACTACAGTTTCCTATCATGAAAAACTTAACTATTACTATTTTTCCACATCAAGACAATTTATCGATAATAGCAGAGGTAAAGGAAAATTTTCGTTGGAAACGCTATTATCGATAACTTGTCGTGGACTTTTTGAAAAACATTTTGCGACAGCTGAGGTCGACAACTTTGGCAATAAGCCAAATGCCAGGTGTTCATTACTACTGGAAACACTAATGTTGCCAACGGCGATGAAACTTGGCATGCGTAATACAACAGGAAGCGTGTATAGTTACATCACCAATGATGATCATTTGTGGTTTATAATAATGGTACAATACAGCCGGTAATTAACTCTTACAGCAACAACAAAAATAAATGCTAGTATTTTTTCTGCAAAAGCTAATTTGGTCTTTTTTACTATTGCTAACTAATAATAAATATTAATATTAAATAATACCATTTAATTAATGATAGCCAATGTGCTAGTAAAATCCCTTGTCACCATACAGCTTCCCTCGCCAACAAACAACTTTGTAATAGGCTTTTCATAGATTTATTATTACACATAATTATTATTGATATAAGAAAAGATTAATAAAAAATATCCAGCGGTGCTGGTGGGCTGAATTGCACTAAATAGCACCTTGACTGCAAATATCTCTATGGGTGTGGTGTAACCAGAGGCGATCTAACCTTTTGTTATGGAAATACACGCCTTTGTCCATAATTATTAGAGATGTCAAACCACAGAAAGCTGGCGATAATTTATAGTGATGCTGAAACTGAGTCAACAATACATAAAACTATTTTCTCTCAAAATTTCCCGGGACACGTTTATGTAAATGTATGAATAAAAGCAACAGGTTACAGTTGAAGGTGACAAAGTGGAATACACTAACTAGTCTAACCTGATTGGAGATATTGGATTGCTGGATCTCTCAGATATCTCCTTGCTTGACATCGAGTCCCATTTAAAGACTAAATTCCAATCAAAACCACCTTTTAAGTTGCTGGCGGCAGCCACATAGTCAAAGGTGTCCATGTTGATGACATCAATTACAGGAGAGACAACTGCTTTGCTGTTCTAAAACATCAACTGATCCTTAAATCTAGTCATCTAGTTATACCTGTATATCTAGTTATACCTGTATATCTAGTTATACCTGTATATCTAGTTATACCTGTATATCTAGTTATACTTGTATATATAGTTATACTTGTATATCTAGTTATACCTGTATATCTAGTTATACCTGTATATCTAGTTATACTTGTATATCTAGTTATACCTGTATATCTAGTTATACCTGTATATCTAGTTATACCTGTATATCTAGTTACACTTGTATATCTAGTTATACTTGTATATCTAGTTATACTTGTATATCTAGTTATACTTGTATATCTAGTTATACTTGTATATCTAGTTATACTTGTATATCTAGTTATACCTGTATATCTAGTTATACTTGTATATCTAGTTATACCTGTATATCTAGTTATACCTGTATATCTAGTTATACCTGTATATCTAGTTTTTCCTGTATATCTAGTTATACTTGTATATCTAATTATACTTGTGTATCTAGTTATACCTGTATATCTAGTTATACCTGTATATCTAGTTATACCTGTATATCTAGTTATTCCTGTATATCTAGTTATACTTGTATATCTAATTATACTTGTCTATCTAGTTATACCTGTATATCTAGTTATACCTGTACATCTAGCTATACCTGTATATCTAGTTATACCTGTATATCTAGTTATACCTGTACATCTAGCTATACCTGTATATCTAGTTACATGTAAAGTATAATTAGTACAGTTACCTCATGTATTCTGTGTAGAAGAGGTTGCAGCCATTGCTCATTACACTCACAGTGACTGTCTAAGAAGGTTAGAACTTTACCAGTAGCTTTATCAGCACCTCTCACTCTAGACCTGATCAGTCCCTCTCGCTTTTTGTTTCTTATCACTGAAACTTTCTCTATAGCTGCCAGAGCTTGACCATCATCAGCTACAGATAATAGCAAAACTGTCCAGTAATCATTAGTCACACAACTTAAACTGCAACAGTCTAACAGTTGTAGTCTAACAGTCAGTTCTATCAGTTGTAGTCTAACAGCTGTAGTCTAACAGTCACCTCTAACAGTTGTAGTCTAACAGTTGTAGTCTAACAGTTGTAGTATTACAGACTATAGCTCACCAATTAAGCCCTACTGCCGAGAGAACAACAGATGAGTTGGTGAACACCATTATATCCTATTGTAGAAGTTTGCAATGATAGCACCAGACAAATCACTCAACTAATTATAAACACCAAATAACATGTACATTATATTATATATTTTGTACAGACAAATGAATACTAACTAAAACTTTAAACCATGTATACTGTACATACTACACACATATACTGTATATACTATTAATGTGTACTATATGTACCACTAATGTATATCGTACATACTACAAACATATACTGTATATACAATTAATGTGTACTATATGTACCACTAGTGTATATCGTACATACTACAAACATATACTGTATATACTATTAATGTGTACTATATGTACCACTAGTGTATATCGTACGTACGGTCGTTGCTGAAGTCATCAACTAGAATGATTTCTTTTATAAGTGACGGTGGACTTCGATTCAACACACTAAAGCAGACAAAATTATTAATAAGATACAAACACAATATAATATACTATTGTACATATACAATATACTATATTATTGTACATATACAATATAATATACTATTGTACATACTATTGTATATATACAATATGCTATATTATTGTACATACACAATTTATACTATTGTACATACACAATTTATACTATTGTACATACACAATTGATACTATTGTATATACACAATTTATGAGATAACTATAGGTGTGTATATTATAAATAACAAGTGATGAGTTGCTATGGAAACCATTGTTTGTAATCAAATACCTAGCAGGTACTGCGGTAGTTTGGTATGCAATGGACATGTATAGGAAGGCCATAGCAACACCAGGAATGCGTTCATTAGCGTTTCTCTATTTCTCACACCCAACACCATAGAAAAAACAGAAGTAGTTACTACAAATCACGTAATTTTTCACTCAACCTTTTACTGCTAGTGCCAAAACAGGAAACTCCTTGTATGCGGGTACAAAATCTATAACTAACAATCCTTGCTCACTGCTAGTTGTACTAGTCAAGGAGTGCTCACCTCATACCTTTATGTCAAGTTTACTTACAGCTAGTGAACATGTTACATAACTTTCTATCTATAATATGTATAAACATGTTCCGCCTTCTGCGTGTCTGCCTGCCTATGTGTCTGCTCAAGTGTATGAATGTGGTGTTTGACCACAATCATACACACCCATTTCCACAACAGTGAGAGAGATCAAAGCTGCAGTACAAACAGCTGTTGGACCACTTGGATGCATTTGCCGACGATTTTTGTGTTTTAATTTTTTCTCATCAAGCCTGGTTCACATACACACCATAGATGCTCGCAAGTGATCGCAGATTCTTGTATGACGATCTGCGATGTATGTGAACCTGGATTTCGCAGTGGCTCGTACGACGTCGCACGCTGTCGAAGAGGCCCGTAGAAAAGTTTAGTTGAACAAACTTTCCTGCGATGTCATACGATAAGGCGTACAATTTTCTTACTTTCTTTCTCAAAAACCACAGTTAGGTCAAGGTTACTCATGTAAACATGACTGCCATCCAAAAATTATAATAAATAATAAAATTAGTACATAATTATAAATATTAATTATTACTTATTATTAAGTTTCCGAATTAAGTATTATTATAGTTGATTTAAATGTATAAATACACATATCTTCCATAAATCTTTATATAATAGCATAATTAGTATATTATTATAAATTGAGATTCAAAAATGATATATTAAGAAATGGTAAAAAAATATAATGCACCATTGAAAAACAGTTATAAATTTAATTGAAAAATATGGAATAATGTTTAATGATAATTTGAGTAACAATATAATAAAATTAAAAATAATAAATAGGTCGGTGTAATGGAACAACGATAATTTATTTCAGATATATATATAGTCTGGTCAGTGAAGACGGGTTTCGAGATTTTATTACCTCCCAGTCAACAGAGTGAATATACCTCTTGCGATTATGAGTTGTGCCAAGTACCAACAAATGTATCGCAGATCATCGTACGATGATCTGCAATCACTTGCGACCAGCTACGATATGTATGAGAACTAGGCTTTAATGATGGGGAATAATTCACAATAATAAAATCACATACTACTAGTAGATGGTCTGAGTGTTTAATGAGTAATTCCATGTTGGTTCATGACTCAGTAATTTTTTCAGTATACAAATTTCTTTCACGCGAGTTTGTTCTTCAAGTAATTATACTTAGTTTAAACGGCCGAATTTCAGCCGCATTATGCAGTCGTGTTTTCTCAATACGGCACCAATTCGGCTGAATAAAGCAGTCACATTTTAGTCGAATTTCCAGCCGTGAGTGCGGCAACGGTTGCCGTAACTCCGACATAAAATTTGCCAGTCAACCATGACCACAAACAACAACGACCGCATGGCAGCCCACGAGGTAATGATTTTATGTATTTGTGATTGTGAACGCCACACAACCATGTAATAGTAGCGGTTGTTCTTGTCATTGCTTGCTTGATGAGAGACAGCCTGCCAATCAATCAAGTGATAACAATCCACTCACGATGTCAAGTGGTCATGGTCATCTCAATAATAAGGATAAATAATAATAAATAACAACAACAGTTAAATTATTAATGATTATAATAAATATTATTATTGTTTAAATTAATGAGTAAATAATTATTATTATTTATTGTGTAAATAATTGTTATTATTTATTGTAATTATAAAAATAATAATAAATAATAATAAAACACTGCTGAGAAGAGGCCTGATCGTATAAACCAGGAGTGCTTTGCAGCCGAATCACAAAACCAACTATCCGATCCGCCTCAACTCCTGCTGATTAAACCGGCCGGAGGTGCAGTCGGTTCTCAGCCAGATTCATAACACGACTGCCTAATGCGGCTGAAATTCGACCGTTTAAACTAAGTATTAGTCTCAGTGATGGCCTCAGTTTCCACAAGGTAGGGTAGAGTGAGGGGGGGGGAGCCGGTAGGTGAGCATATTTAGATTTGACAGGTAATACCGCTAGTAGTAGATACAATATATAACATGTACATACCTCACTATAGTCCTGAGGAGTGTAGAGCGAGCTTCATTATGGAATGTTATGATAACAGAAGTGTCTGGTAACTCTTCTGTAGAATATTTCACCCGCGAGCATCTAAAATACATACAGTTATATATAGTACAGTATACTACCTTATACACAGTTATATGTATAGTACAGTATACTACCTTATACACAGTTATATATAGTACAGTTTACTACCTTATACACAGTTATATATAGTACAGTATACTACCTTATACACAGTTATATGTATAGTACAGTATACTACCTTATACACAGTTATATATAGTACAGTTTACTACCTTATACACAGTTATATATAGTACAGTATACTACCTTATACACAGTTATATATAGTACAGGTTACTACCTTATACACAGTTATATATAGTACAGGTTACTACCTTATACACAGTTATATATAGTACAGTATACTACCTTATACACAGTTATATATAGTACAGGTTACTACCTTATACACAGTTATATATAGTACAGTATACTACCTTATACACAGTTATATATAGTACAGTTTACTACCTTATACACAGTTATATATAGTACAGTATACTACCTTATACACAGTTATATATAGTACAGTATACTACCTTATACACAGTTATATATAGTACAGTATACTACCTTATACACAGTTATATGTATAGTACAGTATACTACCTTATACACAGTTATATATAGTACAGTATACTACCTTATACACAGTTATATGTATAGTACAGTATACTACCTTATACACAGTTATATATAGTACAGTATACTACCTTATACACAGTTATATATAGTAGAGTATACTACCTTATACACAGTTATATGTATAGTACAGTATACTACCTTATACACAGTTATATATAGTACAGTATACTACCTTATACACAGTTATATATAGTACAGGTTACTACCTTATACACAGTTATATATAGTACAGTATACTACCTTATACACAGTTATATATAGTACAGGTTACTACCTTATACACAGTTATATATAGTACAGTATACTACCTTATACACAGTTATATATAGTACAGTATACTACCTTATACACAGTTATATATAGTACAGTATACTACCTTATACACAGTTATATATAGTACAGTATACTACCTTATACACAGTTATATATAGTACAGTATACTACCTTATACACAGTTATATATAGTACAGTATACTACCTTATACACAGTTATATATAGTACAGTTTACTACCTTATACACAGTTATATATAGTACAGTATACTACCTTATACACAGTTATATATAGTACAGTATACTACCTTATACACAGTTATATATAGTACAGTATACTACCTTATACACAGTTATATATAGTACAGTATACTACCTTATACACAGTTATATATAGTACAGTTTACTACCTTATACACAGTTATATATAGTACAGTATACTACCTTATACACAGTTATATATAGTACAGTATACTACCTTATACACAGTTATATATAGTACAGTATACTACCTTATACACAGTTATATGTATAGTACAGTATACTACCTTATACACAGTTATATATAGTAGAGTATACTACCTTATACACAGTTATATATAGTACAGTATACTACCTTATACACAGTTATATATAGTAGAGTATACTACCTTATACACAGTTATATATAGTACAGTATACTACCTTATACACAGTTATATATAGTAGAGTATACTACCTTATACACAGTTATATGTATAGTACAGTATACTACCTTATACACAGTTATATATAGTAGAGTATACTACCTTATACACAGTTATATGTATAGTACAGTATACTACCTTATACACAGTTATATATAGTAGAGTATACTACCTTATACACAGTTATATATAGTACAGTATACTACCTTATACACAGTTATATATAGTACAGTATACTACCTTATACACAGTTATATATAGTACAGTATACTACCTTATACACAGTTATATATAGTAGAGTATACTACCTTATACACAGTTATATATAGTACAGTTTACTACCTTATACACAGTTATATATAGTACAGTTTACTACCTTATACACAGTTATATATAGTACAGTATACTACCTTATACACAGTTATATATAGTACAGTATACTACCTTATACACAGTTATATATAGTACAGTTTACTACCTTATACACAGTTATATATAGTACAGTATACTACCTTATACACAGTTATATATAGTACAGTATACTACCTTATACACAGTTATATATAGTACAGTATACTACCTTATACACAGTTATATATAGTACAGGTTACTACCTTATACACAGTTATATATAGTACAGTATACTACCTTATACACAGTTATATATAGTACAGTATACTACCTTATACACAGTTATATATAGTACAGGTTACTACCTTATACACAGTTATATATAGTACAGTATACTACCTTATACACAGTTATATATAGTAGAGTATACTACCTTATACACAGTTATATATAGTAGAGTATACTACCTTATACACAGTTATATATAGTACAGTATACTACCTTATACACAGTTATATATAGTACAGTATACTACCTTATACACAGTTATATATAGTACAGTATACTACCTTATACACAGTTATATATAGTACAGTTTACTACCTTATACACAGTTATATATAGTACAGTATACTACCTTATACACAGTTATATATAGTACAGTATACTACCTTATACACAGTTATATATAGTACAGTTTACTACCTTATACACAGTTATATATAGTACAGTATACTACCTTATACACAGTTATATATAGTACAGTATACTACCTTATACACAGTTATATATAGTACAGTATACTACCTTATACACAGTTATATATAGTACAGGTTACTACCTTATACACAGTTATATATAGTACAGTATACTACCTTATACACAGTTATATATAGTACAGGTTACTACCTTATACACAGTTATATATAGTACAGTATACTACCTTATACACAGTTATATATAGTACAGTATACTACCTTATACACAGTTATATATAGTACAGTATACTACCTTATACACAGTTATATATGGTACAGTATACTACCTTATACACAGTTATATATGGTACAGTATACTACCTTATACACAGTTATATATAGTAGAGTATACTACCTTATACACAGTTATATATAGTACAGTATACTACCTTATACACAGTTATATATGGTACAGTATACTACCTTATACACAGTTATATATAGTAGAGTATACTACCTTATACACAGTTATATATAGTACAGTATACTACCTTATACACAGTTATATATAGTACAGTATACTACCTTATACACAGTTATATATAGTACAGTATACTACCTTATACACAGTTATATATAGTACAGTATACTACCTTATACACAGTTATATATAGTACAGGTTACTACCTTATACACAGTTATATGTATAGTACAGTATACTACCTTATACACAGTTATATATAGTACAGTATACTACCTTATACACAGTTATATATAGTACAGTATACTACCTTATACACAGTTATATATAGTACAGGTTACTACCTTATACACAGTTATATGTATAGTACAGTATACTACCTTACACACAGTTATATATAGTACAGTATACTACCTTATACACAGTTATATATAGTACAGTATACTACCTTATACACAGTTACACAATTATAATTTTGCTCTACATGTTCAATGGAGTCGTTAGTTTTTACTCGTGGATACAAAAGAACACACAATCCATAGTAAAAAGCGGTGAGTGACAGCAATCAATAGTGGTTTCTCTGATGGACACATCCTGCCTTGTCTGATGCAACAACGTGCTTTGATGAATGCATCGTCTCTTACTGCTCTTTGCTCTAACCACCAATCATTATCGAATTATTTAAAGCTATACAAACGATGTCATGTGGCCTGGTGAAACTGAAATGGTACCGAAGCTAACAGCATTGATACAGTGACATTTGTGTTTACAGATGCTCAACAACTGGCCTTGGAACATTTGTTAGCATCACACCAAAATCTACAATGACAGACTAATAGACTGAGTGAGGATTCAAAAGGCTTACTTTGAGTTGCGGACATCTGGTACAGCCCTGTCCAGCTCTAAGTCATCACTGGCTCGTTGGTTAAATTTGTTTGCTTGATACGCATCTTCGTTATCTTTAAGTCTCTTTGCATCTATATAGGCTTTGGAATCAAAATTTCGCATGACCACCTTACTCGCTGTATGAACTCCCTGAAAAAAAATGATGATGGCCCATTATCTTACAATTGTTGGCAAAAAGACCATCAACAAGCAAAGCAAACTTGATAGAGAAATTGCTGGTTTGATTCCCAAACATTAACCATCAATTTTTTTTCAATTTTCCCCAAAGAGGCTTGATTAAATGAGCCAAATCGCATAATAAAAAAATGATAAATTATCGTTATTTCAATTATTACAGAAACTGTTATTACTATAATGATTCAAAAATGATAAAATATTATATATTAAAACAAATTAAATTTAATGAACGCAGCTGCCTTATCAAGTTTGCAACAAAAAATATACAGAGGATGGCCTGTGAAGGGTGGGGGAGGGTGGGGATGGAAAATTCGACAAAAGAAAAGCAAGAGAAGGAAGTACAACAGAATTATCAAACACAGTAGGAAACAGCTATACAAGGGTATAAATCAATAAGTGATAGGCTACTAATGTTGTCAACTGTTACATTTCACCAGAACCGAAATGTGGAAAAATTTTGATCAATATCTGCTTTGGAAGATCCAAACTTTGAAAGTCATCATTTTGTAACTGAACTATTCAGTAAAAAAAAGCATATTAAAACCATCTCATTATCTCAGTTAAAATTTGGAATCTTTTAGAAAAATTTAACCACTAGCGGTGCAGCTCTCAGCTGATGAAGCAAAGGATTGTGTAAAAATTTTATTTGACTGAACAGAGCAGCAGAAAGGAATGATCTTCACCGGCTGCACATTGGATTTCATCTTTCTATCAGGCAGGCTAGGATTGTGCTCACTAGTGTATTTCTCAGAGGCGTAGAATACAAATGATTGCTCAAAGCGCTAAAAAAGATGACACTTGAAATTTGGTCACACAAGTTTAATCTGGACTTTCAATGTCAGGAGATTATTATTGAATGAGCCCCAGGAGGACGTTGGATTAGTGAATGCATGTGATGGACATTAACTGAAACTACTGAATGCACAATAATATACAGGATGTCAATTTTCTACACTAATTGATTTGTGTTGTTAGTTGAGCGTTACATAAGCAATATTAGAGTTTTGGGGTATCAGAGGCATGTGTTATCAAGTTTCTCTCTTATGCATAACTTAGAGAAACTTGATTGTTTTGATAATTGAATGTCAAACAGCGATATGTATATAATATTGTACCAGTTGAAAAAACAGCATAACAACTTGAAGAATTATTTCAAATTGAGGTTCATTTTTTCAAAGGCTAAAGAAGTTGAGCTAACTTTTATTGAGAATTCATCGATATCACATTAAAGTTGGTTGGTCAGTGCGGCACAATGCAAACATTCTGTCTTGTAGGTTGAGTGTACACATAATGGATATAGCTGGATCCCTTGCAGGCTTAAGCAGTGAATAAGATACGGATTGATCGCCGCAAATGGATTTCCTGCGAAATTAACGGAGTATTTTTGTGATATATACTAGATAATGGCAACCATTAAGATACAGGAGTTGAATATAGATCAGCAGTGTAGCTGTAGAGTGATCAAGTTTTGGTCTTTAAATGGTTGTTATTTTCCCAGACATTGACGGATATAACAATAATTCTGGTGGTTTAATCGTAAATAACAACTAATCATCTAAAAAGCTGAGTAACAGGACTTCAATATACATTTCAGTTTCATAAAAAAAACACTTGCATTTTACACCAATTATCATGAGGATGGCAAAAACATCAAGACATTTATCTTGGTGAGCTATTTGTGGCAGAACTGTCATAAAAAGCCGCAAGTTTTGACTTGCTTAGAACCTTAAAAGTGTCGGCTTGGACCAAATGGAATTAAATTTATTCCACATAACCTCAAATTATAAAAATTAAAAATAAACAAAACATTCTGTATGGATAAGACTGCCTATTTTAAAATCAATTTTAGCAATGACTTCTAACCGTGCATCATTCAGTCACTGCAGTTGCCCTTCGGTTTATTTTGTTTAAAAGTTAACATCACAAAACAACACACCTCTTTTCAGACATTTTATTTATATCCGCCTGAGACTGTTACCAATGGTTGAGTGCTAGCAGACTTAATCGTCCCTTGAATTGTCACTTTATTGTTCGTTTCTGATATGATTGATAGAATACATCAATTTTGTTCAATAAAATTTCCTAGGTTCACGCTGCTTATCCTGAGAGTAAATATTTCTTACTTTTAAAACTTCAAAGGCAGATAATTATGCAGGTTAATAAGGTACAGATTTAATAGGTCGTGGAATGGAGGAAGAACTGGGGAAGGATGGAGGGGCATCAATGAGAATGGAGTTCGGATGGGCAAGGCTGATAAATAGAGCAATAGAGAGAATAAAACAGAGGGCAAAGATGTACAGGGCAAGGGCCGAAGAAAGAGAAGGCAAAGGGGTTGGTAGGTGGAGCAGAGGAGAGGGAAGAAAGGTAAAAAAGGGGAGGGCCACAACAAGCGGAAAATAAAAAAAGGATGGACAATGGAAAAAAGAAGTGGGTAAAAAGAGAGGTGGGGAGGGGAGGCTAGGGAACAGATGGGTAACCCTTAGCTTACTTTATCTGCATCTCTTTCCACAATTTTTGTTTCTAAATGATGTCACTGATTAGGATGAGGTTAATTGAAAGTGTGCTTGCGAATAGCCATGAATACATGAACAAGCTGATGACAACATCAATTTATTGAGCTTATTGAGCCAACTTATTGAGCAGCTTATTGAGCAGGAGATTTCTTTTTTATAAATTGCATTTGCGCCAGTATACAGTCTGTTTATGCAAGCAAGGCAATGTATCATGTTATTTATTGAATTACAAAAAATAACACGATGCTGTTTTGGTTACAGAGTAGCAAAAAAATCATTATATAGCATGGCATTCAGTAAAGTATCATACAAATGCCTTCCAACTGGCATTACTGTAATTAAAGTAAAATTAGCTTTTCATACATTTTTATCACTGCCAACCACCACTACCCAACATTGACCAATTTAAAAAATTAAAATGTAAAACCAACATTATCAACTATTGGCAAACAAAACAAAAGACAAAAACATTCTTCCCCGAGGGTCTGGAACTAACATGGCTGCTCACTTTGAGCTTGCTCCGAATTTCAATTATTATGACTTAAACTTCCATGGACAGCTCAAAATTCATTGATACAATTAGTCAGAAGCCAAGTCTAGCTATATATATATAACTCAAGATTGCCTCTAATATTAATTCTATCAATATTATAAGCATGTGATCTCACAATGACAACGTAATAATACATATATTAAAAATTATAACAAACTATCTGTTATTATTTAATAACAACAATTAACGATAAATATTCATAAAAACAACAGCAATAATAATAATGAAAAAGCTAATAATAAATATTAATGGTTTAAGAAAGTTGTATTCACCTGATGTTGAATTTGTCGAATAATACACTCATACTCACAATACTGCCAGTGATTCACATGTAATGTTGTAAGTAAGTAGGTATGGATGAGTGACAACGTATTTTCAAAATCTGATGCTAATAGTTTAATAATAATGAAAAATAAAGTGTTGTTAACAGAAAATAAACAATATCGGTTGAAGATCTTGGAGATAACTATGATAATAATGTTTTTGCTATGATGATAAATAAAGAGAGAAAAAAATGGAAATAAAAAATAATCATAATTGTTAACAAACATAAGAAGAACAAAGATGATCAGTCAGTGATTATTAATTATTATTATTTGTCATTATTCATTATTATTATTTATTGAAGTAGCAGTAGCAGTGGCAGTAGTAGTATAAGTATTTTCTTATTCGTCTTTCTCAGTAGCATTATTATTATTATTATTATTATCATTATAATTTACCATTGTGTATTGTGTTATAGTAATAATAATAATATATACAGAATCTAGTAGTACAATAATAATGTTATTACTATTTTGATTTCTGTTGATGCATAATTATTAAAATACAAATAATAACACCACCTTAAACTTTGCGGCATATAATATTGTACAGAATTTCTGAGTAGGGTAGTGAGTTGCTGGTAGCATTTACGTGTACCAGACCTCAGGCTGCTGACTTATACAGGACCACTGACTGGTTCTAGCAACCCTTGCCCAGCATAGTCAGACTAGCTGGGTAGTAGACTGTCTAGGGTATTGGGTCTTAACAGGCCAGCACTCTTTATGTTGTACTAGGCAATTGCAGAGCAGGTATCTTTCAAAGCTTGTGATGAAGAAGTAGTGAAGTAGAGGGTTCAGATTCTTTTATTCAAGATAGCACCTGGCTGAACTCTTCTCCTGCTCTGATTTACAGGGAGCTTCAGCCAGTTTATTTATAAAATGAATTACATAATAGCTCTTTGTGACATAATCTGTCAGCCTTAGGGGCTGACAGCAAAAGAGTAACTTGATTGCATAATAATCATAATAATCATATAAAGAAGATAGTATGTAAATAAAGGCTGCCTAGATTGCAGCTACATCACATGAGTTTTCCTTTGTTGTTGTGCTCATGTGATTGCACAGAGTTACTGAACATTGATTGTTGATAGTTAACTTCCCTTGTTTCGGTTGGCACAGTAGTAGTAGACACGTGCCATTTTCTACTACAATATCATTATTATTGATGATATCAACATCCTATCGCAGTGACTGACTGATCATCATGTAATTATTATAACAAATAATATGTATGATCATGATGATGCCATCCATCCACCAACGACATTTATTAATAATTATTATCATCATCATTATTATTATTAATTTATTATTATTATTATAAATCATACAATAATAATAAATATTATATCATAATAATAATTTGATTTATAAATAAATACATAACAATAATTATAATAACAAACAATAATACCTACTATAATAATAATAATTAATAAATAACAATATATATATAATAATATAATAAATAAATGATTATTAATTAATTATTATTTATGATAAATAATAATAATTATAATAATAATCACCACCTACTTCTTTCTTTTTGAAGGACAGATCAATAGAGGTAGTAGTATTCCAAATCCGGGACAAATATACTGTCATCAATAAAAGCCAAACAGCTATTAGTATAGCAATAATTCGTATACATCGTGTCATTGAAAGATATTTGGTGACATTCAACTACTAAAAAACTAAAATAAAAAAAAATTTAATTAACACCAACACAGTTGAACGGTCTTGCTTAGATAGGTCTTGAATGATTTTGCCCGTAGATATTCAACTTGCCGATTCGACAAGACCGAGTTCCGTGAATTAAAAGAGAGGATAACTAGCAATGCTTTGTTGTCGCTGAGAAGTGGGGTCTTATTTGTTTTTCGTTCATGGTTTTTCTGCATAATAACATAACATAACCCAAAACCGTTAAAGGCGTGCAGGCTGCCTCAATGGGGGGGGGGGAGGGCAATGGGGCCGCAATGCACACATTCCTACACATGCGTGTAAAACAAACGATGCTTGCTTTTAAAAGGTCACTGAATATTCAGTCAAAGTTAAAACTTAATATGACAATGTTAAACACATATTTACACTGTAGTGGATATTCAGGGGACTTCTCGAAAACCGTTAAGGTGCCCTGTCACCAGCCAAGCACATCGCTTGCTGGCACAGATGTTCGGTAGTGACCATTGGCCTCCCTGCCAAACTCAACCTCTCTCCACGGCGTTATCCAACTAACAACGCTATGAAAGAGTCTCGCTGAAATCCACAACTATGTTGAGCCCACAGCTCAAACTTAAAACTAGAAGCATCAGAGTCTTATACTTTTATTATTTCACAAGTCTAGCATAAAAGAAGCAGTGATACAGTATCGCAATAACTAGGGATGTGTACAAGTAGAATTTTGATACAATACAAGTTGATATGGTACAAGCACTACTTTTTATAGTGATCTGTACGAAAATGTGAGGAATCATTATCTCACCTTGTGCACTTATTGTGAGCGGTATTCCCTCAGATCAACGTCCACGGAATGTCGTATAGAATTAGGTTCCGGTCTAGCCGTGAATAATGTTAGTCTCTGGTGATGTGACCAGAATTAGACCAAAGAGTAAATATCAAATTATCATATTGGAGTTGTCTGCCTTTATCAAACTAAATTATCTTGAGAACATAACTCCAACAATTCTTCCCAATTTAAAGAATAGTAATAGATTTTTATACAGTGAGTCTACGCATAGCTATTGAACAGACAACATCTTACTCAAAACACTCTTTTCTATATATCTTGGTATTATTGAATCTGCTAGCATGTAATTCCTACAGATATTCTACAGCACTGCCTGCTCCTATATCCATCAAGGAGTCGGTGTACATACAAGAGTGGGAGATAGAGACAACCGTGTCAACAGACACACAAACTCAAGTATAGAATAACCTACCTTTGGTGTTGTAGCTTGTACCTACAGGGGCTAATACCTACCTGCAGATGATACCGACTACATAGACACTTAACCAGAGACTAACATTATTCACGGTTAGACCGACCTAATTCTATACGACATTCCGTAGACGTTGATCTGAGGGAATACCGCTCACAATAAGTGCACAAGGTGAGACATTAACTTCCCACATTTCCGTTCAGATCACTGGTTAAGTGTCTATGTAGTAGGTATCGTCTGCAGGTAGGTATCAGCTTCTATAGAAACAAACTACAACACCAAAGGTAGGTTATTCTATACTTGAGTTTGTGTGTCTGTTGACACGGTTTTCTCTATCTCCCACTCTTGTATGTACACCGACTCCTTGATGGCTATAGGAGCAGGCAGTGCTGTAGAATATCTATATGAATTACATGCTAGCAGATTCAATAATATTAAGATATATAGAAGAGAGTGTTTTGAGTAAGATGTTGTCTGTTATGTATGTATGCTAGACTGACTATAAAAATCTATTACTGTTGTTTAAACCAGAAAGGATTGTTGGAGTTATGTTCTCAAGATAATTTGGTTCAGCATAAAGCAGATAACTCAAATAAGAGAGTTTGACATTCCATTCTTTTGACTGGAACTGATTGCCCTAAATAGATATCTAAGAATAGCAATAAAGTAAAACAAAACTACCCCAATGAATGCACAGATTATAGATAGTAAGCAATCACACACACCTAATAAGGTTAAACAGAGAAAGTGCCTAGAAGGAAGTAGGAAGCGGATTTGTCAGTGTGTAGCATAACTTTACTTCCTGGGGCAAAGTTTTGGGGCTTTGTTGGCTTGTTGTGCACCTTTTGGCAACGATGTGGGTAGATATCTATCATGCAAATTCAAGCGTTTGTAGTATCTAAGGCTAATTCGAATCCTCAGGATTTGGTAGCCATTTTTGTGCTGGTCTGGTAAAGATGGTTGCCGGGCCAGTAAGGTGACCACAAGGCCAATTAAATGGTTGCAGGGCACGCAGGGTTAGTTTCAACTACTGCTGTGCTTCTAGTAGTGTCAGTCTTGTAAGGCGGGTCTGACATTGCACAATTATCAGAGAGGTTTTGATGATTGTGCATGAACTGTGGTATTGCTGTAGACTTGAATGAAGACAGTATGAAAAGTTGTCTTTCCCCATTTCCTGTAACAACGTTTACCACCGGAAATGTCTGTTTCTGATGAGCGCAAGCTGTCACATAGCTATAGCAAATGCAAAATAGACAACAGATGATAACCTATTCTCATAAAAACTGCAAACTCAAAAATTTGAAAAATGTCAGTAGTTGTCTTCTCTTTAAAATACAAATCATAATTTGAACAAGTAAATATTCTCAACACAACTGAGCAGAGCTGCATGGAGGAATTTATTTGCTGAAGCTTTCAAACTTCCACTATTAAGCAGATGATTACAACAAAAAAATGAGTAGACAACTTTTCCGAAGCGCTCATATTTTTGTCTATGAAGTACCCAAATAGCTTCATCATGCTCTGGTTATTACAAAAACTTAGTCTAGCAATTTATACTCACTCTGATGTGTATAATAACTTTATACACAAAGCGTTATGTAATGGGGGCTTAGATGAAATCTAGTGTGAAAGTTTTGTAGCAAAGATTTGTAAAACTCATCCAAAAGTGAATCTGTCGATATTTTAGATGTAGTGAGTCATGAGTTAATTTTTGTAGATGTTGTTTGTTTTGTAGCGTTTTATCTATATTTTTGTCATTGATATATTTCATTTTATCAGATATAAACTCAATCTGCTCATGCCCTTGACCTAGTGTAGCTATTTTCAGCAAGTCATCGGCTAGTATAGCCTCTGGAACAGCAATCTTGTACCAGTTCATTGAACCAAGCCCTGTAGTAGTTTTAGTTCCAACCAAGTGTCTGTTATTGTGTGCCACGCACCAATCCACTTTACATAATAAAATTTTATCTGATATACTTACGAAATCAATGTTTTTTATTTCTCAGAAGTAGTTAACCATATATTATAAACAATTCAACTAAAAGAATATTATGCCAGAAGATTGGAGACATAACCATTGAGTTTCTTGCACTATCAAAAGAGATCCACTTTTTCCAGCTATTATTTTAGATGATTCTAGAACTAACTAGCTAGCTAGCCTGTAGAGGGGGTTTTGTCTGGTTCACATATTTATGACAGTAGAGAAGGAAATCGAAAGTGAGAGTTGTCTTACGTTTTCAGTTCTAATCACGAAAGCATGTTTAGTTTTTAAGTGAAGCTATCACTAAGCTATTAACATTGTCGCCCTCTAGGGTGCCGACAAAACATATGTCATAAACCGGATATGCCCGTGAGTATATAAATAAAAACATAATAGGTGATGGGTCGGGGTTGGGATACACCGTCTACTTACATAGCATTTACATTTTCCTTGGCAACCACGATCATTCACTATTCATCACTGCACAACCACACTTTTGCTCTAGTAATAGTTAAAGTTACTAGTAGTAGCCATAGGCAAATTATTGAAGTGATTATTATAATCAGTATGAATTAAATGACAAGTTAGCTTATCAAGAATGTTTGTATTGAGACATATCTCATCATTGTAGGTGGTGTTGAAAGGCTGACAGTATTGGAACTCTATTGAAATAGACAAATCTTCTTCTAATAAAATCAAAGGAAAATATTATTATTATTAAATTTAATTATTATTATGAACGATGATGACGATGATTATTATTATTTAAATAAACCTAATGATAATAGTTATTATTATTTTATAATTTTTTTGTTGTTTTTTTACTACCATCACCACCAACTACTACTACTGCTACTGCTGCTGCTGCTCCTGCTGCTGCTGCTACTGCTTGCTGCTACTGCTGCTACTGCTACTGCTACTGCTACTACTACTAGTAATAATAATAATAATAAAAGTTGATAATTAATAAACAAGTAGTTAGTACTACTAGTAAGTAGTATATGATATTAATAATAATAATAATAATAATAATAATAAGTAAATAGATAGATGGATAGTAGTAGTAATTAATATTATTAATTATTTTTATTATTATTACTAGTGGAATTTTCCTATAACGATTGTTCGTTGTTATTCCTCATCACAATTAATGATTATGATAATAATTATCGATTAATTATTTATAATGTTATTCTTAATTATTATAGTGACATAGTAGATACATTATTACTATACTAGTGATCATCGTAAATAAATCATGAAAATAATAATTTACTCATAATGATGACAGCAGATGAATAAATTACCATTAGTCATCATTTTGATGATCCTAACGAGATTGATTAAAGAAAACAGGATAAAAAATATTATGAGAATAGCCTAATAAACTACCTAGTTTCTAGTCTTAGTTGCTGGTGATCACCCTGTAACAATTATATATAATATTGTGCATGAAATGACTAAGCACCTCTATGGCCTGCTTCTTGCAAAACATTCTATTATACAGAAAATAGACATGTTATGTTTGTGTAGATCTTCTAGACCCCTGAGTGTGGGGAAGTGGGAGACATCGCGTTATTTATCAAAACTAAAATCGTAAAAGAACGAAGAAAAGCTCGACAGCCTGCACCACTACCTACCTTTTGGGCTGAGCTTTCAACTCTCTGGAAGTGCGAGAGAAAACACCTTGGTGCATGAAACTTTTATTGGAAACTTGCACCGCAGCCACTGACCTAACCACCGATGTCGTAACATGTCTGGATTGGGAAAAATTCTGGTGATTTTCAAATTCAGCCCAAGAAAAAAATAATGTTTGTCACTGACAACTTTACTAAACAATATGTGACGGGCACCCCTCCGTCTCTCTGCCTATGAGGGCAATCCGAGAGCCAGCCTAGCCTTTGTGACACTAACAACTTCTCGTAGACCACATATGAATCGGATCGCCTGCCTCTGCACTCTCTCCAACTGTTCCACATGCTTAACCAAGTAGGGATCCCAAGCCTCCGAAGCATAGCCAAGGACTGGCAGACAAAAGGAGAGGTATGCCACAAGTCTCACTTTCATATGAGCATCATGGAGGGCTCTCTTGATAATTCCAAATTTTTGGGAGGCCTTACTGGTCACCATGTCTATGTGTGAATCCCAGTGGAGAGGGCGGCATATATTGACACCCAGATATTTAAACTATGAACAACACACCACTAATCCAAGTATCAATGTGCATATTGCCTTGACATTAGGTCTTTTACTAAAAGCTAGTTTGACACTTAGCAACATTGAATTGCATATGGTTTGGTTTAGCCCACTTTGACAAATTGTTGAGATCTTGCTGGAATTTATCATGATCCTCTGGGCTGTCCACCACCACCATCACCACCACCTCCACCATCACCATAATGCATCATCAGCGAATAGCCTTATACCAGATAAATGCATATACTGGCGTGTACGATCCACATATAATCACTCTATATAACTTTATCAATTCTATGCATTATAGCCCATGTCCTAATTACTGCACAATCTTTACGCCTAAAGGAACAAAGAAATGGTTACATAACCTTTTGTATAAATACTGCCTGAAGCTCCATAATAATTCAGAGTAATTGAAGGAGCCAAGCCAGAAGAATAGAAGAATACAATTACTCTCAACCACACACTCTCTCTTGTATTGCATTACTAGAAGTGTGAAATGATAACAAGCTTGTAGTTGTGGTCCAGCATTAACTTGCACACTAAGCACAGACCAGCGAGTGGCCTACATTTCTGTACTGTCCAGCAAGTAAGCTGTGCAGTCCAGCTTTGGACTTGGTCCAGCAATGCAGGCCAGCACTACTAGTTAGTGATACCTAAAGTGCTTGACCATAGCCTGATGAATCTCAGCTGAGCTGAGGGAAGTGCAGGTGCGTTCTACCTCGCCTGTATCGGTACATACACAAAATCCTGCACATTATTATACTTAATTAATTATTCAATATTATTCATGCTTTTTTTGGAAAAACAACTGCTGCAATAATAATAACATTTATTAACAAACAATACAATAATAATAAATGAAATTCGTTCACTAATCATAGTTTTTATCTATAATTGACCATTGATAATTCATGTTTTGATGTTATTGTACAGGATTTTATAGTCGGTTGGCAACGACTGGTAGCATACACCTGTACACGACCCCAGGTTACTTGTAGTTACTGTGTACGACCACTGCTACAGCCATGACTGACTGTCAGTCCCTACCACTGCCTGCCCAGCATAGTCGGACTAGCTGGGTAGGAGACTAGAGAGAGTATAGGGCTTTTACAAGCCGGCACTCCTTAGTCGTACGACAGTGTAGTAATGTAGTTGTTCTTGTAGGCGAATGAATAAGGCTTTGTGTTGAAGAGAGAGAATAGGTTTGTATTGTGTACTTGCCTAGCTGAGCTCTTGTCCTGCTCTGTTTGACAAGCAGCTTCAGCTGGCTTATAAATAAAAAGTTACATAATAGCTAGCCTCAGTGGCTAGTTAATGAATGTCAATTGCGTAATGTGATAAATATGAGTATGCATAGAATAAATACGCTGCCTAGAATAGCGGCTAAGTCACATGAGTGTTTCTTTGTGCTCACGTGCTTTCATAGAGCAATTGTATCTAGAGCGCATGTTCCTTGTTGTAGATGAAGCTTAGTAATTCTACCACACACTCCCCCCCATTGGTCAGACTGGGGACCAAGAAAAAGAGAGGGAGAATGACTAACATATGTACCATATAACATGCTATATATATATCTATATACAATACAATATAATATATTTAATAATAATAAAATAGGTTTTCGTGCTAGTGCACTACAGTTCTCCTGGTAAGTATCTTTATTTCCTTGCTTATCTTCTGTCTCTACAGCTTCGTTCTTTGCTTGGTCTTTCTAGTTCTCTTTCGTCTCTCTCTATCATGACTTTTAATTCGTCGACTCTTTTTAAGGCTCGTAGCGCTTCCGACGTCAATCTGTCCGCGTCCCGACGGCCTCTGGCTATTCTTTGTTTTATTTCTTGTTCCCACCTTTCCTGTCGAGGGGAAGTTATCCTCTTTCTGCGAGGGCTCCGACTGGGTGATGTGTAAATCACTACTCGTCGGGGCTCTACTTGTGGTTCCTGTCTCACTTCCTTCCTTTCTAGCTTCGGGATTCGTGTTCTCGGCATCGTGGCTTCTCTTCGCGTCGGTACCGACACTGGCAACACTTTGATGGGACTTGTTGGGGGTAGGATTGGCGATGCGCTGTGTTCCTTCGGGCTGCTGGCACTGACGGGTGCTCCTAAACGATCTTGTACAGGTAGCGTTCTCTTCACTTGTGGTGTAGCCTGCTTCTTTACTTCGGTTGGACTGGGTTTACCGAAGGGTGGTGGACTTGACCAGTTCATGAATTTGGTAAATGCTGGGTAAGTAGCTTCGTCTACTTCAAACAGGGGTGCAAGCTGGCCTCCATGTGCGCCGTCCTTATTTTGTCTTGTGATGTGGCGTCGGGTGGTATCCCTTGACGTGCTGCGCTTTCCGCAGGTGCAGTAGCAGAACGAAAAGTGTTGGTGAGTGTGGTATGAGATCCGTCGTCGGTTACCTGTATAGCTGCAATGTACACATTGGTAGTTGTCCTCTCCGACCTTCGTGGCCGCTTGTTCCAACGCGCTTAGTGTCTCCACCGATAACCACGTGGTACGGAGGTGGGGAGTTGTGCTTTCTGTCCTGGGTACAACTATTTTCAACTCTGGCTTTGGCATGTTCTCCTTATCTGCAATACAAACTCGGTTTATTGCAGCAGGCGCTTGTTGTTGCTTCCGAAACATTTCTTCCTTAGTGGGCGCACGGCTTTTACAAGCCGCTTGCCTTATCTCCAGCTCACTGGTAACCTCCATTAAATACTCAGTCTGCTCACCTAGTATTTCAGCTTCAATCTGAGCGTCTTCCTCCAGTGAAATATCAGCCATTCTCGTCCTTGTCTTTTGTGTTTCTTGCAGTAAACCCTGTGCTATTAGCAGTAATTGTTCAGTAGTAAATGCGGAAAGCACGTCCTGACAGTTAGTCTCTGAGGCAGCAACTGGGCTCTCCTCTCTTTGTTTGTCTTGTGCTGCGCGGGCCATTACGTAATCGTCCATCTCATTGGTGAGAAAGCTGTCATGCTGCGTGACGTCATTCGTGTATACTGTCCCGCCTTCGCTCACGCAGTTCGGTATTTCAGAGCGGTTCGATGTCCTAGGGGGCGCTGCTTTCACGTTTTCACTTTGGGTGATGGTTGTTTTATCACTTTCACTTTTGCTTCTTTTGCGGCTGATGGGAATTATTTCCCCCTCGTTCTCCGACATTATTTTTTGTGGTGTTGTTGTTCGTCTACTGGGGGCCATCGTCCTTGTTGCTTCCTGCCCCCTTTGCTCTGCAGACTCTTGGTGGCTTGGGTAAGTAGTTTGTCGTTCTACTGTACTTGCTCCATAATTAATATTAATTATTTCGGCATCTTCTTTCCACTCTCCTTCTGTCGTATGATAGCAATGATAGTCGGCCAGTCTCGATGGTGGTTTGGTATTTCTTTTGGGCCTAGTTGTTGTGTCTGGTTCATCTCTACTGGGCATAACACCTTCTGTGTTATCCTGTGTGTCGGCTGTGGGTGGAACATTGGGTGTTGGTGGACGGTGTTGGCTGGGTGCACTAGTTGTTAGCGGTGGCCATTCTTTATCCTGCTCCCATTGTTGACGTCGGCTACGTCGGGGCTCGTCGTTGGTTACTTCTCCCCAACAGGAGCTGGGTGGACTAGGACCAGTTGTGGGTGGTGTTGCTGCTCTGGGGGGTGATCTAATTATTTGTTCAAAAAGAGCCTCCAAGTCCCTGTGGTCGGCTGTGGTGGGTGTTGGCCGTTCGACGGCTGGTGTCCTTGGCTCGAGAGGGGGTTCTAAGACAGCGGGGGGTGCCGGTGGTGGTCGGGGCGTCCTCCTCTTTATGGCTCCTCTCATGTTGGGTCGCAAGGCTGGCTCTCTGCTTGCCGGCGCCCTTCCTGTTGGCTCTGGGCAGGGGTTGAACTTTTTTAGTCGTCTCTCATTTTGCGTCGACATCTGACCACTCCTCTCAATCGTGTAGGTGTGGTTGTCGTACGCTTCCACGACTTTGTATGGGCCCACGAAGCTGGACTGCAACTTGGGATTGCTCCCCTTCGTACGGTGTTTGTTCTCTACTACCACGAGATCTCCTGGGGCAAACAGCAGGGGTTCCTCTGTGTCTTCCTGTCGTACCGCACGCTGTTCCTCTCTTAGCAGTTCGTGGGCTGTCTGGAGCCGCTCTTCCATGTCCAGTACATATTCTGTGACATTCTGTTGTTCCACCATCGACAGCCGTCCGTCGAGTTGGTCGGGCAGGCGAACCTCTCGACCCATCATTAAGAAGTTTGGTGTCTCTCCGGTTGCGGAGTGGGGGGTGCCTCTGAACGCTCTCATGATCTGTGGGAGCAGCAGGTCCCATTCCTCTTGACCTCGTCTCAGCAATAGCGTCCTCAGGGAGTCTCCTAGCGTCCTGTTTTGTCGCTCGACTACACCGTTGCCTTGTGGATGGTAGGGGGTCGTACGGGTTTTTTGTACGTTCCATAGACTGCACAGCTCTGTCAGTATGTGGGACTCAAACTGCGCGCCCTGGTCCGTGTGTATCTGCTCGGGAAGCCCGTAGTAGCAGAAAATCCGTTCATCCAAGGTAGTGGCTACGGTGGGGGCGGTAGCGTCTGGAATGGCTATAGCGTCCTGCCATCTCGTAAAATGGTCGGACAGTACCAAAATCCAGCGGTTCTTGCGCTTTGTCTCTGGGAGTGGGCCCACTAGGTCTACTGCCACCTTCTGAAACGGGCGGCCGGCGTATAAACGCTGTCTCTCCTGTGGGGGTGCTGTCCCTCCTTTCTTCGCGACCTGGCAGACTTCGCACGTCTTCACCAGCCTCCTCACCTCACTGGTCATGCCGGGCCAGTACCAATCCAATTGGATTCGACGCTTGGTGCGGTCTACTCCCGCGTGCGATAGTCCGTGTGTCTCCCACACCACCTGTTGTCTCCTGGGCGTCGGGCATACCGCGCACATCCGCGTCCGGCCCTTTGGTGCTATTCGTATAATTAGCGTTCCGTCAGGTAGAATCTTCATGGCCTCTTTTTGTTTGTGCAGAGCGTGTAGCTCCCGGCTACCTTCGTCCAGCTCTCGTCTGGATATCTGCGGACTGCCCTGTAGTTCCCGGTATATTCTGGCCACTGCTCCATTGCCCGACCGCTGCTGCTCCACTAGAGCCGGACTCGTGACCACGCACATTGCAGGCGTGTCCGTCACCGTCTCATTACCCATCTGTGCCACTAGGGGTGTTCTCGTGACCACGCGCATTGCAGGCGTGTCCGTCACTGTCTGTCTGCCCGTCCGTGCCACCTGAGGTGCTCTTGTGACCACGCGCATTGCAGGCGTGTCCGTCACTGTCTGGCGGTCCGTCCGCGCTACCTGGGGTGCTCTCCCGATCTTCTGACCGGTGGTGCTACCTGGCTGGAGTCCTGGTCCAGGGGCTCTGGCAAGTTCAGCATGGGTCGGCCCTCCGTCCCTCTGCTCGATGGTACTGCATTGTCGGCAGTCTAGACATGGCTCCTGTCTACTCAAACCATCTGCGTTCCCATGCTGGTTGCCAGCCCTGTGCTCAAGTTTGTAAACAAACTCAGCGAGGATCTCCAGCCATCTGGCGATCTGGTTAGAAGGTTCCTTCCGGCGACACAGCCATCTTAGAGATGCGTGATCCGTCCTGAGTTTGAACTCACGTCCATACAGGTAGGGTCGGAAGTGTTTTACTGCCTTTACGACAGCTAACAACTCCCGCCGCGTCACGCAGTAATTTCTCTCGGCCGGTGCTAGAGTCTTGCTGTAATAAGCAATGACTCGTTCCTGTCCGTCCTGAACTTGAGAGAGGACTGCCCATAGTCCTACTGCACTGGCGTCTGTATCCAGTGTGTACGTCAGCGACGGGTCTGGGTACCCCAGCACAGGTGCTGTACTGAGGCCGAGCTTAAGCTGTGTAAATGCAGCTTGTTCCTCTGGACCCCACTTCCAGGGGGTGGCTTTACTGGTTAGGACCGTTAGTGGCTTGGCCGTGGTGGCGTAGTTCGGCAGGTACTGTCGATAATAGCCGGCTGTGCCCAGGAATGCCTGCAGCATCTTCAGGTCTCTCGGAGGTGGCCAGTCGGCGACAGCCGTACCTTCTCGGGATCGGTAGCAACGCCGTCGGCGCTCACTATGTGCCCCAGGTACTTGACCTGCGGCTGCAATAGCTCACACTTAGACGGTTTTACTTTCAGATTAGCCTTCTGAAGTCTATCCAGTACCTCTCCCAGTCTTTCTACGTGCGTTTGGAAATCTGGCGCAATGACGATGACGTCATCCAGGTAGAGCAAAAGCGTCTTCCAGTGCAACCCTTGGAGCACACGTTCCATCAACCGTTGAAACGTGGCCAGGGCCGAAGTCAGGCCGAAGGGAAGCACCTTCCAACGCCAGAGTCCACTCCTGGTGATAAAGGCCGATTTCTCTTTTGCGTCTGCGTCCATGGGGACTTGCCAATACCCACTGGTCAAGTCGAGTGTGCTGAAATATTTACTGCCTGCCAAGGCGTCCAGTGACTCGTCTATCCGCGGTATCGGATAGGCATCTTGCCTAGTCACATCATTCAGCCGTCTGTAGTCCAGAATCGCCATGTCTGGTCCTTCTTCCGCACTAGCACCACTGGGGAGCTCCATGCCCCGTCTGCTGGCTCAATCAGACCCTTCTCAAGCAGATCCCGAACCTGTCTTTCTGCTTCTGCCTCTTTCTCTGGTCCCAGCCTGTGGGGAGGCAACCGAATAGGCTTGGCGTCGTGCGCAACGGGAATGGAGTGCTTCACCAGGTCAGTTCGTCCGATGTCACCACTGTGACGACTGAACACTGCCTCGTACCTTACTAGCAACTCTCTCAACTGCTCCCTCTGTTGCCGACTGGTGCAACCTGTGCATGCCTGTTCATACAGCTCGGCCAGATGTTCTGGTATGCCCGAGCGTCGCGTCCCTGGGCCTGTCTGAGGACTGGGATCTGTCTCTGCCTGAACTTCATCTGCCGTGATCCCCGTGAAGGTCCCGATTACTTCACCTGCTGGCAGGTGAATCGCGTCCTGGGTGGGGTTCAGACAACGTACCAACACTCGTCCTTGTTGGTCGGGGGCGTTCACGCTGGTGGCCAAGGGAATACTGCCAGGTATACTCTCTATCACTCCCTGTGGACAGTAGCTCCTGGCCGCCAGGTGGCAGGATATTGTAGCCTCCGTCTGTGGGGGTATCTCTGTCTTTCTCAAGACTTGCACCTTCGAGATCAGCGCTCGTCCGTAGCGGTCGGTGCATACCAACTCTGCGCCCTGCATCGTCAATGTGGGCTGGTTGAACCCCATGTAGCACTCCTGGTTGGCTAGGAAGGGCATTCCCAGGATCACGTCTTCACTTATTTGTGTGACCACGAAGGTCTCCGTATAAGCTACTGACCGGACGCGTCCTGTCACCTTCAACAACCCATAGAACGGCAGTTTCGTTCCGTCGCCCATCAATCCGTGGGAGTCGTGCTCTTGGAGGTCATTCTTCTTGTCTTCCGACAGCTTGTCGAAGACTTTCTTTGATAGCAAGTTCGTGTTGCAGCCCGTGTCCACAAGATACGTGACCGCTTTGCCCTCTACCTTTCCAGGCAGATAGTAACTCGACTTGAAGGGACGTTCCATTTGGTTCACACAAGAGGCCAGTGGCGTAGCCAGTCCGGGGGTGTCGGCTGTAGCGTCGTGCTGTGGGTAGTACGACCGTGATGCCGGTGTGGGTCTGACTTTTCTTGGCTTTGGCTTGTGTCGCTGGAACATCTCTGGTGGACAGTCGTCTTCGCTGTCTGTGAGTTCCTCTGTGGTGCCTTCTAAGTAGGAGAAGCGGTTGTGAGTGTGGAGCGCTACGGGTGTGGTTGGTGGATGTGGGTAAGCTGGCCGCCGTGCCTTCTGCCAACCCTGAGGGCTCGTCTTGATCGCCCTACTTGGTTCCCTATACTTCCCGTGTGCCCGTCTGCAGCCAGTAGGTTGCTCTACTGCTGCGGGCCGATAGCGTTTCCCTGGTTGCTATACCAGGGGTTCTGTCTACACTCCCTTTGGGTATGGCCCAGTTGTCGACATCCCCAGCACCTGGGTGGCTGTTTGGGAGGAGGTCAGTTGACAGGAGGTCGGTCGACAGGAGGTCGGTTGACAGGGGGTCGGCTGACAGGAGGTCGGTCATTGGTGGCTCCTGCTTGAGCTGCGTTCAATGCGGCTACCTGCTGTGTCAGCTCACCTAGTACCTTTGCCATCTCCAGCAGGGGTTGCACTGTTGATGCCTGGACCTGCTGGCATCCTTCTTCTTCCTCCGACTCTACTGGTCGGATCTTAGGGGTAGGAGCATATGTCGGTTGCACTTGAAGGAACTCCTGTCCAGCACGTACGGCGTCCTCTACTGAACGGGGCTGCATCGCCAGGAGGTGTCGTTGGAGATGAACGTGTCCCAGAGTATTCTGGAAACTTTCCAACGCGTGTTCCTCCTTTTGGGCGCGTGTAGCGTCGTTGTAGGCGGCCTCGACCATTGTCTCAATGGCCATAGCGTGCTCTCGGAGAGAGTGTTTTGCTTCCTTGTGGTAGCCCGATAGCTTGGCTCGTGCCTCTCGGCGCGACAGCCCAAAGCTTGCTTTCAGTGAGTCAGTTATGGCCCACAATGTCTCGCCTCGTCCGTATGGCTGTGCCTTTCCTTTCAGGGCTTGTCGGAGGTGGATGACCGCCGCTGCCGGCTGCCACTGGTTCGCTTCAGATACCTCCTGAAATTGTCGGATGAAATATTGGACGTCTCCTGTCCCGTCAAACTCCGGCGTCTTGAAGTGTTCTCTTCGAGAGTTCTCACTCATCTTTTCAAGAGCGTCGGTAAGGGCTCCAAACATGCGTCCTGCTGGATCTCTATCCATACTCATGGCACGTCGGGACGTCATGTTGATCGGTCGTTTGATTCCTGCGGGTCGTCTGTCGGGATTCGCTCAGATCCCACTGCTGCCACCAATGTACAGGATTTTATAGTCGGTTGGCAACGACTGGTAGCATACACCTGTACACGACCCCAGGTTACTTGTAGTTACTGTGTACGACCACTGCTACAGCCACGACTGACTGTCAGTCCCTACCACTGCCTGCCCAGCATAGTCGGACTAGCTGGGTAGGAGACTAGAGAGAGTATAGGGCTTTTACAAGCCGGCACTCCTTAGTCGTACGACAGTGTAGTAATGTAGTTGTTCTTGTAGGCGAATGAATAAGGCTTTGTGTTGAAGAGAGAGAATAGGTTTGTATTGTGTACTTGCCTAGCTGAGCTCTTGTCCTGCTCTGTTTGACAAGCAGCTTCAGCTGGCTTATAAATAAAAAGTTACATAATAGCTAGCCTCAGTGGCTAGTTAATGAATGTCAATTGCGTAATGTGATAAATATGAGTATGCATAGAATAAATACGCTGCCTAGAATAGTGGCTAAGTCACATGAGTGTTTCTTTGTGCTCACGTGCTTTCATAGAGCAATTGTATCTAGAGCGCATGTTCCTTGTTGTAGATGAAGCTTAGTAATTCTACCACATTATTGTTCACATTTTTTTTTTATTTAAGTTAATAGGTGTTACTTTTATAGCAGTATCAAAAGCAGAGGACGTTGTAGAGAAAAACATGATCATAAAATAACACTTTGACCCTATTGATATATTTAGCAAAATGATGAATAATAACGTTTAACTGGTTTACTGTCTACTGACCGCCCAGCTACCTACTCTTCCACCCAATTACCTACTCACCTACCAATCCATTCAACTACCTACTCATCTAACTACCTACTTATTTAACTACCTACCTATCCGCCCAACTAACTATGCCTATTTACTTAGCTACCTATACCTACCTACCTATACCTATTCACCTACCTACCCACCTATCTACTTACTCATCTACCCGCTTACCCATCCACCGACCCACCCACTTACCCATCTACCCACTCTGTTGTGAAAGTATCTGCTTCCTGTCACTGAAAAGATGATTTTCTGTAGTTTTGATGTTCAGCGTAAAAGACTGGATACCTTTAACAAAACTGTTGACTAGTTAAACTTTTTTTTTTACTCTAAATTTTTAGAAAATTAATAGATTTTTTTATATTAAGAAAATACTAACGCGCTTTACATTGGATACATGACTAGCAGCTCGAGCAGAGATGCTACTCTCAGCTGCCAGAAATGTAATTTGTGTTATTATTGCCGTTGTATTACTGCACAAGTGCTGCCAGAGTGGTGAGTAAGTATACAGCTGCCTCTAGGCTATAATACTTGTGATGTTTCAGATGAAGTGACTGAGAGAGCGGGTCAAGGTTCAGGTAGATAGAAAAGAGAGAAATGAAAGGTAAGCTCACCTGTTGTTTATCAACCATCCCTGGCTGTGAGTGCCACCCACTGAAATACTCATACATAGGTTGTAAAAAACATTGTATCCATAGACGTAGAGAGTACTGTATACATAAGTATAGGGAGCGATATTTTCATATATGCAGTGAGCATGGATGAAATATATAAGGATTGCCAGCTGCGGCTGCGTAATAAAATTTTTGTGACGAGCCAAATGTAGCCGTTTGTGGGAGCCGCCATACTGCTTCAAAACCTTTTATACGCCGGGGGATAATTTATTAGTTTTGACGATTCAATTATTGTTACTTACAATACCATATCCGCTCCAAAAAAAAACTTGATATGCCAACAATAATATATATGTAATCTTTGGTATGTGGCAAACTCGTTTTTAAAATTTATTGATTCTACGCAGCTTCCGCTCCGAAATTACAAACGCTCTTGTCATGTGGCAAAGTCGGAACATTGCATTATCATAAATAGTTACGGTACCATATGTTTACGCTCCAAAAATTCAATCCAATATGAGCGCCATGGATGACATTTTTCCAGCTTCCTATTGGCCAGAATTGGTTACGCCCCATTCGGGTTTCCGGCAATCCTTGTATATTTCATCCATGGCAGTGAGCAATGACATATATCTCTGTTCAGCCACAATTGATAAAAGTAATAGATTACTCAGCTTGTCTATGTACAGGTCTGTCAGACTTCACCTTTGAAGGTATTACTATTGCTGTTACACTCCAGTGTTATTCCTTCACATCATACCATTTACATCTACTAACAGCTTTTCAATTTCCTGTAATAAAACTATTTATGTTGTTCAATATCGCTATTACAATTACCCGATTCACCTCAGGGTGTGCGCATACAAAGTAGTAGATTTATGAAAAGATATGCACGAAAACGTTGCTTTTAAGAAACAATTCCAAACAGTGTTAATTAGACATTTCATACAGAAGCTTGTGTAATTCACTAGTTTGGTTAATTCAATGTAACAATCTTATCAGCCTCCGAAAGTATCTTTACATACTTCAATATGCTGCCATCTTTGATTCAATGTGAGAAATTGTGATGTTTTTCATTTTAAAATAAAATGATAACCAGTTAGTGCAGTAAAAGCCTAAAGCCTAGTCCCAGAGGTAAGAGTATTATCTGGTGTTGTGTAGAAGAGTAATACCTTGTGAAGCTACTCGCTAACATAGACTTACACGTTAATAATAATAAATGGTAGTCTGACAATAAATGGTAGTCTGACAATAAATGGTAGTCTGACAATAAATGGTAGTCTGACAATAAATGGTAGTCTGATACCCTGCTTTGGTCTGCCATGAGTGACAGCAGAAACATGTGGAGAGACTCCACAAACTAGTAATGTAAGTCTATGTAAGTCTATGTACTGTAGGTCTATGTAAGTCTATGTAAGTCTATGTACTGTAGGTCTATGTAAGTCTATGTAAGTCTATGTACTGTAGGTCTATGTAAGTCTATGTACTGTAGGTCTATGTAAGTCTATGTACTGTAGGTCTATGTAAGTCTATGTAAGTCTATGTACTGTAGGTCTATGTAAGTCTATGTACTGTAGGTCTATGTAAGTCTATGTAAGTCTATGTACTGTAGGTCTATGTAAGTCTATGTACTGTAGGGTTTTGAGCTTTGTGAACAGTGATTACAGCATCATCAGCATCCGACATGAGAGATTTTTTAATTATTGT
Organism: Cryptosula pallasiana; assembly: GCA_945261195.1. Taxonomy (NCBI): domain Eukaryota; kingdom Metazoa; phylum Bryozoa; class Gymnolaemata; order Cheilostomatida; family Cryptosulidae; genus Cryptosula; species Cryptosula pallasiana. The sequence continues at coordinate 25,351,580 of OX183130.1, forward strand.
GTCGACTTGGTACGAATCAAAACAAACTTTCACTAATTAATATCCAACTCAAGTAATTATACGTAGTTTACCAGTAACTTGAGATCTGGTCCAGACAGAAAATAGAGAATCGTTATAGATAGGTAATCTGATGTTACCTATACATTTCTAATTAGCTCCAACTGTTTATTTGAATACAATCTATTGAACACGTGGTTGTTTTTGTTACGTATCTATCCGCAGTGAAGTTCTACAGTAAGATTATGTAATACAATAGCCTTTGTAACCTAGTTTTAGACTAAGTTCTTTGATTCTTCTGCACTCAACTACGCAAGGTCCACTCTAATGCTATATTGAAACAGTTCATTGAGACTTGTTCGATCATTCACCTTCAATTCACCTTCAATCAAATCATCGTAGAATCTAAACGGACCTTTGATATTACCGATATTGGCTTAGTCTGATGGCATTGCTTATGGCACAGTTTTATGGCAACTCATCAGTAGCTGCCCTAAAAGTAGTCAAAATACTACGGAAAGCGAGTTTGTTTTGTTCCTTTTTATTAAGGTTTCAAAAAATATGTTATTCGGCTTGGTTTTCAAATTTAATATTTCGAACCTAATATTAAAAAGATTTTCTAAAGAGATTTTAGAAAGATGGTAGTTTTCGAAGGCTCGATGTAACTTGTGCAATAGACGAACCAAATCTTACACCTGCCTGTCTGCCAACATGTGCCCTTGAGAGCGTCTTATTTTGTTTTCTGTCTGGTTGCAAGTGATTTTTGACAGGTTCAATTTTATATGCAAGTTTATGAAACCAATTCAAGTTTTAATATTTTTTATCAATTGGAGAATAAAATCGATGATGAATCTTTGAGCTTGGTTTTTTAGTTGCAATAAACATCTCAAATTATGGCTGGTTTGAACGGTGTTAAAAAGTTTTAGCGGAACAAAAACAGTTCTGAAATATCTAAATTTTGTTACATTGTCACAAGTTTTAACTGTATAACGAGCCTATTTCTTTATAACTGAGCCAATGTTTATATGTGACTCTGTCTGTATATGGTTGTGAATGTTTGAGCTGAGAGAACACAACCCCTCAGGGATTTCTCTATTACACAAAGTAAAGTAAATGAACTTTGATTCAATTCAGTCAGTTTTTTAGGTGTGGGATAACTTGTGCACGTTATAGTTGGGTTTGTTCAAATTGCACTGATGCATACACCATTAAGTACTACAATATATATATAGTATATATATATCATATATATAGTGTAGTGTATATACAGTTATATATGCTGTACACTGTTCTATTCACTGTACTATACACTGTACTGTACTATACACTGTACTATATACTATACACTGTATTATACACTGTACTATACACTGCACTATACACTGTACTATACACTGTACTGTACAATTAACTCAACTGGTTTTACACAGACATCTAACTAACATTGATGTATTATTCAGCTGTAGATTTAAGTGAGGACACGCTAGAAGACCTTCTTACATACGATGATCTTTTCCTGGACTACTTCAATGCGTTTCTACAGCTACCAGTAGGTTCCACTCAGACTATCGCATGCACTTTGCACTTTTCCCTCAACTCTTTGCATGTGTGCACAAATAACAATTACATTGATTGTTATTGATGAGACATGTTGGTTGGTTGAAGTAAGTGATGAGTAAAGCACTCTGGGAAGCCCTCTGGAGACCAATCTGTCATCTTGTGTTTGTCAGGCATTTGCTGAACCCTTGGAGTATGACAGGCTAATTGGCACCTTCCAGGAAGTGGTTGCTGGCGCACCTCTAGCTGCTGCCACTCCACTTCCTCCGACGTCAGCGCTCTCCAGGTCTCCGTTTGGCTCGAGGAGTGGTAAGAGGTATGGGGTGTCTGATGAGGAGAGGGAAAGCATGCTGGAATGGTGCAAGAACAACAGACTCCCCTACTTTCTAGAGTAAGACTTTGTGTGCATGTTTGCCCTGGTAACCAGCTGTAAATAGCTAATCAATTATAGATGGTTATTGTGATTGTCTCAGCCCACTATCTCTCCTCTACTGACATTGGGAGTCTCAGCCCCCTATCTCTCCTCTACTGACATCAGAGTCTCTGGATGATGTTCAATCTTAACTTAAACCATAGATTGCATTTTCTTGTGGAGTCGTTAAAAAACTATTAGCATTTGCACAATTGAAAATGGATCAAAATTTCAATGTTGCCAAATGCATTTATTTGGAGTTGTGATCTCTTTCTATTATGATAGCTACTTTTGTGATGTCATATCTATCCACTTGTTGAGCCGTGGCTACACACCTACATTTTGTTGGTATGTGGGGAAAGCACGTTTGTTTTTTTACTTTGTAGGCGGCCAACATGTTGGTCTACGAAAACATTTTTTGTTTGACACTTTGGTGATTGGACAATTGTTATCAGATAACCACTTTGGATTGGATAAAATATAAGGACAAAACTTGATTGCGCTAGTGAACTTTTTTATATTGCGACCTTAACCTGGTCATTAATGATTGGCCAATGATCCATTGTGTTACTTCTATCAAAGAGGGTATTTCTTTTTTATTTATAAACAATTTATTATTATTTATAAATGTTTATTATTTATTATGGCTGATAAGATTATTTACCTAATATTATAAAAAAGTATAACAATTAATTAATTATTATAATTTATATTTATAATATTTATTATAATGACTGTTTATTATAATTATATCCTCTTTACCTCCCTGGACACCGGTGTCGAAACATCTTTGTGTGTAGCCACCAGAGCGACGCTAAAAAACGTATCTCTCTTCACATTCCTACGTAGATGTGTGTGTGTAGCCACGGCTTTATTTGATGTCATATCTATTTTGTAGGACTAAATTATTCCGAGAGCTGAAGCTACTAAAGCTTTTACTGAGGGCGCTAGATGACAGGTTTCAACCAAGTGCAAGTCATCAATCATCACAGATCCGAGGCTACAGTCGGCAAACAGAAAGTTATGTTTCATCTCTCAGTAACTCTGCGGACAACTCAGCCAACGAGGATGATTATGACGGAGAGGACTGGAGTGCAGACGGCGATGACAGATATGACCAGCCCGGAAGTCACACTGTGAGCCTTCCGGCACAACTAGGACACGGTTAGTAGCCACTTGGTGTCTGATTAAACTTCACAAGTTTGTCTCTACAGACTAATACAGTGTCTGTGCTCTTGCAGCCCACACTAATACAGTATCTATGCTCTTGTAGCCCGCTCTGCCAGGAGTGAGAAGGTTGGTGGTGCGACGAGGAGACGACAAACTGATAGACCTCCCAGCAGGGCTAAAAAAGTCCTTTTCTCTCACAATGGGGAGGTCGCTGATAACCCCCCGGTAGAAGGTGATTCTAAAGATGATAAAGCAACAATGGTCGGTCCTATTCGCCAGCCCACTTTCACTTCTGTTGAGGGAGGTGAGTCATCAATACTTTCATGTGGTAGTACTGCTTATGTGGTAGTACTGATTGTGTGGTAGTACTGCTTATGTGGTAGTACTGCATGTGTGGTAGTACTGCTTGTGTGGTAGTACTACTTGTGTGGTAGTACTGCTTGTGTGGTAGTACTGCGTGTGTGGTAGTACTGCATGTGTGGTAGTACTACTTGTGTGGTAGTACTGATTGTGTGGTAGTACTGCTTATGTGGTAGTACTGCTTATGTGGTAGTACTGCGTGTGTGGTAGTACTACTTGTGTGGTAGTACTACTTGTGTGGTAGTACTGATTGTGTGGTAGTACTGCTTGTGTGGTAGTACTGCTTGTGTGGTAGTACTGCTTATGTGGTAGTACTGCTTATGTGGTAGTACTGCGTGTGTGGTAGTACTACTTGTGTGGTAGTACTACTTGTGTGGTAGTACTGATTGTGTGGTAGTACTGCTTGTGTGGTAGTACTGCTTGTGTGGTAGTACTGCTTATGTGGTAGTACTGCTTATGTGGTAGTACTGCGTGTGTGGTAGTACTACTTGTGTGGTAGTACTGCGTGTGTGGTAGTACTGATTGTGTGGTAGTACTGATTGTGTGGTAGTACTACTTGTGTAGTAGTACTACTTGTGTGGTAGTACTGATTGTGTGGTAGTACTGATTGTGTGCTAGTACTGATTGTGCGGTAGTACTGATTGTGTGGTAGTACTACTTGTGTGGTAGTACTGATTGTGTGGTAGTACTGATTGTGTAGTAGTACTGATTGTGTGGTAGTACTGATTGTGTGGTAGTACTGATTGTGTGGTAGTACTACTTGTGTGGTAGTACTACTTGTGTGGTAGTACTACTTGTGTGGTAGTACTACTTGTGTGGTAGTACTACTTGTGTGGTAGTACTGATTGTGTGGTAGTACTGATTGTGTGGTAGTACTACTTGTGTGGTAGTACTACTTGTGTGGTAGTACTACTTGTGTGGTAGTACTGATTGTGTGGTAGTACTGATTGTGTGGTAGTACTGATTGTGTGGTAGTACTGATTGTGTGGTAGTACTACTTGTGTGGTAGTACTACTTGTGTGGTAGTACTACTTGTGTGGTAGTACTGATTGTGTGGTAGTACTACTTGTGTGGTAGTACTACTTGTGTGGTAGTACTACTTGTGTGGTAGTACTACTTGTGTGGTAGTACTGATTGTGTGGTAGTACTGATTGTGTGGTAGTACTGATTGTGTGGTAGTACTGATTGTGTGGTAGTACTACTTGTGTGGTAGTACTACTTGTGTGGTAGTACTGATTGTGTGGTAGTACTGATTGTGTGGTAGTACTACTTGTGTGGTAGTACTACTTGTGTGGTAGTACTACTTGTGTGGTAGTACTGATTGTGTGGTAGTACTGCTTATGTGGTAGTACTGATTGTGTGGTAGTACTGATTGTGTGGTAGTACTGATTGTGTGGTAGTACTGATTGTGTGGTAGTACTGTTTGTGTGGTAGTACTGATTGTGTGGTAGTATTACTTGTGTGGTAGTACTACTTGTGTGGTAGTACTACTCTATCCATATAGTAATGCTCTGTGTTGTATCTTTCAGAAGCTGTACAAAGTAGTGAGTCTGCTTTCTCATATTCTTTTGGAACTGTCAAACCTGCCAGGTATGCACACCTTTTTTATTTTGTGAGTACTTACTCTTTATACTTACTGTCTTGTACTTACTGTATTGTACTTACTGTCTTGTACTTACTGTCTTGTACTTACTGTCTTGTACTTACTTCTAGTACTTATCTGCTATCAATGCATACTATGGCCTCTCATCACAGGTCCATATCTGCTCCAGTCAACTACAAGGAGTTCCTTCACCTGCCAATGTACACAGACTTTGCTGATATATTTATGAATGACGAGGTGGAGGCTGAGGGGGATGGACAGAAGTTTGTCTCATATAACGAAGACAAGGCTAGTGAGCAGCAAACTGAGTCAGACATAAAGAATCTCGAGGGAAAAGTAAACATGTCTTTGCAACAGATGAAGGAGAGGATCTTCTGCTCTGTGAGTCGTTTTTGCATATATATAAGTAGGAGATACATCTGTGTGCGTGTGTGTGTGCGTGTGTGCGTTTGTGCGCATATGTGAGTGCTTATGTACTTGTGCGTTCATGTGTCCTGCGTGAGTTTGTCCATGCTTACGTAACTCTATCCCACTCTATTGAGAGAGGTGAACGCTGCTGTACAAACGGTCTATTGGACTAATTAAATGTATGCTCAGGATTTAAGGTTGCAATTTGCTGTCAAGCTGAAGACTTTTGTATTTATGATTTTTTTCAATAATATAAGGGGAGATAATTCACAAAAGTTTTAGTGTAAACAAGTAACTCCATGTTGGTTACGACTCATCACATTGTTTCCTGTTCGTGTAGATTGCAGCATTTTTTTTGCTTGTTGGCGGTCTCAGTAGTAGCTGCAATGTGCCAGTACACTGCCTTTCTGGTCATCTTTCAAACTGAACAGAGTTTGAGAGAAGGGGGAGGAAGAGAAGGGGGGGAGGAAGAGAAGGGGGGAGGAAGAGAAGGGGGGAGGAAGAGAAGGGGGGAGGAAAAGAAGGGGGGGAGGAAGAGAAGGGGGAGGAAGAGAAGGGGGAGGAATAGAAGGGGGGAGGAAGAGAAGGGGGGAGGAAGAGAAGGGGGGAGGAAGAGAAAGGGGGAGGAAGAGAAGGGGGGAGGAAGAGAAGGCGGGAGGAAGAGAAGGAAAAGAAGGGGGAAGGAAGAGAAGGCGGGAGGAAGAGAAGGAAGAGGAAAAGAAGGGGGAGGAAAAGAAGGGGAAGGAAGAGAAGGGGGGGGGGAGGAAGAGAAGGGGAAGGAAGAGAAGGGGGGGGGGGGCGGGGGAGAGATATTGAAAGGAAGATATGGAGAGAGTAGAGTGGGGCAGGGATGGAACAGGTTACAATGTGAGGAGTGGAGTGTTGGGGAAAAGAGCAGAGCGGGTGGAGTGAGTTAGGGCGAAGGGAGGGGTAGAGTTGGCAGTAGAGCGAGACAGGAATAGAGCGAGTGTATGTGGTTGAATATGACAAGTAATACCGCTAGTTGTTACATACATCCATATGTGGTGTATAGATCTAGCTGTGGGCTGTTATGCTGTTATATATCTATATATAGACATCTAACTGTGGATCGCTACACTATTATATATACTTGTATATACAGAGAAGTGGTATGGCCGAGCTGAAGGAGTTCCTAGCCGACACAAATGGTATAGACTTGTTCAACTTCTGGGTTGACTGTGAGACATTCAAAGACACGATGGCTGACCATGATGAAATTATGAAAATGGCATCCAGAAATCAATTGTTTAGGTGAGTTGAATCTATGATGAGGTTGGTGAGATTGTATTGTATAATACTACTTATATGTATGTATAGTTGTATTATTGATGTGCAAATGTTTTATTGTCGTAGTTGGTTGATACAGCGCAGTATTTACCTACCAGGGGTGGATGCAGCGCAGTATTTACCTACCAGGGGTGGATGCAGCGCAGTATTTACCTACCAGGGGTGGATGCAGCGCAGTATTTACCTACCAGGGGTGGATACAGTGTAGCATTTACCTACCAGGGGTGGATAAAGCGCAGTATTTACCTACCAGGAGTGGATACAGTGTAGCATTTACCTACCAGGGGTGGATAAAGCGCAGTATTTACCTACCAGGGGTGGATACAGTGTAGCATTTACCTACCAGGGGTGGATAAAGCGCAGTACTTTCATACTAGGTGTGGATACAGTGTAGTAATGTAGTGGATTTTTGCGATCACATTGTCTGCGCTGAGGTTCCCCTGGCAACTGCAGAGTGTCATGGATACCTTAATTGAGCCTGGCACTGCCAGAAACCTTGTAGAAACCTTGTAACACTACCGGCCCTGCAGCTATCACTAACCGCCCTGCAGCTATCACTACCGGCCCTGCAGCTATCACTACTGGCCCTACAGGCATCACTACCGGCCCTGCAGTAACACTACCAGCCCTGCAGCTAATCTGTACCGGGATATTGCACCATCACTTCCTGGACTGTGACTCAGCAGAATTACACTTGAGGCTCCGCCCTCCACTTCTGGGCGCCTTATTTATTTAACTACATTTTAGCCAATCCCATACCTTACTAATTATAACTTGTCTGTTGATTTGTATCTTTACTTCCTGCTGATTGTGATTTGTTATGTCTATAACTAGGTCACTGACTTACTGTACCTCTGCCTATAAAAGGCAGAGTTTTGCTTACACTCCTTGCACTTGTATCAGGATACTTGTATCAGCATACTTGTATCAGGATACTGCTTGTGATTGCACCAAGTAGCAATATACTTTGTCACTATTATACTACACTGGTTTGTTGTGGAATAATAAAATGGTTATTACTCTGAAGCACTGAGTAGTGAGTCCGAGCCGTGGGCTCTGTTACAGTTGTGGGGTTGGAGATACTCCTCTGTTAAAGTTGATTGGTAGATAACCTCTGTTGGAAAGAGGTTTTGTTGGTGGCATTTTCGCAGGCCCCCTAAAATTCACTGTAATAGTTACATACGAGTACAGTAGTTACCTACTACCAAGAGTGGATAAAACGCAATAGTTACCTACCAGGGGTGGATGTAGGGCAGTATTTACCTACCAGGGGTGGATACAGCGCAGTAGTTACATACTAGGGGTGGATACAGTGGAGTAGTTACCTACTACCAAGGGTGGATACAACGCAGTATTTACCTACCAGGGGTGGATGCATTGCAGTATTTACATACCAGGGGTGGATACAGTGATACTTTTGTAGGGATATACAAGACAAATACAAGTTAAGTCTTACGCCAGATGCTAGAGCTCAGATACAAAAAGCTGCCAGCTCCTACCAGCTCAGTCACACCGTATTCATACGCACTCAGTACGATGTCTTACGTCGACTGCGAACCTATTGGTTACCTCGATTCATCCTACACAAGGAGAAAGCCAATCAGCTCAGGTGCGTCATTTTGTGTTTTGTTCCGTATGTTACACATTATATTGTATACTATATTGTGTACTGTATGTTATATAGTACATATATACCGTACTGCGTACTACAATATATACTGTATACTCTCACACATTACATACCATGCTGTATGCTGTCACACAGTGCCCTGCTAGGGCTGCACCAGCTATCAACCTCCACAACCCAAACAAGTCCTGACAAGCTCTGTGATCAGTTCTTACCCAAGATATCATTCGTTAACTCGCTGCCCATCGACCACAACAGAATCATGCAGCTGGCAGAGAGCGGGGTGCAGAACTGGATCGCTGTCTCGCAAGGTGGCAGGAAATTTGATGCGCGTGTCAAGTCAGCAAGGTTGCTTCAGCCAATCAATTCTTTTGGATCGGAGTAAGTTCTTTTTGATTGGTCACTTGCGTACCTATTTCTATTACATCGTATATGTATGTATAAAAATGAGAAAACATGAGTCTGTGGCCATGTAGAATATGTAGACTTGTCGTCCATTATTGGACAGACAACTAAGTCAAGGTCAAATTAGTCGTCTGCTTGTCCAGAGCTCTATAGTGTTAAAGGCGCGTCTACATCGACCAATTGCCCACCGATTGCTTACCAATTGAGAATTTTCTTTTTGTTCCGTTTAAAACTTGATAAAACTACTAGTAGCATTTTATTTGAGGCTATTGGTAAGTTTGGATTGTGATCATAAGATCGGTATGCAATTTCCAATCCAATCAATCATATTACTCCTCGTAGTATCGCTTTTTCCAATAAAATTCTTTCTCTGACTCAAGTGTTCCTGGCAGAAGGGCCGTTTATAGATGCCCTTTTTTGTTGCTGCCAAGCATTTTATGGCCGATAGTGGCATCACATTCAGCAGAATCGCCTGAGAATGGAAAATATAGAACAAAATAGGGGAAACACTCAGTTGTCATTTTTTATCGGTAGCAGAAATCAGTCGGCAATCAGGAGATGTACACGCCCCTCGAGTGACAGCGACAGCAGAACTTAACAATGCAGCCAAGCTCTCTTGCAAGTACAACAGAGTCAGAAACTCAGACACTTGGGTTGAGTTTTAATGAAGAGAAATCGTATATTTTCCTCAACTTTAGCAGAAGTGCGAGGAATCCTCTAGCCCTTTTACTAGCAGAGCCGTTTTACTAGTAAAGCCTTTTTACTAGCAAAGCCCTTTTACTAGCAAAGCCTTTTTGACTAGCAAAGCCCTTTTACTAGCAAAGCTCTTTTACTAGCAAAGCCCTTTTACTAGCAAAGCCCTTTTACTAGCAAAGCCCTTTTCCTAGCAAAGCCCTTTTACTAGCAAAGCCCTTTTACTAGCAAAGCCCTTTTACTAGCAAAGCCCTTTTACTAGCAAAGCCCTTTTACTAGTTGACTTCTGCCAGGCAAATCACAGGGTTAGATGAATGTAACTAACCAACAGCATGCTAGATAAGTGCTTGTCAATATTGCCATGTGGTAAATTGTCCAATCGGTGAAGATGGGCTGATAAGGCGGGTCTTGCGTCACTGCCAACTACTGTCAACGCATGTACCACATGTACACATAGCGATCGCTTGGCGATCAGCTTAACGATTGCCCGATTTTGCGGCTTTTCTTTGAAGAGAAATCACTAATTAATCGCCAACATTTTATTTGAATTTATTGCGTGGTTTTGAGCCGATTCCATGATTAACCAGTCACAATGCGCAAATGACATACCGCCATTTCTAGTAGTATTATGCTTTTTGCATCGCCCTGATCTGCAAGCATTCATGTAATAGTTTGTAAGCTATAATTCGGAACAGCGAGTTTGACCAGAATTGCCAAAGAATAACCAGTAGTAAACAACTGCGCAATTTTCGGGAGGGATTCCCCCCCCCCCCCCCCCCCCCCGTTACTAAGGCTATGTGTATCTGTACCATAACTGATGCATCCTCTCTCGCCTTCATTCTTTATGGCAGCAACCAGCTACCTCGGTCTGCTGTGCATTATTTTCCCCTAAGCATTTCTTCCTTCCTAGTGTTACTGCCTCCCTGGCTATGCTTGTGCAATACTTCAGTCTCCTTGTTGATGGAGAGAGCAGCTTCCATGGCCAATCAATGGACACTACATGGCAGTAGAATACCTTCCTAATTCTACTTCTATCTCTGCTATCTCCTTCGGCTGACCGAGTTACTCCCAATTTGGGTGACACCTTTTAGTACTCATCTCTATTACTCTGTTCAGCAAAGGGGCGTGTCCTCAAATCACAAAATTGAGAAAATTGATTAAATCCTCCACCCATTTGCCTGTTTCCATTAACGTGAGCGAGTTGACAATTGATATACAAACAGCTTACCGACCAATTGGTTTTCACGCCTGGAAATGTCCGTGGTTTAAACCTTTTGCTTTCAAGTCAGGGGAGACACATACCAAGAGAATCACACTTTGCCAGTAACAGAAGGTTGAAACATGGAAATAAGGTAAAGAGACAAGTGGATAATCTAGAGAAGGACAGATGTGGAATAAGGCATAGAGATGTAGAGTGGTGGGAGGGTACAGTGGGGCAAGGGGTTTAGTGAAAAAAATTGATGCACTGGCAGAGAGGAAGAGTATAAAATAGACCAAGGCTTGCAGGGTACAGCATGGGTTGGGGTTGAGTAAGGGGTGGTGGTAGAGCAAGGGGTGGGGGTAGAGCAAGGGGTGGAGGTAGAGTGGGGAGGGGGGGAAAAGCATTTGTATATGTGGAGAATTACTGCTTTGATATCCTGTATATGTCATGTCATGTTGGGTTTATATACATGCTTACCTGTATGCTCGCGTTTATATAACACGTATATACATACCTGTATGCTTGCGTTTATACAACACTTTCATACTGTGGGAGATTTTTGCACTCAGGTTGAGCAGAACCTGAGTGCCTCTTGCCTTGAATTTCCACTACACCCCTTCCCCCATCCCCCAGTACCACTTTTATTTAGACCCGGGATCTCCCCTTTATACTATACATAAGCTATCCCGGGTTAAGGCTGTCGGCTACACCGGGTCATATCCCGGATTTATGTTAACATATAGAACATAGAGAGCCTACCCTGGGCCAGTATCCAGACCTAGTTGGCCAGGGATATCTGGAAAAGTGAGCCTGAGGTCCAAGGAATTGAGTACCACAGAGACAGAATCTGGAATACGTAGGAACAGAGGCAGAGGAACTAAGCCTGCCTTATAAGGACCAATACTTCCACTCCCTTGTGATTGGCTAGAAGAAGAGCAGGAGCCACTAGACCATGTGCTTGTGATGTGATTGGATATCGTTGTTTGTATTTATTTGTATTGTATGTTTTGATTTGTGTATTATTTCTTTTATTATATATGATTGGCTCTTCCCTAAAAATAAGAGCTCCTGGCTTTCTCCTATAAAATGAGCTGCTGTGCATTATAAGAATCAGAAGTCTTGTGGATTTTGAGTAGTACACATCTTATATTGCTAAGTAGAATTGTGTAATAAAGTATTTAATTTCTAGCATCTGTGTAGTGTGTCTGGGTCATGGACCCCGTGGAATCGTTAGCGTCTATTTCGGGGTAGACACCTAATGGCGTGTTAGCCATTGGTCCATAGTAGAGGAGCAAATCTGCTATAATATTTACCTGTATGCTTGCAGGAGTGTCATACGGGAGAAGATGCTTCATTCTTTAAGATCAGATAGAAATGCCGGAGGACCCTTCAAGGCCTACTTGTCCAAGTAAACTGGTTTTTGTATATACTGTATTAAGTGCCTTGTCTAAGTAAACATGTTATTGTATATACTGTATTAAGTACCTTGTCCAAGTAAACATGTTATTGTATATACCGTATTAAGTGCCTTGTCTAAGTAAACATGTTATTGTATATACTGTATTAAGTGCCTTGTCTAAGTAAACATGTTATTGTATATACTGTATTAAGTACCTTGTCTAAGTAAACATGTTATTGTATATACTGTATTAAGTGCCTTGTCTAAGTAAACATGTTATTGTATATACTGTATTAAGTGCCTTGTCTAAGTAAACATGTTATTGTATATACTGTATTAAGTACCTTGTCTAAGTAAACATGTTATTGTATATACTGTATTAAGTGCCTTGTCTAAGTAAACATGTTATTGTATATACTGTATTAAGTGCCTTGTCTAAGTAAACATGTTATTGTATATGGTCAACTCTATAATTAATTCTACAGTTAAAGGTGGCATGCCATCGATTGATACGCATTTGACTAGTTGGAGTTGTTTATTCTGTAATGTGAAAGTGCTAAATAGTCCCTACCAAAATAATAAAATTAATATTGAATTAATTCCTTTTTATTTTTTATTGTATTTGAAAATCATTTGTTATTGACAATCTATATTGTCTAATTTTTTTCCTGTCAAATACCATGTAACTCAGATTTGAAAATTATGGTTATGGTTGATGACAGCAAGGAGTCTAATCATGCTCCTTGATAACAACAATAAAACGCCAACAAACGCCAGCAATGAAAGTCTGGCATTTTTTTTCTTCACAAATAAATTCTAAATAAAGATAATTTTCGAAATAATTTTTTCAACTGTTATATTGTTTTAGTTTTTGATATATTAGCCATGTAATTTATTACATGAATGCCAGCGTGTACATAGCTGCAAGCCTATCAATAAAACATTAAAACTCTGACTTAACTAGCACATCTCCAAAACATCTGAAAATAATTGGGAACTGAGTTTTTTATGCTCTTGAAAGTCTGTGCACAATGGATATTACTGGGATGCCCTGCTTCCATCCAAACCAGCCAAGTTTTTGCAACTCCATTTCATGGCCTTATATAATTTGTTGCGTAACAAAAACTAATTGCGTACAAGTCAGCATCTATTGCGCTTATACTGTAGATGGAATTAACGAGAGCACAACTCCAAAAAACCTTTTTGGGTAAAGATCACTAGAAATAGATAAATTAGGTTTAATTCAACTTAAAGTCGGTGCCATAGCGCCTTTAACTCTATAATTCATTCTACAGTCAACTCTATGATTAATTTCACAGTTAACTCTATGATTAATTCCACAGTTAACTCTATGATTCATTCTACATTTAACTCTATGATTAATTTCACAGTTAACTCTATGATTAATTTTACAACTAATTGTATCATTAATTCTACAGTTAACTCTATGATTCATTCTACAGTTAACTCTATGATTAATTCCACAGTTAACTCTATGATTAATTCTACAGTTAACTCTATGATTAATTCCACAGTTAACTCTATGATTCATTCTACAGTTAACTCTATGATTCATTCTACAGTTAACTCTATGGTTCATTCTACAGTTAACTCTATGATTCATTGTGTGCCAGGTTTGAGAAATACACGCTACTGTCTAAACTGTTATTCTGGGAAGCTGTGACAGACTATGGCAGTGCAGAAGACAGGTCAGCTGATCGTCTGCTGCGAATGAACCAGGCGTGGAATATATATAACATGTACATAGGAGACAACAGCCCCTACAACATCGGTATTACCTACTCTAATACGTGTAACATTTATATCATGAAAATGAGATACAGTAGATATAGACAACAATGGTGTTTTATACAGTAGATATATACCACAATGGTATTTTATACAGTATATACAGTAGATGTATACCACAATGGTGTTTTATACAATATATATGGTAGATATATACTGCAATGGGGTTTTATACAGTATATACAGTAGATATATACTGCAATGGGGTTTTATACAGTATATACAGTAGATATATACTGCAGTGGTGTTTTATACAGTATATACAGTAGATATACAGCAGTGTTTTTTATATAAAGTATATACTGTTGATAGGTTCCACCGTGGTGTTTTATTCAGTAAGCATGTGAGGAAATGGTGTTTTATGTGGTATATACAGTAGATACGTACACTGTAGATATGGAGAGCAGTGCGAGAGAGAAAATACTCAGGTGTCTGCAGGTGTCCACAGACTTTGTAAGTGTCGATGTTCTAGAAAGTGCTCAATCACACGCAGTCGACTCACTTATAGCCCCGTGGACTCTCTACCTCAAACATGATGTTAAGTTATTCCTAGAGTGAGTTCCTATTACACTACCTCTTTTTGTCCTTGCAATCTGTGGCTAGTGACCCGAGCAAAATGCAATAAAAATAATTAATTCAGCAATAAGTTTAGTCAATAAAAAATAATTTTGTTCGGAATTCGTGCATCGAGAAAAGAAAAGCCCACTGAGTAAAAATAATAGTCAGCGAGCATTCATTTATATGTTCGTAGGTGGGGAATTAAATTAAACACTGAATAGTTATAACGAGTGAGTCTAATTTGTTCATTTTAATAGACTGGTTTTATATCCTCAAAGCTCGGTGAGAGAACTGCCATCGTAGAAAGTATACTGAAGAAGATATACTAAATAAGATATACTAAATAAGATATACTAAATAAGGTATACTAAATAAAATATACTAAATAAGATATATTAAATAAGATATACTAAATAAGATATACTAAATAAGGTATACTAAATAAAATATACTAAATAAGATATATTAAATAAGATATACTAAATAAGATATACTAAATAAGATATACTCAATAAGGTACACTAAATAAGATATACTAAATAAGGTACACTAAATAAGATATACTAAATAAGATATATTAAATAAGATATACTCAATAAGGTACACTAAATAAGATATACTAAATAAGATATACTAAATAAGATATACTAAATAAGATATACTAAATAAGATATACTAAATAAGATATACTAAATAAGATATATTAAATAAGATATACTCAATAAGGTACACTAAATAAGATATACTAAATAAGATATACTAAATAAGATATACTAAATAAGATATACTAAATAAGATATACTAAATAAGATACACTAAATAAGATATACTAAATAAGATATACTAAATAAGATATATTAAATAAGATATACTAAATAAGATATACTAAATAAGGTATACTAAATAAAATATACTAAATAAGATATATTAAATAAGATATACTCAATAAGGTACACTAAATAAGATATACTAAATAAGGTACACTAAATAAGATATACTAAATAAGATATACTAAATAAGATATACTAAATAAGATATACTAAATAAGATATACTAAATAAGATATACTAAATAAGATATACTAAATAAGATATACTAAATAAGATATACTAAATAAGATATACTAAATAAGATATATTAAATAAGATATACTAAATAAGATATACTAAATAAGGTATACTAAATAAAATATACTAAATAAGATATATTAAATAAGATATACTCAATAAGGTACACTAAATAAGATATACTAAATAAGATATACTAAATAAGATATACTAAATAAGATATACTAAATAAGATACACTAAATAAGATATACTAAATAAGATACACTAAATAAGATATACTAAATAAGATATACTAAATAAGATATACTAAATAAGATACACTAAATAAGATATACTAAATAAGATATACTCAATAAGGTACACTAAATAAGATACACTAAATAAGATATACTAAATAAGATATACTAAATAAGATATACTAAATAAGATATACTAAATAAGATATACTCAATAAGGTACACTAAATAAGATATACTAAATAAGGTACACTAAATAAGGGGGTACGGACCATTCGAAACTGACGGTTCGAAAATGGACACTTCGAAACTCTTTGGGGACGGGGGTTTGTGATTTGGGGTTGGGGGGTTCAGGTTTAACAGTTTCGAACAGTTCATTTTCGAAACGTCAGTTTCGAATCATGGCGGAATCCTAAATAAGATACACTAAATAAGATATACTAAATAAGATATACTCAATAAGGTACACTAAATAAGATATACTAAATAAGGTACACTAAATAAGATACACTAAATAAGATATACTCAATAAGATATACTAAATAAGATATACTAAATAAGATATACTAAATAAGATATACTAAATAAGATATACTCAATAAGGTACACTAAATAAGATATACTAAATAAGGTACACTAAATAAGATACACTAAATAAGATATACTAAATAAGATATACTAAATAAGATATACTAAATAAGATATACTAAATAAGATATACTAAATAATATATACTAAATAAGATATACTAAATAAGATATACTAAATAAGATATACTAAATAAGATATACTAAATAAGATATATTAAATAAGATATACTAAATAAGATATACTAAATAAGATATACTAAATAATATATACTAAATAAGATATACTAAATAATATATACTAAATAAGATATACTAAATAAGATACACTAAATAAGATACACTAAATAAGATATACTAAATAATATATACTAAATAAGATATACTAAATAAGATACACTAAATAAGATACACTCAATAAGATATACTAAATAAGATATACTCAATAAGGTACACTAAATAAGATACACTAAATAAGATATACTAGATAAGATATACTAAATAAGATATACTAAATAATATATACTAAATAAGATATACTAAATAAGATATACTAAATAAGATACACTAAATAAGATACACTAAATAAGATACACTAAATAAGATACACTAAATAAGATATACTAAATAAGATATACTAAATAAGATATACTAAATAAGATATACTAAATAAGATATACTCAATAAGGTATACTCAATAAGGTACACTAAATAAGATATACTAAATAATATATACTAAATAAGATATACTAAATAAGATATACTCAATAAGGTACACTAAACAAGGTATACTAAATAAGATATACTAAATAAGATATACTCAATAAGGTACACTAAATAAGATATACTAAATAAGATATACTAAATAATATATACTAAATAAGATATACTAAATAAGATACACTAAATAAGATACACTAAATAAGATATACTAAATAAGATATACTAAATAAGATATACTAAATAAGATATACTAAATAAGATACACTAAATAAGATACACTAAATAAGATACACTAACTAAGATATACTAAATAAGATATACTAAATAAGATATACTAAATAAGATATACTAAATAAGATATACTAAATAAGATATACTAAATAAGATATATTAAATAAGATATACTAAATAAGATATACTAAATAAGATATACTAAATAAGATATACTAAATAAGATATATTAAATAAGATATACTAAATAAGATATACTAAATAAGATATACTAAATAAGATATATTAAATAAGGTATACTAAATAAGATATACTAAATAAAACAAGCCACTTTATAAGCAGTATTAGCTTATAACGATACCTTTTTTATTTTTTCTTGATTTATTTTTAAAATTGTCAGTTATCTTCTCTATGAACTGTTTGGCAATGTATAAGAAGTTATTGAATGATGATGAAGCCCTAAACTCATGTTCCTTTCCATATGCGATGTACTGATTTGCGAAAACCTGTTATCTTTGTCCTTTGTTTGCCGAACACGTCGCGAATACTCTTAATGGAACCTCAACTACAAGTGAAACCTGTCGTTGTACCAGTAAGGTACCACCCACCTGCCATAGACATATGGTATACATGGTTGTAGTGCACAGACTCCCATAGACATATTATGCACATGGTTGTAGTACACAGACTCCATAGACATATTATATAAATGGTTGTAGTACACAGACTCCATAGACATATTATACACATGGTTGTAGTACACAGACTCCCATAGACATATTATACACATGGTTGTAGTACACAGACTCCCATAGACATATTACATACATGGTTGTAGTGCACAGACTCCCATAGACATATTATACACATGGTTGTAGTGCACAGACTTCCATAGACATATTATATACATGGTTGTAGTGCACAGACTCCCATAGACATATTATATACATGGTTGTAGTACACAGACTCCATAGACATATTATACACATGGTTGTAGTACACAGACTCCCATAGACATATTATACACATGGTTGTAGTACACAGACTCCCATAGACATATTATACACATGGTTGTAGTGCACAGACTCCCATAGACATATTATACACATGGTTGTAGTACACAGACTCCCATAGACATATTATATACATGGTTGTAGTGCACAGACTTCCATAGACATATTATATACATGGTTGTAGTGCACAGACTTCCATAGACATATTATATACATGGTTGTAGTGCACAGACTCCCATAGACATATTATATACATGGTTGTAGTACACAGATTCCATAGACATATTATACACATGGTTGTAGTGCACAGACTCCCATAGACATATTATACACATGGTTGTAGTGCACAGGCAGCCAGGTTTGGTACACCGGATGTCAGACCTAACTTTGCTCTTGAGAAGATACAAGTTATATGTGAGCCCGGCAGTGCCAGAGTTCTTATCAATAAACCTCTGATGAGAATCAGGTGCATAATTTGTGTCGTATGTACTAATGTCTTATGTATTATTGTCCTATGTAATAGTGTGTTATGTAATATTGTCTTATGTAATGTTGTATTTTGTAATATTGATTATATTTTGTATCATAGATGTATTACATAACTATATGTGGTGTTGTGTAGTGTGTTGTGGTGTGATGTGATGTTGTGTGGTGAGGTATGGTATGGTGTGGTGTGGTGTGGTGTGGTGTGATATGGTGTGGTGTTGTGTGGTGTCGTTGGTTTTGGTATAATGTAGTTTAACATAGTGCTTTCTAGTGTAGTGCTATGCAGTGTACTGTAGTGTAGTGATCGCGGCTTGCTTCATAGTGCTGATGTAATTATTGCAGGTCTCTACCTAAAATGCGCACAAGGTATAGCATATAGTATTATATGATTGCACTGGGTGTACATGGAGGGCAGGTTCGCTGGTGGATATAACTGTGGAATATTAAAAGTGGCTGGTTTGGGTGTATTTTATGTGATATTCCATCACTCAACAGCCAGATGCACGCTCTGCAATCATGTATACTCTATAGTAACTACAATCCACAGAAATAATTGGCCACAAGCATATCGGGCACCGAGCTAATGTTAAAATCGCTGCATTGTACACCTGTAATGTGCAAGTGTATATCTCTACCCCTTTATATCTCTATACATCTCTAACACTTTAGATATCTGTATATCTCTACCACTTTATATCTCTATACATCTCTACCACTTTAGATATCTGTATATCTCTATCACTATAGATCTCTATATATCTTTCTCACTTTATATCTCTATACATCTCTACCCCTTTATATCTCCGCATATCTCTATCACTTTATATCTCTATACGTCTCTATCATTTTATATCTTTGCATATCTCTACCACTTTGGATCTCTGTATATCTTTATCACTTTATATCTCTGTATATCTGTATCACTTTGGATATCTGTATATCTCTATCACTATATATCTCGATGTATCTCAATCACTTTATTATCTCTATACATCTCTATCACTTTATATTTTTGTATATCTCTGTCACCTTATATCTCTGTATAAAGCACTAGTTGCGTTGCTTGTGAACTATAGTCTCTGTACACTGTGTACTTCACAAGCACTAAAGGTTGGCATCTCAGCTTTGCACTAGATGATCATACACAGCTATTGCAAATAATAGATTAATGCTGCGCACTTATAGCTGGCTTCCACTTTAACCATTTATTTAAAATTGCTTGTGTAACCTGTTAAAACTCACAGCTTTTTGTATTTATAGTTATATAGTAGATACTACTAGTACTATATATATAGTTATACAGTAGATACTACTAGTACTATATATATAGTTATATAGTAGATACTACTAGTACTATATATATAGTTATATAATAGATACTACCAGTACTATATATATAGTTATACAGTAGATACTACTAGTACTATATATATAGTTATATAGTAGATACTACTAGTACTGTATATATAGTTATATAGTAGATACTACTAGTACTATATATATAGTTATATAGTAGATACTACCAGTACTATATATATAGTTATACAGTAGATACTACTAGTACTATATTTATAGTTATATAGTAGATACTACTAGTACTATATCTATAGTTATATAGTAGATACTACTAGTACTGTATATATAGTTATATAGTAGATACTACTAGTACTATATATATAGTTATATAGTAGATACTACTAGTACTATATATATATAGTTATATAGTAGATACTACTAGTACTATATATATAGTTATATAGTAGATACTACTAGTACTATATATATAGTTATATAGTAGATACTACTAGTACTATATATATAGTTATACAGTAGATACTACTAGTACTATATATATAGTTATATAGTAGATACTACTAGTACTATATATATAGTTATATAGTAGATACTACTAGTACTATATATATAGTTATATAGTAGATACTACTAGTACTATATATATAGTTATATAGTAGATACTACTAGTACTATACATATAGTTATATAGTAGATACTGCTAGTACTATATATATAGTTATATAGTAGATACTACCAGTACTATATATATAGTTATACAGTAGATACTACTAGTACTATATATATAGTTATATAGTAGATACAACTAGTACTGTATATATAGTTATATAGTAGATACTACCAGTACTATATATATAGTTATATAGTAGATACTACTAGTACTGTATATATAGTTATATAGTAGATACTACTAGTACTATATATATAGTTATATAGTAGATACTACTAGTACTATATATATAGTTATATAGTAGATACTACTAGTACTATATATATAGTTATATAGTAGATACTACTAGTACTATGTATATAGTTATACAGTAGATACTACTAGTACTATATATATATAGTTATATAGTAGATACTACTAGTACTATATATATAGTTATATAGTAGATACTACTAGTACTATATGTATAGTTATATAGTAGATACTACTAGTACTATATATATAGTTATATAGTAGATACTACTAGTACTATATATATAGTTATATAGTAGATACTACTAGTACTATATATATAGTTATACAGTAGATACTACTAGTACTATATATATATAGTTATATAGTAGATACTACTAGTACTATATATATAGTTATATAGTAGATACTGCTAGTACTATATATATAGTTATATAGTAGATACTACTAGTACTGTATATATAGTTATATAGTAGATACTACTAGTACTATATATATAGTTATATAGTAGATACTACTAGTACTATATATATAGTTATACAGTAGATACTACTAGTACTATATATATAGTTATATAGTAGATACTACTAGTACTATATATATAGTTATATAGTAGATACTACTAGTTCTATATATATAGTTATACAGTAGATACTACTAGTACTATTTATATGTATATACTATGTAGCTTTGATGGTGTTTATCAGGCAGTCGACAGCCTCTTCAGTGACTACGATGGTACTTAGACGCACTCCACTGACTAAGTCAGCGAAGGAAGATAGACGTCAGCAGCGTGCAGCTCGTAGGAGACAGCTTATAAAGGAGCAAAAGGCTCTACTTAAAATGGTCAAGGCTAGACAGGAAGAGAGAAAACAGAGGATTGTGGTAATATATTAGTAATATATAATATACAAATAATATATATTATTATATAAGTAATGTAAAACGTAGAGTTAACTTTTGTTGTATATTGCAGCTGATGGTATGCATACAGATGGATAACTCTATTGTTATTTAACGCCTCACTTAGTCTGTATAACTCTAGTATCTCCCTGCCATAACTAACAAATAAAACATTCACACTGATATTGTTATTGTACACGAGAGTGATCCTGTGTGAGTGATATATTGTTGTATTGCTATCTGGATGTGTGTGCGATCGTTTTAGTCTCCCACTCACCAGCCAATCAGGTTGCACTCACCAAGTGGTGCTGTTAAACACAGAAAAGTAATATTTACCCCAGCCACGGTCCCTTGGCTTACTTGCCCACATAGCAGCTACTTCCTTGCCCACATGGCAGCTGCGTACTTGCCCACATAGTACCTGCTTACTTGCCCACATGGCAGCTACTTACTTGCCCACATGGCAGCTGCTTACTTGCCCACATGGCAGCTACTTACTTGCCCACATGGCAGCTGCTTACTTGCCCACATGGCAGCTACTTACTTGCCCACATGGCAGCCGCGTACTTGCCCACATAGTACCTGCTTACTTGCCCACATGGCAGCTACTTACTTGCCCACATGGCAGCTGCATAC
The DNA here is from genome assembly GCA_945261195.1 of Cryptosula pallasiana. Taxonomy (NCBI): domain Eukaryota; kingdom Metazoa; phylum Bryozoa; class Gymnolaemata; order Cheilostomatida; family Cryptosulidae; genus Cryptosula; species Cryptosula pallasiana. The sequence goes on from OX183130.1 coordinate 25,374,207, forward strand.
TTGCCCACCTGGCAGCTGCGTGATGTTTGTTCTCCATATCGTTGTTTTTGTTTGTCTTGCCCTGCCTGAAAGTTCTATGTGGTCAGACATTCTCTAGTTTGAGTTCTACTTTGTGGATTTTCTCAGGTGTAACTGACCAGTTTTGTTTGTTTGAGTCGACATAAGCATATTGTATGGCTTTTGTTTGCTCCTTGTATGATACCTTCAATCCTTTGTTTTGAGTGCACTTTCCCAGAATGCCACGCGTGGCTGATTGTTCCTCGTCACTTCCTGGTTGTCCATGGTGTCACAGCTGGATATTAGAACATACAACTGTACATGCTTTACCTACAGTGGGGGAGGTTCCTCTGTACCCGATGTTATCACTCATCACTTCACATCTCTACATTTCCTTAAAACTTATGTGCACCTTAAATAGCCCTTTGTATGTCCATGCCCCAGTCACCATTCATTTACCCACAATTCCTTTTAAGTGATACGACTTACAGGATTTGAATGCAAAGAGTCGTCAGTCCGGTGAGGTGGCATTGGGTCCCGATGGACTGCCAATAGAAGAGTTTGGAGATGGACTGTTTGTGCGTTCTGGTAAGTCTAGAAAGAGCATTTACTCCAGAGACACTCCCACTAAAGATGAACAAAAGTCAGCGAGAATCAACGCTGCCTTGCGCGAGAAGGAAGTGGAATTTGTGGAAATGGTCAGAAATAGAACGTAAGTGTGTCTATAGATGGCATCTCTCTGTCTATGGTTTGTATTTCTCTGTCTATAGTGTGTGTCTCACTAGAGATATATACTTGTTATATACTACACATTGTACACTAGTGTTATATACTATACATTGTACACTAGTGTTATATACTATACATTATACACTAGGGTTATATACTATACATTATACACTAGTGTTATATACTATACATTATACACTAATGTTATATACTGTACATTATACACTAATGTTATATACTATACATTATACACTAGTGTTATATACTATACATTATACACTAATGTTATATACTATACATTATACACTAATGTTATATACTATACATTATACACTAGGGTTATATACTATACATTATACACTAGTGTTATATACTATACATTATACACTAATGTTATATACTATACATTATACACTAGTGTTATATACTATACATTTTACACTAATGTTATATACTATACATTATACACTAGTGTTATATACTATACATTATACACTAGGGTTATATACTATACATTGTACACTAGTGTTATATACTATACTCTGTATACTCTGTATACGTACACAGAATGATGAGCATGTTCAAGAAATACCTGCTAGACAATGAGGCCAGAGACTTTATAAATGCTGTCAACCTCTACCATGAGATCGATGTCTACCACAAGACTGAGTCAAAACCCAAGACTAAAAAAGACCTGCAGGTGTGTTTGCTTTTTATTCCATTTTGGTTTGCTGTAACTTATCACATAGTTATATAACATATACCACATAGTTATATAACATATATCACATAGTTATATAACATATATCACATAGTTATATAACATATATCACATAGTTATATAACATATACCACATAGTTATATAACATATATCACATAGTTATATAACATATATCACATAGTTATATAACATATATCACATAGTTATATAACATATACCACATAGTTATATAACATATATCACATAGTTATATAACATATATCACATAGTTATATAACATATATCACATAGTTATATAACATATACCACATAGTTATATAACATATATCACATAGTTATATAACATATATCACATAGTTATATAACATATATCACATAGTTATATAACATATACCACATAGTTATATAACATATATCACATAGTTATATAACATATATCACATAGTTATATAACATATATCACATAGTTATATAACATATACCACATAGTTATATAACATATACCACATAGTTATATAACATATATCACATAGTTATATAACATATATCACATAGTTATATAACATATATCACATAGTTATATAACATATACCACATAGTTATATAACATATATCACATAGTTATATAACATATACCACATAGTTATATAACATATATCACATAGTTATATAACATATACCACATAGTTATATAACATATATCACATAGTTATATAACATATATCACATAGTTATATAACATATATCACATAGTTATATAACATATACCACATAGTTATATAACATATATCACATAGTTATATAACATATATCACATAGTTATATAACATATACCACATAGTTATATAACATATACCACATAGTTATATAACATATATCACATAGTTATATAACATATACCACATAGTTATATAACATATATCACATAGTTATGTAACATATACCACATAGTTATATAACATATACCACATAGTTATATAACACATATCACATAGTTATGTAACACATACCACATAGTTATATAACATATATCACATAGTTATGTAACATATACCACATAGTTATATAACATATATCACATAGTTATATAACATATATCACATAGTTATATAACATATATCACATAGTTATATAACATATACCACATAGTTATATAACATATATCACATAGTTATATAACATATATCACATAGTTATATAACATATACCACATAGTTATATAACATATACCACATAGTTATATAACATATATCACATAGTTATATAACATATACCACATAGTTATATAACATATATCACATAGTTATGTAACATATACCACATAGTTATATAACATATACCACATAGTTATATAACATATATCACATAGTTATATAACATATACCACATAGTTATATAACATATATCACATAGTTATATAACATATATCACATAGTTATATAACATATATCACATAGTTATATAACATATACCACATAGTTATATAACATATATCACATAGTTATATAACATATACCACATAGTTATATAACATATATCACATAGTTATATAACATATACCACATAGTTATATAACATATATCACATAGTTATATAACATATATCACATAGTTATATAACATATATCACATAGTTATATAACATATACCACATAGTTATATAACATATATCACATAGTTATATAACATATATCACATAGTTATATAACATATACCACATAGTTATATAACATATACCACATAGTTATATAACATATATCACATAGTTATATAACATATACCACATAGTTATATAACATATATCACATAGTTATGTAACATATACCACATAGTTATATAACATATACCACATAGTTATATAACATATATCACATAGTTATGTAACACATACCACATAGTTATATAACATATATCACATAGTTATGTAACATATACCACATAGTTATATAACATATATCACATAGTTATATAACATATATCACATAGTTATATAACATATATCACATAGTTATATAACATATACCACATAGTTATATAACATATACCACATAGTTATATAACATATACCACATAGTTATATAACATATACCACATAGTTATATAACATATACCACATAGTTATATAACATATACCACATAGTTATATAACATATATCACATAGTTATATGTTATATACCACATAGTTATATAACATACACCACATAGTTATATAACATATACCGCATAGTTGTATAACATATACCACATAGTTATATAACATATATCACATAGTTATATAACATATATCACATAGTTATATAACATATATCACATAGTTATATAACATATACCACATAGTTATATAACATATACCACATAGTTATATAACATATATCACATAGTTATATAACATATATCACATAGTTATATAACATATACCACATAGTTATATAACATATACCACATAGTTATATAACATATATCACATAGTTATATAACATAGACCACATAGTTATATAACATATATCACATAGTTATGTAACATATACCACATAGTTATATAACATATATCACATAGTTATATAACATATACCACATAGTTATATAACATATATCACATAGTTATATAACATATATCACATAGTTATATAACATATATCACATAGTTATATAACATATACCACATAGTTATATAACATATACCACATAGTTATATAACATATATCACATAGTTATATAACATATACCACATAGTTATATAACATATATCACATAGTTATGTAACATATACCACATAGTTATATAACATATACCACATAGTTATATAACATATATCACATAGTTATATAACATATATCACATAGTTATATAACATATATCACATAGTTATATAACATATATCACATAGTTATGTAACATATATCACATAGTTATATAACATATACCACATAGTTATATAACATATATCACATAGTTATATGTTATATACCACATAGTTATATAACATACACCACATAGTTATATAACATATACCGCATAGTTGTATAACATATACCACATAGTTATATAACATATATCACATAGTTATATAACATATTCCACATAGTTATATAACATATACCACATAGTTATATAACACATACCGCATAGTTGTATAACATATACCGCATAGTTATATAACATATACCGCATAGTTATATAACATATACCACATAGTTGTATAACATATACCACATAGTTATATAACATATACCACATAGTTATATAACATATACCTCATAGTTATATAACATATACCACATAGTTATATAACATATACCACATAGTTATATAACATATACCACATAGTTATATAACATATACCTCATAGTTATATAACATATACCACATAGTTATATAACATATACCACATAGTTATATAGCACACATGTACAACACATACAACACACATATAACACACAAACAACACATATAACATATAACTGTTGCACAGGCCGGATTCATATACAAGACCTACATGGAAGCAAATGCCAAAAAATCTGTCAAAATCAGCAGTGAGAAACTGAAGACTCGTCTGGCCACAGAAAAAGATAGACCTAAAACTGCAACTTTCAATGAAACCCAAAAACTTCTCATCACCATGATCAACCCCATGTTCCAGCAATTCTTTGAGGTAAGATTTTAGGTTATTTGATGCTGCGCTGCCCAAAGTGATATCTGATTGAAGTGATATCGCTAGATCAACATCGGACAAAGTTTGGAAAAATATTGAAAATTTATTCCAACCTTGAAAGTTTGCGAGTCATTTAAAAGTTAGAATTTTCAAACTTCTGATTTTTTAATTTGCAACAATTCTCTGGGCTAAGTTCCTGGCCTCTTCAATGCTTCGAATTAGGAGTTTTTGGCGATAATGGAAGTGGAAGATTTGTAGGTTTTGTTGTGACAGATTGCTACTTGTCATAATAATTGCCACAACTCAATTGTCATCTATGTTAGATGCAAGCTTTTTGTGATCAAAATCGCTCCAAACAACTTCAACATAACAGTTATCAAAATGATATAACAATAATCAATAATGCTGTAGTAATTATTGATTTTTAGTATCATGGTTATATCAAACATTCACTACAAACTACCAAGAATCGGTTTGCTATGGAACGCTCTACAGAAACAGGTCGATGAACTGTTAATGATAAGCATTTTGCTATGCTAGTGATTGATTCTGTACTGCATAATTTGGAAAGTGAACAGCTGGTTACAACATATGGATAAAAGAATCAATATTTTTCTGTATTGTCACATCATTTTGATGGAAAGTTAACTATTGTCGTATTGATTTGCGACCACAGTACAATTATGAAATAGTCCAGCTAATAGACACCTTTTATTTTGTAGTTGTCCACCCATTGGGGTAGATAACTCTCTATGATATATTTAAAACAGTTACGCAATGGATTTGATCTCAAATCAACACTTTAAAAGTTTCACCAATCTGAAGTTCGAAAATCCTTCTAAACTTGATCCATCAGAAATCTAATGAATACACTTTTGTCTTCTATAACAGTTATATATTGGATTGTGTAGCAGACGGTTTTTGTCTTCTGTAACAGTTATATATGGGATTGTGTAGCAGACGGTTTTTGTCTTCTGTAACAGTTATATATGGGATTGTGTAGCAGACGGTTTTTGTCTTCTGTAACAGTTATATATGGGATTGTGTAGCAGACGGTTTTTGTCTTCTGTAACAGTTATATATGGGATTGTGTAGCAGACGGTTTTTATTACCGTTAATCCAAAGGTTCTGTAACAATGTCATTACATCCATGTTAATTGTATTACTTACAATAGTCTGTACGTAGAGTAGTCAACCAATCAGAACACGAAAAACCATCGCATTTACTTTACATTTTACTTTATTTACTCTTTGGTGCTAAAAACTTTGGCTGAGAGACAATAGTCGTTGATTGAGAAATCCAAGTCTATGCATTTACTCGGTCTTTGCTTCTACAAATTAGTATTCATGATCAACTTGTCTAAGATCTTTCCATTACATCTCTAATAGCCTCAGGAACCTAGTCATAACCTGTCGCTTTGCCTTAGGCCCAGGCAGAGGAGTATGGGGTGGAGCCTAGAGTGCTAGCGACCATGTCACAGGCTGAGCTGGCCATGAGATCGTCTGATACAGACATGGGGATGGCGAAAAGCAAGAAAGGTCGCCAGAAAAGGGTATGTTCGTGTGTATGTCAAATAGCTGAATAGATACTCTACATGTTCATAGCCTGTGATCTATGTTTTTGCACCCCAAACTGCTATATTACCTGGTAAGAGGTTTGTTCTCGCCACAAGGACGATGAGGAAGGCGATGAAGCGGGCAGTGAGGGTGCTAATGAGCAGCCTGTCGGCCATGTTGTTTCTAAACGCAAGAAGAAGCAGGTAAAGTAGCAGACAATGCGCGCACAGGGGTTTGACTGCTTGCACTGCACCCTCGGCTTCTGTCCTCAGGCTTTCTAATACTTATGTTTGCTTGAGTGGCTGAACACTGCCGTTTGAGTTCATCTTTGGTCTAATTTGTGGAGCAACATACCTTCACCTGTCTCTGCATGATGGCAATGGGGTTTGTGGTGGTTCTCTTTATAAATGGTTTTTCTTGTGTTATGTCTGGTACAGATGAGCCTGAAACAGGCTGTGGAGGTGTATAGCTCTCAACGCTTGCCTCGCCATAGAATGTCCATGGTTGACATCAGTCTCTGGTACTTGGAACCTGTAACGCCTCGAAATTATCGGGGAGTAAGTGGGCAGTAGTTGCTTCAAGTGCTCCTTCTCTTTCGCTTCTCTCTGCTACCATTGTGATCTCTCTCCCCCTTTCCCACCTCTCTCCCCCTTTCCCACCTCTTTCCCCCTTTCCCACCTCTCTCCCCCTTTCCCACCTCTCTCCCCCTTTCCCACCTCTTTCCCCCTTTCCCACCTCTCTCCCCCTTTCCCACCTCTCTCCCCCTTTCCCACCTCTCTCCCCCTTTCCCACCTCTCTCCCCCTTTCCCACCTCTCTCCCCCTTTCCCACCTCTTTCCCCCTTTCCCACCTCTCTCCCCCTTTCCCACCTCTTTCCCCCTTTCCCACCTCTCTCCCCCTTTCCCACCTCTCTCCCCCTTTCCCACCTCTTTCCCCCTTTCCCACCTCTCTCCCCCTTTCCCACCTCTCTCCCCCTTTCCCACCTCTCTCCCCCTTTCCCACCTCTCTCCCCCTTTCCCACCTCTCTCCCCCTTTCCCACCTCTCTCCCCCTTTCCCACCTCTCTCCCCCTTTCCCACCTCTCTCCCCCTTCTCCCTTTCTCTTTCTCTCCCCTCCTTTCTCCCCCTTCTCTTCCCCCTCTTTCCCCCCTCTCTTCCCTTTCTCTCCCCTCCCTCTCCCCTCTCCTCCCTCTCTTCCCCCCCCCCTCTCCCCCTCTCTTCCCCCCCCCCTCTTCCCCCTCTCCCCCTCTATCCTCCCCTCTCCCCCATCTCTCTCCCTCCCCCTCTCCCCCGTCCCTCCCCCTCTCCCCTCTCTCCCCCTCCCTCCCCCTCTCTTCCCCCTCTCCCTCACGCCTTGCAATCCTTTCATACCCTATTAATTTCCTCCTCCTTAACCCTCTCAATCACTTTTCTCCTATTGTTCTGTCCACTCTCCATTCTGCCCTCTGTGTCTGTCCACTCTCCATCCCTCCCTCTGTGTCTGTCCATTCTCCATTCCCTCCCTCTGTGTCTGTCCATTCTCCATCCCTCCTTCTGTGTCTGTCCACTCTCCATCCCTCTGTGTCTGTCTATTCTCCATCCTTCCTCTGTGTCTGTCCACTCTCCATCCCTCCCTCTGTGTCTGTCCACTTTCCATCCCTCCTGCTGTGTCTGTCCACTCTCCATCCCTCCCTCTGTATCTGTCCACTCTCCATCCCTCCCTCTGTGTCTGTCCACTCTCCATCCCTCCTTCTGTGTCTGTCCACTCTCCATCCCTCCCTCTGTGTCTGTCCACTCTCCATCCCTCCCTCTGTGTCTGTCCACTCTCTATCCCTCCCTCTGTGTCTGTCCACTCTCCATCCCTCCTTCTGTGTCTGTCCATTCTCCATCCCTCCCTCTGTGTCTGTCCACTCTCCATCCCTCCCTCTGTGTCTGTCCACTCTCCATCCCTCCCTCTGTGTCTGTCCACTCTCCATCCCTCCCTCTGTTTCTGTCCATTCTCCATCCCTCCTTCTGTGTCTGTCCATTCTCCATCCCTCCTTCTGTGTCTGTCCACTCTCCATCCCTCCTTCTGTGTCTGTCCATTCTCCATCCCTCCCTCTGTGTCTGTCCACTCTCCATTCCTCCCTCTGTGTCTGTCCACTCTCCATCCCTCCTTCTGTGTCTGTCCACTCTCCATCCCTCCCTCTGTGTCTGTCCACTCTCCATATCTCCCTCTGTGTCTGTCCACTCTCCATCCCTCCTTCTGTGTCTGTCCATTCTCCATCCCTCCTTCTGTGTCTGTCCATTCTCCATCCCTCCTGTGTCTGTCCACTCTCCATCCCTCCCTCTGTGTCTGTCCATTCTCCATCCCTCCTTCTGTGTCTGTCCATTCTCCATCCCTCCTGTGTCTGTCCACTCTCCATTCCTCCCTCTGTGTCTGTCCACTCTCCATCCCTCCTTCTGTGTCTGTCCACTTTCCATCTCTCCCTCTGTGTCTGTCCACTCTCCATCCCTCCCTCTGTGTCTGTCCATTCTCCATCCCTCCTTCTGTGTCTGTCCATTCTCCATCCCTCCTGTGTCTGTCCACTCTCCATCCCTCCCTCTGTGTCTGTCCACTCTCCATTCCTCCCTCTGTGTCTGTCCATTCTCCATCCCTCTCTCTGTGTCTGTCCACTCTCCATCCCTCCCTCTGTTTTTGTCCATTCTCCATCCCTCCTTCTGTGTCTGTCCATTCTCCATCCCTCCTTCTGTGTCTGTCCACTCTCCATCCCTCCTTCTGTGTCTGTCCATTCTCCATCCCTCCCTCTGTGTCTGTCCACTCTCCATCCCTCCCTCTGTGTCTGTCCACTCTCCATCCCTCCTTCTGTGTCTGTCCACTCTCCATCCCTCCCTCTGTGTCTGTCCACTCTCCATCCCTCCTTCTGTGTCTGTCCACTCTCCATCCCTCCTTCTGTGTCTGTCCATTCTCCATCCCTCCTTCTGTGTCTGTCCATTCTCCATCCCTCCTTCTGTGTCTGTCCACTCTCCATCCCTCCCTCTGTGTCTGTCCACTCTCCATCCCTCCCTCTGTGTCTGTCCACTCTCCATCCCTCCCTCTGTGTCTGTCCACTCTCCATCCCTCCCTCTGTGTCTGTCCATTCTCCATCCCTCCCTCTGTGTCTGTCCATTCTCCATCCCTCCCTCTGTGTCTGTCCACTCTCCATCCCTCCCTCTGTGTCTGTCCACTCTCCATTCCTCCCTCTGTGTTTACCCACATTGCTTTTCTATCCGATCACCTCAATCCACCTCCTTGCCTCTTGCTTTTTAATTCCCATGTTCACTCACGTTTACTCTCTCCTTCTCATTCTCTCAGCTAGTAAGTAGAGCTGTTAGTTGGTTACCATAGAAGCCTTTTAGTATAGGGTGTCTAGTAACCCTACCTCGCAGTTTACAGGAAGTTACCATTTTATGTACTTCATTTTGCGGCAAGTCATTCATTACAAAAATTTCAATTCCAGTGATGTAATTTCAAATCAAATTTTTGGTTTACGGTTTAAAATATACACCAGCTTTTCACCTGGTGTATAGCTAAATATTTTTTATGAGCAATCTCATTAATGGCAACTTCTAGAGTTTATTGCATCAATAAATAAATATATTATTTATTATTGCACGACTACACATGGCGATAACAGAATTACATTACAATCAGTATGACACCGTCCAATTGAGCCATCGTTTCATGCCATTATTTCTCTGCTATTTTCATATTATTTTCTATCGGTTTTGTAAATAGTTAGTAAATAGACAAATCAAGTCATCTGCTGCCTCAAATACTGGAGACAAGTCATTTTTCGATATTCAAGTTTTGCTGACCCAGTTTCAGTCTCTATTAAAAGCGTTAGTTTCACATTGTGGTACTAAATGTTTGCTGCTAAGAAAAATTTTCCCAAATTGCGTGTCTTAGACAATTGTGGGGTCAGGAGATTTATTATGAAAAATCTTTTGCCTTTGCTTTGGCCTGATGATGCATGAGGGCACCTCAAAGAGCAACTTTTTGTCAATGCTCTCAGTCTATATAATACATACATCTATTGCCAAGTTTTAGTACTAAAGCTGCGTGTACACACAGCGGTTGCCCTTAGCGGTTGGGGAAACTCCTCAGAAAAGTTGCACAATTGTTTACTAATAACCATCCTTCAGCAATTCCGCTTAACATTTCTGTCACGAACTATAGCGTAAAAATTCTTATATGGGTTTTGTTAGAGTAGGGACTGATAGAGTAATGACTGATAGAGTAGGGACTGATAGAGTAGGGACTGATAGAGTAGGGACTGATAGAGTAGAAAGTGATAGAGTAGGGACTGATAGAGTAGGGACTGATAGAGAAGGGACTGATAGAGTAATGACTGATAGAGTAGGGACTGATAGAGTAGGGAGTGATAGAGTAGATAGTGATAGAGTAGGGACTGATAGAGTAGAGAGTGATAGAGTAGGGACTGATAGAGTAGGGACTGATAGAGTAGTGACTGATAGAGTAGGGACTGATAGAGTAGGGACTGATAGAGTAGGGACTGATAGAGTAGGGACTGATAGAGTAGGGAATGATAGAGTAGAGAGTGATAGAGTAGGGACTGATAGAGTAGGGACTGATAGAGAAGGGACTGATAGAGTAATGACTGATAGAGTAGGGACTGATAGAGTAGTGACTGATAGAGTAGTGACTGATAGAGTAGGGACTGATAGAGTAGAGACTGATAGAGTAGGGACTGATAGAGTAGGGACTGATAGAGTAGGGACTGATAGAGTAGGGGCTGATAGAGTAGGGACTGATCTTTGTGTGTTTTGATTAGCTGATCAAGAAAGTCTCTAGCGGGTCTTTAATCTCAGGCAAAACTTAATAATAACTTTCAATGAAATGCTAGCAATTACCTTAACGATTTTACCGGAGATCAAAGTGGGCATTTCTCAATTGCTAAGCGAGCGGGCACTACATGTACACCCGGCATATGTTGTAAGCTAGAATTGGTGGTCATATAAAGGTGCTTGGTAGTTGATTGGCTAATTCACAACTCCATTCATTGCACATGGTAGCTGATTGGCTAATTTATATTTCTTGTCATGGTACACGGTAGTTGATTAGCTAATTCATATCTGTTATCATTGCACATGGTAGATGATTGGCTAATTCATATCTCTTGTCATTGTTCACGGTAGTTGATTGGCTGATTCGCATCTTGTCATTGCATATGATAGGTGATTGGCTAATTCATATCCCTTAACATTACACATGGTAGTTGATTGGCTAATTCGCATCTTGTCATTGCATATGATTGGTGATTGGCTAATTGAAGCTTTGGTAGTTAGATTGTGTGAAATGTTAATATATTGCTCGATGCTCTCTGACTGGCTGTACAAAAGATCTTTCTCTCGCTCGTGAGAAAAATTGGCAGCCAAGATAATGTAGTCATGTAACTAAATGATTATATGGATGTCCATATAAGTAGGTTTGCTGATTCTACACTGGTTATTATAGAGTAGTAAGCATTGGTTGGTTAGTAAGCATTGGTTAGCAAGTATTGGTTAGCAAGCATTGGTTAGTAAGCATTGGTTAGTAAACATTGGTTAGTAAGCATTGGTTAGTAAACATTGGTTAGTAAGCATTGGTTAGTGAGCGTTGGTTAGTGAGCATTGGTTAGTGAGCATTGGTTAGTAAGCATTGGTTAGCAAACATTGGTTAGTAAGCATTGGTTAGCGAGCATTGGTTAGTAAGCATTGGTTAGTAAGCATTGGTTGGTAAGCATTGGTTAGTAAGCATTGGTTGGTAAGCATTGGTTAGTGCGTGCATTGGTTAGTAAGCATTGGTTGGTAAGCATTGGTTAGTGCGTGCATTGGTTAGTAAGCATTGGTTAGTGAGCGTTGGTTAGTAAGCATTGGCTAGTGCGTGCATTGGCTAGTGCGTGTATTGGCTAGTGCATGCATTGGTTAGTGCGTGCATTGGCTAGTGCGTGCATTGCACCACAAAGTTACTGCTTACATAATATGGCACATGAAGTACAAGATGTGATGTCACGAGTTGATGTATTACAGACAGGCCGAGCTCCTCCATCTAAAGAGGATAAGATGAGTCTAATGCACAGCCTACAGGACTCATTACACAATGGAAAGCCAACAGTGCAGATGGATGCCTTCTATAGGTACCTCGTCAAACATGGAGAGGAGGACAACAGTCCACTTATAGACAAGGGTGAGAGCTGGGATTACTGTTGTATGTGTAGTTACTGTTGTGTGCGTAGTTACTGTTGTATGTGTAGTTACTGTTGTGTGTGTAGTTATTGTTGTGTATGTAGTTACTATTGTGTGTGTTGTTCTTCTTGTGTGTACAGTTACTGTTGTATGTGCAGTTACTGTTGCATGTGCAGTTACTGTTGTATGTGCAGTTACTGTTGCATGTGCAGTTACTGTTGTATGTGCAGTTACTGTTGCATGTGCAGTTACTGTTGTATGTGCAGTTACTGTTGCATGTGCAGTTACTGTTGTATGTGCAGTTACTGTTGTATGTGTAGTTACTGTTGTGTGTGTAGTTCCTGTTGTGTGTATAGTTACTGTTGTGTGTGTTGTTACTGTTGTATGTGCAGTTACTGTTGTGTGTGTTGTTACTGTTGCACATATAGTTGCTGTTGTTTTTGTGCAGACCTAACGTTCTACCTGGAGGTACAAAAGTACAAAGAGCTCTCACATAACTTCACAGATGAGGAGTTGGTGAAAAGAAAGTGTCAGGCTATCGTTGATTGCTTTCTGGAGTCGTCTGTCCAACCTTCCTGCCAGGTACTTGAATTTTGTTGTTAAATGAAGGATTTTCTCTTGCACTGGCCATGAGCGCGCGCTACAGATTACCTGCGTGTATACCTGCCTCCCCCCGCTGTTGTAGATCGACATATCAGCTGACATGTGTAGCAGAATGGTAAAGAATGCGGTGAAGGTGATGCAGGGAAAGGAGACCATCTCAAGCCTGTTTGACGAGGCACAGTTTATTGTGTTTAAAGAGATTCTGCCTTATTGGGCAGGTTTTATGAAGACTTATAAACCCCCCGAGGACCCTGGCAAGAAGACATGTGAGTTGCATTCCTTACTGTTTGGATACATCACTGTCTCTTTGTTGTCAGCTTTGTACCCCTCTCTACCTACACCACTATCTATCTACACCCCTGTCTATCTCTGCCCCTGCCTATCTACACCCCTGTTTATCTCTATTCCTATCTATCTACACCCCTGTTTTTCTCCACCCCTATCTATCTTTACCCCTATGTATCTCTATCACTGTCTATCTCTACCCCTATCTATCTCCACCCCTATGTATCTCTATCACTGTCTATCTCTACCCCTATCTATCTACATTTCTGTATGTCTACGCCATTGTTTATTAATTCCACCATCTGTTTACACCGCTGTCAATGAACATTGCCATGTCTCTAACACCCCTATATTTCCTTCACCCGTGTCTTTCCTACATTGCTGTTTTTTTACTCCTCTGTCTACCTATCCCTCTGTCTACCTACCCCTCTGTCTACCTATCCCTCTGTCTACCTATCCCTCTGTCTACCTATCCCTCTGTCTATCTCTCCCTCTGTCTACCTATCCCTATGTCTACCTATCCCTCTGTCTACCTATCCCTCTGTCTACCTATCCCTCTGTCTACCTATCCCTCTGTCTACCTACCCCTCTGTCTACCTATCCCTCTGTCTACCTATCCCTCTGTCTACCTACCCCTCTGTCTACCTATCCCTCTGTCTACCTATCCCTCTGTCTACCTATCCCTCTGTCTATCTCTCCCTCTGTCTACCTATCCCTATGTCTACCTATCCCTCTGTCTACCTATCCCTCTGTCTACCTATCCCTCTGTCTACCTATCCCTCTGTCTACCTACCCCTCTGTCTACCTATCCCTCTGTCTACCTATCCCTCTGTCTACCTATCCCTCTGTCTACCTACCCCTCTGTCTACCTATCCCTCTGTCTACCTATCCCTCTGTCTACCTACCCCTCTGTCTACCTATCCCTCTGTCTACCTATCCCTCTGTCTACCTATCCCTCTGTCTATCTCTCCCACTGTCTACCTATCCCTCTGTCTACCTATCCCTATGTCTACGTATCCCTCTGTCTACCTATCCCTGTGTCTATCTATCTCTCTGTCTACCTATCTCTCTGTCTACCTATCCCTCTGTCTACCTATCCCTCTGTCTACCTATCCCTCTGTCTACCTATCCCTCTGTCTACCTATCCCTCTGTCTATCTCTCCCTCTGTCGACCTATCCCTCTGTCTACCTATCCCTATGTCTACGTATCCCTCTGTCTACCTATCCCTGTGTCTACCTACCCCTCTGTCTACCTATCTCTCTGTCTACCTATCCCTCTGTCTACCTATCCCTCTGTCTTCCTATCCCTCTGTCTACCTATCCCTCTGTCTATCTCTCCCTCTGTCTACCTATCCCTCTGTCTACCTATCTCTCTGTCTACCTATCCCTCTGTCTACCTATCCCTATGTCTACGTATCCCTCTGTCTACCTATCCCTGTGTCTATCTATCCCTCTTTCTACCTATCCCTCTGTCTACCTATCCCTCTGTCTACCTATCCCTCTGTCTATCTCTCCCTCTGTCTACCTATCCCTCTGTCTACCTACCCCTATGTCTACCTATCCCTCTGTCTACCTACTCCTCTGTCTACCTATCCTCCTCGCTATCTACACCCTATCCACCTATTCCCTCTCTATCTACACCCCTATCCACCTATTTCCATTCTATCTACACCCCTATCCACCTAATCCCTTTTTTATCTACACCCACTTTTTCTTTTCAGTGAGCAAAAGACAGAAGGCACTACAAAAGCGCTACGAGGAATTTGTAAATGCCCCGCCTCCAAAAGAAGACAGGGTCAGCCTTCCAATGATTAAGAATGCCGCTATACATACCAACAAGATATCTTCGCTCACATATAGCATAACTGACGGCCTCAAGGTCAAGGTTGGTTTGTCACTTCCATTTTTACCTTGATGTGTGTTCTATACCCCCAATATACTATATTTGCTCTGTTATATTGTATTGTGATATTGTGGGTGGAAGTGAACCACCCGGTGCATGTTTTAGACTGATGGTCCGCCTTTATTTGCCTAAAATAGTACAAAATAGTACATATCCATCAATGGTAGGAGACAGGCTCATGTGTGCCGATTTGCTTTGTAACTGTTTAACGGGCGTAGCTTGTGGTTAACCAGAGGCCTGAGCTAGACGTGTGAATGTAACAAGTATCACAGTAGTTCACTGCGCATCTACATCTATGTACTGCGTATGTACATCTATGCACTGTGTATGTACATCTATGTACTGTGTATGTACATCTATGTACTGCGTATGTACATCTATGTACTGCGTATGTACATCTATGCACTGCGTATGTACATCTATGCACTGCGTATGTACATCTATGTACTGCGTATGTACATCTATGCACTGCGTATGTACATCTATGCACTGCGTATGTACATCTATGCACTGCGTATGTACATCTATGCACTGCGTATGTACATCTATGCACTGCGTATGTACATCTATGTGCGGCGTATGTACATCTATGTACTGCGTATGTACATCTATGTACTGCGTATGTACATCTATGCACTGCGTATGTACATCTATGCACTGCGTATGTACATCTATGCACTGCGTATGTACATCTATGCACTGCGTATGTACATCTATGCACTGCGTATGTATATCTATGCACTGCGTATGTACATCTATGCACTGCGTATGTACATCTATGTACTGCGTATGTACATCTATGCACTGCGTATGTACATCTATGCACTGCGTATGTATATCTATGCACTGCGTATGTACATCTATGCACTGCGTATGTACATCTATGCACTGCGTATGTACATCTATGCACTGCGTATGTACATCTATGCACTGCGTATGTATATCTATGCACTGCGTATGTACATCTATGCACTGCGTATGTACATCTATGTACTGCGTATGTACATCTATGTGCTGCGTATGTACATCTATGCGCTACGGTGTACATCTATGCACTGCGTATGTACATCTATGCACTGCGTATGTATATCTATGCACTGCGTATGTACATCTATGCACTGCGTATGTACATCTATGCACTGCGTATGTATATCTTTGCACTGCGTATGTATATCTATGCACTGCGTATGTACATCTATGCACTGCGTATGTACATCTATGCACTGCGTATGTACATCTATGCACTGCGTATGTACATCTATGTACTGCGTATGTACATCTATGTGCTGCGTATGTACATCTATGTACTGCGTATGTACATCTATGCACTGCGTATGTATATCTATGCACTGCGTATGTACATCTATGCACTGCGTATGTACATCTATGCACTGCGTATGTACATCTATGCACTGCGTATGTACATCTATGCACTGCGTATGTATATCTATGCACTGCGTATGTACATCTATGCACTGCGTATGTACATCTATGTACTGCGTATGTACATCTATGTGCTGCGTATGTACATCTATGCACTACGGTGTACATCTATGCACTGCGTATGTACATCTATGCACTGCGTATGTATATCTATGCACTGCGTATGTACATCTATGCACTGCGTATGTACATCTATGCACTGCGTATGTACATCTATGCACTGCGTATGTACATCTATGTACTGCGTATGTACATCTATGTGCTGCGTATGTACATCTATGTACTGCGTATGTACATCTATGTACTGCGTATGTACATCTATGCACTGCGTATGTACATCTATGCACTGTGTATGTACATCTATGCACTGCGTATGTACATCTATGTACTGCGTATGTACATCTATGCACTGTGTATGTACATCTATGCACTGCGTATGTGCATCTATGCACTGCGTATGTACATCTATGCACTGCTTTCATTTATGCTTTACCAGGATGAGAGCGAAGAATTGGCTCAAAGCCACTCCAAGGTTTGACTACCAGAATGTTCGATTTACAACTGCTTCCTGCACCACATGCTTTCTATTATCGCTTTTTCTGTTCACATACTCAGTAGCTGACCTGTGCAATGTCTTAGTGTTCACCTAATGCTATCTCTCTAGTAGATTACACAGTGCTCGTCTCTATACCTATCAGTTTGCTATACTCTGATGTATATAATGTAAAATACAGTCTTACATACATCTACTGCATCTTATGAAATGTACAGATTATGTCATGTTCTTTAATCAATTGGCAGCATTCCAACCAATGCACCACCCATCGTTTGTACATAAATAAATCGTTTGTATTTTAGATAAAAGACGACGCTGACGCTGGTGAAAGCAAACTGCGTGCTCAGCAGATGAAGATTCTATCGAACAGGAGGAGGACAAGTGTGTTAGGTAGTATTCAGTCAGCTAGTAAAGTAGATATCAGCTCTGCAGTACAGGCCGCTGGCTGAGCTCACGTCTCAACAACAATACACTAACGTCTGACAATCTCAATACCACTTTATGTTTATTTATTATATTTATCTTTGTTGAATTGCTCAATTGTAGTCTTCAATGGTGACACTCACTTGATACTTAGTATATCGCTTGTATCTTTGATAAACAGTTTTATCATAGTTTTCTACTTTCATCACAGATTGTGATGTCTATGCCTCTAGATTAATACTGCAAATGACCTGCTTTGAAGTTTTATATAAAAATATTTGAATATAATTTATTGATATTCATACAACACAAAGCACTCATCATGGTACATACACTGAAGGAGACAAAATCATCAAGTAGAAGTCCATCTGTACAGAGACTGGCATGTGAGCTGTAGCGAGTTATATAGTCTCTCCCAAAGTGACCACACACATGTGATCACACACACATGTGAATATGCAGCGGCTGCAGGAACACTGAGAGAGGTTGTCTAAGATTCTGGAACATTCAGTCTCTGTAGCATCTGAACCAGTACCTACAAACAGCATATCCAATTCTTAGATTATACGTACCTGTGCAGTATCAATGGTGTGTGTACCCATGTAGTACCAATGGTATGTATACCTATGTAGTACTAATGGCATGTGTACCTATATAGTACCAATGGTATGTGTACCTATGTAGTACCAATGGTGTGTGTACCTATATAGTACCAATGGTATGTGTACCTATGTAGTACCAATGGTATGTGTACCTATGCTGTACCAATGGTGTGTGTGTACCTATATAGTACCAATGGTATGTGTACCCATGTCGTACCAATGGTATGTGTACCCATGTATTACTAATAGTACATGTACTTATGTATGTATTACCAATAGTACATGTACTTATGTATATAGTACCAATAGTACTGTACTTATGTATGTAGTACCAATGGTACATGTACTCATGTACATAGTACCAATAGTACATGTTCTTATGTATGTATTACCAATAGTACACGTACTTATGTATGTAGTACCAATAGTACATGTACTTATGTATCACCAATAGTACATGTACTTATGTATGTAGTACCAATAGTACACGTACTTATGTATGTAGTACCAATAGTACATGTACTTATGTATCACCAATAGTACATGTACTTATTTATGTAGTACCAATAGTACATGTACTTATGTATTACCAATAGTACATGTACTTATGTATGTAGTACCAATAGTACATGTACTTATGTATGTAGCACAAGTAGTACATGTACTTATGTAGTGCCAATGCTGTATGTAGCCAAAGTTTTAGGCCAACATTTGAGGCATATGTGTATTGTGCTTGGAATATGCTGTGCATTCTTTTATTGGGAGTCGCATGCCCCCTTGTTATCTTGGCAACTTTTAAATGGATTTCATTGGATGATTAGTTTAGTGGGCGGGGTTCTTCGTGTTGGTTTGTTGGCCGGAAGCCAGAAACAGACTAGCGATATTTAGAGGGCGATTTCCGGCGGGAAGCGCCGCGAGTTGTCTTATCGCAGCGCTGGCCAAAGCACACACAGGACGAGGACGATAGAAAAATTGCTACCACTGGCAATCATGTTCATATAAATTATTATAAACAAACAATAACCATAAACTGTTATTTAAATTATTGATATAATTATTAAACTATAATTCATAATCTATATATATATTACAACAATAACAGTAAAAAATAAATAACAATAATTATTAAAAACAATAATAGTAATAACTATTTCTAATAATTTATTATTAATAATAATTATTATTAATAAATTTATTTAATAATAATTTGCATAGGTCAAACTCGCTGTTACAGAGCATAGCCTTCAATTTATTATAGGATTGTTGGTAGATCGGAGCGCTGCATATGACGAGACCCTATTGGAAACAAGAATAAAGCATTTGTGCACTGTGATTGGTTGATCAAGGAAACAGGAAGATCTCGCAATCGCTAAAGAAATCGCTATATGTACATGCGGTATAGCTTCGGCGACCAAATGGTTGCCGGTGCAAAGATTGTAGTATACATCAGGCATTTTCGGATCAAGAACGTCCATGCCTTGAAAAAATTGGCACGGGAAAGCGCTTCCGAATGCAATTTTGACGTTCGTTCCTGGCATAATTTCTATGCATGAACGTTCAAAATCAAAAGTTCACTTCATCGGAGTTATCTTCTTTTTTTATAGTGTCGCAGTGAATAGTAAAAGACGCATCCTGCTGAGGTGACAGCTTTTCGGTTATATATTATAAAAAAAGTAAATAATAATTTTGATAATTATTACCAGCTACTTACGTGTTTTACTAATTACTTTTTTCATTTTTAACAATGTTTATCAGTTGGTGATGTTTGGCTATTTGAATAATTGTTTTTTTTACTAACTAAAGTATAATAAAATAATTAAAAAAAACTATAAGAACTTGAAATAATAATATTAATGATGATATCATTTGAATAACAGTAATATTAATAATGATTATCATACATTTTTTGTTATATGATAATTATTTATTACAATTTTGTTTTAATTCACCATCCTCAGTAAACGTGTCCAAAAATAATTTCAACATCAACATGCTTCAAGACTTGTTATTATTTATTTTATTATTATTGTTAGAAATGAAACTTGAGGCCTCATCACTCTTGTCTTGTTATTGTAACTAACGTAAAAGGGCTCATTATTTGTAAAAAATATTTATTATAGGAGAACTCTACGCATTCGGATCAAGAACGTCATAGGGTGGACGACCCCCTGAACGGTAAAACCACCGTTCAGCATAGAGTTCCAAAAAACAGGTTTTGTACTCGCCGAAAAACGAAAATTTTGCCCATTTTGGCATGAACGTTCTCGATCCGGAAATGCCTATCAACTACCATCTTTGGCCCATAGTAAAAAATTGCAAAAGATTATTATCATTATTATTTGTATAATATTATTGAATATATTATTGTTATTTTTTTGTAAAATATTATTTAATATATTATTGTTATTATTATTCTCACCCAAATCATTATATTGTCAGGAGTTATTGTTGGTAATGGATATGAAGAATCACAAAGCAAAAAAAATTCTGTGCTTTGTATTATATGGGAAATACACTATATGCACATACACTAATAATAGGATAAGGATAATCTGATCAACAATAACTCCTGAGAATAATTAATAATTATGATGAAAATAATAATAACTTTTTTTAATTGGTTTAAACCTGTCTTTTTTGGTGCTGGCTTCAAAATAATTAATAACCGATAATAATAAATATCAATAATAAGAAGAGCCGAAAATAAACTGAAGTCTAATAAAAAGTTAAAGCAAAACATAGCTGATCAAGCTATGGGCCAAAGATGGTAGTATGTATACTACAATCTTTGCACCAGCGACCATTTGGTCACCGAAGCAATCCCTCTAACTCAGGCCAACAAACCAGCACAAAAAACCCCGCCCACTAAACCAATCATCCAATGAAATCCATTTAAACGTTGCCAAGATAACAATGGGGCATGCAACTCCCAACAAAAAAATGCACCGCATATTTCAAGCAAAATATACATAATGCCTCAAATATTGGCCTAAAACTTAGGCTATGCTGAGTGTACTTATGTAGTAACAATGGTATGTGTACCTATGTAGTACCAATGGTATGTGTACCTATGTAGTACCAATGGTATGTGTACCTATGTAGTAACAATGGTATGTGTACCTATGCAGTACCAATGGTATGTGTACCTATGTAGTACCAATGGTATGTGTACCTATATAGTACCAATGGTGTGTGTACTATGTAGTAGCAATGGTATGTGTACCTATGTAGTAGCAATGGTATATGTACTGATGTAGTGCCAATGGTGTGTGTACCTATATAGTACCAATGGTATGTGTACCTATGTAGTACCAATGGTGGGTGTACCTATGTAGTAGCAATGGTGGGTGTACCTATGTAGTAGCAATGGTGTGTGTACCTATATAGTACCAATGGTGTGTGTACCTATGTAGTAGCAATGGTATGTGTACCTATGTAGTAGCAATGGTATGTGTACCTATGTAGTAGCAATGGTATGTGTACCTATGTAGTACCAATGGCATGTGTTCCTATGTAGTACCAATGGCATGTGTACCTATGTAGTACCAATGGTATGTGTACCTACGTAGTACCAACGGTATGTGTACCTATGTAGTATCAATGGCATCTGTACCCATGTAGTACCAATGGCATGTGTACCCATGTAGTACCAATGGCATGTGTACCTATGTAGTACCAATGGTATGTGTACCAATGTTGTACCAATGGTATGTGTACCTATGTAGTACCAATGGATGTGTACCTATGTAGTACCTGGTATATCAGAAATTACTCCTCATCCCTGACTTTGTAGGCCTTCATGTTGTACATCACCCACATGGGATATCCAAACACTCCAAGAGAAATGAATGTTGCCATACCAACCTTCTCCTATGAAACAAAAGCACTACCGTACAAGTACAGAACAAGAGGACACAATTCCACAAACCACTACAGTTGCAGATCTATTCATGTTTTACACAATGCTATTCACATGTATTGAGTTGTAGTGTAAGCGAGGAATAAAATACTGCACATTAGTGTTATATGTCTGAGCCCTGGGCTTGGGGAGGATATGTAGCTTCAAAGAGCATCTTCCACAGATTAATTAAAATGGCCCGGCCCGGGGTAGTCTCATAAAGGATTATGGGATGACTGAGAGACTGCAAGTATCAGTTTGTAGACCAACAACTAACAGGTACTGTGGTACCAAAAGTAAACACATTACTATATTAAGTTTTAAGCAAAAGCACAAGTGACCAACTTCAGTAATCAACTTCTAAGGCAGTAGTTCAAGTACTGAGACAGACGCGAGTTCTGATACAGTATTACTTTGATCTGCAGGGCATGTCGGATTGAGCCTTTTTTGATTCCACATAGCCGCCACTTTCTCGACACGCTTTAGGGTCATACACTCCACTCCCCCACCCTCCTCTTTCACTGTACCGAATGTTTAATGACTATATATTGGACAAACATACAATTCAGGAAAACAAAAAGCTTTGAACAATGAGTAAACTTTTCCGATGGCTAATATCAAACTGACATCTGATGACGGCGTGTCTCACAATCATTTGACACTCTTTTGTTTTATCCACTTTTCTTTTTCGTCAACAGTGAGCAGTTTTGCGGAAGAATTTGGCAATTTTTTCAAAAGAATTATGTTGAAATGTGCAACAACACTAAGCATAGCCTTAGCCCCAGAGACTGGCGCAATGTACAAGTTGATTGATTGCAAGTAGTGCATTACATAAAAGTATAACATCCTGAGAATTAATATCTAACCTATGAATTTCGTTTTTTGATGTTAGATTAATCACGCAAGAAAGAAATTGAACTGAAACAACTGAATTAAATGTTGACATATACCAAAATTGATGTAGAAATATTTTGAACGACCCCTGCAGTGCTGTAAAGCTCGAGTTAGAAGTTCTCAACATCTAACAGATTTTATGAAAGCGTACGCTTACATTTACAGAAGTCATAATTTCCCTGGTGCAAATGTTGACACTATCGAGAAGGAGCACCACATAAAACTTTTCTACAGCCTATTCATTCCAGGTATGTTAACACTATTCTAGGTTTAAAATGTGCCACCAAATATATCAGGTGTGTTTAAACTCGCTACTATCGACATCAATCATTATATTTCTGCATTCTTCTGAACTAGACAGGTTTGCACACACACCTTAGTACATACATCATTCAAAAGCCAACTTATAACAATTACGATAATATAGCTACTAATGGTCAATAACGTTTATGTATCTATATATAGCACAATAATGATTTAAACAAAAAATAAAACATCATTAATATAATGTTTTTATTGCGATTATTATTACAAACAAAGCAAGCATTATTAATGAAGTTAATCATACTAAGTGTTTAATATTTATTATCATTATTGTCATGTAAATCATTTAATTAACATTCAATGGAGGAAGCAAAAACCTACCACACAGTTATTAAGCTGTAATAATAATTATTTATTAAATAGTAATATTAAGATAAGCAATAAAGAAACACAGTATTTTGAATACAAGAGAGTATTATATAAGAAGTGTGGCGCAATAATTTCAATAGTGTTGTTGGAACTGAAACACCTATATGGCAATTGCTAGTTTCAAATGAAGTTTGACTTATTTTACTACATCTCATCAAATTTCAGAATGGCTCACAGCCAGTTTTATAGCTTTAAAGGGCCTAGGACATCTAATTTGGAAAGGATTTGATTTAATTTCAACTTTTTGAGGCCGAGATGTGTTTAAAAAAATTTATCTAGAGTCGACCTCTCACCAGTAAGGCGATTCCTATATACGCAGTAAGCACTCACCAAGACGCAATCTTTTCTCCGAAGACAACAAATTTTATAGATGTATAAAGCGAGTTTTTAAAATCTTGGATTGTTTGGATAGAAGTAGGGCCTCCTAAATATTGGAATTGTGCAGATACTTTGCAGGCCTCTCCCCCGGAATTTTTTACAATTGGGTGGATTTCTAAAAATTTGATGCATTTTCAGGGGTGAATGGGTGGATAATGAAAAACCCTTTTCAATAGCTGGAAGTAAGTGTATGCCTCATGCATATATTGTGATGGAATTGCGTGAGCAAGTGTGTGAGAGCAGATGCGCCAGGAGTTACCCTACCTTGACTACGACGAAGTTTAGCTCGATGCCTAGCAACAGAAGACAGTCTGTGTACCACCGCATCTTGGAGATGCCTCGGTCAAGCCTAGTAAAGAACCTCGTGCTAGTAACTGTTCCGGCCGCCATATTGGTATCATTAATTAATTATGCTATCGCTGTTGTTGGCCAATGCTGTGCACTTGTCAACTGTATAGTCTTTTCTATAAATACGGGGGCAAATCGCCCAAGCCTTCAGACCTCTGGAGTAGTTGCATTAATAGTAGAACTGTGTAACGTGGTGTAACGTGGTGTTCCTCGCAATCAGTAACTGAAAGGTATTATTAGTCGTTGTCTAATGTGCCAGGATTGTCAATAACGCTTCGAAACATCTCTTACTGTTTGTAAGTTTTGTATCTTGCTCGAGAATATATTTATTATTATCAACTGCAACTCTCCTTATGCTGAACACTTGCGAAGTAGAAAACACTTGTAAAGAATTAATTCACTTAGAGAATAACTACACTCTTTGTAATTGCTACAAATTCTGCATCATTCGCTTGAAAGGTAAAGTGCTGAATTAACGCTAGTAAAAGTTATCAATTGCTAAATTTATGCACGTGCTTAGTCAGCAGAATTGGTTGGACGCCGGATCTAATTATATTGTGTAATAGATCCCCGTATTTTTAGAGGAAGTATCCCGTGTTGAGAGGGATCGACAAATTAATTTATTAAGTGCCGGTTGTGAGCTGAGTTACACTACGGTTAGTAGACACCACAAGACGGAGTTGTTAGTGCCTGAGGCTAGTCAGCTCGCTTCCATTTGCCCTAGCTCTCAATAGAATAGGAAGGCTTAAGTAGACATTGGTCGTGAGCAAACAAGTACACATAAATCCTTTACAATATGATGCAAAGCCAAAAAACCTTTATTGATTCATGTTTACAAGTGGTTTTACCATGTGCAAAGCTGTAATGCGGTTTTCGCATTGTGCCAAATCTAACAAAATAGCGTTGTCATTTAAGATTTGCTCGGTAAGAAAACCGAGTAAGAAAACGCGAGTAAGAAAACTGCGCAAGTGTGGAACGGCAGGTTTATTTATCAGGCTAGACAGTAGGAAATAACAAAAGAGCGAAGCAAGAAAATGCCAGTTTCTTTACCTAGCTTATATAGATCATTATTTGACACACTCCATTTATTAATTTATCTACATTACTCTTACTTAGGGTTTTCGTTAAGAACAAAGCAGGAGATCAATAATTTGATAATTAGGAATAAAAATTATTTTAATAAATTAACACTTATTTATTACAGATACAGTTGTATGAAATAATAATTAATTTGATAGTTTCTTTTATTAATGGTCTACAGTAATAATTAACAAATCTTAATTAAAATGATTATAGGATCGTTATCTTTACAAAATTATTACTATAAAATTTTAGTAAGACAATAAGAATAATTTTCAGAGAAAAGGAAATAATAGTACAGAAATATTATCAATCAAATGATAAATATATGGTATATTTCATAAAGAATTGTTGTTGTTATTATGAAAAATTATAGTATCCAGGTTTTTACAGCTGATAACAGCAATAATAACAGAGACTCGTCAACGAACTGTCATTGTTATAATTAATAATCAGTGGTAAATATTAATTAATTATTATTATTATCTTTGATTATCAGACAATAATTATCGTAATAATTATTATTGATATTATTTTAAATCAAAGATTAGTAACACAATAAATTAAATAAATATTATTATAACACATTATTAATAATAGTTACACAAAAAATAATTTATTATTATTATAATAATTATTACTTATATAAATAAATATTATATGGTACATTTCCTATGGAATTGTATTGTTGTTGTTATTATTATTATGAAAAAAAATTGATTATACAAATTTTTACAGTTGATAACAACAATAATTATAATAACATAGACTCGTCAACGAACTGCTATTGTTATAAACAATAATTATTATGATTATTATTGTCCATTACCATGCATGTAGTTTTTGCTCAAATTTTGTAAGGCAATAATAATTATTTTTATTTATTATTATTATTTATAATTAATAATAATAATAATAATAATAATAATTAATTTGTATGTTTTTTAAATAATTATTTTTCAATATTATTATTAGTACTACCACTTGCTTGTAATGCTACTATCAGTAGTAGCAGGTAGTGAGTTAGTTACAACAGTAGTACTACTACCACCTACTACTACCTACTACGTAACTAAAAAAAACAACAACAACTTCAATTTTCAACAACAACAACTACTACTAATAACTTACAGCCATTGAAATTGAGGTTGACGGTGGGCCAGAAACCAAGGTGGCCTTCTGTGTAGATTGAATAGAATGTTTGGTAGACAGGACCGTCCTTCGAACGATTGAAGAGAGCATCTCGAAGTAATTATCACTCCCTACACCAATAATTATTACTGTAATAGATCGTTATTACTTCGCCTCCCTAGTGCTGTCTTATATGACCGGTTGGTTTGGTAGTTACAGAAGCAGTGATTGGTCATTAGAAAATGAGTATTTTTATTGGTTCTGTATGTAGACTATGCCGTCCTCACTACTAGAGGAGACAACTCTTACTGACTGAGTATACATACCGGTATTTATAATTCAAGACAATTTATTCATTTTCGGTACATTAGAAAAAATCGAAGATTGGGCGTTTATGAAAAGTTTAGTTTATTTTTTTTGTGGTAGGGATATGGTAGAGCTGGTTGACACTAAATCTAATATTTAGCAGTTGAGTCAGTTTATAATAAACTACGCCCTAGCTAGTGATGTTTTGTTATGATCAAAGTTTCTGTTTTTATTTTTCCATTGCTGTTACAAAAGTGTTTCATCTCAAAAAACTATCAATATTAAGCGACTTTAATATCGTCATAATTTCAGTTGAAGTTGCTGTCTTGTATATTAGGTAATAATTGAGTACATAACTCCCATTTGACTAATGAATTACTATGCAACTAAGGCCCCATGTCTATCTACCGATTATTTCACGATTGTGCCTATCGATTGAGGATTTTCTTCTTTCTGTTTCCGGCAAAATGGCCGAAAAAAAATTAGTAGAGTTTTATTTGAGTCAATGGGCAGGTTTTGATCAGAATCAAAACATCGATAAGCAAATTGTGATAAGACTAATCATATCCCTCCTCTCATTTTCAATGTTTCCAATCAAACTGTTTCTCGAGGCCAAATATTAATGTGAAGAGGCTTTGTTTATGAGCCCCCTTATTTGTTGTTGCAAAGTATTTTCTGGCTAACCATCCATGACAACAAATGCGATGAGTTTAACCGGTACTGCATGAGAATGGCAAGTACAAAGAACAATGGGGCAAATTGATTGGTAGCTAATCGGTAGAGGCACAGTCGTCTACCCACAGTTACGCGAACGAAAGTGGTTACCAAGGAAACAAGTCCAAACAATTACTGCCAATCATATAACTTACCATTAAAAATTGTTGATGTGGTGTGAAACAAACATTGTTTTACCATACAAATACCTGTCATATCTCGCACTCTTTTACAAAAATATGTGCTGAAGAGCCTATTTAACACACCCAATAGCCAGTTATATAACTTTTGGTAGCTAATACAGAAAATTAGCTGCTTTGAACAGGACTAATTGCCATTTTGAGCATGAACAATATGAATAATGGGTGTTTGGCTTCCAATTATTTTGAAAAATTATTTCCTGTAACTAGCAAGCAAGATCTTTGGTATGGTGTTTCAATGGAGAATTTGTTGCTTATGAAATTTTTCAACAAATTGATTTCAACTTATAGAGGTCTTTTTCATCAAAAATGGGAAGTTTTATGAAAAATTGACACTTCGATCTAATTATCTTTTCTTAGGCTGCCGATAGAAACTTAAAATTTGTGTGCTTTTGTAGCTTTAGAGGTTTTCTTGAATATTTTGTAATCACTGAAAACTCAAAATCCATGCCAGTTTCTTCAGATAAATTTTTTGTAGGCTCTACAAAACTTATCCATTGTAGCTTATATAAAAAATAGGCTCCACCCCTTTATTTAGGACCTCTAATTCACTTTTATATAAGCTGCTTGATTCGCGTAACTGTGGGTAGACGGTGCTTTCGGGTCCCTTACGCTCGGGGATTATCGATGGGATTGAACGACACCATTCGGAAACCCCATTGTTGAATACCATGGCGACGATGGGCAATTTGGGCTCGACGATACGAAGTGACAAGTGAGGTGGGTAGCGTTGTGGAAGACATAGAGTTGTCTCCCCCAACCAGCAGTTTCAACTAGTCAACTTATTATCACTGTGTTCTCCCCGTTTCATATCGTGACAATACCTTATGGCGTATCTAAAAATATAACAAACGATAATTTCAGATCGCCGTAATTAAATTATATTTGTAAAAAAACTGAAGTGGACTCTCTTCAGCTATAGAGTTTCCATAGACATTGGTGAAAGTAAATATATCTATGGTTTAAAAGACAAAAGAACTTCTGTTGAATGACACAGATTAATGAGGCCTCAGCGACTGCCCTACTCGTAGGGTATCCGAAAGCGCCCTAAATTAGTTCAGTTGGTCTAATGCTCGGATTACACTAGTAGGCAACAAAGTACCATAGAAATTCGTTACAGCTACAATTCAGTACTGGTCTGCAGTGAAGTACCTGTTTAGACAATAGTTTATATCGCACACCATTGCTGTATCTGTATTAAAACAACTTGGGCCCCGTTTCAGTTTTAGGACAATACAAAGTCAATATTGATGAGGACCTGATTGAACAGCTGGCGTTTTTGCTGCAAACTTTGGTGTCCACGATCGTCGGTGCTATGGCGCACACCAGTGTAAACGGTGCCTAAGGCTGTCAATTGGCTGGGCAACCCAATCCTCACTACATTCAATGTTATACACAAACTGACAGTCAACTATAGTACTCAATAGTATGTGAAATGGATCAAAACGATATCAACTTTCAAATAAACGCTTGGGGACAGTGAAAAACAACTGAATAAAATAAACATTGAGTAGCAATATACTGTTGGAACTAAGTCTAAGCTGTTATTGTAGATACGCTGCCAATAGTTAACCTATGAGAACTGAGACTAACAATGTAAACACTTCCATGACATGAACTAACGCTGCCACAGGACCGTCAAAGTTAATACTTGCGTTGACGCAGCTAGGATTTGAGAAGTCGGTGAAATGTATGTACTTCATGATAGATTTGAAATGAGCTTGTCACCTACAAAAAAACATGGCTTTGAGTGCTTTTGAAAACCGTTTCATCTGCAGATGATACTTAAACCTCTGAGCACATGCACATGCATTCGAAATTGAAGAGAGATTTTTACCCAAAGATCTTTAAGGTTTACACGGCTGACCATATAACAATTATTTTCATACTAAGTTTAAAAAAATTTGGCGTTTTTACAATAAAAGAAAGATGATAAAGCGTAAAAAGCAAAAGAAAAACAGGCAAGTTAAGAGAAAAATTAAGTAACCATTATTTTAGAAGCCTCATAACACCCTTTAACATTGTTAGGTTGGGTGCTAAGGCTATTGGTGTCATAACGAGAGCGTTTGCAATGGTGACATCCTCTACCCTTTAATATCTAGAAGCTGTGCATCCGACAAGCATATGTACACACTCCTTGCTTGTACCTACATACCCAACTGCGATACACTCCTAGTCAGTTGACAGCAAGAGAACATTCTTTTAAGCCAGCAGTTTACAAGTGTGGTAGTAAAGTGACAGCAAGAGTGAAGATTAGAGGCTACAGTCTACTTAAAATCTGAAAATTTTGTTGTTTAGAAAATCAAGCTAGTTTCATACATGTATAATAGACAATGGCGGATTGAAATAATCCCCACTAAGGTTGTTCTGCAAGTTCAAATAGAGTAGCTATGGGATCAGAAAACCTACAAATGGTCATAGGGAATCCTCTGCTTGCTCAGTTCTTTCCCCAAGACCTCCCGTATTTGCCCTCTTCCATGCAGTCCATCTCCAAGTTCCACAATACTAGCCGGGGCGGCTCTCAAGAGGCGGGGCTTATGATGGTGGGCGGTGTTTGGGAGAGAGCCACCCTGGCTACACAATACAGAAGGCAGAATGGGAGTTGTCTCCTATCAGAACTTACAGCTATAATTCCAAGTCACCCCTTTCCCACTTCTCTTTACACTCATGAATGTTCCCTAAAAACTTTCAGTCAAAGAAACAAGGGCTTAGGAGACTTCTCTCCAACACCAGTGTCTTTAAAATGAAAATCATCAAGAGAGAATGGCTCTAAAAAAATTCTGCATCACAGCTACAAACAGGCTACAAGCTTGCACGAAAATGCCCAAAATAGAAAGGCACTTGGAACTAGTGACTATCATTATGGTGGGTGATTGGGTGAACCAGTCAGTGGTGAGTGATTGAGTGAGCCAGTCAGTGGTGGATGATTGAGTGAACCAGTCAGTGGTGGGTGATTGAGTGAACCTGTCAGTGGTGGATGATTGAGTGAACCAGTCAGTGGTGGATGATTGAGTGAACCAGTCAGTGGTGGGTGATTGAGTGAACCAGTCAGTGGTGGATGATTGAGTGAACCAGTCAGTGGTGGGTGATTGAGTGGAGCGAGTCAGTGGTGGGTGATTGGGTGAACCAGTCAGTGGTGGGTGATTGAGTGGAGCGAGTCAGTGATGAGTGATTGAACCAAAACAAATCAAACTGGTGCTACATTCAATCTGTTGAAATAAAAATGCTCAGAATGCTCAACATATGGCGTGTTCATTGTGTAATCACTATGTTCGGATGGGTAAATTATATCGAAGTACTCAACTTTTTTGAGTTGTCCCCTCTTGGGTAAATGCACAATCTTCTAGCATTCCCGATAATGTGGGTGATGTTTAAGAATTTTTGTTACTGCTATAAATGTGTTTGTCAAAGTGAATTGAAAATTTGAGTTCATTTCATCGACTGCGAGTGTTACTTGGATTTGGTTCAATGAAAAGTCACGGTGAGCCACGAAACTAGTAATTATGTACGTGTTGCAACTTTGTAAACAAGATGATTGTTTTCAGAGAACATAGTAAAATCTGGAAAAAATTTGGCAAAATCAGCAAACGAGTGGAATAATTTGGTAAATCAGGAGGAGTGACTTCTACGCATACTGTAGTGGACACCACAGCACTCCATATGCAAACGTCCCCTCTCTCTCATGGGGTCTATACTGAACACTCTCTCCACGGTGCCACTCCGCTTCACTCCTCTCCACGGACACTAGCAACTCTAGCAACCACAGCTTCGACTGATCATACACAAATTTGGAGTAGCAACTGTGTTATGACACAATCTATTTAGCGATATAACTGTAGTAAATCGTAGACAATTCACAAGACTTCTGATCATACTTGTTCCTTTTATATGGAAAGAAGAGAAACTGACAGCCCCTTATTAGGGCTAACCAATGACACGCAACATTACATAATTCAATCCAATAAAATGCATTATAACAATAAAGCGTAACAAGATAGTCCAATAATACATAATGCACAAGGTTATGTTTCGGTTTAGCAAAGCTGTCTATCCAATCAATCCTAGGGAAATTAGTATCTCTATTGGAAGTGTCTGCATTCTTCGAACAGTCATCTTTTCCCACTGGCTGGTATGGGTAGGCTGGCGTATGGTTACTCTCCGGTAGGTTGGGTTCTGTTGACTTGCACTGTCACTAATACCCCATGTACATCTACTGATTAGCTCCCGATTTGCCCTTATTGATTGGATGATTTTGCAGTTTCTCTTTCGGGTTACGCCGCCAAACAACCGGTAGAGATTGATTTGAGGTAATCGGCAGGTTTTGATCCGCATCAACAAATTGGTGGACAATTTGTGATTTGACCAATCATATCACTGCTAGCAATTTTAGTGTTTCCAACAAAACAATTATTTATAGACAAAGAGTCGTTTTTGAGCGTCCCGTCTTTGTTGTTTGAAAGCACTTTATGGCTAACTATGATATGAAAACAACGAGTTTGACTGGTATCGCAAGAGAATGGCAAATGGCGGAAAAAATTGGGGAAGCACCTTGACATCATCTCCAATCGGTAACGACAAATTGGTAGCCAATCGGTAGATGTACATGTAGCATTACTAACAGGTGATGTTAGTCTGGCTGCGGTATCCGGCCCAAGCTTGTCTGCACAGCACAATAGGCAATCATATGGAGTTGACACGCCCTCCATGTGCAAGTATTTTATGACTTAAGCCGGTACAATTGGTGAAGTTATCTACTCCTAGTTAGCATCAAGGGAAGACAACTTAATGAGGACGAGTGAAAGTTCCTCACCAGTGTATGAGTGGGAGTGGCCAAGTAATGGGGTGGAGAATATTAGATAGTTTTGGGTAGAAAAGGGGTAAGGGCAGGGGTGTAGCCAACAGGGGAGGGATGTTGTGTACTAGGTATCACCAAAATCTACTACAAACTAATATTACACAATGTCTGTTTGAGAGAGGGATCAATGCCAATCGCATATCAAATGTCACAGACTGTATTGTGTGGTTTTGTATATAATTTACCAGAAGCGACTCTTGCCATCAGCACAAGACAACAGATGAACTTGTACCACCAGCTATGTGTACAAGCTAGCTAGCTCTAGCCAACTTATACCATTCATATAAGACTTCCAACAATCCTTTTCATAGCAATCATTATCAAATCTGTCCACAAAGGGAGAGGCTACCTTTAAAGCTAGATTCTACAAGCATGGAATCCCATTCAAGTGTATATTATTATATTTTCTATGAAGTTTGTTACATTATGAGCCAAACTAGCATCAGCTGCCACCATAAATGTACACACATATGAAATGTGATCTCCGAACTGGTAGTCAGTATTGTCTATGAGATCTCTCTCGTTGCAATCTGTTAAACCTAACCCTACATCAGTATGTAGCGCAAGCCAATACTTTGTCCTTTATCACTCGGTTATGTTTGTTTAACTGGAGTCGGTGTGTGTTTGTATACATCTACTAGTCACTTGATCTCTTGGGTCAGTGTATCCTACACACATGTGTATCCTCTTAGGTTGACTCAACTAGTTGCACCAAGTTGGTAGTTCTAAATAAACAGGGGACAGTTTATGGAAGATGATATTTGAGAGTTTTGTACCCACAGGTAATAGAGCTAACTACTGTGAAACAGAAATACATCGATCTCCATGTCTATGAGTGCTGCAAAGACATGGATATATAAGTTTCTGAATAGAATATTGATGTTATTAGAGTAAGGCTGTAGAATAGACAGCGTAAAATGTAGGTTAGAAATCGGAGAACACACATTTTGGGATTTTCAAAATGAGATAAAAGGATTGCTTGAATGTTGTGAGAACTATAGCACGCATGAGTTTTGGTGATAACAGAGAGATCACTGTCATGTGACCATGCGTCTATCAATGAGCCCCATCAGTGAGCCGTTGCAGTGCATATCACACTTATGTTTGGACTTTGTACCTATGTTTCTAGAAAAATTAGTTTTGTAGAAATGTACTAGTCAAAAACCGATAGTTTGGTGTGTGAGTTCAGTTCTTGTTGTTTGCTGGTGACATGAGTTGTCCCTCATAAAAAGGACAACTCCAAAAATGTTTGGTAGTATTTAGTAGTTAGTGTCTACCTCTTACCATACAACAAGTTCTACTTAGCTGTATAGAAAAACTTATTTTCTTTTTCATCCGCCCTGCCTAGTTGAATAGTGTGACAACTCCATTGAAAGTAAAATCTAAGTTTTTGTGAGTTTTAGACTGCGTGTAGCGATTACTAAGCTATTTCCTTAGCGATTACCTGATTTTACAACTTCTGTTTCCGGAAAAATCGCTAAGCAGTCGCTAGCATTATATTTGAGGTTATTGCTAGGTTTTGATTAAGATGAAAAAATCGCTGGCTGATTCCTTGATCAACCAATCACAGTGCACAAATGCTTCATCCTTGTTTCCAATAGTGTCTTGTCGTATGCAGCGCTCCGATCTATCAACGATCCTATAATAAATTGAAGGCTATGCTTTCTAACAGCGAGTTTGACCTGAATCGCTGAAGAATGGTTAGTAGTGAAAAGTTGCGCAATTTTGTGTAGGGACTTTCCCAATCGCTAAGCAAAATCGCTAGTCGGATCGATGCTACATAAAGCATTAGCACCTGACAATAGATTACCCTACATACAGAAACTTGGTGAAACTCAGATATAAATAACTTAGGTACGTGACATGGTTGTTGTAGAGGTGATCTCACATAGATGAATTTCGCCACATTTTTCAACATGTTGAACAACTTCAACATCATTTTAACGGCTATTCCACAGCGCGCTGACATGTTTTGTTTCTTCTGAAAACTTCCAACCAATTGGTCACCCAAGTGTGGCTGCTGACATATCAGACACAAGATTGATGCGCTTGTTGTGCGCCGCGCAGTAGTAGTAGTAGGTAGGCGGCATGAAATATTTGAGGATGCAGCTTGGGTGTCTGCCAGTTATAATTATACTGTAAGAAAAAAACAATCAAATGTTGAAAGACAAACACTTGGAAATGACCAAAGTCGTCATTTTGCAAAAATATCTGCTAAAAATCATACATTTTATGTATTGTAAAATAACTGTGTACTGGTGGATGGCATGAAATATATGTATGTTTGTTAGGCCAAAAGATGAAATGTTCTTGTTTCGCTTTCTTCCAATAGTAAGCGTGAATCATTGATGGGGGGAAAACCTAGTTTAAATAATATAAACTGGGCGGAGTTAGTGGCGCTTCGCTATCAAACACCCACACCACAGTTTATAGAAATGGGGTAGTATTTGCCTGAGTTGTCTTCTCGCAAATACATCAAAACATGAGGAGACAATCATCGAAGTAGACTAAGTACCGAGAACCCAGCCCGCATGTTGCGGGCAGCATATCTGCAATGATTATATATATGTACCATATTATATAATCATTGACATCTGACTTCTGTCTTAGCGTGAGTTAGTAAAACAACAACAGTTCAACATTCCATTAATTTCTAGGACCACAAAATCAAACAGAATGCAAATGCCACACCACAAAATGCAACGATGTATGCTTCAGGTCATCGTTCAACCCCCATTCAACGATGTTATTGCGCTGTTGCGCCATAGCTAGCTTAGCCGGGTCTGACTTGAACTGCAACTTGTTAATAAATATAATTAATTAATAAATTATTATCTTTATTAGTATGATTTACTATAATCAAAGAAATAATCTAAACTGATTCACTCACTGTGACAACATGTACTAGTTCTACTAATTACTACTAACGCCACTAACAGCTTGTGGATAATGTTTATAAGCAAACAATCCGACCAATCAAAACACTACACTAGACATAGCGATAAACATTTTGTGTAATACAAATCGTGGTCTATTGTGGTTACCCGCACTGAGGAAAATATGGACGACAGTGGAACACAATGATGTTATAGAGCAATCATCCGTTTGTTAACTCTGAGTTATTTGCCGAACATCAGACCCAATTCATAGCATCATAATCATCAAAATATATTTATTGAGCATAATTTTAGGACATAAAGGAACTTCTGAGTAAGAGAAAAAGAGGAAAATAGTTAGAGAAGACAATTCCCCATACATGAGGCCATTTCTATAAACTGTGGTGTGGGTGTGGGTGTTTGATAGCGAAGCGCCACTAACTCCGCCCAGTTTATATTATTTAAACTAGGGAAAACCCAACATCTAAAGCCGTAAGCCTTGAGCACACTATAGCGTTTTTACATGCGTTTGTCAAGCGCGACCAGTGAAGCGTTACTAACGCACTGACGCAATAGGCCTACGCTTCGCATCCACTACAGGTGGGTTGGTTTAGTGACCCTGTAGTGACCCTACAGGGTCACTAGGTTGGTTGCGTATGCGCTGTAATCCCATTGGTCAAATGTAAAATGTCAATGACCGAAAAATGTAAACAAATCAGCAGATGAGGTTGAGAATCAGTATCATTGCCTGCTACTGTCAATACAATAACAGTCATGAATCCAAACAATGCCAATACAAAACTTGAAACTTGTGAATGTAATGAAGAAGTATTAATAAATCTAGTAAGAGAAAAAGATTGCCTCTACAATATAAGATCTACAAACTATAAAAATGAAGGCATGAAGAACAACTGTTGGCAAGAGATTGGCAGTCATCTCCTTGACAACAAAAGTGACTGTGGTAAGTGAGAAATGTGTTTTTAAAGCAAGTAAACCCGTGGCAAAGATTCTTTGGAATCAATCCAACTAAAATATTTTATAAGGTACCAAAACGTAATTTTTTATGGTAGCATATGTGGTTAAAAAGAAGTGGAAATATCTCAGAGACACCTTCGTCCGAAAAAGAATTGAGTATGCTAAAAAGAACCATTCTGGAGCTGGTGCCAACCCAACACCAAGCTGGAGGCACTGGAACCAAATGCAGTGGATAGTTCCATATTTAGCCAGAACCAATACCACAAGCAACCTTGTAGTGACCCCGAAGCCATCAATGTCCAGTCTAGACAAGGAAGATCTTGCCGATGTGCAAGATGACGCACCAATTCTAATAACAGACAGCCCACCAACCCCATAACACTTGATCTAATCAAAAAAGATAATCTTACACCAACTGAACCACAGAAAAAAGGCCAACGCTTATCGAATATTGTACCCACAAAATCTGATGAATTTGAAGCACTTTTAGTAAAAGAGCTTGCATCATGTAGCAAGGAGGAAGATGAATGCTCTAGGATTGGTAGGGAGGTGTCCCATGATCTGCGTACAATAACTGACCCATTCTAACGTGCAATTACTATAAGAGCCATTAGAGATGTTATATTTAATGCTAGATTTTCATCAGAAGAAATTTTTCACTCAACTAAAAAAAGTGTAGACAACTCCAACTCTTCTGTCACATACACTGAACTGTAAATAGGAGTTGATGTGTAGCCCAAACAGTGGCAATAAAAAAAGTTTATTATATATTGTAATTCGATTCTATGTAAGATAAAAATGAATTGTAACCATAATGTAATTAAAATCAGTTAGTTTGTTCGGTGAACCCAAACATCTTGCCATACAACTGCTCCAGGGCCGTTAACATACACAACTAAATTCCACAAGGCCTCAAACTCTTCAGAAATTCTTTTCCACTCTTCCTTGCTGTTTGGTGTCTTCAAGTGAACACGCCTCCCAAATTTCCATAAAGCATTGCATGTTTCAAATACAATTGCTCTCACTGTTGAGCATCCTAATCTAAATAACAACGCTAAAGTTTTAAATGAGTCACCTATGGCCAAATAATACAATTTAACTCCCAATCGTTGCTCTGGTGAAATGGCACTTCTAAAGAAGGTATCTCGCTTTTTGATAGCATCAACTATGTAACCTAAAAGCTCACTAAATGTTTCTACATCCATCCTAAATGCTTCTCTATGTCTTTGTGGAAATTTTTCTCTCATCAAAGCCATGCATGTGCTCCATGCTCCTTGCGTAGGTCAGGTATGATTGAGAGGATGCACCCAATATCTTCTTTTTTTCTGTTGTTGATCATTATTTTTATTATCCTTCATTCTTTTCCAGTACAAATAGCCTAAAGCAACTAACTTTAATCTCTTTCTATCACAGTCAAGCTTGGAGTGAGTTGGCATGATGTTTAAATGGTGCTACTAAATATTTAGTTTAAAAAAAAACAAGTTTGTCTAACATTAAAAGTATATATTCAATAGGTATAATGGGTTATTTACAACAATCACTCCAGTAACTAGTGATTTCCTGTAACCTCAGCGCAGGCCAGATCGTCGACTGTGATTGGCTTATTACTAATACTAGCGCAGGCCAACACTTCGTACTAGCGCAATAGTGTGCTCACATCTGCTAAGCGCTAATGCTTCACGCTTGACGTGGCGCAACTGAAAAACGCTATAGTGTGCTCAAGGCTGTAGGCGTAGATAGCCGGCCACAACTACGCTTTATTGAAACATAACAACGAGTAGTATTGCGTTACGTAGCATTGTGCCTACATTTCCTGCATACATTGCATCACCATCGTTCATCAACCGTTCCTATCGAAAGTATATGACGATGCTCATTCAATAAAATGGAAAACCCTGAACAATATTTAGACAATGTTAGGGACTGGGTTTCCCTAAATCTCTACATATAATTGTGCGAGCACTTGCTGTTCCTTATTTGTTATTTTCTCTTGAGCCAGTGCACATCAGCACATTATGGGTGACAGCACCAACCCACAACAAACTAAAGCAGATATATCGAAACAGACAACTGAGGAGCCTGCAGAGAAGTCTGCAGATGAATCTTCTACCTCTGGTGAATACACAGCACACAACCAAGTAGATGGCAGGTTGGCTGGCGATGGTAGCAACGATATAGGTGGCAGCAGTGTGCGAGCAGCAGTTATGCAGGGTCAGCCGTACTCGCCAATAAACCATGTACCAACCTTCACACAAGCACAGCCAATTACGGAGTATAGCAATGCACAAGTTGCAGCCAATAGTGTGGATTGCACAGCTGGAGACGATCAACCAACGACATCTACTAGCTATCCTACCGATTACTACAGTTTGTAAGGTAAGCCCAATGCTAGAAGATACTAGAGCATAATACATACATCTCATTTTGTTTGGTTAGCGCCACCTCATATTTACCTGCACAATGTGTCCTAATTACAGGTGCTGGAACTGCAATTAGACAGCACCACCAGGACTTTACCTCGTGGCTTTGAAGGACTACCGTGCGTTATAGAACACACATGTAAACTGTTGCTTTGAATTCATGCATTGTGCGCATAGGTGTTTGTTGTTTTGCGAGCTGTTAGCACATTGTATAGGTGCTCCTGGCTAAAACCTACATACCTTTTGTTTTATTGTTTGGTTTGATTCTGTAGTGAACCCATTTATTGTTATTATTTATTTTATTATTATTGTTAGAAATGAAACTTGAGGCCTCATCACTCTTGTCTTGTTATTGTAACTAACGTAAAAGGGCTCATTATTTGCAAAAATATTTATTATAGGAGAACTCTACGCATTCGGATCAAGAACGTCATAGGGTGGACGACCCCCTGAACGGTAAAACCACCGTTCAGCATAGAGTTCCAAAAAACAGGTTTTGTACTCGCCGAAAAACGAAAATTTCGCCCATTTTGGCATGAACGTTCTTGATCCGAAAATGCCTATTGTATTTATTCCATCCAACTCCCACACGCATGTGTTAACATGTCTAGCTTGCTGCTATGAAATGTAATACAGAAATAACACTTTGTTTACATCTGTTTATTTTGCCTCCATGGTAACAAGGTCTGCGCTGAATATTGCACACAGTACTACTGTACCCTGAGTACTACTGTACACTAAGTACTACTGTACCCTGAGTACTACTGTAGTCTGTACACTAAGTACTACTGTACGCTGAGTACTACTGCACCCTGAGTACTACTGTACCCTGAGTACTA
This sequence comes from Cryptosula pallasiana, assembly GCA_945261195.1. Lineage (NCBI taxonomy): Eukaryota > Metazoa > Bryozoa > Gymnolaemata > Cheilostomatida > Cryptosulidae > Cryptosula > Cryptosula pallasiana. The sequence goes on from OX183130.1 coordinate 25,414,470, forward strand.
CTGTACACTAAGTACTACTGTACGCTGAGTACCACTGCACGCTGAGTACCACTGTAGGCTAAGTAATACTGTACACTAAGTACTACTGTACACTAAGTAATACTGTACACTAAGTAATACTGTACACTGAGTACTACTGTACCCTGAGTACTGTAGAATTGTAAAGAGCAGTTAAACGGGAATAGTTTCCAAAAGGAACAGCACCATCATTATTAGGAGGATCAAACATTCTGCGCAATCAATGAACAGTGAGTAATTGGCTGTCCAGGGTCCTATATATGTGTACATTCACAGCTGCAATACCCCACTGTGAATGCGTAACTGGTATTTCCATGATTAGTCATGACTTGTCCTGAGGGCAAGATATGGATTAGCCGGGGCGGCTCTCAAGGGGTGGGGTTTGTAGTTGTGGGCGGGGTTTGGGAGAGAGCTTATCTTAGCTTTATCTTGATAAGTTTTTTGGGTAAGAATAAACAATGCTCAAATCACTCATAAGCTCTGTAAAAAAGTGGTCTAGTTTACTTGTGGCCAAGTTAGGTGCCACCATTTAACAGAGCTCTCAATTCAACACAAAGGAATGATATCAGCTATATGAAGCTAATAATAAATACAACCGCAGTAGTCATGCTTACTTAGTGATATAGACTGTCTCATTCGTTTTCTGTTAGTAATACGATCAAGTTATAATGGGATTAGAGCTCAACTACAATGTAAGCTCCGCCCACCGCGTGTCAATGTGTCCCTGGCTCTCATTCTCTCTCACCCCCTCCCCCCTCATAGAGAGCCACCCTGGCTAGATATGGATATGCCCTCTATCTAGCACCCACCGAGGTAGGTTTTGGTGCATGGTACCTGTGAGAATATATACTTACCTTAGAGGTACCAGCCATACCTGCTCAAGAGGAGCTGAAGTGCTGCCCCAGCCATGGACTACAGTGATGGGTCAGCAGTACAGTCTGCTGCGCCAGTAGCACAAGCTGTTTGGTCAATAACCCAGCCTGATGGTCCAGTAGGTAGTGATCTCTGTAGGGCTGGTAATGCTGTGCAGGTAGGTACCATACCAGGCTGGCATAAGATGCCCGCTTTAGTCAAGTAACTCGAAAGTAACCTGAGGCTCTTCACTACCCCTAATACCAAAAGTGCCCAGTTGGAGACTCTTGATTGGACAATGAAGGATTGACTCCACCCTTTAACCACTTGACGCATTATACCAGCTTTGAAAACGGTGAAAAACTGACTGTGTTCTTCACGTTGACTTGGCCGAAAGCTCCGATTGCATTCATTCCTGTACCTGTCACAACCACAGGCCTACTGCAGAAAATTTGGTGGAATTTGGACCATTTTTCGGAATTTTATGTTGTGTTTTGTTGTTGGTGTTTGGAAGGTAAGTCATGATTTCACACACCTGTCTTCACGTGCTGGTCTGCTGACTCAAAAATAATTTGGGCAGCACCCCACCAAGAAATCACCAAAAAGTATACCCCCTGGGCTGTCGATACTGACCTTTTTTATTCCAATCTGACCACTACCTGAGAAGCAGCAACCGCGTGTTTCCAAAGTTTTGCTTGCAAATGGCCTGTCACGCAAAATTTCTTCACATCACACGAGTCTCCTAAACTGGCAAGTCCTAGTTTACGAGGGGGTGCACGGACACTCATCTCAGCTTTAACATTATTGGTAACTCGTAAAGCCCGCGGGAATTTTTGTCAGAATATACAAGAGGGGCTTCAAGAATTTGCCAAAAAAATAAACGATACAGCCTTTACGTACTGGTTGCATAGACCGAGCGTTCTCGTCGAACAGTTGAGAGGCGATAAAATGATTAATTATTACCGGGCGCATCGTCTATATTTTTTTTCGGCAGTAATGTGTTGTGGGTCCTCACAATATTAATACGGGTTAATATGCGAGCCCGTAGTTGCAAAGTTGAGATGAGGACTTTCCGTCACCCCCCGTGTGTTACGATTCGTTATTTTAGGAAACTCGGGTGATGTGAAGAAATTTTGCGTGACAGGCCATTTGCAAGCAAAACTTTGGAAACACGCGGTTGCTGCTTCTCAGGTAGTGGTCAGATTGGAATAAAAAAGGTCAGTATCGACAGCCCAGGGGGTATACTTTTTGGTGATTTCTTGGTGGGGTGCTGCCCAAATTATTTTTGAGTCAGCAGACCAGCACGTGAAGACAGGTGTGTGAAATCATGACTTACCTTCCAAACACCAACAACAAAACACAACATAAAATTCCGAAAAATGGTCCAAATTCCACCAAATTTTCTGCAGTAGGCCTGTGGTCACAACTCTGGAGGATTGCCTCCCTAGAGCTGGTGTCATGCCAATAAAAGCCATTTACAAGCTGACACTCTGTGTAGCTTGCCTGAGCCGAGGGCTTTGTGTTTGCCAACTGATCCGGCAGTAAAATATCAATAATTTTCACTGTCAATCCTGGCAGTGTCCCCTCTGGAGAGAGAGAGGTAGAATATACCGGCACAGTGTCCCCTCTGGAGAGAGAGAGGTAGAGTATACCGGCACAGTGTCCCCTCTCTAAAGAGGTAGAGTAATGGAGATTAGTGGTGTTTTTGTGGAAACCAGACTGAAATCCAGAATCCCACTCAATAATTCAGTAGTATATCTACAGATGGTGATATCAGTTTCTGTATGTGTAGGAAACGCGAAGAACATACTTCATAGAGTTTACCCCTAAACGCTTCAAAACCTTATCGAGCTCATACATAACTGAGCCAATTTCTGACAGAAAGGGATGCATTCAACTTCATTTTTGTTTTACCGCACATAAAATGTTTTCAGGAGGAGAGAGGCGAGAAGAAGAGAGAGAGAAGGGTCTGCAGCATACAAACTATTCACACAAGTTTCCTTTGCTGTCTGGTGGTGTCACTCATTCATCAACTCTGATACAAACTTTCATTAAAAAGTTTCCCAAAAATTTCTAAGCACAAAATATAAATAGCAGGGTTGAATCAGTCTATGGACTCTAAGATGAGTGGAACTGAATAGTTTTTATCTAGATTATTGGCTGACGCTGACCTCACCATCTCAAGAAAGAGAACAATGAAATCTGTGATGAAACCAAAACTCTATATTTCTACTGCCAGTAGTTTCAGGTAAGATGGGGTCTGCACTCATACAAGTACGTACGACAGGAGTCGCTAGTGTTTCCCAGGACCGAATGACTAAATATGTGCAACTGTTTCCTCAAAAAGGACAACTCCAGTTTTACATCAGATTCCAGAGTTTTCCTTTCTAGGAAAGGCAACTCGGTCAACAAATTAACACAACCATATCTATAACAAACAATTGTTTCCGGTCAAATTATTATCAAATGGAGAAGGATTTCTATTGACAAAGAGGCATAACTTGTTCTTACAACAAAGCTTTGCCGCTGGCACTTTGAAGTGAAGGTTCTAACTTAGGTTTAAATAACTTATTAACAATTGGTTCAGTCACAAAATTTCGCTACTTTTCGTAATAAAACCAAATTATCAATCTTGTGCTTTGTGCGTTGTTTCCAAGACCAAATGACTTCTGAGAAAGATGGCTACAATCCCCATTTGTTCTATGAGCCAGCACTTGATGAGCTTCTTTCATCAGTTCCTCTGTTGATGTGCTAACAATAATGTTTCAAACCCGCGACTTGTTGGATTATTGAGTACTGTAATGGATTTTTATAGAACACTTGGTGAACACAAAGGTGCCTCTGACAACTACAGGGTGTCAGACAGACCTGTCACTAGGTCTAGCACTGACAGAACCACTGCAACAGGTAGGAATTAACCCTGCCAGCCCTAGGACTTTTGAACAGCCCTGCAGTCAAGCTATAACGGGCAAGCAACCAAAGATCTACTATAGCCTGAGAACCCACGATAGCCGAAGATAATATAGAGGCCCAGGTCCCAGGTCTGAAGATGGTACTTACGCCAGAAGTCGCTAGAGTTTCCCAGGACCAAATGACTTCAGCATGATAGTTATTTCCCCAAAAGAAGACAACAACAAGGTTATGTAATACTGATCTTCTCTAGAAAACACAACTCTGCTTAAAGATTTTTTCGTTGTATTATTATAACTTATAACTGCTTTCGGCAAAACAATTTACAAATTAACGAGAACTTCTACAGTTGTAAAAGCATAATTTTTTCTACTTCAATAAAAAATTTGTGATGGCTGTTTTGTGATAAGTTCCTCAACTTTAGTATTAGAAATCTGTTTAGGGGGCTAAGTCTATAGTCTAAGTCTAAGGCTAAGTCTTAGGCCAACGTTTGAGGCATTATGTGTATCTTGCTTGGAATATGCTGTGCATTTTTTATTGGGAGTTGTATGCCCCCTTGTTATCTCGGCAACTTTTAAATAGATTTCATTGGATGACTGATTTAGTGGGCGGGGTTTTTTGTGTTGGTATGTTTGGTGTTTGTTTTGTATTGGTTTGCAACAAAATAGCACAAAAAACCCCGCCCACTTAACTAATCGTCCAATAAAACCCATTTAAAAGTTGCCAAGATAACAAGGGGGCATGCAACTCCCAAAAAAAAACGCGCAGCATATTCCAAGCAAAATACATTTAATGCCTCAAATGTTGGCTTAGGCTATATCTTTAGATACTTCAATGACACCTAATGTCATTCATTAAAATAAAACAAGATCAATGTTTTATATATCTTTCAATTGCACACAAAATTTCACGAACCATTTCTTGGACCTAGTGACATTTGAGAAATACCGTCATGGTCCCCAACCTCAACCTCAGATCGTAAGCTATTTAAAGCCTAGAAACCTAGCACAGGAAGCTGATTGTGCAATACTTGACATGACAAGCAGCATTACTCCTAAACTCCGCCTCCTACTTCTGGGCGCCTAATCTATTTAACCCTATTTACTGCATTTGATTGCTCGCTATATTTAGCCTCATTATTTATTTGCGTACTTATGTTCTACTCATGTGTGATTGGTTACGTGTGCACTTACTTCATGTGCCTCAGCCCATAAAATGGAGAGTTTTTGTCCATCGGCTCTCTACTGTATTAGGATACTATTTGTCATTATACCAAGTTAGAGATATTACTGATACTTTACACGAGGGTTGTAGAGTAATAAATGTATAGTACTCTGGAGTGTTGAGTCTGGCTCGTAGGCCCACAATAGCTGTAGCACATTTGGTTAAATAGCCTGGAAAGAGAGAAGTTGAGTTAGTAGCTTTCGACAGGTCCCCTGAAAATCCACTGGAGTTTATTGGTGAGATCAACACCACGTATGTAGTGTGAGATCCTATCTCAAGAAAGGTCTACAAGAAGTTACCAGTGGAATGGTTGAACCTAAATAGTATTACAGTGCAAGCGCTTCTAAGCTCTCAACATCACACCTGCTAAGACAAGAAGGACACCTGCTAAGACAAGAAGGACACCTGCTAAGAAAAGAAGGACACCTGCTAAGACAAGAAGGACACCTGCTAAGACAAGAAGGACACCTGCTAAGACAAGAAGGACACCTGCTAAGACAAGAAGGACGGACTCTGGAGAGTTGGTGGTGATTTTGTAAAGCTGCCACTAGCAAAAGACCTTTCTAAGTTTTCATTATATCTCTCATTGTTTCATAGGCTTCCACTTTCTTGTTATACAAGGAACCACGGAGTCGCTGGTCTTTTAAAGAATTAAAATTTACGAACAGAAGACATCATGTTATTTGAGTGCTCGGAAGTATTCACATTCCTTGAGGTGCTCTTCTCCCTCTCTCCCATCCCATTCACACAAAACTCACTGCTATTCATATTGATTTTTGTTGTAAACAAATCTGGTGACAGTAGACTAGCTAACTGAATGAATAGTGAGTACTGTCAGTCCCCTGCCAGTCATCATGATCTCGGAGAAATGCGTTATGTAACAATAAGTTGCGGGTCAGGTTTAAATATATTTTAACCAGCACACCTTTGGACTCATGGTCAGCTCTATGGTGGCTCAGAACGTTTTGTATTCTGCGTTTTAAAATGTCTGAACGCTTTCCAAACCGTTTGAACAAATTTGAAATAGTCTGAACTTTTGCAAAACTTCTGAACGCTTTGTGAAGTCGTGTGTTGGTTTTGAAAACCTTCGCCGATTTGCTGGTTTGCTCTATTGATCATAGATCTACAGTCCATTTATGATTGATCATGTTTTTCCTAAACACCAAACAGTTGAACTTTCTTTAAATAAATAATTATGTTTTTTATTTATTAAATAATACTTGTTTCAAATTATTTTACATAATAAATACAATCTAATTATAAATATAGAAATTAATTTTAGAGATTATATTCAACAACAGTTTCATACAGTTCTATGTCCTTTGATCTACGTCTATGTTGTAAAGTTATATAGAGGCTACAAATAAAATGAAGACGATCGCTTTTGGTTCAAAAGCCATGCGCCTCGCAAACTTTTCCAACCATTTCAAAATAGTTTAGACTATTTTAAAACAGCTCAGACTATTTCAAAATAATTTATACGGTTTGTAAATACGTAGTTCATACTCTTTCTAAAGCGTCCATACGGTTTGTAATTTTCTAAGTGATCTGGATCATTTCTAAACCGTCTGAATTATTTGCAAGACAACTATACGGTTTGCAGATTTTACAATTGTTGGACAGGAAATACAGTTTTATAACATTATTCCCGCAACTGCCGAGGCCGACAAATAATTTGTTACAAACAACAAGCTCGCTTTTAAACATAGTTTCTTGGGCTATTTGACTACAATTACCCAATTATTTTCAATATAAAAGACGCTTTGCAAACCGTCTGGACTATTTCAAATCCGTTCATACGCTTTAAAAACGAAATCGTCTAATGTTATGAGCAAAGATTCCTTGTTGCCAAGGAGTGGATTAATCAAACTCTTTGATTGGTCACAATCCCCATGAACCTCTTGCCAAGTTAGAGCAAAGAGAGCAGGATATATTTTGGACCAGTGGCTTCCACTAATTGCTACTGGATTTGCAGGTTTAGAAATGGGAATATCCAGATGCTAAGAGTTTTTAGAAAATCATAAAAAATGTAAAAAAAATATCAGGAGGTTTTCTGACAAAACAGAATACATGACAGGTATGTGCTAATCTAAACTCCAGTCATTATCACTCGCAAATGTAACACAACCTTAATCTAAGCCGACAAGGTGTAAAGAGAAATTGCCGTTTTAATTGATTGATACCAATGATAATCAGCATGTATGGTTTTGGGGCCTAACTGAAGGCCAGGGTAGTATATATACTATATGGTTCTGGTGAAGGCCTAAGTGATTGCTTCACTTAGCTTGAGCAAGGAGTTTGATCAAACTCCTTGGCTTGGGGCTTGTATGATCGTAGGAGTCACTCACTCATGAAATTGGTTGACGCGCGTCTATGAATAGACCATTGAAATATATATATTTTATATTTGAATGGAATAGACATTATTCAGTATTGTTTAAGTCTATGTCGAAGTGTGTTTGAGGAGCTTGGGCTTGCTATGTCAAGGTTTGTTCGTAAACCGCCATATTTTCTTTCAATTTTGCGGAATTCATCACTCCTCGTATTTACAAACTCTACTCTCCAAAATGGCGTAAGTATTATTACCCGTGGAGATTATTTTTTAGCAATCACTTACTGCTTGTAGAACTGAGTGTGTAGCTTCTCAGTCTGATTGGAATATTATTATTAATAATTACTACTTCTATTATTATAAATTATTTATTTAATAATAATAATAATCTAAGACTAATTAATGATGATGATGATCATGATGATGAAGAAACAATTAATTTTCTTATATATGTATATATTATATAGATATAGAATATATGTATTATCTAAAAAAGCAAACTGGTTTTACTAGGCAGTGGAAAAGTTGATGAATCTCATACAACAACAACAAACAATACAAAAAAATATATTATTATTATTAATTAATAATAGATTATTATTATTATAATTTAAATTATTATAATTATCATTATTATTAATAATTATTATTATATTTACTATTATGTGAAAAAGTTTTGTTGAGTTTAGTAATTTGCAGATGCAGTCAATATATATATCTATCAGTCAGTTGTAGTAACAGTTTTAATTCATAGAATAAACAAGATTGATCAACAACATCACGAATGTGTGAAATAGATAGATAGCAAAAAAATGTAGTAATATTTTTTTCATAGATTCCTACAACACAGGCACAGTGTTAATTAGTTGTTTTATTCATTACAGTGCAGTTAAACCCAAGGCCGATTTGACTCCAGAGGAGATGGCCGCCAGGGAACAGGAAGAATTTAACACAGGTCCTCTATCTGTCCTAACCATGTCAGTGAAGAACAACACACAAGTTCTCATCAACTGCCGTAACAACAAGAAGCTGTTGGGCCGAGTGAAAGCTTTTGACAGGTAAATAATTGCAGCTGCTACCATTAGTTTGATGTCCCTAATTTATTTCTTTAACGTGGTGTCACTTGATTGTAATTGTACACTGTTGAATTAGTTATATTAGCGATGAAGATTTTTTTAAGTTTGTGGTCTACAGGCTCTCCATTTTTCAGTCAAATTAATATTTTAATGGTAATAATAATGCCAAAGAGAGTGGCTGGGAAGGTGTACACGTGATAGCAATTGGTGTATAATGTTTTTGATCGGGTATACAAGAAACAGTAGAATTACAATAGTCACTTTTAATGCTCACCGATTTAACATTGAGTCACTGCTTTGGTCCAAGTTTGCCCTCATTTGAGCCGTACAGCATTAGATACATAAGGAGACAATTACCTATTGTCACCCACATGGCTACGCTGTACTCTGTATCCTGCTGGAGTTGTTTCCTGGCTTCTGGTACAAGCAGATGTTCCAATTATTTTACATGTTATTATGTAGGATTATGCTGTTAGAACCACTGCCAGCTTCACATTCTTTTATGATTAATGATTAATGGAGGCAGAGGAGGGGATCATATTTTTATTTTTTTTTACTGTTAAATGCGGACAGCACCAGTCAAAACTCCTTAGACAGGACATAATATGTCCTAAGTATTAGATTACAATAATAATATTGGCAATAGCACGAACAGCAATGGTTTTGTTGCTTACTTGCGTTAAGAATCGTAATAACAACACTAATAACACAATTATTAACAATAATGATGACAGCATTAATAAATAAAAATAATAATAAAAATCAAAAAATTATAACCATAATAATTTGCTCTGAAAGTTGGGGAATGCGAAAAAAGTATAAAGGGTTATTTATTATTAATTTTTGGTGGCAGGATTTAATTTATCATCGCGTTAGATTCACTTGAAGCGAATGACAGCATTAAGCTATGTTCACACTATGCGATTCTCGGCCGAGTGGGCGGAGCAAATAATCTGCTCGCAAGTGTGAACAGTGAAATTTTCAAGATTTCACAATCGGTGGCCGACTTTTTTTCATCGGGCAGTGATGGTTCTCTGTACGATTATCGGCCTTTCTAGCCAATCAACATCCACATCACAACTTTTTAATTTAATGCTTTTCAAGAAACTTGCAACTGCTTGATAATTATTATTTAACCAATTTTTTAATATTTCCCTGATCAATTGCATGTCTTGTTTACTAGTAGAATATAATGAATAATAAATAAATGATAACTTTTTTCAATGCAATTATTTATTATAATCATGGCGCTGGTAGTTGTTTTCTATTTATATTGATAATAGTTAGTATTATACCCACCTTAATAATTAATTGAGTATACTACTTACCATTATTTATTATTATTATTATTTGTAATTTATTTCTTATTATTGATGAGTGAAGAAATGGTATAATTTATTGAAATATCTGGTAATATAAGCTATATTATTATTAATAATAATTTGATGTTCTGTAATTATTATCAATCAATGAAATGCGGTGTCTTGACAACATGTCAAGGCCATGCAATATCGGGCTCAAAAAATCGCAAGTGTGAACTCTTATAAATAATCGGGAGAGCAACTCCCGATTCCTCCCGATAATCGCATGGCCAAGAATCGTATAGTGTGAACGTAGCTTTAGAGGGGGTTTGGTACATGTATATTATACAGTGTAATACTGGCAATGGGTCCGACTCATGTCTGTTCTATATCACTTTGGTGTAGGTTTTAGTCGCAGGCGACTGTTATTCACTTTTAGGGTGCATCATCACAACTTTATGCTGGCAAAGTTCTGTATGCCCCTACTGCAAAAGTCTAGTGAGCTACACAGTAATAATAAAATAAATAGTAAATATCAATAATAAAAAAAGCCGAAAGTAAACTGAGGTCTAATAAAAAGTTCAACGCAAAAAATAGCTGATCAAGCTATGGGCCAAAGAGAGTAATTAATGTATACTACAATCTTTGCACCGGTGACCATTTGGTCGCCGAAGCTGTCCCTTCAACTTAGGCCAACAAACCAGCACAAAAAGCCCCGCCCACTAAACCAATCATCCAATGAAATCCATTTAAAAGTTGCCAAGATAACAATGGGGCATGCAACTCCCAATAAAAAAGCGCAAAGCATATTCCAAGTAAAATACACATATGCCTCAAATGTTGGCCTAAAACTTGGGCTAGAATGCTTGTACAGTTGAATGAAGTGTTTCCAGTTGTCTCAGCTAAGAGTGACAATCCCTACCATGTTTGTAATATGCTCCACCAAGCTCTAAGTACAGAGTTGTCTCTTCGTGAAATTGTCTCTATGCTCCTGATATGTTGAGGATATTGTTGGCAGGCACTGCAATATGGTGATGGAGAACGTGAAGGAGATGTGGACTGAGGTTCCTAAGACTGGTAAGGGCAAGAAGAAGAGCAAGCCTGTGAACAAAGACAGATACATTAGCAAACTGTTTCTTAGAGGAGACTCTGTTATTTTAGTGCTCAGAAATCCACTTGGAACTGCCAAGTGAAGAGTTAAATGGATCCAAATGTAGTGTATATACGGTTATATTGTAACTTGCCTTGGTCACCAATAAATGTATATAATAACGCGCGTGAATGTCTCTGGTCAACTTATTGTTTCCTTCAGCCAGCGCTATTACTGATACTGATGTTCAAAACCGTTTCGTCATTTTAATGCGTTTTCAACTGTTGGTGTTACAAAAATTGATCACCTGTCCTTATTTGATCACTGTAGGAGTTGTCTGCTCTACTGGCATATGATTATCATGAGCGTGTATACTGTAGCATTAGGGAACCTAAAAGTTGCTCAAAACTGGAGTGGCAGCTTCATGCTAACGTATTTGCTTATGTAGCAGGCTTGGGTTTACATTGACAACTTGAAAACAATATCATTTACTTTCCCACAAAACCTATTTATCAATGAGCGGGTTGGTTGATTTTGTACTGTGGAAAAAGCTATACGACAGGCGCAGCCTTGTCATTGCAGCCAACAAACATCTGCTGTTAGAGAAAAGTTGAGAAATATTACGCTTAGATAGGTCAATAATGGAGTTGTTTTACTACTAAAATTTAATTGAGCGCAGGGGAAGACAACTCATAAGTGTATACAACCTTTAAGATTCCCCATGGGTGAAATTATACCTTAGTAATCATCTAATATATAAAGCGGACTCAACATTCCTACAAAGAAGCTGGAAATAAACAAAAAACTTGCTCAATGCTAAGGTCCTATAATATCTTTATATTATTTTACTACGCATATCCTATATATCACAGCACACAATAATACTAGACACTATCCAAAGAATATATACGACGTGTAGTTTATATACAGGAACCCATCAGTGGCAGCAAAATCTTGATATACTTCAGCGATGGTAGAAGTCAGCGATGGAGTGATGACCTTTGCACTGTGAATTCTTAAATATACTGTCTTTTCTGCACTGATTTTCAATTTGTTCCTGAAAACAACCAAAATGTAACCTTTATTCGATGCATGTAACTGCAACATGTACCAGCAGTGTTCATGTACACACTGTATGTACTTACAGTGTGTACACTCTATCTATACCATATGTACACTGTACATACTTATTATACATACTTACTGTATGTACAGTGTATGCTCATCTACTGTACATAACAGTGTACGCTCAGACACACACCAAACTGTTCACGAGACAAAGAGTACAGGTTGACCTTGACCTACCTTAGAAGATGTACCAACTGACCGAATACCATCTCTTTGGGGATCAAAAACTTTATCTGTTGAATAGCGGGTAGTTTCTTTTCCCTCTTATTCCTTTCTATGATCACCTGTGGTATTATGTAATATTGTGTAATGCTGTGTAACATTATGTAATATCACGTAATATTGTGTAAAATTGTTAACCATACAATACTATGTAATATAGTGTTAAATGATGTTATGTTATGTTATATTTTGTTATACAGTGTTATATTATATTATACTTAATATATGCTTGTAAATGTAAAAGTATATAGTATATGAGCATTTGTCGTATGTTTCACTGCACATTAGACATGCAGCTATATATTGTGGTAGATGTGGGTAGATTAAAGCCTGGAGTGACTTGGAGGGTGTCTCTGTGGGTCAGAGATAACCTCTAGAGTTGACTAACTCTACCAACAGGCGACTGCTTGTCTCTGTTGTCTCTGCTGCTAGTACTGAAGTGATCGGTGCTGTCTTTCCTGGACCTGGAATAAACACAAGGTAGGTATTGGTGACCCCGGCAGGGCCGGTAGTGACCTTTACTGCGCCAGCACAAGATGGCTGCCTAGCCTCAGGAATGGGAGTTTACCTTGAAAGATCCAAGATGTTCTATCCACCACTATATTACCCTGAGAAGTGGATACAAGCACCACCAGCAATAAGGAGCCTGAGATCCTGCCAAGAGATGGAACATTACCTCAAGACATTAACTCCACCCACCCTTTGCCATTTAACTTATTGCATACTTATTGTGATTGGTTGGTATTTTCATCCTGTTACTATGATTCTTATACACTTGATTGGTTGTATTTTGTATTTTGGACATTATATTGGATATGACAAACAATGCTTCCTGAGATCCAGCCCTATATCAGGCTGGAACTCATAATTGTTGACTGCATTTGTTGACTGCACTCACTCTCTTGCCATTATACCCCAGTAGATAACCACCTTAGATCAGTACAGAATACTAATAAATGTATTTGCGCACTAATGACTAAACTAGTATGTCTGAGCCATGGACTCCACAGTAGTTGATGAAGTGATTGCACAAATGGCACCGGCCATACCGCCGGTGTCCCCTCCAGAGAGAGGTAGAGTACTTGAGACTGGTAGCATTCTGTGGTAACTAGACCAGAATCCACTAAAATATTATCAATACAACTGCGTACAATATATAAAAGTGTGCATACTTGACTCACCGGTAGTTTGCCAGGATTAGATGCCTTTGCCATCGCTGCTTCCTTCTGACGAATGGCTGTCAATATAAATAGCAAACCAAATAGTAGAGAATCAAAATCACAAAAAAGTAAATCATATATTTATGAATGTTGCATTTGGTATGTAATACATATATATGTCAGTGGCCATTGACCATAGTTGCCGTAGAAAAGGATTGACTGCCTAGTTGTTGCCAAGTAAAGGCCAACTTACTAAGAGCAACCATCATGCTAGCTACAATCAGTCGTTTCTGCTGTTTTATGTGTGTACTTTAAAAAAAAATTGCAAGAAACTCGCATTTGCGGCTGTACATTCACCTGAACTCAATCAAACTATCAACATTAGATTTTTACTGCAATAAAGTTAATAAAAAAAACCTTATCGTATACACTGCGCAATTGCAGCTGGCTGAAAGTGGTATTTTATGGAGTCGTCCTCTCAAAAAAAGATGACCACTTCAAATTAGTTAATACTGTTCAGTATAGCACAGGTGATGAATGATTGTGTGGGTATTATTATTTACTAGTTCTCTAGAAAAAGCCCTACCTTTATCATCTGCAACCCAAAGAGCGGCTTGAATGCGACTGTTTCCCGCTGATATGCATTGACAACAATAAATAGCAAAAATACAATTACATTAACGGATTATTTTGGAAATGACAAAACAGAGAAAAAGAAGTGTTTAACTATAAAAACAGTTGGTGGAATTTAATCTAAAAATCTAATAATGCAGCAACTTTGAGCCAAAAAATTATTTAGCTGGCTTTTTCTTTACTGTGACCAGTACTAGTGACCAGTACTAGTGACCAGTACTAGTGACCAGTACTAGTGACCAGTACTAGTGACCAGTACTAGTGAGCTGTTTCCTACCCAACAACAACCCAGGGGTCATCCCAGGGTCACTTTCATACCAGTCAACCAGCCAGTTGATGATAAAACAGTTAATTTTAGAAGCTCCCCTCAACACCTAAACAAGCCATGAGCAACTCTGATAAACCAATTTTATCATTTTGACTGGCCTAGATGTGATTACTATCGCCTAGCAACACATCAAATATTGCTCATGCATTTACGGATCATTTAGAATGAAATGCTAGATTTATTCATTATGTAAAGAGAGACAAAGACAAGAAAACAAAGAAAGAAAATATTTGCTGTATTACATAATGATTCTATATAAAGTGGAATAACAACAAAGTTTCAGGTATCAGCTACAACACTACTACTGCAGGTAAACAAATCAAAGACCGGTTCAGTATTACAGCGTTGCTTGCCGTATTCATTAAGGCTCATGTACGTCTACTGATCATCTACCAATTCAAAATTTTCAGTGAAATTTAACAATATTTGTTGAGTTTCATTTGAGGCCTTTGGTAGCTTTTGATGGTGATCAATAAATGGGTAGATAATTTGCAATTTAGACAATCACATCATTGCTCAGATTATCGTTGTTTCGAATAAACTCATTTCTCGTCCTCAAGTACTACACAAAGTGTGACGCTTGTTTATTGCGAGCATTTTTTGGCTAACAACAACATCGGGTACAGCAATTACAACTGGACCCGAGTGAAAATGACAAGTAGCGAAAAAGTAGGGGAAACACCCTGTCATCATTTTGGATTGGTAGAGGCAAATTTGTAGGCAATCAGTAGATGTATACAGGCCTTTGTCTGGGCCAAAAAATTTATGTTGATGTAATTAATAATCAAGGAGAAAAAAGTCGCCTTTTACAGATTTTAACGAATGTCAAGTCTTTGACTATTTTAGCCCAATGTCAACCCATGACAATATACCCCACAAACTGCTAGATATGCCTACCTCTGGGGTAACGCTCCCTGAAAGGAATCTCTGGATGGAGAGGGTAGAAGGAGCTGGTTACCGCTGGAGTGCTGGAATCATGGTGAGCAGTGTTCCTGGTAGTTAACCTATTTCCGGTAGTTGTCTGAGCTGTCTGTAGACACTTGCTAACAACAGAACTAGCTGCCATAGCCAAATCTTGTGTACATGTATGTGCCATAGTGCGTGTGCTTTGTTGTTGTAGCACCGCATGCCCTACTGAACACGTGACTGCACAACACAATCATTATGTACTTTGATTTTAAGACAAATAACTTGCAACTGGAAGAAAATATATCTATGGATGGGTCACACTGTCAGTCAACTATCATTTCAATTTTCAACCCTCTTGTAGTGTAATCTCTTCCAGTATGGGGTTAAGATAACAGGGCTACAGGCGCTTCATACTAGGCTCACAAAGGTATACTTCTATGACCTAACCACACTAACTTTCAAGGACATTGGCTGTGCGAGAAATTATCTTCTCATCTCATCAAAAAAATTTCGGCAAAATTGCAATTTTACATTCTGTAATGACTAGTATCTACTAGCATTACAACCAGATATGGAATAGACTTGGTAAAGTTTCTGACATGGTGTGTATTGCTTTAGAGGTACCCTCAGGCTGTGCCACAATTATTTTATGACTAGAAATAAATAAATAAAACATAATACAATTAATAAAACAAGATAATAAAATAAATTATAAAGTCATTTGAGCAAATAGCCTACTTCTATGTACTAGTACACAATCGACCAATCACTTTGGCTATAACATACTACCAGCATTGTTGATACACAAAAATCTACCATATTTTTACATAGATGACACGATGAGGCAGTCGGTACGCAAGTACTGTACACAAATGCACTGATTATATACAATATAGTTTGTTTGTGAGATATAAATATAGCCGTGTAAAATGTACAGTTTGTTGCAAAAAAAGACAAGAAATAATAATAGAAATGAGGTAAGTCTAAAATATGGAGGTGATGAGCATAATACGGGACTTGCAAGCGTCCACCTGTCTCTGAAGTGTAGTTGTCTCCCTTTCCAGAGCTTCAACGTAACTACTGCTTTCAACTTTGTCTCCCCGCGAGGCCTCGTGTACTGTAAGCAAAAGATAGACCCTTAACAGTGCCTCCTACTATTGCCCCAGTTAGTAAACTATTGACTGTAGCACAGCATGTCAAATCCATTATGTAACTTTATTTCATTCCCATAACAAAACCAAGTGTTTACATTACATAAAACAGCAGAACCACTAACATATGATGTACAAAGTGATGTCACAGTTGATAGGATTAATGTTGTAGCTGCACAAGCGCACCCAAACCAACTTAACACAAAGCTCAAGCAAACAAACAAAGCAGCTAGAAAGCTTCAGCAGCTGTTTGTGGTGACAAACTAATTGGTAGTTGCCTCCCCAACGTGATACTGCAGTCGAAGAACATTTCAGTTGCTGTACAACTAGTGATCTAAGGCTGCAGTTAATAATCAATGGGCGGAGGAGCTGAGGCTACAATATGAAACTTGGAGTCAGCAGTATGTAATACATTATGTATTAGTACATATGTACACATACATTATGTAATAGTACGTATGCACACATACATCATGCACAGGTATATCATGCACAGGTATATTATGTACACATATATTATGTACAGGTATATTATGTACAGGTATATTATGTACAGGTATATTATGTACAGGTATATTATGCACAGGTATATTATGTACAGGTATATTATGCACAGGTATATTGTGTACAGGTATATCATGCACAGGTATATTATGCACAGGTATATTATGCACAGGTATATTGTGTACAGGTATATTATGCACAGGTATATTATGCACAGGTATATTATGTACAGGTATATTATGTACAGGTATATTATGCACAGGTATATTATGTACAGGTATATTATGCACAGGTATATTGTGTACAGGTATATCATGCACAGGTATATTATGCACAGGTATATTATGCACAGGTATATTGTGTACAGGTATATTATGCACAGGTATATTATGCACAGGTATATTATGTACAGGTATATTATGTACAGGTATATTATGCACAGGTATATTATGCACAGGTATATTATGCACAGGTATATTATGCACAGGTATATTATGTACAGGTATATCATGCACAGGTATATTATGTACAGGTATATCATGCACAGGTATATTATGCACAGGTATATTATGCACAGGTATATTATGTACAGGTATATTATGTACAGGTATATTATGTACAGGTATATTATGTACATGTATATTATGCACAGGTATATTATGCACAGGTATATTATGTACAGGTATATTATGTACAGGTATATTATGCACAGGTATATTATGTACAGGTATATTATGTACAGGTATATTATGCACAGGTATATTATGTACAGGTATATTATGTACATGTATATTATGCACAGGTATATTATGTACATGTATATTATGTACAGGTATATTATGTACAGGTATATTATGCACAGGTATATTATGCACAGGTATATTATGCACAGGTATATCATGTACAGGTATATTATGTAACTTACAGCCATAGTTCCAAGCAGATGTCGGAACCATGAGCCTACTCTTAGCCTCAGCCATTTCCTGTTTCAGAGTATTTTGAAGGTAAAGTAGTCGTTGTAGTCGAGCCTGCCGAGTCACATTATCTGACAGCTGAAAAAGAGAAGGGAATGTTGGCTTCTCAATGTACACTAACAATGTACACATACAACGTACAGATACAATGTACACACACAACGTACACATACAACGTACACTAACCGTGTACACTTACAATGTATGCTTACAACGTACACATACAACGTACACGTACAATGTACACATACAGCGTACACATACAACGTACACTTGTTATACACATACAACGTACACATACAATGTACACTAACAACGTACACATACAACGTACACATACAACGTACACATACAATGTACACTAACAACGTACACATACAACGTACACATACAACGTACACATACAACGTACACATACAATGTACACTAACAACGTACACATACAACGTACACTAACAACGTACACATACAACGTACACTTACATAATGTACTTACAACATACACATACAACGTACACATACAACACACACTTGTTATACACATACAATGTACACGTATAATGCACACATACAGCGTACACATACAACGTACACTTGCTATACACATACAACGTACACTTGCTATACACATACAACGTACACTTGCTATACACATACAACGTACACTTGCTATACACATACAACGTACACTTGTTATACACATACAATGTACTGCTGTCCAAGGAATGGCTACAGAGGCCGATGTTTGCCATCGAAAGGTCCTACGATGAGTTGGTCTATGCCCGTTGCCACAGGCACATCGGTGCCCTCTGATTGGTTAAAACAAACTACGTTGACAACCCACCTGGTTCAATCATTTACAACATGTCTTCTCTAGACAAAAAGCTTTATCACACGCAAAGCTGACATGTCCATCAGTTTGCTAACAAAAAAATAGCAGTCTGCAGAATTCGTTTTATCGGCACAAAAATTAATAACGTAAATAAATAACGATCACTGATAGTAATATTAAACTATAGTAACAATTACAACAATAAATGATTGGTAAAAATAATTCAATGATTTATTATAACGTAAACCTCAAATAAATAAAAATGACAGTCTTTTTTGCAAAAGGAATAAACAAACATGGCGACATAAGTGTTTTCAACTATTATTATTATTATTATAAAGCTAAGAATAAAATTTATCGCCGATATGAAACAGGCGTAATGCGGCGCTTTGTGCCGTATGATTGGCTAGTTCAATAGCAGCTCACCGACATGCTCTGGTACATCGGCCTGTGTAGCCACCCGCACATCACAACAATCCATCATTTGGGTATATCGACAACAAACATCGGTGCAGCGTAGCCAAGCCTTTAGGGGCTGCTTCCATTGGCTGTTCATAATCAGCCAGATATCACGATTTACAAAAGACATCCATGTTTGTTGTAAGCACTTTATGGGCACGATATAATCAATATTGCAAAAAAAAAATTTTGAAAAGTAGTTTTGATAATGTAAAAAATCATTTTGCTGTTTAGCTGACTCGTTTTAATGACAGCATCAATTTTGAACCATACACGAGAAAAAGATTATATATTGGAATGGATTATTTTGAAGTAAAATTGCTTTAGAAATGATATCTTGGTGTGTAATACCTTGAACGTTGGGTTTATATTGGGCGTTTTGTCTGCGCTTTTGCCGATGACGGCTGTTTGACACCCAATGTAAATGAACAAATGTCATAAAAACGCCACTGTCGGTGAATGCCGGAGTTTTGTGACAATGTCACAGAGCCTCCCTAAATCATCGCAAACAATAATGGCCGACTCCCATTGGCTGACCCAGAACCCAGCGACTATAGTATGGCAACAAGTGTGGAGTTCCAGTTAAAAACTTTAAAAACTAGCAGACAAATTGCACAGTGTAAAGGCAGCTTTACAGACAGACAGACAGACAGACAGACAGACAGACAGACAAGCAAACAAGTGTACATGCAGAATAAACAGTGCAATAAAGTTCGTTTGCAGTGCTTGACGGAGACTTGGCCTGCACTCAACGGACAGGTTACCAGAACTATCTAGAACTATCTACAACTACGTATCTAGAACAAATAGAAAATGTTGTTATACCTCTTTACCTGGCTATCCTCACGCTTCTGTCCACTCAACTTGGTCATTACATCAGAGCTTGGCTGACTAGTGGATTCCACCCAAACATCTATAAGCATTAAACAAAATTAGATCAAGCATGGCTTTCCTGGTGTTGATAGCACCAACACCATCACTCGTGCGGCCAAATAAGGAAGGACAGAGATGCATCAGCTCTTGCTGTACGGTTAGTAGCACACTCACCTAGTTTGGAATCGTTTGCGCATACTGTGGTATCATTAGGTAGCTGGCAGATGTCCTCTGTGCTGTGGTGGGTCATTGACTCGTAGCCGCTGCTGACTGAGTGTTTATTAGGACCGCTGCTGCTGCTGCTGAAGACCTCGCTGTCAGCGTACGAAGGTTTAGGCAACACATATTGCCTACAAGTCAAAATGGCTGCTAGCAAAGCTACACCACACCAAAGCAAGCACCACAACCAACATAGTAGTGCCACTGCATGACCACATACGCAGCTGTGGCCACACAAAGCTGTGAAACCCTGCAAAGCTGCAACCAAACACAAATCTTTGACCTCACAGAAATGTGGCCACACAAAAAGCTGTGACCTCACAGAACTGTGGCCACACACAAGGCTGTGACCTCACACAAAGCTGTGCTGGTGCTGGACAGTAAAAGATTAGATAGCAAGCCTGCGAGCACTACCAACCAATCATAAGTGGTTTAACAAAAAGCTAACCTGTATGGAGAGCTTGTAACATCAAACTTAGGAATTCCTTTGAGCGCTATCCGCGAACTTTGCTTTTTAGTATCTGATGAGACCATGTTCTTTATTTTACTAGGTGCCTGCAGCAATGATCTTTTCTCCTAAAAATAAAGCCAAAAGTTGCATGCTGTGTAAGGGACTGAAATGAGAAGGGCTGTAAATTAGCTGTGAGCCAACAAGTATGAATTATTCTGTCTTCTTTTTTCACAAAGTGTTGGTTTTCTTGTCTACAATTCTACTTATTATCAGGCCGGGGGTCTTGAACACTGCAGCATTGCCTCGAATGAGGTGACAAGTTGATAGTTCAACGAATAAAGATGTAGGGTGTATAAATGGAGGGGGAGTAGTGAGTAGACAACTCCTATTGAAAATTGTGTTCAGCCCATAACTTGCTGCCTGCTGTTACACTCCCTACTCAGACCCTTGTTGCTGATACAAAGCAATGCAATATTAGCCTTAGTACTTACTTTCTTGGGAGCCTCACACTTCTTTGGCGGAGCACAAGGCTGAGCAGAAGCTATTTTACTTTCCTTAGGTTTGGAGGAAAAGCGTAGACTAGGGAGCAGTGATCCTTTGACTTTTGTTGACTCCACTGTTGAAGGTTGTTCTGTTGTGACATGGTCAGTCTCGATGGAACGTTGTTTAGATAGACCCATCTTCTTCAGGTTAGACTGTGGTCTGCCGCTTGTACGCTCAGGCAAGGGTTTAGTATGGGACGGCTTTGGTGAGCAAAGGTACGGCTGCAGTTTTATAGTGCACGCGTCACCTTTGGCCGCTTTTATGTTTGACTTGGGAGATTTCAAAAAAGCGTTGCGTGGCAGCGTACTGCTAATCGGTTGGGAAATCACCCCAGAGTTTTTTCTTTCTGTAGAGGGAGACAGAAGTTCTTTGTGTAGACTTGGGTCTGACGCGCCGTCAGGCTTTCTCAACAGCGTTCCCTGTAAAGTTGAGTTTAAAAATGCCTCGGTAGAATCTCGCCTAGAGAAACTTTTACCTATGGTACTGTTGGACGGCCTGGCAGCCATGTTGTCTACACTGATGTCATTGCTGTTTGACTGCACGGAAAGACTGTCAGAGTCAGTAAACTCAGTTTGACACGCCGCATCACAAACTTCTACTACCTCCTCTGATAAAGAGCTTTCATCGATAGACGAACCTTCCTTACTCTCAAAACCTACTTTGTCATCAGCTGTGACATTGCTAACTGAGTCATCGATGTGTACCCCATCCTGGCGTTCCATGTCAGAGTTGTCATTCATTAAACTGATGGAACGAGGAAGGCTGGGCAGGCAGCCAAGTTCCTCATCGAGGTCAACTGTCAACTGCAACTCTTCCTGTATTAGTACTTCCTCTTGTACTAGCTGACTACGGCTAGCGCTGTCTGCTGCCAGTCCTTCACCATCCTGGAGACAAATAATTGGGTTGAAGAAACTTTAACTCACAGAAATAAGATAACGCAGAGGTAGGTATATATACCTACCGATACACCATTGACTTGTGAATTCTCATAGACCTCGCTCGCTTTCGTAGGAGTGTTGTTCTTGCTATGTCTCAGCACCCAATCCTTAACAAATGGTTTCACCGACAGCGTTGGTTCTTCTATGGACTTGCTTTCAGCTGGTTTATCTTCCATCTGCAACACATTCAGGTGATAATTGTGTACTATAACTTAGATATCTCACAAGGATATCACAGGTACATAACAAGTAAATCATAGAGATATTACACGGATGCAGCAAGGTATCGCAATGATATCATGGTTACTGACTTTGAGAGGGTTTTGATCCTTTTTAATGTCTGCGCCACACTGGTGGCAATGCTTAGTGTTGTCCTTGTGTTTCCTACTGCCGTTGCGGTGGTGCTTAGATTTATCTCCCTTGTCACCGCTGTGATTTCGTGTGTTGTGCCTGAAATAGCCAAATACGTGAGCTACCTGTACATCAGCTGACCACACACATGGAGTGACATCAGCTGACCACACACATGGAGTGACATCAGCTGACCACACACATGGAGTGACATCAGCTGACCACACACATGGAGTGACATCAGCTGACCGCACACATGGAGTGACATCAGCTGACCACACACGGAGTGACATCAGCTGACCACACACGGAGTGACATCAGCTGACCACACACATGGAGTGACATCAGCTGACCACACACATGGAGTGACATCAGCTGACCACACACATGGAGTGACATCAGCTGACCACACACATGGAGTGACATCAGCTGACCACAGACATGGAGTGACATCAGCTGACCACACACATGGAGTGCAAGTAACTACCTACCTTTGGTGTCTTTTGGAAGGGGACATTTGCTCCTTGTGTAGATTATGAGTCAAACCTTCGATATTCTTCCTAAATGCCGTAGGTCCATCGACCCACAGCTCTTGCTTAGACACTTCTGTGAATGCAGCCTTACCATTTGCTTCTGCAGTTTCTACCCAAGCCTGTCGACCAGCACTATTGCTGTGCCCACCAGTTGTTAGCTGTCCTATATGCTCCGGGTGTCCGTTATATTGGGCCAAAGGTAACCAAGAGATCGGCTGATTAGACATCGGACTGGAGTAATGGTTCTGTTGATCATTTTTTGAGTGTTGGTAGGGCTGATGTTGTTGTGGCACACCATTACTGTAATAGCCGTGGTTGTGAGATATCGCTGGGCCAGCATTGCCGGCTATATGCCATTCGTCCCTGGACACAGGGGGAGTTGGGGCCGCATCCAACCATATCTCATTATCTGTGTGGTTAGCCCGAGGCCACGCCCTAGCATTTGTGCGAGGCATTCGTCGACGCCCCTCACTGCTTGTCTCATCATCAGACAACCTCTTCTTAGTAGCACCTTTAAACAACAGAGAGACATACAGTAGACATATATCTACATACAGCAGGCGTATATCTACATACAATAGACATATATCTACATACAGCAGACATATATCGGCGCCTACCTGACATCCTATATGGAGATGGTTGCTGTTCACCAGGAGCATTGACCAGACAGGAAGTAGGGGGCTGATGACTGGCGGCGTGTGGTTTACTTGTGTAGTTTGCTTTATACAAATTGGACTGTTTAGGTCTGCTTGTCTCTCCAGGTACATAAATAACTGTATCAATAGATTGTTCGCTGCTGGACACGTCTGGATCGGATAGACTGGCACTTGTACCCATCCTTATGCCCCGCCTTCTCCTCATGTTAGAGTTAGTGCTGCCGGTATCATCTGAACTGTTGCTGCCGATCTGAGGTATCAGAGAGATAGAGTCAGCAATGCTGACACAACAAAAGAGATAGTCTGTGATTTGAAAAGTTTAAACAGATGAAGACACCATTTCAGGGTCACAAAAACTTCCTTTAGAACTTTGTACAATGTAAACAGTCAACTTTGCTAAAAAAATTCGCTTTGATTTTTGAAAAGACAACTCCAACTAAAACATAGTTTGCAGCAATTTTTCTCACATAGTGTATCAAGGGCATTGAGAGTTTCCAAACAAAACAAGTAGTCCTAGAACAACATACTGATTCACTCCAAAATCATAATCTCACCTTGTTCCTACGTCTAACTTTCATTCTGTGAATTCTGGCAGCCAATTGAAGGATCTGTAAGGTTTCTGAGTAGAGAGCAGGTTGGGTGGAGATGTGTACTAGTATGCATGTCCGACAATTGTGGTGACCGACTGAATCTCTTAACAATGTGGCCAGCTTGCTCTCCCTACAACAGATTGCTGTGTACTTAGTGTTTGGTAAGGGTGGACGACTCCCCGTACCAGTTAGTGAGTGACTACCAAGGGCATACTTTTGTGCAAACTGTCGCTGTCCATTCAGAAGGGCAGTAATGGCGCTGCCAAGAGAGGCTAGTGTCAGCGCAGATCCGTTGTTACTGGACTTGGCGCAAGGTCCGATATCTATGAAGTGCAGACGACTTCGACCTCCAGCGACTAAAGCTCCCCCTGGTGACGGCTTTGATTCCAAGTGATGTTGATAGATATGCAACGTAAACAGGAAATGTGCGCTTTTGTTCTCCGATTTTTCTATAAATAAATGGAACATGGTTTATGAGCAGACAACTCCAAACTACGCCATCAAGTGGACATGCCGCATAAGTGGTAGGGAGTAATTGCGTGTGTTAAAATGAAACCACTGACAAAACGCAATGAAGAGGAAGTAGTCTGGGCCATAAACCTCCACAACATTTCAGCCAAGTGCGTATATAGAAAGGCGAGCTATAAATAGAAGAGCAGCAGATACTCACCTGTTAAGTTGTATGAAGTGGTGAGGGCTGCATCCAGATAGTGACCTGCATGATCAACATCAGGAGCTCTCATCTCATTCAGGTTTTCTACCTGCGACCCATAAACATCTGTTGATGTGAGATAAACCGCTGGCTGGCTTCCATCATTGCCTATATAGACATATATATAGCTCAATACAATGGTTTCAGATATGGCGCAAAATTAATATATGTTGCAAAGACAAACTTAATTGTCATTGCCTTAATATGTAGGTCACAGTGATAATATATAGGTCATAGCTTTCATAATCTTGCCATGACTCTAATGCACGTCATATATGTCACAGCCCTAATATACATATCACAGTCTTACTACCTATGTCCCAGACAGCTTCAATATATAGGTCACAGCTTTGATATATAGGTCACAGCTTTAATATATAGGTCACAGCTTTAATATATAGGTCACAGCTTTAATATAGAGGTCACAGCTTTAATATATAGGTCACAGCTTTAATATATGTGACATAGCCTTGATATATAGGTCATAAAAAACTAATCTGAGTAGTTAACTACTCAATAAACCCCATTGGCAGCACCTTTCTATCAAATATATAGTATATAAAATGGTTACGCTATACCATCTATGGTATACCATCTATGATATACCATCTGTGGTATACCATCTGTGGTATACCATCCATGGTACACTGCCTTTCCTGTTTATTGATTGGACACAAGCACACAGCAGTGAAGAGATTAAATAATGCAACTTAATAATAAAATATAGCTAGTTAATATTCTTATAGCTACTAGCAATGAGTTCATGTCATTAGTACACTAGTACACGGTACACAGTACACTGTACACTAGTACACAATACACTAGTATACAGTACACTAGTACACAGTACACTAGCATACAGTACACTAGTACACAGTGCACTAGTACACTAGTACACAGTACACAGCACACAGTACCCTAGTACACAGTACACTAGTACACAGTACACAGCACACAGTACCCTAGTACACAGTACACTAGTACACAGTACACTAGCATACAGTACACTAGTACACAGTACACTAGTACACAGTACACTAGTACACAGTACACTAGTACACAGTGCACTAATACACTAGTATACAGTACACTAGTACACAGTACACTAGTACACAGTACACTAGTACACAGTACACTAGTACACAGTACACTAGTACACAATACACTAGTACTAGTATACCGTGTACTAGTGTACTGTGTACTGTGTACTGTGTACTAATGTACAGAACAAAATGTCTAAAATAGACATACTTGGATTGCAGTGAGCCAACAGATCTGTCAGCTCTTCATTGCGGCCTCTGATGTCTAGAGCAGAGATGCGAATAGAGAATCTAGCACCAGTTTTACTCTTCTGCTGTTCTATGAGGTGGTACAGCCAGGAGATGGCAGCTGGAATGATGCCAAAGTCAGCGCAAGATGAGTCATCGCCAATGAGACTTCGAGACTTTCCTGAAAGCACAGGTGAGTGAAATGGTGAAACAACAGAGATATAATTAGTTACAAGTATGTCACATGTATGTAGGCCATACAATGTCACATGTATGTCTTACGTATGTCACATGTATGAGTGGTGTCGGTGGTTTCATTGGTAGATCCTTCTATGATGTAAATATTTTATTTATATGCATGGAGTATTTTTAAGGTGCAAGTTGCCTTCTCCATTAGATTCTGACAGATATAAGAGTAACGAGGCGTTTCATGCATTCTAGATTCTTCCATGACGTAAAATTAACTCCTGCTGCTAGCATTAACATCCGACAGCGAAAATAAATGAATGAGTGACAAGGTGACTGTCGGACAGCAAAGGTAAGGCAGCTGCAAAACTTATTTCAGAGGAGCATTAGCTGTCATTATCGCTGACAAATGAGCAGGCTACAACTGTCTCTACAAATTAACTCATTATTTCTACCGTGTAATGATGGCAGCGCACCAAAAACACACAAGTAGGAGTGATTGGCAGCAGATATAACATTTGCAATGCAATCATGATTAGGGCCCAGTAGCCGCGCAAGTAATTGAATTTAATAGAGCTTAAAACACACTCCGCTGGGCTCATAACTGTACAATACTGTAACAATTAGTTAGTGTCAATTTACTACTGCGCAACGTTAATTATGTGTAACCATGGCAACTACAAGTATGTCTAAACACTATTCAATGCATTTATTAAAGTTTTGTTCTTGATCTCTCCTACCTGTTTTATTTTGTCCAAAACTGATAACGCACCCATCAGAGCCGAGAAGCACAGATTGTAAGATGTCTATGACTGTATCCTTGCACACAGACATCTACAACAGTAGCAGATGGATGATGTATTTTAGTTATGGCGATGGAGTACTATAGCTATTGTGTACAACTATTCATCTGTAACGTACCTGCATAGCATCTGCGCCAAATACTTTATCAAACGCAAAAAATTTTGGAACAGCAGCGAGCTGCCGTCTACAGCTGGGTGCCATGTTTGATTGGTTGCTAGGGTCCTTTAGTATGAGCTGACCTCTACTTGAGTCAGCGGTAATATAGGAGCTGGTATTGCTGCTGGCAGCATCGGCTGGTGCCTTCAGACGGACAGCGACTGTCACCTACATGAGTACAAATATCACAATCACTTGCTGCCCAGTGGCCTTCTTCTAAATTGATATCAAATCGTATTATAATCGACGATCAACAAAACAAACTCCACATCAAAGTTTCACTGAATGAAGTTAATGGAAATGTTGCTAATGCGCCAGAGATAGCGATGGTAATAGCTAGAAAGCATCGCAAAGATAAAACAGTCCCTCTCTGTGTACGGCTAATGAAACAGGAAATGAAAAAATAGATGCTCTATTGTTTTCATTGAAGGAAACAGGAAGAGCCTAAATGCAAACACAAACAATATACCTCTGATGTACGTGCATGTTGAATAAACTACAAGGTTTTACATTTTATAATCCATCTAATTTTGGTTGATCTATTAGCCTTAGAATTTGATTGATTAAGATGAGCCGGGTACGCATTAGCCTTTGGACGTTAAATCTAGAATACTCTGAGGTCATGGTAGAAGTTAAGCTATGCAATTCCGATGCATCACTTCATCGACTTCCGCTGCCATCAGAGGAAGGTCAGCTGGTTCACAGAGCGAATTGAGTCTTTTACGAGTTGTTTTGTGGCCGCATGAGAGAAACATTGAACAGAAACTGTGGGTACGCATGATCAAAAGCCAATGCAACAGCTTTGCCTGGTGCTGCTAGCTTTTACCATGTAATAAATGAATAAAGCAGAGAGATGATGTAATAACCACTAGCCCAGACATGACCCAAGTCAGCTGACTAGAAGCGAGCCAATTAAAATAAAATAATATAATCTGTGTGAAGTGTTAATAATTAATTTGATTTGACAGATATTATTTACTGCATGGCACAAAACATTAATTTAATCGGATTTGATAGGATATCCAATAATATTAATTGTCTGACCAGCTAACTGGAAGTGCAGAGTTTTTAGTTTCAGCAAAGTTATTTCAAAGAACTCAAGATAAAATATTAAATAAAAAATAATAATGGAGTTGTTGTTATAAACAGACATTGAATGTATAGAGTGTGTAGAGTGAAGTGGGCCACTAATAACAAGCATACGATGTTGCAGGGATGTTAAGACGACCCACAGCTCCTTATGCTCCTTATGCACTAATGAAGTGAAATCTAACAAACCAAATTGTATCTACTCTGATTAGGAGTTAGCGATGGAGAGATTGATAGGCAGCAGTGATAGGCCCACAACCCTAATTGTAGATAATCTGATAAAGCTCATCTCCAATTGACAGATGATTTAATAAAAAGTCAGCAGCGCAGCCGAGAGACGACCGGTACATCTGCCAGCAACTACAGATGATTTGTGAGTGATATTTCTAAGGACGGCAAGCCTATGGATAGATTCTATGACTCATCCGACTACCAATATGTATGCGCTGAATCTAACTTTATTTCCCAAGATCTCTACAACACTTGGCGAATATTTCTGAGCTGCTGCCGCCAGGAGTGGAAATTGCCGCTGCCGATGACGGCTGCATATAGTATTAGTCATCTTAGGCTGCCGGACTCACGCTGTGAGCTACTAGCAGACAAAACATCGGAGTGGCGCTCAACCAGCTGCTCAAAAATGCTAGCTGACTTCACTTTGTAACAAAGACTGTACGTTAGTTGATAAAGTTGGATTAGATGCAACAGGAAGTAGGAGTAGTAGTTAAAAACGATAGAAAGCTGTCGATGTTTTACTAAACAAAAATAAAAGTTGCAACCAAAACTTGACAGTTCAAAATAATCGTATTTTCAGATGACAAATCGGTTTTGTTATAAGCTAAAAAACAAAATTGTATCAATAAAATGTATTTAAATCGAATGTTGAAATTTAACCATTAATCGCTTTTTCATAAGAAATAATTGATGTTTGTGATGTAAGCGAATTACCTGTTTGAAGAGGCAACGACACATTTGTTACCTCGGGAATGCATCATTATCTAATTATCATCGCAGCGATACATAAAAAAACTGTCAATTAACCATATAATCTACCATCTACTGCTGTCATTACCCAAACACCAAACAAAACAACTACCTAACTGCAAAATATATGCTAAGACTATTATTATAGAGCGAAAAAGACTCAAAGAAAAGACAAAAAAAAGAAATTTGAACCGCCATTTCGGTTTGCTATCCAACAAGGTTAATGATAGTCTCTGGCTTGTTATATCATGAAACATCACACAGTAACTATGAGACTACCAGAGACTGTGAGACAACCAGAGACTATGAGACTACCAGAGACTATGAGACTACCAGAGACTGTGAGACCACCAGAGATTGTGAGACAACCAGAGACTATGAGTCCACCAGAGACTATGAGACTACCAGAGACTGTGAGACCACCAGAGACTATGAGACAACCAGAGACTGTGAGACCACCAGAGATTGTGAGACCACCAGAGACTGTGAGACCACCAGAGACTGTGAGACAACCAGAGACTATGAGACTACCAGAGACTGTGAGACAACCAGAGACTATGAGACTACCAGAGACTATGAGACCACCAGAGACTGTGAGACCACCAGAGACTGTGAGACAACCAGAGACTATGAGACTACCAGAGACTGTGAGACAACCAGAGACTATGAGACCACCAGAGACTATGAGACAACCAGAGACTGTGAGACCACCAGAGATTGTGAGACAACCAGAGACTATGAGTCCACCAGAGACTATGAGACTACCAGAGACTGTGAGACAACCAGAGACTATGAGACTACCAGAGACTATGAGACTACCAGAGACTGTGAGACCACCAGAGATTGTGAGACAACCAGAGACTGTGAGACCACCAGAGACTATGAGACTACCAGAGACTGTGAGACCACCAGAGATTGTGAGACAACCAGAGACTGTGAGACCACCAGAGACTATGAGACTACCAGAGACTATGAGTCCACCAGAGACTATCTGATTGTGCACTTACCTTGCTCAGAGCGGAGCTGCCTTGTTCTAGAACTTTATTCTGTAGCTCGGGGCAGGGAGGTAAGCCCATGCGTAATGCCGCTGAATAGTTAGTTTTGAAGCGAGAACCGTTGTCTACGTTCTCTTTATGTTTCTTCTTGTGGGATAGAGACCTGGACATGACTGGAATAGAGGCCATGGCAGGGTTGGATGCTGAACTAAAATACAAACCGACAATAGATATAACAGCGAATAGAGCGGTGGATTTGCTAGAGCAGCAGATAGCGCAATGTATTAAATTTGTCTCCAAGCAGACCTATCTAGTGTATCGATAAACAAAAGTTTTTGTGCGCAAATGAAATGACTGAGACTTAAAAAGGTCCGAGTTAACAGAAAGGCACGAAGATAAAACTGACTGATGTGGTTGAAGA
This sequence comes from Cryptosula pallasiana, assembly GCA_945261195.1. Classification (NCBI taxonomy): domain Eukaryota; kingdom Metazoa; phylum Bryozoa; class Gymnolaemata; order Cheilostomatida; family Cryptosulidae; genus Cryptosula; species Cryptosula pallasiana. The sequence goes on from OX183130.1 coordinate 25,445,342, forward strand.
GAGAGCTGGGGGGCTGCATAGAGTCAGCAGCAATTACTGCCGATGTACCCTGCACCAACCAGCCTCCACTGGTGCCACTTGTCAAGCTGCAGGCATCAAACAAATGGTTTAACCACTGAACAGGACAATGATGAAGCTGTCAAGTGCGCTGATAGCCTGCTTGTGATGTTTATGTTTTATTGCTGCCACAATCAGCTAAAAAATGTGATGAATAGCCTAAATCTATGTGTCTGCCTTCTAATATGAAGTGTAGACAGCCCTGCAACACACCCACTGAATGATGTCTCTTTGGCTGTCATTTGGTAAACGTAGAAGTACGTATGTGTATACTACATGTAAGGCCAGGGTATGACATGTAGGCATACACTATCTCTTTGAGGTAGATGCCTCTTTGTACATCTAAGAATTTAACCGACACGTAAGATCATGTGTGTGTAACTTTTATTGCCTTTGTAGGCCAAAAATTGGTTAAAAAATTACATGTCATACGGCTGGTTCACTCAATCTGTCTACTGTTCTGAGATTTTATCAAAAGTATTATTAGCAGAAAGTATTATAAAGAATGCAATCAATGTATGTATATGGTTATGTAATACAATAAAGAAAACAAATAAATAACATACCAACACTCTCACATGACACAATGGTTGCACTTGTAGGTGCTCCTAGCAATGTTCTACATGAAATCCTTAGTCAATATTGCATGCTTTAGTTTAATACCCTTGTTATTGCCTTCAACCAATCACATCGAGAATAAAAACTTAATTAGCCAATAAGACATTAGTAAAATTAGTAACAGTTCATCCGCAACGTGTGTGTTTGTCAATCGCGGATGGATTACCCCTCTCCATTCCACCCAGTACAGGGACCAGAAATAAAGGGGTGGAGACAGGGCAGGGAATGGGTTGGAAGAGTGGGTGAGATAGAGAGGGATAGATAAAAAGTAAAGAGATATTAGGCAGGGGTTGTGGGGGAGGCAGGGGAGAGGGTATAGACAAGGGATAGAGAGGGGGTACAAAAGGGTAGACAAGGGATAGAGAGGGGGTGCAAAAGGGGTAGACAAGGGATAGAGAGGGGGTACAAAGGGGTAGACAAGGGATAGAGAGGGGTACAAAAGGGTAGACAAGGGATAGAGAGGGGGTACAAAGGGTAGACAAGGGATAGAGAGGGGGTACAAAGGGGTAGACAAGGGATAGAGAGGGGGTACAAAAGGGTAGACAAGAGATAGAGAGGGGGTACAAAAGGGTAGACAAGGAATAGAGAGGGGGTACAAAAGGGTAGACAAGGAATAGAGAGGGGGTACAAAAGGGTAGACAAGGGATAGAGAGGGGGTACAAAAGGGTAGACAAGGGATAGAGAGGGGGTACAAAAGGGGTAGACAAGGGATAGAGAGGGGGTACAAAAGGGTAGACAAGGAATAGAGAGGGAGTACAAAAGGGTAGACAAGGGATAGAGAGGGGGTACAAAAGGGTAGACAAGGGATAGAGAGGGGGTACAAAAGGGGTAGACAAGGGATAGAGAGGGGTACAAAAGGGTAGACAAGGGATAGAGAGGGGGTACAAAAGGGTAGACAAGGGATAGAGAGGGGGTACAAAAGGGGTAGACAAGGGATAGAGAGGGGGTACAAAAGGGTAGACAAGGGATAGAGAGGGGGTACAAAAGGGTAGACAAGAGATAGAGAGGGGGTACAAAAGGGTAGACAAGGAATAGAGAGGGGGTACAAAAGGGTAGACAAGGAATAGAGAGGGGGTACAAAAGGGTAGACAAGGGATAGAGAGGGGGTACAAAAGGGTAGACAAGGGATAGAGAGGGGGTACAAAAGGGGTAGACAAGGGATAGAGAGGGGGTACAAAAGGGTAGACAAGGAATAGAGAGGGGGTACAAAAGGGTAGACAAGGGATAGAGAGGGGGTACAAAAGGGTAGACAAGGGATAGAGAGGGGGTACAAAAGGGGTAGACAAGGGATAGAGAGGGGTACAAAAGGGTAGACAAGAGATAGAGAGGGGTACAAAAGGGTAGACAAGGGATAGAGAGGGGGTACAAAAGGGTAGACAAGGGATAGAGAGGGGGTACAAAAGGGGTAGACAAGGGGATGGAGAGGGGGTACAAAAGGGATAGAGAGAGACACCGCTGATACAACTGCTCTAGCTGAGAACTCATAAAAATGTCAGTATAAATAAACTGTTATTGTATTAAATGAGTTACAAGCATGTATGTATGTACACAGCTGTGTGTGTATGTATAATGTTAGAGGTGATTGTGAGTCTTTGCCTGCTTCTATGGCAGATATACCGGTAGATAATGTGGGGGGGGGGGGTGGGGAATACATTATGTGTGTAGAGAGTAGCGCACTGTATAGCGCTGTCATAATCACTTGTATTGATTGTGTATTATATGTAATTATGGAACAAACCCTGAGCCTATGTCTACCAGTGTACATCATATGTATTACATACCATATTGTACACTGTATGTATTACATACCACGTATATTGTACACTGTATGTATTACATACCATGTATATTGTACACTGTATGTATTACATACCACGTATATTGTACACTGTATGTATTACATACCATGTATATTGTACACTGTATGTATTACATACCATGTATATTGTACACTGTATGTATTACATACCATGTTTATTGTACACTGTATGTATTACATACCATGTATATTGTACACTGTATGTATTACATACCATGTATATTGTACATCATATGTATTACATACCATGTATATTGTACACTGTATGTATTACATACCATGTATATTGTACACTGTATGTATTACATACCATGTATATTGTACACTCTATATATAATATACCATACATAGTATACTGGGGCTCAACTCTCAACCCATGCGGTCTGGTTCGATCCTGCAACCGGGAACCACGTGTATTCTAGTGGCTAGAGTGATTGCATTTACTCAAGGAACTGGAGATGATTCCCAACGCAGTTACTTGAGAGAGAGTTGAGCTTTCTATATAATGCTCTGCCTGCTCTGATATATGCATAAAGTAACACAGCTCCTGTGTTGATTGCACGCTCAATAATACCTACAGAGACTATGGTATACGCCTGGTTAAAGGTGTAGCTCGCAACCGGGCATAGGTACAGGGTACATGGGTACAGGGTGCATGGGTACAGGGTACATGGGTACAGGGTACATGGGTACAGGGTACATGGGTACAGGGTACATGGGTACATGGGTACAGGGTACATGGGTACAGGGTGCATGGGTACATGGGTACAGGGTACAGGGTACATGGGTACAGGGTACATGGGTACAAGGTGCTGCTCACACAACACTCGCTTATGAAACTCGTTTTTTAGGGTTGCTTTTGAGCCACGACAGATACAATACAACAAGTTTATATAGCATGCACCAAATGCCATACAGTATAGGACAGTGTATGCAATATACTCCACAGAGTCTGTCTACAGATTATTCACTCGATGCCAGTCAATATAGGCTCAAGGCATAAACCAATATATCCACCCAATATCTCAGCGGATAAAATTATGTAAGACAGCAGTGAATGATCTACATAGCTACATGCGCGTGTCTATGTAATCCTTGTCTATGCATTGCATGTAACATATCACTATGCTTTATGTGTCTATGCCACATCTATGTCTATCCATACCGCTTACTATTATTGACAAGTTGGTCCGCTGTCGCTGCCTGCCACTCATAGGAGCTGATGACTCACAGCTGATGTTTTATAATCGCCGAGTTAAAGATGAATTAAACTGCTCAGACATATCTCAGATTTATGACATGTTTACTGAGTGCATTGATTGGGTTTCACATGCCCACATAGGCACGTACTTGACATGCGCTTTAATTATTATTAATTATGTATACATTACAAAAACGGCACAATATTACTGTACAATATTGACAGCATATAAAGCTTTGCATACATTAGCTGACTATATAAAACAATGATATGTCCATAACTTTGATACACCCTTACTTCTAGCCTCGGGTCATGTCTTTGTGTGTTGCAACAATGCAGCTCTCGAGCTAGCTAATTATCTCTTGTACTAAAGACTAAATGAGAGGATTGATCTGGTACAAGGGGACACAACTTCCTACTGCTGCTACCACTGCTGTTGATACTTCTACTGTTACTACTATTACTACTACTACCACTACTACTACCACTACTAAACTACTACTGCTACTACTGTTACTGCTACTGATACTGTTATTACTGTTACTGCTACTGATACTTCTACTGTTACTACTACTACTTGCTACAACCACTACTACTACTGCTACTACTGTTACTGCTACTGATACTGTTATTACTGCTACTACTACTACAACTACTACTACTACTACCAATGCTATTAATGCTACTGATACTACTAATCTTACTGTGACTGTTATTACTGCTACTGCTACTACTGTTGCTACTACTACTATTGCTACTGCTAGCACTGCTACTACTACTACTGCTGCTTTTAGGACTACCGCTATCGCTGCTACTGCTGCTATTATACATACCTTGACCTCCCAACTGGTAGTGGAAGGGTCCTTATCTGTCTGTAGCTGTACTTGTAGATGTCAGTGTGCTCCGCTAGGCTGTTCTCTCTCACACCTACGACATATCAATTAACCAACTTGAGAACGTAGCTAAAGAGCTGTGCTGGCAGATAGAAGCAACTAGTGGTGAGCATAGATCTCTTTGTTATGAATGGGCACTTACCATTGATGGCTGTAGCAAGTTGCATGTCGTTTTCTGTGAAGACATCATTGTCACCTTCCACCTATGCATCACAAGTAAAGTCAGTTTGTTATAGAGATACCTATATGCATGCAGCGCATAAGACACAAAATTCTGCTCATCTTAGACTTGTCAACTCATTCTATCAAAAAGCGGGACAACTCCAACGTTTAAAACTTTGTAATTTACTCCAAAGATTACAAAAGCAGAAAAGTTGCAAAGTAGCGATAGTTACAGCAAAGGAAAGACTCACAGCAGTGATTCGCTGTGTAGTGGAGGTGTTCTCTTTCTTAGACTGAGTTATATGATTGGGTTTGGGTATGTGATGGTGGACACCTCCATAGTATGCCTCTTTACTACGAATTGGACTATCATCTTGGAACACTGGTTTATGCTTAGGTGAGCCCTTTTGTTGCAGCTGAGCTGTATCTCTACAATAATAGAGTTATTTAATCATAGAGTTATGTAATCAATCAGGTAGGTTTTGAACAAGAGGACAACTCCAATGTATGCAGACTCCCTGTGCACAAGCAGAGCACTAAACAATGCTACATACCTGGTTATTTTTGCTTCTTTCCTTCGAGTCTTGGGTGAAAGTTTGCGACGATTTAGTGTTGAAGGAGTTGCAGCTTCCCCTTTCAATGCAGCCAAAGTAGTGGATCTCCTTGACCTTGGTGGCGACTCTTGAGGTCTGGCCAGCATTCGCCTACCTCCGATCTTGCTGAATAGATTCCCAAACAGACCGGGAGTTTTATGTGACTGTTTACACACCAACGTTTCCTCTACGGAGGGCAGACTTGGTACCGCAGAGGCCAAACCTTCTCTTACTGTCTCTACATCTTCAGCTATTGCCTGTAGCTTGCATGTACCACCTTCCTCTGGTGGGTCGGGAATGATTAACTGTGGGGGTTCATCACCATCCCCTATGAGATCAGCGCTTAGCCATGGTTGGGGGAGAGAACTAGCTATGTGTCTAGCATGGCTCTCGGCTGTAGGAGAGAGCTGCTCTCTGATGGTGAAAGAGTTGAGGAGATGCTTGTGGAAGCTACTTGGAGTGGCCTGTTGCAGGTAAGAGTAACACTGAGAGACTTGAGCGTCTGCTACCTCTGGTTGTGTGTCCGACAGTTCATCTGTGACATCATCTACCACACACGGAGCACAGTACGTCTGCACGTTGTCCACCTGTACTTTGTCGCATCGGATAGTGTCACCAGATGCTAGTGACACGTTTACAGAAGGGACAGTAGAAGCTTTGTACAAGTTTATTTGATAAACCTGAGGTGTGGAGTGATTAACAGTGACCTGAGTGACTGGGGCCTGAGTGACTGGGACCTGAGTGACTGGGGCCTGAGTGACTGGGGCCTGAGTGACTGGGGCCTGAGTGACTGGGACCTGAGTGGTCGGGACCTGAGTGACAGTGGAGTGAGGGACGGTAGAAAGTTGTGGACAGAGTTGAACTGAAATAGCAGCATGACTAGTGTTGCTCAAAGCTGCACTCGAATTGATAGTAACAGATTGCAATTCTGTTGCTATCTCCATATCAGTTAGTGTAGTTAATAGGCTAGGTTGCTGCAAACAATTGAGCGTATGAGTGCTGGGTGAGATCGAGCTGTTGGTTGCGGAAGGAATTCTTTGGCTACGATAGTTTTTAGATGGTGCAGACAGCCTCGAAGGCAGATCATTTAGTTTTTGTAGTTGTCCAGTGCTTTTGCTGAATCCGTTTGACTTATACTGCGTTGAAGTCTGAGATTTGCCTCCCCCTAATGCTATGAGTGACGGTTTTTTTAATTTAGCAGTTGTCTTCCCTTCAGGTTGGGATGCTTGTGTAGCGTTTGAGAGTTTAGAGAGAGGATGTTGAGAGATAGCCGGTGCACTAACAGTGCCTACTGTACCTCTGGCAGCATTTGAGTTGTGGATGGAGTGGGTGGTCTTGGGGGGATCACAGTGTCTAGTCACATGACCGTCTATCGGCGCACTCATTGTGCTTGCAGCTTGCGCACCCGGATTTACAAATTTAGGCTGCACTTGCCTGATAATACCTCTATGAGTTGGTGCCTTGCCTTGGCCAGGGGGAGACAACTTAGAGAAAGCGGACGGTTTTGAGATCTTGGAAGCTAGTATTAATGGTTTAGGAGGTACGACCGGTGCAGAATTAGAGATGGTTGTGGAAGATTTTGATTCATTCAAGGAGAGACTAGGTGTATCGCTGCCTTGAATGGTGCGGCTACCAGAGATTTTTGCATCGCTGCTGGAATGAATACTTGGACGAGTTTTAGAGTTGTTTTGTTGAGAGATTTGGTTGGTCTTGATACACACTGAAGTACCTGTCCCAGGAGGCCGTAGCTGGGAAGGAAGTCCAGACGGCCTACCGCTACTCTTATGTACAGCAGTAGACGCTTTCTTAGAGTAATGAGATTGGTTTTTGGGTTCCAAAGGTGCCGTCTTTTTATTTATTACCGCGTTGGGAGCTTTAATCTCTCTGCTTACCCGACTAGTGAGCTCACCTTTGGGAGGTAAAAAAGTTGGTGGTTTATTGTCCCTGACCAGTTTGTCTGTGTTCTCCCTTAGTAGTGAATAATCCGACAACTTTTCGTCATTTCCAGCGATTATATAAACTGTTGACTGACAAGCTTTGGGTTTGTTGGAGCGAAGAAACGGAAGTCTTGACTCTACTTTGGCCATTTTCAAAAGAGTTTGCTGAGGGATTTACCTAAAGAATAAATAATTAGAAGTAAATAACAGCAGATTAAGTCGTTACAAAGTTCTTAGATCGTCGGTTTGCCAAACTGGGTAGGACTTTAATGAATAACTGTTAATGCATGCTAATCAGGTGCGGTAAGGGACTATATAACCTGTTATTCGTCATTGTACAGGTGTTACACCGCCAGTCAACATGTAATATCAGCTGGCTACGAAACAAAGGACCTATTGAGTGAGTGAGACAACATCGGGGAGACAATAATGTTATATAACGGAACACAATGCATTTGTACCGCGTGTTCGCCAGCTGAAAATTCCAAAGCAATTTGAAATGCACTAAAAAATTACTATACATGGGCGATCTCAAAACCCTCTTTTGAATGTTTCTACTATGAATGGAGTTGATTAATTCTGTAATTGATGGCAGCTATTAACGCGCATATTATACGCCTGACTCTATACCGGCTCAGGTCAGTCTATTTTGTTCGACATCACCCAGTCACAATATGACCGAATAGATGTCATCTTGTCAAATCAATCTACAAGGTGACATCTAGGAATAGCCAATGAGCAATCACTTTCTCCAACAAATGCCCCGCAGAAACTACGCAAACTCTGGAAGTCAGCCTAATGATAATCTATACATTGTCTTAAGCTAATCCGCTGATCTGATAATCTCGTGTTACTAACACCGCCAACATCTGAACCGGCTAATAATCTCTTAATCTACCCCACGTTCTGCGCATTATTATACCTCCGACATCCGAGAGTGCGTTGTGCGAAGTAATAAGGCCTGTTATTCGACAGCGAACGAGTAGAACATAGTATAGTTTCTCTAACTACTCATTGCCTATTTGAGAGATTATATATAAAATGTTAAAAGTACCAACATTACCCTGGTCATTACATAATCTACAGTAAATGTTTTATAATACATACAACATATATGTTATACTATGCCTGTACTGTATATATTTACATGCCACTACCTTGTGTCAGCTTGAGACGATTCATACAACTGGTTTCTTTGACCTAGGCAATGCTCTAGCAAAGAAATCAGTAAATCACCAAGTATTTCTATGTCTATGGATGTGCACAAACACAAGGCGTGTTGAAGCAGACAAAAGGTGTCAATTTTTGGCTTTTTTATGCGACTCAATATGTTGTATAGGAATCGATGAATCGCTGGAGCATGAGTATAACAAACCGCATTACCAAAATGAATTTACACTGTTTACATAGAATGAGGAACGCACTGACATCGGTGCGTAAGTGACAAAGTGGAAAACTGCATGTTTTAAGTAGACCAAACACAAATACTTAACAATCAACAAAGAGTCGATATCCAACTGACAGACTAACAAAAGGGCTAGAAGACAAAACATACGGCATTCTGGGACTAATTCCGCATTCAACTGCCAGGCAATTAGATTTAGAGCCGGTTTGGCCACCAAATTGCGACAAACATCCGAGAAAAATTTTACCAAATCTAATTAGTGGGGTTACATTGACAAAGAGAGAATCAATTGGGTCAAATGCAGATCAATACCCTGTCTCTGTGCTGCCTACTCATTGCTGCCTACTCATCAAAAATTGGTCGAATCAACAAAAACATCGCCATGTACGACAATGAATCCATTATAAGGCGATGCACTTATGATACCACACAAGGCAATGACCTACAAAGAACAATTGTGGGTGGTATAAAAAGCTAAGAGAAAAGCTAGTTCAAAAGATGGATGATTTACTATTAACTAGAATCTGCCAAAAACTTGATTATTTTTATTATTTTAAGTTATTCCTAGACTTTGATTCACAGAAATGTTAATTAACCTTTCCTTGACTCGCCAGCTCTTCTGGGTAATTAGCAGAAGAAAAATCAACTTCTTATTCCAGGAAAAGAATTAAGATTTTTCCCTCCAAAGCACAAGCTGCTAGATATCCAGACAGTTCCCGGGTAAGAGCAGTGAACAGTAGTTGTAGTCAATGTATACATGTGAGAGTATGTCGTGTATACACACTGACAACAACGGTAAACACACAAATGCTACAAATGACGGCCGACGACCATTTTCTAAATATTTGCAATCGGCAAACAAAACAAATCAAATTTCCTGCACAAGCTCCGAGTAGATATATCTTATCAAACGTAGCAGCGTGTAGGAAGGAGGTGGCGCCACCTCAGTGTGAGTGCTGCATCTAAGACTGATAACATTGGTTAGTCAGCATAATCTCAGCAGCAGTAGTATTAGCTTCATTTCAATACAAAAAGGGACACGATTTGGTAGGTGGAATATTTCAGACAATTACAGATCGCAAGCAGGTATCAATCGCACCAAGTCGTACAGAAATCTTCTACGTAATCACCAGCACTATCTACTATAAATACTATTACTATTTCGACACAGCATATTTTAGTGCCAACATTCCTGAAGGTTCTTTCCTCAAAAGATTGAAGTGTTTGACGCTAAAAGACAATAAATCACTTTATCTTGTGCTCCATTTGCTTTTAGAGTGTCAACCTGTAGGCTACTTTATACATAGATCTACCAAGTGCCACTTGGCCATAGAGTATACAATTTATATAGTGTCACCAGTCCACAATAGCTGCTGACAGCAATTCCAATATGTCAGTTCAATCATTTGAGTAATTATTGGCTTAACTAATCCGCTGCCTGGCATCATAAAATTAAAACTACAAATATTAGCTAGTCTACCTGCATTTTATGCGATATGTCAGGTGTGTTGTAGATGCTACGGATGTGTGTAACAATCCAACAGAACCAAATTGAGCAATGGTTGAGTAGAAAAGAGCAAAAGACGAAATAGTCAAATGAACATTAAAGAAAAAAGCAGAGTGAAATGTTGTGAGATATAGGGAAAGTAGATAGCACCAGAAAGGTTGCTAAAACCAGCTGCAGGTCTAATATACTCTATACATTAGAGGCTAGAGGTAGCGTACAGTACAACTCACCACAAGTACTAGACAGCTAGCTCCGACACCATTGTTGTATTATACTGTTAACTTCCTATGCCTGCGTTTAATTATTGTATAGACAATTTAGGCTGTATTGGCATAGACTAGGCTCCTAACAATGAGCGGTTTACTCAAAGTTTACTCTAAGCTCAGGCTATCACCACCAAACGACAGGATGTAGAATTTAATTGAATACTAATTGACATAAGCAGACTGAGAGCATCAAACAAATGATGTCATAAACGAAAGGATAGCGGGTAGGTGATATGACACCAGCTACAGACCAGCAGACTACCTCCCGTCTGCACAACATGCCCCCTTCATTAGTAGCTGATAAATTAGGTTCGTGACGTCTTAACGGAAATCTTAAAACAATAAACAAGTTTAGTAAGAGGTGTTGAGATTATTAGTAAATAATCTGCTAGCTAGTCCATGACTTACCTTCAGCAGTCGAACACAGAAGTGATCCCAAACAGTGTCGACTGCACCACTTGAGTAAGCTATCTGATTGGTGCAGACATCGGTTTGTTGTTATCTATGCAAGCTACAGCTCATGCTTGTAGATGATGGATGAGCTCATGAATGAAACATACAAAGAAAAAGGTAGACTATAAACGATAACTTCTCCGAGATGAAGCAAACACTGAAATGTGGAAGCACATATTAATAACATTAACCAATCAGAAATCAGCAATAAGCAGTGATTGATGGAGGGCCCACTGACTGTATAACGCTATTAGATCCATAATTATAAAACATAATCTCTTTCATTGACAGCCTATCCCCCGTTTCACAAGCAATGATCTGGTGGGTTCCATCACATCAATGGTTGTTGGTTGGTAAGCTGGTTAGACCAAGTGCCAGGCAAGGAGAGAGTTTCCACAAGATGCTCTGGCTGGTAATTCTGATATCTGGCAATTTGCCAAACAAAATAATAACTCATTGACGTAATATAATCACTATCTACTGACAAGTTGTATGTTTATGGGCACTGGAGTGAAAACCGACCAGAGTGAGTGCAAATAATCCTGGTGCGAACAAGGCATCCTTCGAGAACGAATGTAGACAATTCTTGAACGATTATTTAGTACACTGAAACGACGAATATCTTTATTTTAGGAATTTTCGACATTCAAGTCAGGCGGGTTATGAAATACCATTTTAGCCTTTGTTCCATCCACTCCAGCGGTAACTCATGACAAATAGAGAATCGGTGGCGAGAGATATTTCACTGATAACAATAATGCACAACACTTCAAATTATCTTTTCACATCTTGGCTTCCACTTGTTTTATTGTAAGAAAAATAAGCACCATTAAGATGCAGATTTAAAAAAAATCACCATCAGATTGGTGACGACTCACGAGGCAGAAGCGTTTAAAAGAAACCACAACAAAACACCATATGTTTGATGACTCAGCCATTATTGCTCATGTAGCTTGATCCAACCACATAAAAAGTGAAGTAAAAAACGACAAAACCATACCAGCCTCTGATTGCAGTGTTACAAGAGTCGTCACAACTTGTTCTCACTAAGAGCGGTCTACCAGAAATGGCTTACTATTACGTTACATCACTGTTACACATAAATCATGCTCTCAATTGCTCTGCTATCAGAAATTACAGTGACTGTTGTTTTAACTGCTCGAAGGGTCAAGACGAAAAGGAGAGACTAGAAAGTCAGATTAAGGTCGTTATGCTTCCATTTTCTAAAAATTTTTAATAAGATTGATTCAAAGTTTTAAATCTATATTGCAGCTTATATAGAGAGATAACTCCGAATACAGCTTATGCCACAACTTGGAGTTATCTTTTCTCTTCTCAGACACAGCTGCTTTACCTCAATCTCGTTTCAACAGAAATGCATTGTACATCATAATAATCTGATGGCAGCATTACTGCGAGCCAACAAAACACACAGACTTGCATTTGGCCTTCACCTTTAACATGAACAGGTATAATGACAAATCAGAATGCTTGAGCGGTGTGCAAAGGTGGACAACCCAAAATATAGGCAACAAGTACACCTAGCCAGGGTGGCTCTCTGATGTGGGGGAACCCCGCCCACAACTACAAACCCCACCCCTTGAGAGCTGCCCCGGCTAAAGTACACCATACAACAGTATCACCTCCACCAGTAATGGGATGTATGCAGTATGCTGATTGGTCAAATAGACACAGCGTATGTAAGCATTTACTTATAACATCAGCCTATGTACTGGAAGCCGAACTCTAAGCACAAATAGAATAACTCTTTGTACATATTATATTATTATACGTACCAATCAGTACCAGATAACTCCAGACGTACAGTATAACTCTATGCACATACAGCATAACTCTATGCACATACAGTATAACTCTATACACGTACAGTATAACTCTATGCACATACAGCATAACTCTATGCACATACAGTATAACTCTATGCACATACAGTATAACTCTATGCACATACAGTATAACTCTATACACGTACAGTATAACTCTATGCACATACAGCATAACTCTATGCACATACAGTATAACTCTATGCACATACAGTATAACTCTATACACGTACAGTATAACTCTATGCACATACAGTATAACTCTATACACGTACAGTATAACTCTATGCACATACAGCATAACTCTATGCACATACAGTATAACTCTATGCACATACAGTATAACTCTATACACGTACAGTATAACTCTATGCACATACAGTATAACTCTATACACGTACAGTATAACTCTATGCACATACAGTATAACTCTATGCACATTTAGTGTAACTCTATGCGCATACATTGTAACTCTATGCACATTTAGTGTAACTCTATGCACATTTAGTATAACTCTATGCACATTTAGTATAACTCTATGCACATACAGTGTAACTCTATGTATTTACAGACGAGAAGAAGCAGAAGGTGACTAAGACATAAATAGACTTTATTCCGAGGGAGAAACCAATAAATATAGCAAGGATACAAAATATGGTCAATGTACTAGCCTAAACAACAGTCAGCTCCAGGTATGTAGATTGCAGGTATCACAATGTTATACGTAATATCAAGTGTATATGGCAGCAGGGTCAGTGGCAGGTCAGGTGTTAGGGTACCTGTCTCAGCAATATCTCATCTCCGTGTTGGACTCCATAGAAACTTAGTTGTCTCAAGTCATAGTCAAAGTCGTATTCCTCTCCATTCTATAACCCACACACATATATATGCTATACAACATACATATTAGCTATAACACTATTTACAAAGAAATATAGGTCTTGTCAAAGTCTTTAGAAATGATGACATACTCTGAGTGAACAACTCCTAACATACTCTGAGTGCACAACTCCTAACATACTCTGAGTGCACAACTCCTAACATACTCTAAGTGCACAACTCCTAACATACTCTGAGTGCACAACTCCTAACATACTCTAAGTGCACAACTCCTAACATACTCTGAGTGCACAACTCCTAACATACTCTGAGTGCACAACTCCTAACAAACTCTGAGTACACAACTCGTAACATACTTTGAGCGCACAACTCCTAACATGCTCTGAGTGCACAGCTCCTAACATACTCTGAGTGCACAACTCCTAACATACTCTGAGTGCACAACTCCTAACATATTCTGAGTAAACAACTCCTAACATACTCTGAGTGCACAACTCCTAACATACTCTGAGCGCACAACTCCTAACATACTCTGAGTGCACAACTCCCAACATACTCTGGAAGCACAACTCCTAACATACTCTGAGTGAACAGCTCCTAACATACTCTAAGTGCACAACTCCTGACCTACTCTGAGTGCACAACTCCTAACACACTCTGAGTAAACAACTTCTAAGATACTCTGAGTACACAACTCCTAACATACTCTGAGTACACAACTCCTAATACACTCTGAGTGAACAACTCCTAACATACTCTGAGTGCACAACACCTAACATACTCTGAGCGCACAACTCCTAACAAACCTTTTAGTCAATATTCATCAGCCTTGCCACACTTCATTAGTGTTATTGATTATATTTATGTTAATATGTTGTATGTTAGAATGTTGTATGTCAGCATATTGTATAAGTCAGTATATTGTATAAGTTAGTATATTGTATAAGTTAGTATATTGTATAAGTTAGTATATTGTATAAGTTAGTATATTGTATAAGTTAGTATATTGTATAAGTTAGTATATTGTATAAGTAAGTATATTGTATAAGTTAGTATATTGTATAAGTCAGTATATTGTATAAGTTAGTATGGTGTCGTAACGCGTTACGTGAGACAATAGTACATTACCCTCACCTTATGTGATCTGTAAGATATAACACAAGGTATTCCTTTTACCCCTAAAAGTTTCATAGCCAGGTTCTTACACTTTAATACATTCATAGTGTATGGGACGTATTTATGCACCTCTTTACCACTCTCGGTAACCAGGTCTACGAATGTCATCTCTACAACAAGTATTCTTGTTGAAAAAGAAGAAAGAAAGAATTCTGCATGCTCTCTTGAGGTAACAACTATGTTACATAACAGATAAATATGCAATGTTTCACATATAAATCCGCAGCCAGAGGTTCCCTCTCTCTCAATAGTCAGCTAGCAGTTTTAGTTAATGCTTTCTCTGTATGTGCTTACAATGGTCCAATTTTAACTCAAAGCTGATATGTTGTCAATGTATTTTTAACAAAGATTTTAATAATAAAAAATTAGGAAATAATTAAAGTTTCTTCTAGCTATTTACATATGATCATGGGTTTGACAGTTCGGTTGAGAATATACGAGTTAATACATTACTGAAAATATATATTGAAATACAGATAGTTAAAGCCGTGGCTGCACACACCTACGTTTCGGAGGTATATGACGGGAAATATGTTTTGTAGCGTCGCTGTGGTGCTACACACACATATGATTGATCACCACAATGCTACGGAGTGTCCAGTGAGGCAAAGAGGACATAATTATTATAACCAGTCGTTATAATAATTATTTTAAATGTAAATTATAAAAAATAATTATTACATTACTGTATAATACTACATAAATAATCTTATTATCTGTAATAAATAATTAACATTTATAAATTATAATAAGTTGTTTATAAATAAAAAACACCCTCTTCGATAGAAGTAATTGAATGGTTCGTTGGCCAATCAGTAATGACCAGGTCAAGGTTGCATTATAAAAAAATTCACTGAAGTCAAATTTCGTCCTTAAATTTTATCCAATCAAGAGTGGTTATTTAATAATAATTGTCCAATCACCGAAGCATCAGGTAAAAAACGTTTTCGTTGACCAACATTTTGGTCTAGGAAATTGAGCGTTTTTTTTTGTAAAAAAACTGTCGCCTGAATAATAAAAAACGCGTTTTTACTGCAACCGACAAAACGCAGGTGCGTGTAGCCACGGCTTGACTCAGTGAGACTAGAACACATAAGATATAGCAAACACAGACTCAACAGGGTGCAATTAATACTTAAATAAAATAAATTAAAATAATGCCACATAAAATATATATTTTTAATCGGATATAATTGACTATGTAGAATAACAAAATATAATAATTAATAAAGTTCTCACTGATTAAATGGCATTGCTGTAGCCAGTTAAAACGAGGTGGTACGTAGTAGAATAATTATATTATTATTTATGTTATTGAGTCATTATGAAGACTGAACACTTGCTACCAATCCACACCACTCAAGTCTATGTGTATTACATGTAAGATATACATTTATTGGGAATACCTATTAGAGACTCTTTGATGGCCGACTTTGGTTTAGATTTCATGACTTCAGTCTTTTCTGGTGCACCCCACTCTGCATTACAAGACAGAACCAAATATCATACATGTACGTGTGTAAAACTGTTGAGTACAGTATGAACATTGTGAGCGTACCAGGTATATAGGAGAGGCTTTCGACTGTTAGTGTGAGTCTAGATAAGAGAGTGAGTTACAGTTACAGTTCATAGTACTGACTCCACTGTATAGACTCAAACTATAGTAATCACTCATCTTTTGTATGCGAAAAGTTTTGGTTTTTTAACTGCACTGGGAGGTGAGACGTTGCATGTTTTATACTACATAATAAGTAGTAGTTTGAACTGCTCAGCAGTGAGAAGTGTCTGAGAGAGAGGAGAGTACACGCATGCTGGTAGTAAGAAGTCAACAGAAAGCACCACATGACCAGGTGTGTTAGGTACAACACCACATGACCAGGTATGTAAGGTACAGCACCACATGACCAGGTGTGTAAGGTACAGCACCACGTGACGAGGTGTGTAAGGTACAGCACCACATGACCAGGTATGTAAGGTACAGTACCACATGACCAGGTGTGTAAGGTACAGTACCACATGACCAGGTATGTAAGGTACAGCACCACATGACCAGGTGTGTAAGGTACAGCACCACGTGACCAGGTGTGTAAGGTACAACACCACATGACCAGGTGTGTAAGGTACAGCACAACATGACCAGGTGTGTAAGGTACAACACCACATGACCAGGTGTGTAAGGTTTAGTACCACATGACCAGGTATGTAAGGTACAGCACCACATGACCAGGTGTGTAAGGTACAACACCACATGACCAGGTGTGTAAGGTACAGTACCACATGACCAGGTGTGTAAGGTACAGTACCACATGACCAGGTAAGTAAGGTACAGCACCGCATGACCAGGTATGTAAGGTACAGCACCACGTGACCAGGTGTGTAAGGTACAACACCACGTGTGTAAGGTACAGCACCACGTGACGAGGTGTGTAAGGTACAGCACCACATGACCAGGTATGTAAGGTACAGTACCACATGACCAGGTGTGTAAGGTACAGTACCACATGACCAGGTATGTAAGGTACAGCACCACATGACCAGGTGTGTAAGGTACAGCACCACGTGACCAGGTGTGTAAGGTACAACACCACATGACCAGGTGTGTAAGGTACAGCACAACATGACCAGGTGTGTAAGGTACAACACCACATGACCAGGTGTGTAAGGTTTAGTACCACATGACCAGGTATGTAAGGTACAGCACCACATGACCAGGTGTGTAAGGTACAACACCACATGACCAGGTGTGTAAGGTACAGTACCACATGACCAGGTGTGTAAGGTACAGTACCACATGACCAGGTAAGTAAGGTACAGCACCGCATGACCAGGTATGTAAGGTACAGCACCACGTGACCAGGTGTGTAAGGTACAACACCACGTGTGTAAGGTACAGCACCACGTGACCAGGTGTGTAAGGTACAACACCACGTGAACAGGTGTGTAAGGTATAGTACCACATGACCAGGTGTGTAAGGTACAGTACCACATGACCAGGTAAGTAAGGTACAGCACCACATGACCAGGTATGTAAGGTACAGCACCACGTGACCAGGTGTGTAAGGTACGACACCACATGACCAGGTGTGTAAGGTACAGCACCACATGACCAGGTGTGTAAGGTACAACACCACATGACCAGGTATGTAAGGTACAGCACCACATGACCAGGTGTGTAAGGTACAGCACCAGGTGTGTAAGGTACAGCACCACATGACCAGGTGTGTAAGGTACAACACCACATGACCAGGTGTGTAAGGTACAACACCACATGTGTCAGGTACAGTACCACATGACCAGGTGTGTAAGGTACAGCACCAGGTGTGTAAGGTACAGCACCACATGACCAGTTGTGTAAGGTACAACACCACATGACTAGGTGTGTAAGGTACAACACCACATGACCAGGTGTGTAAGGTACAGCACCACATGACCAGGTGTGTAAGGTACAGCACCAAATGACCAGGTGTGTAAGGTACAGCACCACATGACCAGGTGTATAAGGTACATCACCACTTGACCAGGTGTGTAAGGTACAGCACCACGTGACCAGGTGTGTAAGGTACAGCACCACATGACCAGGTGTATAAGGTACATCACCACTTGACCAGGTGTGTAAGGTACAGCACCACATGACTAGGTGTGTAAGGTACAGCACCACATGACCAGGTGTGTAAGGTACAACACCACATGACCAGGTGTGTAAGGTACAACACCATGTGACCAGTTGTGTAAGGTACAGCACCACGTGACCAGGTGTGTAAGATACAACACCATGTGGCTAGATGTGTAAGGTACAGCACCACATGACCAGGTGTGTAAGGTACAGCACCACATGACCAGGTGTGTAAGATACAGCACCACGTGACCAGGTGTGTAAGGTACAGCACCACGTGACCAGGTGTGTAAGATACAACACCATGTGGCTAGATGTGTAAGGTACAGCACCACGTGACCAGGTGTGTAAGGTACAGCACCACGTGACCAGGTGTGTAAGGTACAGTACCACATGACCAGGTGTGTAAGGTACATCACCACATGACCAGGTGTGTAAGGTACAGTACCACATGACAAGGTGTGTAAGGTACAGCACCATGTGACTAGATGTGTAAGGTACAGCACCACATGACCAGGTGTGTAAGATACAGCACCACGTGACCAGGTGTGTAAGGTACAGCACCACGTGACCAGGTGTGTAAGATACAACACCATGTGGCTAGATGTGTAAGGTACAGCACCACGTGACCAGGTGTGTAAGGTACAGCACCACGTGACCAGGTGTGTAAGGTACAGTACCACATGACCAGGTGTGTAAGGTACATCACCACATGACCAGGTGTGTAAGGTACAGTACCACATGACAAGGTGTGTAAGGTACAGCACCATGTGACTAGATGTGTAAGGTACAGCACCACATGACCAGGTGTGTAAGGTACAGCACCACATGACCAGGTGTGTAAGGTACATCTAGGTTATATTATCTGACGTCACAAAACAAAGTTCTACCAAAGTTGACCGTTTGAGTTTAAGTTATAGTGATGGCCAGTAATATATAGCCAGATATAATAACCCAACATTTTGTGAATAAATAAGGTATAATGTTTCATTGCTTGCAGATTCTATGCACTGAAAAAGTGGAGGTTTAATGTTTCTAGGAGTGGGCGGGGGGGGGGGGGGTTATCTCCCCCACTCTATATGGATAGATTAGCTACTCACTCCTGTCTCCCTTTTTAAAAGCTGTTATGTTAAACACTAGTGCAATACAACAGTAACGTATATACATATATATATGCTATCATACACTAGTCAACACACTTGCTATGAGATGTTGGTACGTAGGATGGTTGGAATAAAACTGCGCATTGCTTTCATTCAACTCCGTAATAGCCCCAGTTTTTATCCATTCCTCTCCAAACCTTTTTAGGTAGTCAATCTCTGCACCCTTCCTCTCATTCACATCTATCTATATAAATATATATACGGTTACAGAACACAGGGATTGGACATGAACCATCTCATCTGCATAGAGCAAAACCACAGATATTATCACATGACGATAACCATAGACACGGGCTGGTGTCAGACACGCTTCGTACAACAACAATTGTATACAATATATATTGTATACAATATATATTGTATACAATATATATTGTATACAATATATATTCTATACAATATATATTGTATACAATATATATTGTATACAATATATATTGTATACAATATATATTCTATACAATATATATTGTATACAATATATATTGTATACAATATATATAGTATACAATATATATTGTATACAATATATATAGTATACAATATATATTGTATACAATATATATTGTATACAATATATATTGTATACAATATATATTGTATACAATATATATTGTATACAATATATATTGTATAGAAATAGAAAACTGTGCTGGGATGACATCTATCGGTCCTGAAGTCCTGAGAAATCTTTGAGAATTCTTAATTTTTTTCAATTAACTGTTATATAAACTTAATTTAATTTGACTGTTTAATAACAACGAAAAATGTTAAATAATAGCTAAATAAACAAAAAGTTCAATTATCTTAAAGTTTTAAATTCATTATGGTAAGTTATGATACAAATTCTAAAAAGGAAATCCTCAAGAATTCTTCAAGATTTCCAAAAAAAATTAAGGACCGATAAATTTCATCCCAACACCATAGAAAACTCCTAGAAATATGAAAGGCTCAGATGTCCCCTAAAAGGCCCCATAACTAGACATCCACCAGGGAATGCTGCAGTAGTCGATGGGTTCAAACGCATTATAAACCCCACTTTAACTAGTAACTAGTAACCTACAAAACTCTCCTTCACCGGTACTCAAATGCACATCTATTATTCACAAATTAACACAATATTAATAGTTAAGATGCTGGTCCGGATGAAGTCCGGAGAATTCCTTAAGAGTTCCTAATCATCATTAACTCCCACGTAAACTCAATCAAACTTAATTTTTTAATAGTTGAATAAACATAAAATGTTAATTTTTTTGAAACTTTAAAATGAATGCGGTAAGTAAAAACACAAATTTTAAAAATAAAATCTCAGGATTTCCGCAAGATTTTCCAGAAAACTTCAGGACCGATAGATGTCATCAAACAACCAGTTTTGGGTTGAAAGAGGAAAAACGATAATCAATAGAGTTATTGATACGAGCATCAGCCATCATAGGGACAGTATCATTTCACCACATCAATTATTTTATAGCGCAATCCGTCATCAATCTCTATATAGACACAGTTTCTGATAATACTCATAAAGAGCTGTCTCCACTCTCCACACGCACGCACACGCGCGCACACACACATATATTACAGTTACTTATACTTTGTAGAAAAGCTGATACCTACGTCAGAGCGATTGAGTTTGGTGAGGCTGAGCACTTTAGCGATTATAATCTGTCTGTTAGTCTCTTCGTCTGCCGAATCCAACATGGGGTTGCTTGTCATTTTTAATTCGTCGAAATGAGGCAACAAGTTGAGCTGTCCGACATAACTCCACTGTCAAGCATTAATACAGAAGTAGACCTCTGGCAGAGGATGAACATTTAAACAATCAGTTTAAAGTACAAAACGATGATGTAAAGACAACTGACAAACCTCATCTAATAAATTGTTCTGTAAATCAATAAACTTGAGGGAAGGAAAGTCACCAGCTCCAAGTGAGATATCAGCTAAAGCACAATCACTTAGCAGCAGCTCCTCTAGCCTAGACAACACATAAGTTATATCACACACAGTCTTTATATGCTCTATACACATAAAGTAGCACGACTAGTTAGAGGGCTTAGGACGCGCACTTTTGATAGGATTTGAATTAATTTAAAATTTCTCAGCTTGAAATGTATGTAAAAGATTTATAGGGAGTTGCCCTCCTGCTATTGAGGTGACTCCTATAAACACAGTCAGCTCTTGTCAAGAAAAAATTTATTCACGACAACGCAACAAGTTATATAGAGCTATAAAGTGAGTTTTGTATAGATGTAGGGCCTCCGAAGCAACGACATTGTGCAGAGAGTTTGAGATGGCAAAAAAGAGATCGGAATAAATTTTGGTTTTTTTGGAGCTGTTTTTCACAAGTCAGCAATTTTTTTCATATCTGGTAATATCGTTATAATGTACACACTAGCCTTCAGGTTATATTGTTTTGTGATCAAGATCAAAAATATTTTGAATAATTTGTATAGAAAAATTTTTGGATTAAAAATTAAGTAAGCAATAATACTGGTTTATTTTATAATATTTTGAGATGATAAACATATATCGTCGAAATTAAATTTTTGGCATTGTTTTTTTCACAACAACGATGATAATTTAATTTAAAACACTTGCTATCTTCAAGAGAAAAAAAATAGCAAGCACTAAATAATAATGATGAACAATTGTACAGATTAAATTCAAACTGAAAGCTCAATCAAAGCATTACAATTACTTGATCAAATATATTATATGATATTATAATGAAACTGTAGCTCGCAGATAGCCCCTTCTGTCCCTCTCCATAAATCTATAAATTTTTTGTCTACAGGTTGAATTTTTCAGTTTTACAATGCGTGATGAGAGGACAACTCTACACCCAGAGTGCGTCTAGCAAAGCCCATCTATATATACTACAGTTAATACAACTTGATACTACTAGTCCATAGTTTGTATATACTTGAGTAGTTATATGTTGCTACTACTAGTTGTCACTACTAGTTGTCACTACTAGCTGAAGGGTTTACATACTTCGGCAAGCGAGCGAATGGTTTAACATTGGACCACGTCTGCAATGAGTTGCCAGCCAAGTTAAGTATCTTTAATGACGAGAAATCAGGTGAGATGTCGACATGTGTGATCTTGTTTGCACAGAGGTGCAATTCCTTTATATGTATCCATAGTGGTGAGCACTCGACCACCTGAAGGCATCAGTGTAAATTAGGAATGGAAAATAAACATTTGATGTATATGTACTTGTGTATATACTTGTGTATCTATGCACATATACTTGTGCATATACTTGAACTGTACAAGTATATGTACAAGTATATGTAGTACATGCACAAGTTGTACATATACTTGTACATGTACACAAACCTTTACATTGCAGAGGAATAAAGAACATAGACCAATGCCATTTCAACATCTATGTCAAGAACACAAACAATTGTCAATGAAAAATAACATAAAAAAACATTGAGTGACTTTTCATCTGCCAAACCATTGCATATTTCAGTGGAATATTCAAATTAGATAAGGAACGAACATAGAGAGAATGAGCTCTACCATAACAAGTGGTGCAAGAAAATAAGCAATAGACTAAATTCAACAAATTACACGCCCGCTCACAAATATATCTGTAACTAAGAGCATATGGTGCACTTGTTAAGTAGGCTATAAATATACTGATTATTGCGCAATAAGAGAAAATTAATTATAGCTGGACCCCGTTAAAGGGGATCGTGGGAAAGACAACTCCTTAAAGGTTTGGTTTGGGTGTGGTCTGACATTGAAAAGCTAACACAACCATCAGATTCTCCAATGTCTTTTGTGTGCCCATCACAAATTTTAAGTCAATCCCTCCATCACAAGCCATGGTAGCTTGTTTTGTACACAAGTGTTTGATAGCTGGCTGAAAAAATATTCTTATTTGTTGGGATGATATCGTGACGCCCTTGAAACCTGAGTAATCCAAGAATTTCTGTTATTAGCCAATGAGCATTTAGCTACTGGGTCGTGATTGGTCACACTTCAGAAACGCCTTGTCAACATAGTGTTGTGTAATGGAGAATAATTAACTATTCGTAACTCACAGTCTACAGATACGATTGAAGGATTGCAAGTAGTAAATAAAACCCAAACACTTTGATAGAGTTCATCGAACTCTATCTGCAATAACAGTTTCACTAGATAATCTGTTAGTATTACTAATAGTAGTAGCATTAATACACAGCCCTTCGGAAATGTAACCAATCACAGCTCAGTAGCTAAATGCTCATTGGCTAAAAACAGAACTTTTAATAGTACACAGGTTTCAAGGACGTCACGATATAACCCCAACACTTGAGAATGTTTTTCAGCCAGATATCAAACACTGTTGTACAAAACAAGCTGCCACATGGCTTGTGATGGAGGGATAGACTTAAGATTTGTTGTGATGGGCACACAAAAGACATTGGAGAATCTGATGGCTGTGTTAGCTTTTCGATGTCGGACCACCCCCAAACCAAACCTTCAAACTAAAACTGCAAAAGATACCCATAGAACCTGCCCTATTGCATGTTACTTAGCTATAAGTGTGGACTCCAGCCCTTCGCTGTCATTACAAAAACTGCTAACAGTTTGAATTCATTAACTACAATTTTGTGTTCGATGATGAACCAATTCTAAGTGGACCTTCCAATTGATGCAAGAATCAATAAAAATGATACATATTCTTTAGGCGTTTTCTGATCACGAGCGCCTATGCCACTGTAAAAATAGTGGCAGGAAAGCACTTGTGAATGCAATTGTTTATGGCATAAGTTCTGTGTAAGAACGTTGCAGCTGGTGCATTGAATGTATAACAATAGTACGCACCTCCTTCCAGGACAAACCCATCTGTACCAAGTTAAGCCTTTTCACTTTAGAGAAATCTTGTTTGATTTGGCCAGAGTTGAGGTCAGCACATGATAGACGATTGCCACTGATGGATGAAAGAAAGCAGAAGTTGAAATGGATACCACATTACAGCTGGCTGGTGCATCACACTATATCACATCACACTATATCACATCACACTATATCACATCACACTATATCACATCACACTATATCACATCACACTATATCACATCACACTATATCACATCACTATATCACATCATATTATATCACATCACACTATATCACATCACTATATCACATCATACTATATCACATCACATTATATCACATCACATTATATCACATCATACTATATCACATCACATTATATCACATCACATTATATCACATCACACTATATCACATCACACTATATCACATCACACTATATCACATCACACTATATCACATCACACTATATCACATCACTATATCACATCATACTCTATCACATCACACTATATCACATCACACTATATCACATCACACTATATCACATCACACTATATCACATCACTATATCACATCATACTATATCACATCATACTATATCACATCACATTATATCACATCACATTATATCACATCATACTATATCACATCACATTATATCACATCACATTATATCACATCACACTATATCACATCACACTATATCACATCACACTATATCAGATCACACTATATCACATCACACTATATCACATCACTATATCACATCATATTATATCACATCACACTATATCACATCACTATATCACATCATACTATATCACATCACATTATATCACATCACATTATATCACATCATACTATATCACATCACATTATATCACATCACATTATATCACATCACACTATATCACATCACACTATATCACATCACACTATATCACATCACACTATATCACATCACACTATATCACATCACTATATCACATCATACTATATCACATCACACTATATCACATCACACTATATCACATCACACTATATCACATCACACTATATCACATCACTATATCACATCATACTATATCACATCATACTATATCACATCACATTATATCACATCACATTATATCACATCATACTATATCACATCACATTATATCACATCACATTATATCACATCACACTATATCACATCACACTATATCACATCACACTATATCACATCACACTATATCACATCACACTATATCACATCACACTATATCACATCACACTATATCACATCACACTATATCACATCACACTATATCACATCACACTATATCACATCACACTATATCACACCACTACGACTACACACACAAATGGGAGAAAAAATATGAACAACATGTGTACCTGAAGTGTAGGAAGGAAATAGCATGTGTACCTGAGGTGTAGGAAGGGGATAGCATGTGTACCTGAGGTGTAGGAAGGGATAGCATGTGTACCTGAGGTGTAGGAAGGGATAGCATGTGTACCTGAGGTGTAGGAAGGGATAGCATGTGTACCTGAGGTGTAGGAATGGATAGCATGTGTACCTGAGGTGTAGGAAGGAAATAGCATGTGTACCTGAGATGTAGGAAGGGGATAGCATGTGTACCTGAGGTGTAGGAAGGGGATAGCATGTGTACCTGAGGTGTAGGAAGGGGATAGCATGTGTACCTGAGGTGTAGGAAGGGGATAGGATGTGTACCTGAGGTGTAGGAAGGGGATAGCATGTGCACCTGAGGTGTAGGTAGGGGATAGCATGTGTACCTGAGGTGTAGGAAGGAAATAGCATGTGTACCCGAGGTGTAGGAAGGGGATAGCATGTGTACCTGAGGTGTAGGAAGGGGATAGCATGTGTACGCGAGGTGTAGGAAGGGGATAGCATGTGTACCCGAGGTGTAGGAAGGGGATAGCATGTGTACCTGAGGTGTAGGAAGGGGATAGCATGTGTACCTGAGGTGTAGGAAGGGGATAGGATGTGTACCTGAGGTGTAGGAAGGGATAGCATGTGTACCTGAGGTGTAGGAAGGGGATAGGATGTGTACCTGAGGTGTAGGAAGGGAATAGCATGTGTACCTGAGGTGAAGGAAGGGGATAGCATGTGTACCTGAGGTGTAGGAAGGGGATAGGATGTGTACCTGAGGTGTAGGAAGGGATAGCATATGTACCTGAGGTGTAGGAAGGGATAGCATGTGTACTTGAGGTGTAGGAAGGGATAGCATGTGTACCTGAGGTGTAGGAAGGGAATAGCATGTGTACCTGAGGTGAAGGAAGGGGATAGCATGTGTACCTGAGGTGTAGGAAGGGGATAGCATGTGTACCTGAGGTGTAGGAAGGGATTAGCATGTGTACCTGAGGTGTAGGAAGGAAATAGCATGCGTACCTGAGGTGTAGGAAGGTAAGGTAATGCAAATGTCTGATGATGTCTCCTACAACCTGCCAACTGGTCAACAGATTATGTGAGAGATTGAGCTCTTCAGTTCTGGGAACAAACTCCCCGAGTGCTTTTGGGTTTGGTTCTTTGCTGATACACATTCCTGATACATCGACTATGCTCAACTTGTCAAATTGACTACAAAGGACATGAACAGCATTGTACATAGCCAGTGTACATAAACAGTGTACCTGAATGTGTGTACGTAAACAGTACACACATACAGTATGCACACAGTACATATATAGTATATATACAGTACACACTCAGTACACAATTAGTACACATAGTACACACACAATA
Organism: Cryptosula pallasiana; assembly: GCA_945261195.1. Lineage (NCBI taxonomy): Eukaryota > Metazoa > Bryozoa > Gymnolaemata > Cheilostomatida > Cryptosulidae > Cryptosula > Cryptosula pallasiana. The sequence goes on from OX183130.1 coordinate 25,472,495, forward strand.
TACATACACTAGATACACAGTATATATACAGTACAGACACAGTAAACACTCAGTACCCACATATTACACACACAGTACCCACAGGGTACCCACACACTACACACACAGAACATATACCATTCATACATATTACAAATTCAGTACATAAAAGTTTAGGATTGATTTACAAGTTTTATGGTGCTACAAGCGCAAAACAAATGAATGCAATCACAAAAGTTACTGCACATTGACAAAATATAGAAGGCCCCGTTTTTAATGCAAAAAATTGGCATTCTGTTGTGGTACATAATCGTTGTGCCTTATGAGAAGGCAACTCCACATAGGTTTTTCTCTATACAACCACACGAGTTCTGCTTAAAATCTCATGTCCTGGGTACGACTAACGCTTGATGACTCAAGGCATACACCACATTAACATATGATAACATACACTAACACACACTAACATACACTAACATATACTAGCATACACTAACACACACCAACATACACTAACACACACCAACATACACTAACACACACCAACATACACTAACACACACCAACATACACTAACACACACCAACATACACTAACACACACCAACATACACTAACACACACCAACATACACTAACACACACCAACATACACTAACACACACCAACATACACTAACACACACTAACATACACTAACACACACCAACATACACTAACACACACCAACATACACTAACACACACTAACATACACTAACACACACTAACATACACTAACACACACTAACATACACTAACACACACCAACATACACTAACACACACTAACATACACTAACACACACCAACATACACTAACACACACTAACATACACTAACACACACCAACATACACTAACACACACTAACATACACTAACACACACCAACATACACTAACACACACTAACATACACTAACACATACTAACATACACTAACATACACCAACATACACTAACACATACTAACATACACTAACACACACTAACATACACCAACATATACTAACATATACTATACAATCACACATTAACCAACCTCTGTAACTTCTCTAGTTTCTTCATGCCCACCACCTCAATGTTAACGACTCTACCGTGACCAGTCTGGTTGAGGTAAGCTTCCGACTCGTCAACGTTGCTGCCATCACCTTCAACTTGTCCATATTTGTCTCTGATTGCTTCAAGACAACTGACTGCAGGTGTGATCAACTTCTCTTTTATAAAAGAACCCGACATCTGTCCGTCACTGAAATGAAAATATTCCATCAAATAGCTTGCAAATATAGCCAGAGGACTTTACTTTGCTGGAATAGTTTGTCAGCACTCAAAGGGAACACAACAACAAAATTCTTTAGACACCGACAAAGTATTGTGGCCAAACCTGGTGCAGAAGTATTCCACTCCATCGTGTCTCCCATTATGTTTGCCCCTGCTAGCTACATCCCATTCAACGCCATAGTACTCTCCTGTGTGAAACAATAACCATCTCAACATGTCTTGTAGCAGGGACAATATCTTAAATAACCTCCACCCATTCACAACATGTCTTGTAGCAGGAACAATATCTTAAATAACCTCCACCCATTCACAACATGTCTTGTAGCAGGGACAATATCTTAAATAACCTCCACCCATTCACAACATGTCTTGTAGCAGGAACAATATCTTAAATAACCTCCACCCATTCACAACATGTCTTGTAGCAGGAACAATATCTTAAATAACCTCCACCCATTCACAACATGTCTTGTAGCAGGGACAATATCTTAAATAACCTCCACCCATTCACAACATGTCTTGTAGCAGGAACAATATCTTAAATAACCTCCACCCAGTCACAACATGTCTTGTAGCAGGGACAATATCTTAAATAACCTCCACCCATTCACAACATGTCTTGTAGCAGGGACAATATCTTAAATAACCTCCACCCATTCACAACATGTCTTGTAGCAGGAACAATATCTTAAATAACCTCCACCCATTCACAACATGTCTTGTAGCAGGGACAATATCTTAAATAACCTCCACCCATTCACAACATGTCTTGTAGCAGGAACAATATCTTAAATAACCTCCACCCATTCACAACATGTCTTGTAGCAGGAACAATATCTTAAATAACCTCCACCCATTCACAACATGTCTTGTAGCAGGGACAATATCTTAAATAACCTCCACCCATTCACAACATGTCTTGTAGCAGGGACAATATCTTAAATAACCTCCACCCATTCACAACATGTCTTGTAGCAGGAACAATATCTTAAATAACCTCCACCCATTCACAACATGTCTTGTAGCAGGGACAATATCTTAAATAACCTCCACCCATTCACAACATGTCTTGTAGCAGGAACAATATCTTAAATAACCTCCACCCATTCACAACATGTCTTGTAGCAGGAACAATATCTTAAATAACCTCCACCCATTCACAACATGTCTTGTAGCAGGGACAATATCTTAAATAACCTCCACCCATTCACAACATGTCTTGTAGCAGGAACAATATCTTAAATAACCTCCACCCATTCACAAACACGTCTTGTAGCAGGAACAATATCTTAAATAACCTCCACCCATTCACAAACAGACTTTTTATTTATATCAGGATTTAGAAATCTGACAGACCCCACACACACACACGACTTTTGGCCGGAAACAGCGAACGGCGCCGAAATGCCTTGGCTATCAAAGCCACGCCGGATGCCGTCAAATCTGAGCGGCGCTGCACCATACTGTTGAACATGCTGAAGTTTTTTAGTTTTCCGACGCCGCGGCTACAATGTTATTGGCTAATCTTTGTCCGCACTGGGTCAAGGTTAATTTAAAAAAATTTGCCGCCGACAATACTAATACCAAGTCGTTGACATAAATATAACTTTTGCTTATTATGATAAATTGTAAGAAGAAAACATGATGATAATCACTATCACGATTGATTATTTTTATTGCGACTTGTTATTGGCGCAATGAATATAATAATAAGCAAAGTAAAATAATTATTATTACCCATAACAAATTTATTTATGATAATAATTAATTATAACTGATATTTACTAATTACTGAGTAGCAAATAATAAATAGGTAATAATAATAATAATAAATTTCTGTTATTGAAAATAATTATCGTAATTTACTGATCATTATGATTATATTTATCATAATATTATTGTGAATTATTAGTTTTATTATTACTTTTTTTCTTTGCACCCAAGGTGCCGAAATCACGATTGCCAGTGTGGCTTGCAGAAACCGTTTCCGGCGATCAGTTCAGGCGCCGTGTCGAGCTGTGAGTGTCGCCGGAACAGAAGAAAGTCGTGTGTGTGGCCAGACTATTAGCCAGTGGTGTGGAATTGGATTTGTGACCTCTGGCAAGGTGATGAGGGGCAAACAACTAACAATTGTCTACTCCCTCATTTACAAGCCGCTGTCTCCTACATTATGATTTGTATTCCTCTCTGGCTTCTTTCCCTCTCACCAGACTAGTCATTGCCCCAAAAAATCGTCCATTTTTTTCTATGACAAAAATGAACCCACCAGAGGTTAACTGTCAACCCGAAGTCCCAAAGAACACTCTGCTCATTTCTCTACCCCCTTCTCAAGACATAGATCCATTACCACCCCACCAAGAAGAATATTGAGGTTATAGCTTACTCTAAACCAGACCAAAGTCTGATATGATGACATACAAAGCATCCTGTCCCGAGGTAATAAAGTATACCAAGACAGACACTGAGCGACCCCGACCTACCTGCACTCATTAATAGAATTTTGTTGAATTTATATACATTGACCGAGGAAATATTAGATACACAAGGTCCTGAGTAACTTTACAATAGAACAACCCTTTGAGGAGACGGATTAAAATAGAGTAGAAATAGAGTGAGATGTTATAAAAGATTGGCGTATATATATTGTATTTGAGTAGGCGGAGCCAAACCACCTAGGGTGTCTTTTATTGGTTAAATAAAGAGCACTTTTGTTGTACTTGCTTGCTCAGTGTTTGCTATGCTGTAATATGATTGGTCTCACATAGATGTTACTAATACATTCTATGAAGGCTGAACGTGGTCGGAATTGTTATTGATTCACTTGTACCTTTATTGACCACCTGCAAACTTATCTTGTCTGTGTAGCCTGTTAGCTGTTGTAGCAGGACGCTTGTAGATTGTTTAGGAGTGTAGACAGAAGGAAGATCCCGAGGCCGTGGAATCTCACGGAAAAGTAAGAATGCGGTGAACTTTTTGGAGAATAAGCAATCGATACATTACGCAGTTATTAAAAATACAAAAATTATTGCCACCTTTTTATTAGCTCAAATTTTTAATTTAAACTCTTTGGCAAGTCACTTTTTTCATTTTCACTTTAAAATTAATCTTTTCTTTTTTTCTGAATACAATTTAAAACACATAAACAGAGATCTAAAAACAAATTAAATAACAAATCTGAAACATACCCTAATATATAATTCAATCTGACGAAAAACGGTTGCCAGTAATTGAACCGATCGAGAAAGACGAACCCTATCACCATTTCTAGAGAACAAACCCACATACATAGCTAAATATAGCAGCAAAAAATGGTTGTCAGTGATGCTAAAAACCATTTTGTTTGGTTGAGCTGAAAATTAGTATCTATATTTATTGGTTATTCACTTGTATTGTACACAAACTGAAAATGTTTCTCAGAATATTGGAATGGACAACTTTATTGTGAACCATTTTATAGATGATAGTTAGCTCTTTGGTAATCATTCTATCATACAGGCTTGATCGTTACCTGTTTCTATTGAAAAATGACCAATGCCCAAATGTGGCCACTGTACTAGCAACATAGATTGGTTTCTGATGAAAACTTGCTCTGTGAGCTTATGTGGATATTTCTATTAATTACCTCAGCCAACCTAATGGTCCAGCCAACCTAATGGTCCAGCCAACCTAATGGTCCAGCCAGCCCAACGGTCTAAGCACGCTAAAACTTCCAGCTATGATAGGTTTAAATAAGTATGAGCAAATGCCTAGCCCGGGTGGGCACGCTTGGGATGCAGAGGGGCAGGCTTGGGATGCAGGTGGGCACGCTTGGGATGCAGGTGGGCACGCTTGGGACGCAGGTGGGCACGCTTGGGACGCAGGTGGGCACGCTTGGGACGCAGGTGGGCACGCTTGGGATGCAGGTGTGCAGGCCTGGAATTGTTTGGGAAGTTTGGATGATTTCTAGGGTGTTTCTTTCTGTGAAGCTGTTTGAACCCATCTGGGTGGGACTATAGGGGTGCCAAAGAGTGCGAATATGCACTTCTATCTAGTACAGGGCTCTACTGAATACAAGAATTGACTAGCGAACAATTCTCTTCATTGGGATTGAAGAATTTTGGGCCATTAAATATCCCAATTAGCGATTCTAAACAATTACCAAGTCTGCAGAAACCAACAATATTAATAGAAAAATACTATTATACAAATATAGAGTATGCATTTATTACCTTTTGCATTCTTCACCGGACCTTTGTATCGAATTGTTCCAATGTAATCATTCACTGATATACGATCTCCAAGTTCATATGTTTCTAAAGGCATGGTAAGTAACACTAAAAAAATCAAAAGTATCTCTAACACATCCTATAGAGTATGCGTTAGAATCATTATTATCTGTAATCAATCAATCTGAGAATCCATCAAGGTTATTACAATCAATAAACTACATTTATACAATAATTTCTGAACATACAGTGAACCCCGCTATATATCAACCTGTAGAAACCAATGAACTGGTTTATTCAATATGACAGTGAAGGTCTCAAACATCAGACATTAAAAATGGCTTCACCTGTTCCAATATAGTCATCCCTAATTTGACAAAACAATTTGCAGCTTTTCATACTCAAAGCCAATTGTCACACAGATTCCTTGGAAAGTCTTAGATAAGGCATGGTCTTTACAAGTAGAGTTTTTCTATTGCATTTAAAAGCATAAAATTTAACAAAAGTAGTTCATAGGCTATCTAATGCAATAAACCATCTCTTCTGAGGAGGAGACAATTCTTTGGTGTAACTGAGTACACTTTGGAACGTACTCGCTACGAGACTAGAGCATGAAACTTGAACATGAAGAAGTTTCTATTACTGAAAAGTACTTAATCTTGGAATGTAACAAAAATCCAGGGTCATCTATTAACCATCAATAACAAAAAACAAAAAAAATCTTATCAAGTCAATGCAAACTGGTGACGCTTATTTCAAAGCAGTTGAAATATTTCACATATTATTAAAGAAAATAACTGTATATACCAATTATTACCAGTTTTTTTTATTATTATTGCATTTTTCTTCTTATACCATGGATAATAACACATTAACAGCTATTTTTATTATTAAACGAAATGACTCTGTTTTCTTATTGTCTTAATGATAGGTCTAGTTATAATATTACTACTACTTTACATGATGATCATAATACTTATTACTGTTAAGTTTATTTGATATGGTGAACCTATCAGGTCATACATAGGTCATGTTTTTTATAACAATATGTATCATTATATTACGTATAGCCGAACAAAAACTATGATATAATATTACTGCTGCAAAAACAATTATATTATTATAAACAAACTAATAATACTAATTGATATATACGGAGTTCTCCCCCTTTATTTTAAAAATTGAACTTTGAAATAAACGCCACCATGCAATATAAATAGATTAGATGCAAGATGACAAAAGCGCTGCTGATATCGAGTAATTAGTAAATATTGTTGGTAATTTTTTTAATGACTTTTTTAATTATTGATAAAACATTAGCCATTATTATTAATATTTATTGACAATGTAAGTCAAGTGAAAGAAATGTTTGGAAATACTATATTATTCCTAATGCTAGTATATTAGTAGTTACATCATAATCTATTATAACAATATTATAGTCTCATAAAGTGTGTTTGGGCAATTCAATGCTGTCCATAATTAGATTGCTTTTTTTTCACCCTTCAACTTTGAATTATGCGGGATTCACCATAATTGTGTTACAAATGCAAACGAAATGTTTTTCTCATGACAACTGCTGAAAAATACTAATAATGTTATGTTATTGTCAATTTTACATTAAAAAACATCAGATAACACCAGAATTTGGTGTAACAAAAAAATCTCACTAGTCAGTACTCTATAACTGAATCTGAATGTAAATATCGACTTAATAAATCTATCAAATCGGTTCCGTTGAGCAAAAATAAAGTATTTAAATAAAAAAACTAACATACTGCAAACATGATAACAATAACGTGGTTGTTTTTTTTATAATTATTCTTGATAATAATATTATCTTTCACGCCCATTTTCTTTTTTGCAGTTTCTTCATATTCTTAATAAGCAGGAACAACTTCCTTAATTGTAATAATTAACCCAAATTTTTCCTAAGAGTGAAGTGAGCAAAAAATAGACACAACCTCTCAATCCTTTGCGATAGAATACTTGTTAACTACCACAATATCTAGTTAGTTACCAGCTTGCAAAGCATCAGGCAAATGATGGCGGAGTTAATTGGTTTTATGCTGGGTAGCGCAGTGCAGATGATTGCCAATGTTGATTCTGTCGATGTGGGCTTTGTAAAATAGAAAATCTATGTCAGTCTTTAAGAGATGATGATAACATCGGCCGGAGGTGAGCCTGAAATTCCTATGGACTGCTGCACAAAAAATTGAGCAGCTTGGTGCTGGCTTACGTCAAACTTGGTGCTCTTTGCTGTATGAAAAATCTAGCGGGTAGAAAAATTTTCGGTCAGCGATAATCTCCATAATGCTTTGCCTGCAATGACCGATGTTAGTTTGCAAGAGAATATGATGCAAATACTGCTTGGTACCTCGATATGTGTTTTGATCGATTTGATGTAACTGCTAAAGGTTACAGCGTCCAGAAGATGCTCAGCAAATGCGATTTGCTCAAGAAGTAACATACATCTCCTCATGCAAGCAATAGTTTAAGTTAAATTGTTTTTCTTCCCCTGCGTGTGTCAAAGTTTGTAAGAGCTGAACAGACTCTATGAGATAGATAGTGTTCAATCACAATCTCTAACCACTTTTTCATCCCAGAAGCAAGATTTCAAAGTTGTCAATCAATTATCATCTCTAACAATACTCTGACCATTATTTGTTTGTTTTTATGACTATCATTTATTAATTGAAAATAATAAACAGTACAAATACACATAATATATATTAAATAATAATACATGCCATAAATCTATAAAAAATATAACAGATACATATATTATAATAATAATACCATCATACAAGCATTATTATTATGATCATTTTTATCATTCGTCATTACTATTAATATTTATGTAATATAACCATGTTATGCCATACTCACTCAAGAGTCTAACAGAAATCTGGACAAAACATAAAACTATGAACAGATGTGTATGGTAAGTTGTTAATTACAAAAAGGCTCAAGCTTGTAACTGAAGACAGACGGTTCGCTTTTGGCTTGTAAACTTGAGGTAGGTGGACCAATGTTACATTACATGGTACCACACATGGGGTTTGTGAATGGTAAGTTCTTATGATGAAAATTGAATTGGATTATTTGCAGCGGAAGACAATGATTGCGAGTTGTGAGCAGAATTGATAATACATAAGACATATTGATAAGTGATAAAATGTGTGCTCATTATTGTTAACATAAAATGTTAGTTAGTGTTGCGATGCTGTCTTTGTTAATGTTAGTGTTATATCTAAATGGCAGTGATTATTTTTAACACTACTGGTGTAGTGATATCGTTATTGTTGTTAAATTATTATATTTTGAAGTATATGCATTTGTGATAAAAATTGGTGCTATGTTATTGTTCTGCTTATGAACTGGGTGTCAGTGGTTGTGAAGTGTTGCTGCCCATGGTTGTAGTATTGAGTTAATTGCCACAGTGTTGCTTTCATTCAAAAGCAGCAACTTATTGTTTCTGCTGTGACTTGTTTCATGGTCCGTGTACAGTTATTACTTGGACATTGAGATTGCGCTTTTCATATTCACAACTGAGGAACAATGGAACTTAGAAACTTGTCTTCACTGGTGATAGAATGAAATGAAACGTTAAGTCATGGAATGATTGGGTTTATGAAATTGAGTTAGCTATCGAAACTGCAACACTAACAAAAGGAGTCCATAGAACTACAAATAACCCAGCTTCAAACGCAGGGTAAAACATTAGAACTGCTAAAGCTTAGTTTCCATACATCTCCCAAGTAATCGCAGCATCTCCCGCGAGCACTGGCGACTCACGAGCAGTTGCGATCCCCGGTTTCCATACTTTTGCATTTGATGGCGATCGGCTGCGATTCCTTTGTGAATACATGGTAGATTTAATTATTATTATCATCCTATTAATTTATTTTATTAATATGTGAAAATTAGCTATTTTTATCATGCAATGAGCTTTTATGTTAATAATTATTATGATAAGAGGCAACCATAATAATAACACAAGTTTATTGCTACTGCAGTTTAAGCAGTAACTAATAAATAATAATAAATTATTATTAAATATAAAAGGCTGTTGTTATTAAATTACTATTATAATTATTATTATTATTCATAATAATAATGATCAACTCAATAGCATTATTATTATTATTATTTAACTAATCATAACAATTTCACCAGTGAAAATTCCCAAAATTATCTTTTATTCATCACTCACTGGTAGCTATTATTATTATTATTATTATTATTATTATATATTATTATTATTATTATATTTAATACAATTATTATTCAATCGTCGTTATTTATTATTAATATCAACGAGCAAACTACTGCTATTGTTGCGCTTTTTATTATTAGAAGCTATAGGTTTTATATGAATGAAGTAAAAAAAATTATTATTATTGATAAGTCAATTTTTTTTGGTCAATGACAAAAAATAATTATTATTTTTATAATAATAATATTACTACTACATAATTGCTTCAGCCATGGTCAACTCTCCTGACCTTCACCCTGATCTTTTAGGAAAAAGACACAAAACGATGTCGCCTAATCTTCAGAATCTATGTTTGGTCGCATGTTTATGGTCTCCATAGATCTTTGGCGATCGCCAGTTGTTCTCGATCGTGGGTGCGTCGCAGAAAAGTACTTTGCAAACAACTTTCGTGGGACGTCGCAGCAACCTCGCAGGGAATCGTGGCACATCACGTAATCACGGTCTCCATAAATCGCAGATCGTGGCAGAAGCTTCTGCGACCTCGTGCGAGCGCTTGGGAGATGTATGGAAACCACGCTTAACTGCAATAACGAAAGACAGAAAAATACTGCACTGCAGGCATCAGGTTTTGATTTGAGTGATAATACTCAAACTTACAAACGAGCTATGCAAATTTTATATAAGGATAACCATTGGGAGTCAGTTTATGTTAGAGCTCGGGGATTTATGGCAAGTGGTCAACTATCTGATGAGAAAGAGTTAGATTTTTCATTGAGTGGAAGAATTAAGCTGAAAAATTGATCTGGCGAACAATAATAAGGAAAGGCTAAATTTATGAGTTATTGCAGCTGGTAATAGGTTAAGAAATAGGGAGTTGAAAACCATGTCAATACAAGAGAATGAGGTAACCTGGGATAGATAAAAACTGTTTCAAGGACCAAGTTATACTACATGGTACCACAGGTATGCTCAAGGACCCGGGCGAAAACCAGACAAAGTACAGAAGCAGACAAAGTACAGAAGCAGACAAAGTACAGAAGCAGACAAAGTACAGAAGCAGACTGAGTACAGAAGCAGACAAAGTACAGAAGCAGACAAAGTGCAGAAGCAGACAAAGTGCAAAAGCAGACAAAGTGCAGAAGCAGACAAAGTACAGAAGCAGACAAAGTACAGAAGCAGACAAAGTACAGAAGCAGACAAAGTACAGAAGCAGACAAAGTACAGAAGCAGACAAAATGCAGAAGTTAGAGTCTGCAATTTAGCAAGCTCAAAATGTAAAACAGGTAGGAATCAATCTGATTCAGGGTCAGATGAGACTAGTTCTAAGAGCTGAGTGTCTAGAGTACACATAGCAGCCAAAGGGGAGTAAAAGCTAACTTAAGAAAGGAGTAGGTCATCAGCTAGCAGGATTGAGACTGGAGATTATATAAATGGGACTTACGATTACAAATAATGAGAATATAGTAACGGGAGTTTGAGATATCACAGAGAATGTGAAAGGTGTTCTTATACGGATGGAGATTTATCTAAGTTTAGTGACAAGAATGGTAGACCTCTTAGATTTTCACCAGACAATAAAGGGTGTTATATATGACAGCTTCACAACAGCTCAGACAACGCCGATATGTAGAGTGCTATAGATGTTGCAGTACAGGTCATACAGTCTTTTACGGATTGAAATACTAGGCGAAGTGCTAGAGCAAGTCCTAGATCACCATGTAAAATTTTAAGTTCTAATAGGCACGTGACTCATGTGGTTTGCAGGAAAAACTAAAAATTGACCGGGTTTGAGTTCTGTAAAGATACAGCAATCATTCGGTGTCAATACTCCATAATTAAACCCATGAGAGGTGATTTATTAATGGAAACTGAAAATTTTGCGTTTGAGTCAATATAATAATTCTTGCTGCTGATTGTACATTACTTCAAGTGAATAGAACCTCCTCGTCGACGTCTCGTCTGAGTTTATTTTGAGGATGTTTGGCATTCCCCCAGAATTTATGAGGACAAGTGTTGGCAAATGCTAAAAACCAGAAATTTTTTAGGCTTTTTTATAATAATAATAATGTGACGGACGGCGCCATTATTACCCGAACAGTTCTATGCTTACGTTCTATGGAGAACAATTCTATGTAATTCATATCACATATATATCCTATAGTTATTCAGTCAAGCATTTATCCAAGTTCCACCCACTATTTATTATTTGCCTATTTTAGCCAACCACTTGTACTAGGTGTGGCTTCCTTTGTGTATCAATATTCTATTATGTAACCCTTTTTATAAATAGCCGTGTCAGGCAGAAATAAAGTCAGAGTTAAGCTTGCAGACTTTCAGAAGTTTCTTTGTCTTACAAACAATAACTTCACTTGCGCTAGTACGTGCACGTACAAACAAAGCTCTATTACTACGAGTAGTAATTAACAAGCAGTTCACCGAACCTCTGCTGGACGAATATAGCTTTGGCGAATTCGCCCTTCAAAGTTCGGCCACTGGCTTGCACACAGAATAGCTAACGCAACCGGCAGTTAGACAGCAACCTGAAATGGTCGAACACCATTGCTAAGGGAACCTGTCGACCTGCGGGCGGGTTGTATCGCTACCAGTACACACAAAAGCCATCAGCAGTTCGGGAGGCTGTGCAGGTAGGCCTAGCTACCAAGTACATACCCCCACAGTGAAATCCTGCACAATAATAATGAATAATAATAATGACAATATAATTATTTATCATAATATATTGTACGGGAAAAACCACGAACGCACTGTCGATCTACAACAAAGAACATTGTATTAACAATTCCATTTACTACTTTTATTTACTACACCACGTTGCATGCATCGATCGATATTTGTAACCTCGATGTTAACACAAAGTCACATGTTCACATTATTATTATCACGTGTTCCTATTTTTATTATTTCTATCTTGAGGCTACATTTTGGCACCGCCTCTCTTGTATAAATATGCATAGGGAGCTCCTCACAAGGCAGTGTACCTGAGGAGACTCACTGGTTTTATTCTGTTAAGAATACAAAGCAGCACACACTCAATCAAGCTTTATACTTGAACTCTTAGGCCATCACAACTCACACTTTAGATCTGTGTCAACGCCCGCACGTGGTACAAGGATATGATAAAATGCAAAATCGCACGCACGCACGGAATCAGTGAGATAAATAAAATAATAAAATAGAAAATGGTAAAATACCTCCCTCACATCTATGTGCCAGCCATTTAAAATAGTAAAATGTAAAATAATTCAGCCCGCATTCATTTTATAACCGCCGCCACCAAAGAGCACATGATTTATAGGTCATAGCCAATTATTCCTTACCATGTTCGCTAGGACTCTAGCGGCACCCTTCAATTGAAAGCAAGGTCAAAAGCTATTTCCCCCGCAATTGGTTCTCCATTTTCTCATGATGGAGCAGACAGCAGTTGCTGTGAAAATAGTTGAGGGCCTAAGAACCCTCAGAGATTTTGCCTTACATTCAATACCACAGCAAGCAACAGTTCAAGAATTGGCAGACAGCGTGCTCTCTGGAAAGAATGACTGTGGGGATGGTTTTATGTACACATCAAGGAAGAGCCTGGCACAACAACACCACCACGGCGTTGCGAAGGTTGAACTTAATAATCATCATCACGATGAAGCTGCTGCTAGTAGTACTAGTAGTGGAAGTACAACAAAGCCTACCAGTAGCAGTAGTAGACCTTCTCAGTCTGAACCAATAGCACTTTCTTCTTCTGACTCTGAGTAAGTAGTATCACTACTAGTAGTAGTAGTAGAAGTAATAATATTAATTAATTGTTGTATAATAAATAAATAAATGTATGTATATACTAATACTACTATATATTATTATTATATATTTTTTTTAAATAATAATATATATTTTAATAATAATTATTTAACATCATAATATTATAATAATTAATTATTATATTTATACTTCTTCTTTCTTAACACTTTTTGATTAATTTATATTATTATTAATATTTATTATTATTTTATTTATTATTATGTATGTATTATTATTAATTTAATAATTTAATATATATTATTATTGTTATTTATTAATATATATCTAATTATCCTTATTTATATAATATATATGATTATTCTTAAATTTATATTTTTATACATGACGATATAAAAATCAATAATAGTTGTAGCTATTATTATTATATAACAACAATATTAATAATAATAATAACTAATAATAATTTCTACTGCTGTTTTTTATTATTATTAATCATATAATAATTAATATATATTATTAATCATTATGTATAGTATATCATTATATAATATTAATAAACTTAAATTCGAGGAAAGTAACTTTTAAAAATTAAATCACTCAACAATTTTTTTAAAATAATTTAGCGAAACTATTAATTAATTTCGGTGAACACAACATGCTCGGATCCTTGATCTCCACAACTTGAGAACCCTGATCTATGTATATGAAAAAAGAAAAGAACATCTAACAACACACATCACTAAAACCGGATTATTTTTCAATTGCATGCCTGCCACTACGTTCACATTCACACCTCTGTTTGTTTCAGGCCTCCAGCTAAGAGAGAAGCAATCGCTTATAATACAGAAAATAAGAGAAAAGATGTTGGAGGTGTTGGAGAAATGTTTTCTTTTTCATACAAGGTATGCCTGAAATAGTATTTTTGTGGTTGTGTAATGTGCAACATGTGTTGTCTGGACTAAATTTTTTAGGATGTCATCCTTTTTTTACCGTCAGACAAAGTCATGAACTGTGCATTCAGGGTTTGGTATTGCACAATTATCTTGCATTCAGGTTTCGACAACGCCATCGGCACAGGCTATGTCAGTCTCATCCACAATCACTGTGAAAGAACTCGTACAATTCGGACGACATTTAATCATCAACATTTCTAAGACTCACACCAAATCAACTCCTCGCCCAAATGCGTTTGACATCTTGATGGGGTCACATAAATTGAAGCGATATCCTTCCCTCAAAACTGCTCCGGACGGAAAAGCCAAAATGTACAACAAATTGGTCAGTGTCCTCCAGGGAAAGAGTGCAGGTTTCACTAATCAGAACCTAGCTGCCGGTACACAGTTTGTAGAAACCCTCTGCACAAGTCTATGGATGGTAAGTCAATAGCATTGAATTACCATCACCATTAGTTCAAAGCATGATTGTCTCTTGCTGAAGTTTACTAGTATGCCTCCGTAGAACTTATAGGAGTCAAATGTAAAAAAGCAAATTTGAACTCGGAATAGCTCTGCACTTGTTCATAGCTGTACAAAGAAATCAACAACCCAAAAAATTGCAGCGGCAGATCGGTTCATATTGAAGCCTCTGGTGTTTGCCCATTGAAGGAATCTGTGTGTCCTCTCTAGTCCTCATTCACAGGTTTATGTAATACATTTATAAATAAGGAGGAATATGAAACCCCATCTTGAACCTTTCACGAACCGATTCTCGAGAATCCCTTAGGGACATTGGAATTGAGTGTTTACTGTGAAACAAGCTGTTGATCGTTTGTACTTTTACCACTTTCAGCTCGATCCTCATCAAGAAAAGAGAGGCTTCAGATTCCCCGAAGTCTTTCAAATCATATCTGGTATGAATGACCCTCAAAGGCACAAACATGCTGTCAAGTCACTCAACCATGATGTGATGCTTCAGGCTTACCTATCCTTTCTGAGTTACTTAGATATGGTAAGTTTGTCGGTCTTGTTGAAAAAGGGGGGGGGGAGGATTTTGGGATTCAAATCGTAAAAGATTATTTCTCATTTAGCCTCTAAGCAGCCAACCACTTAACTCCTCAGCAGCAATGTGTCAATTTAGGCTGAGTTCTCCCTTTGTGTTTAAAGTCTGGATATTTGGTTTTCATGCTTACTGCCCTTTGTCATAACTTTGGTATCATGTGTACTGTTTTGGGGTATTATTTTACCCTTGGTCACTCCTTAGGAGTTGCCCCCGGTCAGCAGTAGAGGCTAAAAATTCCCTCGATCTATGATATGTGGCGATGCTAAGGGGTGATCGTAGGCTCACCATGCAAATGTATTAGACTCGGAAGTAACAATAATTTTTATTATGTGGCTTACACATACAAACACTATTATGTGGTGTAGCTGGAGAAGAAAGAAATTAGCTTAGAAACATGTTCCTGTTTTACAGGGTTGGATGTGTAGTCAGGAAATGGTGGATATCAGACAGGGTGTCATTGACCTGAACAACATCTTGATAAGCAGATCTACAGGCTCAAAGTAAGGCATTTTGGGTACATACGTGTAGTTTAGGAACTCTAAAAGCGATACAGATAAATGGGAGTTGCTAAGCCCACCACTTTGGATACATGTTTATAGTGTTATCTTCAGCATAGTCGACTTGGATGGCTCACATTTGTACATATTACATTTTGGAATTGTGTGATCCTAGACCTAGTAAAAAACCACATGTAAAGGATTTTATAGTTACATGTATGATTATGCACGAAGTTACACTAGCTTCATTTTCATATTTGAAGAACTGGCTGTCACTTGACTCTTCTAAGAATCAAGAATTCACAAAACTTCAAAATCACAGTCATGGTTCATTTGTTTCGCTAAGGCTGCAACCAATGCCATCCTGGATACAAAGCTGTAATTATTTCACTGTTTGCATCATCATGATATGTTATAACTTGTAATTTTGTTCAATCATAGACTGATGCAGCTAGACAAGAGAAAAACAGGAGGTTGGAGGAGCGGGCAGCTCAGTTTGGATTGCTATCGCTACCAGTCTGTTCAATCAGTCTATACAAGGATTTTACCGACAAGCTCAACATTGTCACCGAGTATACACCTGAGCGCATCAATGAATGTCTCCCAAAGGACAGGAGGGGCAAATATGTTATGTTAGACGACCTCAAGACCAATGGACTACCCATGCCCACCATGCTCTACAGTAAATGTTGGACTGGAAGCGTTGAGAGTCTGCACTTCCTGTGGAAAGTAACTATACCCATAGATGAGGAGAAGCAAGCCAGAACATGTCTCTCTGTTGACAAGCAGCTCCCAGTATATCACAGCAAGATGGTGCGAAATGCCTTCATACAAGCGGCAAGTAAGCTCAACGTCAAACCGATGTGCGCTCGTTTACTGTATAAGATCGCTACAGATGATGCCTCTGCCACTGAAAACGCTACAGTGAGTGAGATAGATGAACGCCTTTTGGACATGATCCGGTATGAAGACTCTAGTATAGTAATGGATCTCCCTCCGCACTGTGCATCAAGTTGGGGACTCGGCATTTAGTGATTTCTTCAACGTCACGAAGTCCATCATAGAAAATCAGGTTGGAGCAGCTGTAGATGAGAGGCGACACTGTAGTGTGTTACACCTTGCGGCTGCTATGTCCGCTGCTGACCTCCATAGGTAATATTAATAATGTTATTAAATTGTTCAAATTGGCTATATTTTGGGTAGTGTTCATTGGCCTGTTCATCAACATTAGCACATGCAAGTGAGATTGTTGAAGAACCCAAGTCTGTTAGCGACTTGTTACAGTTTCCAATACTGATATATGGTGAAAACTGTGAAGGGTTGATGAAATCTAGAGTTCATTTGTGATAGTTTTAGTAGTAAGCTTCCTTTGCGTTCTTTGTTGTGTTACGAACTTGCTGTAACATGTGCTAAATGATTTTTTTCAGGACTGTGAAGCAAGCTGTTGATGACAGCGTGGCCATTCCTTCGCTTGAATACTTCCGATATCAATTCTGCCCGAAAGACAAACGATCACCCGGCAGATTTACTGGTAACTTAGAAGTGAAGCGAATGGTCCAAAAAAGACAACTGCATATGGACCATATTGACAACCACTACGCTAGCTGTATATTTAGGTGAGTTTACCTACAATTCATAATTGAGGCCACAAAAATATTCCAACCCAATATCTGTAATCTCAGGCATCAATCCCTACCGAGACCCAAAACTATCATCCCCAAACTCATGTAAAGAGGTTTGGATAATGGCTGTGGGCTGGAATGCATGTAAACCACTATTGAATGCGGTGATGTAAATGTTACACTAAACCTGTTAAATCTTGAACATAGTGCAGCTTTATTCCCTTGGTGTAGTAGTATTTGCGTAACTTTGAGTGAATTTTCAAAGAGCAATTTCTTAACCTATATTGTTGCCTGTTTTTTGTTCTTGCGTAGATACATGAAAGAGTTCGCATCAAAGTTCAGAGAGAATGTTACCTTCATCAGTATGGATGATAAGTGTAAGATAAACATCGGAGAACCCGATTTTCCGATTGCAGCAGTGAGCCGTGGAAAAAAGGTAAATTAGCCTAGAAAACGGAAGATTTGAATGCAATTATCAGTGCAGTTGTTTTTTAAAGTTATGGGCTCATTGTACGCTTTGGATGTGAGCAGATAACTCTCAATTATCACTGCATTTCTAATGAAGGTTTTAACATATAAAAGTGCATTGCGTTTTGTGGCAGGTTGTCGTGGCTATGGATAAGATCTTCCAGGTAGCTGATCATGACTTCAGCAGATCCTCTCTGGTACCCTCTGTCACTTTTGATGTGACCATACCCGCTGACCCTGATGACTCCTGGTACACTGGTCAGCCGTATTTCTGCTTGAAGGATGCTGTGTTCCAGCCATCTTCACCAATGCGTCATGCTGTCGAGTTAGAACATCTATTGACAGCTGCCCAGTCTGGTACCGAAGTTAAGCCTATTGTTGTCATATATACAGACGGAGGTAAGAAGTTTGGAAGGTGCACATTTTTCAGTCTTGATTTATGTTCGTGGGTTTATCAGAAGGTTCAGAATACTGTTTTCACTTGTCTAAAGTATTTTGATGTTGAGTGAGCATTGTGTGTAAATTACTTTTCGGATCTGCGACACCTCCATCTATGGTACGTGTAGATTGAGTTGTTAGAGGCTGAAACATGTGGTGGCAAAGGTTTCAGTTGCATCAGACCTGCCAACCTCTGAGTGGGGCAGTGTTCCTCTCAATGATAACTTATTCATAATGGGCAAAATGTGTCAATGTGATAAATAGGTCAATTTGTCACTCATTGAGCTATTTTTCATGGATTTATTGATTATCACTCTGAACGCCTGACAATTGGCATGTACCATAAAATTGTTGGCTATCACCAATATCATAGCTGTGATTTGTTAATTTGGTTTCAGTCCTGTCAAGGTTCCTCATTGTTTTAGGCCCAGATCATAGATGCACCTATCTTAGTGTGCAAGTGTCTATGATTTACCTATTCCATAAGCTTGATATTGATATGCTGGTTCTGGGCCGCACTCCGCCTGGTAATAGCTGGAAAAATCCAGCGGAGAGACTGATGAGCTCATTGAACCTTGGACTACAGTCTGTCGGGGTGATGAGGACACGAGCTGATGATGCAGCAATGGAGAACAGGATCATACGGTGAATGTTTACAAACGCTGCTACACAGTGGAAATATCATTTCCATGAACTATATCATTATAGGTTTCATAATCTCAGGGGCTTAAGCAAACTGTCATTTCACAGAGGGGTTAACTTCAACATAGTTATTTTGCCATGGTGTTTTCAGAATGACTATACCACATCTGGAGAGTATTCCTATAATGTTTTGTAGATGTCAGACTATGAAGATGCTGCGGGAAACAGCTGACGTCAGCCCAGGGCTTAAGGAGTCTTTTACGGCGACACTAAGAGAGCCGATTGAGCTACTTGAAACGGTGTTCTCTAGACTCAAGTGGGGGGATAATACATTCAAGGTAAACTATGGGATAAATTAATCTGATAGTTTTTTTTTTCAATAGGCTGATGAGTTGTTGTATGCTCTTTGTGGTAGGAGGCAGATTTCAGAGACATCTCATTTCTCATTGCTTTGTGAATCCCAATAATGTGACATCCGTCTGTAACCAAGGTCAATCTTCACTTCATTTACAGCATTTGTAATCTCAATCTCTGACAGGAAGGATGTGTTATTGCGAAGCTGTTTAATATATGTATTAATTTTTGCGTTACCTGGTAAATCATAGAAAAAACAAAGGTAAATATAGTAGCACACTGGTTCCCTTTGTTTATTTTAAGAAAGATGCCCCGGCTTCAGATGCAGAGGTAGATAGTGTGGTGCAATACCTCAAGGAACATATAGATTCTACAATTGAGAAGGGGGACACAATGAGCATTCTGCACAGCATTCAGCTGAAACAGTTCCTGCATACACACACACAATCTAGGCAGTACAGCTTTTGTGTGAAGAAGTGTGGCAACTTGGACTGTGAGTTTTGCTTTGAGCCAAGGCTTCCAACATCAGAATTCATCACTCTGCACTACCTGCCAGATCCTACACCATCTGCTGATGATCCAGAGCACTACACAAAGTTCAAGGTAATGATACATGGAGACGAACGGATTGCCAAGCGATTGGCCCAACCGATTGCTTACAGATTTTTGCAGATTGGCTCAATAGCGAGACTTGTTTCCCCATTTCATTTAATACCCGGCATTACCTACACAGGAAGCTTTTACCTGCCCGATAGAAAAGTTGGAAATCGCCTACTCGCTGTAAATCAGTTTTGATTATCATTGGCTAATGAATTTGAGATTTGCAATCCTTGTATATTCATTGGTTGTCACAACCGATTTTTTGATCTGGATCAAAACTGCCCGATAACCTCAAATGCGAACCGATTTTGAAAGAAGCGGATGTGGGCGTTTCGCAATCGGTTAGCTGTCGATTGGGGCCAATCGCTTGGCAATCCGCTCGTCTACATTCGCCTTAAGGTGGACTTCTTTTTTCCTCGTGTCTCATTTCTGAGTTCACTGTTCCTATTATTAAATACCAGCTTTATCTTTCCTGTGTCTGCCACCTTTGTAGGATGCTTATGGAAATATTACGACTGAAGAACACAGGCCATCTTTTAAAAGAAAGCCTACAGACAGAAACAAGGACAAGCCCAAACCAAAAGCGGCAGTAGCAGAAGCTTATGGTTCATCGTCTACAGTAACAGTGTTCTTGAAGCAGCCATTCACAGCCCAGTATGCTAACAACGTCAAGAACACTATTACGTGTACAGACTGTGCCAAACCACGGGTAATTGTTTACTTTTAATATTGTTTGAGGTTTATCATTCTAGCAGCTTTTGCAGTACCAGCTACAATATATGAGTTGAGTAAAGCAAATGGAAAATCATGGAGATCAACAGCGGCCTGTGCCGATACACCAATGTACATGCCAGGCATTCATGTTTGTGCTTCTACTTCATTGTGACACTGGTTCCAATCAGGAATTCTCACATACAATCTACATGTAGTTTTGACAATTGTTTTTGTCTGCCTTAGATGATATATGCCAGGAGCAAACTGTCCTTGAGGCAGGCAGAGAATCTCACAACTGCACTTGAGGGTCTAGATTATGCATGCGGCATGCAGCCATCAGACGCCACAGAAGATTCTGTCAAACACATTTTCAACAAGGTTTGTAGTGCAGTTCTTTTGTTCCATTGTTACTGTCTGACGATACAATTGGATGTTTCAACGTTGTACATCGTGGTTTAACATCAAATTTGTAATTTGTAACTCATGTTGCGTATTTATTTGTATGGGAGGAGTTTGGCAGGGCATAATGACTGTCACTATGCTAGTCTGTCCACGGCAGACACTTATTCGCAAGCCTGATTAGTCTTCCACTCTGTTTGTCATGCATGTTTTGTTTTATATGATGCTCAATGTGATAAAAGCCTTTTTGAACTATTCTTTGAATTTGTTTTTTATTGAAGGTGTACATGGACGATGGACTGGAGTGTACTACTTTCGTAGAAACTGCGTATTATGTAATCCAGATATTTGAATCTATTTGCTGTGTGTGTGGCACACCCTATGAACAGGGGGCTGATGACGACCAAGACAATTTTCCGTGTCATCCAAGCTGCGGGACTGGTAAACGGAGAAAGATTCACAACAAAAAATAGATATGAACATTATAGAAATAATAATGCAAAAAACTCTGTGTTTGTACTATGTGTAACGTGTAGTTAAGAAAGTCAAATATTTGCTACAGTACCATAGAACCAACTATTTGTGCTAGTGTGAGTCGGTTCGTTTGTGTCTGGTATTAACATTGTCAAGGATTGAAGGCTGTGGTTGCATTGAAAGTTTGTCCTAAACGATATATATTACAGTGATCAAAGACTTGAACACTTTTTCAGACTGAATTTATGGCTAACGGTTTTATTGTTCAGGATTACAATAATAATATAGTATCTAATGGGATTTATCACAGCGAATAAATAAATCTGTAGACATAGCCAGTTCAGTCAACGTTCACCAAGTAATTTAACGTTTTCAGCACCTAGAATAATCATTTTGACTAAATCTAGAGTACCAAATCTATGTTGAACCTAATATACGGTAATACATGGTAATAAGGCTGCCAAAAATTTGTTTCAGTGATAAAATATCTCCCTCGTCACAGCCTGACCACAAATAAAATCGTCGAGCTTCATAAAATGCCTCCCTCATCCATGTGCACTGGATTTGGTAAAGTATAAAATCTTCGAGCTTCATAAAATGCCTCCCTCGCACCTGTTCATTCAACCTGGTAAAATATAAAATTCAAAAATGACCCTCCCTCATCGAGGTACCGACAAACGATAAAATAAAATACCTCCCTCATGGCTGAGATGCTTAGCCATAAAATAAAAAAATATAAAATAAAATGCCTCCCTGCCTCATCCCATGTTCTGAAAGTTCGGACACAGATCTAAAGTGTGAGTTGTGATGGCCTTATGATAGACGACTATACTGCTCTAAAGATAACCGCTCTGACGACCCCCCAGGTCTAATAGCAACTAGTGTTATCTAACGACAGTAGCCAGACGACAGGCCTGCTCGGCAGACGATAGCCTACAGTGCTCTCCCCCAGCAGACATGCAGACGGGTAGACGCCAGTAAGCCCTTCTGACCAGCAGACTGTCGGGACAGACAGACAGCTCTCTTGCCTAGAGGTAGTGTAGGTGGCAACCGATACAACTAGTAAACAGTTATAGTAAATTCCTGCACAATATTATTTAATGTTAAAATAACACATATAATAATAATAACAATTAAAACTATTATTTATTATAATAATGATAATAATCATTATTATTATTATTATGTCTATAAAGCCTAAATTGTTTTGGATACAACCAGTAAATTAATAAATAATAATAAATAACCACTACAATAATAATAAAAAATCAGAATAATTAATAAATATAATAATATATATATATTTGTTATTTTATTATTAATTATAAATAATAATTATTATTATATTAATTATTATACGTAAGGTTACGACGGTAATAATAATAACAGCAATTATTATAATTTGAAAATTTGCAGACAATCGTTGCCGCAAACAAGCTCACCTGACGGCTAGTAACATAGACAAATATAAACTCTTAAAATTATTGGGTTAATTTGTATGTTTTAATCATCAGAGTAGCAATACTACTGTGGTAAATTTGTGAATGAATGCTTCTTCAACGACGATAAAAAAAAATTTGGCGATGGGCGAGTCATCATAGCCTCTGATAAGAAAAGGAATGCGTGATGTCATAGAACAAACACGACTTTACTTTGAACCACAGTCGTATATATATATGTATACGACTGTAGTTTGAACGACTTGAATGCAATCATTCAAGTATGCTTCTATGAATGAATTGCCCTATGAGACTCTACGGTTATTTTGGATCTTTATCTAGTCCATTTTTTTCATCTATTACAAGTTAAGAAAAAACCCTCTTTGAAAAAACTAAAACAACTATTATTATGAATGAATGTATGATGTTGATGACTGAGAAATCATCATCATTCATGCCGCTATTGGTTTTTTCTTTGTTCCAATACTGTAACCAATCAATGCAAATTGGGTAGTGCACATCAAGTTCCTGTCACATTTTTTTCCAGTGAATAATGATAATCATCATCTTAGTAGTCTACACATAAATAAATAATAATAAGTTTCATGATTTTACTACTGACTTGACTGACTGTGATGTGACAACACTACTACTATAAATTTTAAATAATAATTATTATTATCATTTATTATTATTTATTATAATTATTATTATTAATAATTGTTATTTATTATCATAATTTATTATTATCCATCAAATTTATTTGTTGTTGTTATTTATTATTATTATTAATTAATTATTATTAATTATTGGTGTTTGTTATGGGAATATAAAAAAATTAATATTAAATAATAATTATTATATATGTATATTCAAATTGTAGAGGTGTAGAGGAAATGTTACCGAAGCCCACACAGGTCGACACCATTATTATTTTATTACGTGCCGAACAATACATTTATTCTATTACTCGCCGAATTGTGCACTTATTTTATTACTGCCGAATTGTACATGTATTCACACTTGTCTGCTTACATACATTTTATATATTTTATTACTTGCTTCAATCCTTATTTTACATACATGTGCTTGTGCAACCAGCCGTGGAGCCCAAGCCCACCCAGTTCTATGCCCACCCAGTTCTATTGGCTTTTAACTAACCAATCTCTTGTACAGGCGGAGCCTGCCTTTGTTTGCTAGCTGCCAATCTTATTATATAACTTTTTGCGATATAAATATGCTTGTCTTGTCCAAATAAATCAGAGTTAAGCCTACACTCTCACTTGCTTGTTGATTCACATGCATAAGCGCACTTATGCTAAAGCACAGGTAGCTTAGTAGAAAAGATACAAGTAAGCTCTTGCACTGATTGCGCTGGCGGAGGAACTTGCTAAGTTCAGCACTTGCACAATAACTTGGACAGAGAAATTGCACTGAAACAAGTCGACTAGCAACTAGGATAATAGTCAGCAGAAAGAGGTCAGTCGACTCGACTCACACTGCACTTGACCTACGGGCAAGTGATACTGGAACGATTATTCAACCAGCTAGTTCGACCTAAGCACACCTATTCCTCGGGATTAGGCTGTGGGCGAGTTGGACCTCACTTACTACTGTGGGCCGCTGTACAGGTGACAGCTACCACTTCACCCTAAATTCCTGTACAGAGGAACGCAACTACAATTTATTATTACTATCAATCATGCATGACTGCATATCTTTTGTCTGATGATGTTTTCACACTTGGTGTAACCTATTCCTAGACAGTATAAATACTGGCGCATTATTATCTTAAGTAGTCAGAGTTGTTTTGACTGTATTTCGGACAAGAAGATTAATAAGTTCTTTGAACAAATACACTATTCATACACCTCTCTCTCCCTCTCCCCCTCCCTCCCCCTCCCTCCCCCGCTCTCTCCCTCTTTCCATCTCTCTCCCTCTCTCTCTGTATTAGATAAGCAGACAATAGAGTGGAGTCAGCCATTCAATCTGTTGAATAAGCATAATAGAGCCATTCTTGCAGGGTAGACTCGACAGTAGTGAAATAGGCGGTTGAGGCCACCTCTTCCAGCAACAGACAAAGACGATCAGCAGTCAGCCTATGCAAGTCATGCTAAGGAACTGTTGCTGATCAGACTTGTCCACTGCGCATTGCTGGCAAGAGACTCTAGTCTGAGGGTCGAAACGATCAGGGTAGAAAGTGCAGGTGGCGCTACCTATGGTGTGTCCTGTGAGAGGCCACCACAAACTCCTACACAATTTGTATATATATATATGTGCTATATATATATATGTGCTATATATATATATGTGCTATATATATATATGTGCTATATATATATATGTGCTATATATATATATATATATATATATATATATATATATATATATATATATATATATATATATATATATATATATATATTTAGCACATATATAGCACATAATATATATATAGCACATAAATATATATATATATATGTATAGCACATATATATATATTGTGCAGGAATTTGTGGTTTCATAGGGCCATCGTATCTACAAGACGACAATTCTATATGTACATCTGTCGTTACGATCACTGTTCTAAATCACGAATATTGTAATTGCGTACATGACATATGTACTGTACTGTTTCTTCTGGTAGCCTGCCTTTGTGTATCGGTAAGGCTACTTTCTTGCGCCACTAATGTTTTTCTTCTACTAGTCCAAACATTTTGTGTGCTGTCAGGGCTAACGATTATGTCACAAAGAGATATTATATATTCACTTCTTGTATATAAGGCTGGCTGTGCCCCCTCACTACTCAGTGTAGTAGGAGTAGCACAGCTGGATACAGACTCAATAAAGACACTCGAGTCTTTACTCTCTTCTCTTTACAGCCTTCTTCATTTCTAATGGAATAAAGATTGGAATTATAATCAAGTGAAGCTTAAAACACATACATATATCAAGCACAAGTACAGTAGGCAAGTCAGCAGTTGTCCTCCGTAATCGGATCCAACCTATGGTCTCCACCCACCAGTAAACAACTTGGACTGAACGATGACCAGTAGTTGTTCCTGGTAGGGAGAGCTTGGGTTTATGTCCATATAGTGGTAGTGAGTTGGTCTGCCAGTAGTCCAGATCTTGAGGAAGGTGCCCTACCTCCCAAGTTACTAGAATGAGAATCACCCAAAATTCCTGCACAATACTCTCTGTAAATTAAGTTCATGTGATTTAGCAATTATCCTAACAACCCACTATTGTTTACAGCTGCATAATATAATATGTACTCCTATATTTTCCGTAGCCAAGCTATTCACTTTTTTATTAACCTCCTAAGGCTTCAATTATGTCACAAATAACCTGTTTTTGTATAAAAACTGGCTGCAGCTCCGTGTTGCTTCAAAGCAGGATAAGAGCTCAGCCAAAACTTTGAAGCTAATAATAAAGACTACAGTACACGACTCTCACTTGCTTTCTTGATACCAACCATGGAAAACCCTCTAGAAGACCTTGCACAGTAATAACCAAACAACCGTAAAGGTCTACCACTCTGCACAGTCAGACACTCAGCTAGCCTGACAACAGTCAGACACTGTATGACTATGCTGAGTAGGCATTACTAAATCAGACAAGCACTTGCTCATACATGAGTCAGTATAACCTGAGGTCCGGTACAGGTGTATACTTCCGCAGACGCAGACAACCACCCTACCCAAAAATCCTGCACAATAATTAAAATTAGTTATTGATAATTAATTTTAATAAAATGTCAATGATAATAATTATTGTTAAATTAATTATGATTCCATTGCTGTTTGTTGATAATAATAATCAGATAATTTATTATTTACTGTATTGAAAAATTACTATTTCTAACAAAAATGTAATTGATAAAAGTTTGTATTTTAATAGTTCTTATTTTAAATTGCTGCTCCGGTTCATGAGGATATGCATACATAATAATAATCATATGTATCGTGACGAAGCACAGCAGCGAGCTAAAATAATATCAACAGTAATAAATAAAGTCTTTTGTTCAACATTCTTCTAATTACAATGTTAAAACTGAAAAGTCTGCTGAAAACAAGGGCGTGAAAAAATAATAAATCAATTCATTTATTAAAGAAGGAAGAATAACTCCCTGATTTTTTGGCAGCTCATTGTTCACGCATAATTACCTGACCAGAAACTGTACTACTATGGTATGTCTGCACCTAGGCCTTGGCTTCCGTCACTCAGCAAATTGGTCAAGCAAACGAAACAGACTGTTCTTGAGCTAAACACTCCAACAATGGTATGAAGTAGGTTAGTTCTCTGAAGAGAGGAGAGGGCAACTCCCCGACTTCCAGGAGAGGACTTCTTTGGGACTGCTCTTAGCATCATTCTGCTCGAACATTGCCCCACAATGCAAGCTCACAGGAAACTGTACAAGGGCACGTAGCCACCAGAGATAGAAAGTAGTATAAAGGACCACAATTTATGATGCAAGTTCTCAAATACTTAGAACACCCAAAGGTTGGCGGGCTGTGTTTGGCTTATGAGGCACAATCGTAGTTCCTTCCTACAAATAGACTTACAAGCAACAATTTTAGCAACAAAAATATGTGTAAGATATATAGTTATATTTAATAATGGCACTAGCTGTGTGGCTTATTACTATTGCTGCAAAAAATTACTTGAACTTGTTTTTATGGTAAAAATATGTAACTTTTGACTCCTGATGTACAACTGAATATTGGCTCACGCGTTAATCTATGCCCATGTTCGCTACTTATTACTAACTGGATCCAGCTCTAGGGATGAATAGTCTGATAACCTTGCTGAGAAAAGGTAGTTAAATAAGCATAGCCTCTAAGATGACACAGGTAACAATTGAAACACAGCTGTGTCGTAAGCGCAACTTGATCCCTAGATGGTAGAGGAATAGAATAACCTCAAGGGTGACGTATGTAGCTGGCAAAGCAAACCCGTGTCGCTAGCACAACTAGTCATAGAATTGCAGCTAACTAAACATAGCTTTTAGATTGTTGCATGTAGCCAGTGAAGTACAGCTGTGTTACAAGTGCCGCCAGTAAATGAAGGAAGGATGCCCAACCCCCATGTTTCACAGACCAAATTTTTAAAGCAGCTTGCCCCTAGTCTAATGAAATTCTAGTGCTAGCCAACAGCTGTGCTGTGTATCTATAAAGCGCCAGTTTTTTAATAAAGCTAGCAAAAGCCCTGCCTTGTATGCTTTATGTATGGGGAAATCTGAAAAACATGGTGATTGATCTGTATGCTTTAAACATGAAAGGATTTTGAGATTAGAGATCAAAATCTTAAACTTCCATGAATGAAGTTTAAAAAATATAATTAAAATGTGGAGAGTGACTGAATATTCACAGTGATAGTAGATTACCATTAGTATTCATATTTATTGTAATGGCTAGCTCTATTATCTGCAGCCGTATTCAAGTATCATTTTTCCACACCGCTCTATTCTTTGCCCGCTCTATTCTTGGCCCACTCTATTCTTGACTCGCTCTACTCTTGGCCCGCTCTACTCTTGGCCCGCTCTACTCTTGGCCCGCTCTACTCTTGGCCCGCTCTATTCTTGGCCCACTCTATTCTTGACTCGCTCTACTCTTGGCCCGCTCTACTCTTGGCCCGCTCTATTCTTGGCCCACTCGGTTCTCGCCCCACTCTTCTCCCCCCACCTCACCTTCTACCTTGCTCTACTCCTGCCCTGTTCCACCCCTTCCCCGCTCTACATTCTCCATCTTCCCACTCCTCATTACCTCTCTCCCTGCTGGATTTGACAGATGACGCAGGGTGCTGAGTGCTGGCACATTGCAATCACTACTGAGGTATCAACCTTGCAAAGACAACGTTACAGAATAATTTTGTAATCTATGTGTACTGGAAGAAAATAATACGAGTCATATACCAACACAGAATTGCGTGATTGACACGCCAACCACTGCATATTAGCAACATATATGTTTTGTATCTCTCTCCACCTGCATTATTGAAAAGTATTTTAATATCAGATTTACAAATAGCTCTGGTTGGTTTGAGACAGAGCGGCAAGTTTAAACTCCCGCCATCCATAAGATTGGTCCAATCGATTGTTTTTTTGTAGCGTCTATTTCTCTCAGCATAGTATCTGTGCACTTGACACAGATTATCATCTGGTATTACCAGAATGTGACTTCCTGCGCAGCTGAAGATACCAGTACTATCGGTGATGGCTCGTTAGTGTCTGCCTTTTATTATTTATATTGTATTATTATATTATTATTGAAAACAACAATTATTATAGTTTATTATTAATTAACGATTGTTTAATTTTATTTATTACAATAATAATTAATGTATCTATCATTGTAGTTATTGTTGTTTACAACGACAATCAAGTATCATTGTTATTTATCACAATAATTAAAGGTGAAAAATGCAATTGCCGTGAAAACAGAAATGGTTTTCACTTTCAGTAATGGTATTGCGCCGCTTGGCGAAATTTTCACAACCCACTCGGTGCACATTTACCTGTACTTTGATGATTAGTCACTGGGCACGTACTCGTGAGGTTGTTTATTATTGTGTTTATAGAAAAACGTGCATTTTTCGTTTTCGTTACCTCGCTAGTTGGTTACTAATCATATGGGGTTCATTTTGTATTAAGTTAGACTAATCTATGCTAGCAGCTTGGCAGTTCTTTGCTTACCTGCTCGCCACTTGCTCTATCGCTGTCAAACCTGTTTAGTAATGTCAAGAGAAAGCTTGTCGAGTCTTCAGGTACTTTATTGCTAACTTATTGTATTTGCTGCATTTTCATATCCGCTGTATATGCACAATATATAACTAATGAACTATGTTTGTACTATATGTAACTCATGGGTTAGGTAAAATATTTGTTACACTGAAAAATTGCATGCCTACACTACAGAAAATAGGTAAACTTAATACTGCAGAAGGCCGATATCACGTTTGTTTGCAGACATCACTGCCAAGGTTGTGACAAAAAATTTAATCAAGATTAATTTTATTTTCCTAATTATTGATCTTGATTAATTACAAAAATAATCTCTTGAGATACCTGTTATTAGCTTCAATTCTCCAATATATAATTCAGATTTCTCTGCTCTGATGGAAAATTATAAGCATGGGATTGCATCATGGTGGATTGGAATTCATTCTCAGTCGTAGAAATGGTAAATTTGAAGGAGATAACAATATTAGTAATAAAAAATACCATTTAGTCAAACGGAATTGCATATGCCTGGTTTAAAAAAAATGCAAAGACGTCACTACTAATGGCGATTAATTAAAAATAGTTTTTAATCGAGTTAATCTTTTGTGGAAATTGTTCGCGTTAATCGTAAAAATACCTCGATTAAATCACAGCCTTAACACTGCAGAGTACAGACATTACTGCAGAGTGCACACATGGCCCAGAGAATAGAAATGCAGGCTCACAACTCATTTACCCGTATTACAGGTATAACTCACCTATAAAATGATTGGTTGGTGGAATGCTTGACTTGAACTTGGTTGGTTTGCAGGTGAGACAGGTGATGTCAACCACAAAGACTGTCATTGGTAAGAGTAGCATTGGAGAGCCTCTAGTGTTTACCTCCCCAAGATATGAAGTAATTAATGTGTATAATCTCTTATTTAAGTGAGATATATCATATGTTTTGCACACCTGACGTAGCTATAATATATATGTGTATATGTTTTTTGTATGTTAATTAATGTATAATAAACTAATATTAGTTAGGATTTTTGTCTGCAGTACACTTATACATCACTGGAGGATATTGCACAATGTGGTCATTCTCAAGTCCATGTCTATGGAGTGGTCAAGAGCTGTACGTCTGTCAGAAAATCTCGCAGAGGCACCAGTAAGATTTATTTTCAAACTGTACATAGTATTACCACACAACAGTGTGTTACTACTATGTACTGTGTGGTACTACTGTGTACTATGTGGTACTACTATGTACTGTGTGGTACTACTGTGTACTGTGTGGTACTACTATGTGGTACTACTGTGTGGTACTACTATGTACTGTGTGGTACTACTATGTACTATGTGGTACTATTATGTACTGTGTGGTACTACTTTGTACTGTGTGGTACTACTGTGTGGTACTACTATGTACTGTGTGGTACTACTATGTACTGTGTGGTACTACTATGTATGGTGTGGTACTACTATGTACTGTGTGGTATTACTGTGTACTGTGTGGTACTACTATGTACTGTGTGGTACTATTATGTACTGTGTGGTACTACTTTGTACTGTGTGGTACTACTGTGTGGTACTACTATGTACTGTGTGGTACTACTATGTACTGTGTGGTACTACTATGTATGGTGTGGTACTACTATGTACTGTGTGGTATTACTGTGTACTGTGTGGTACTACTATGTACTGTGTGGTACTACTATGTACTGTGTGGTACTACTGTGTACTGTGTGGTACTACTGTGTACTGTGTGGTACTACTATGTACTGTGTGGTACTACTATGTACTGTGTGGTACTACTATGTAATGTGTGGTACTACTATGTACTGTGTGGTGCTACTGTGTACTGTGTGGTACTACTGTGTACTGTGTGGTACTACTATGTACTGTGTGGTACTACTATGTACTGTGTGGTACTACTATGTCATGTGTGGTACTACTATGTACTGTGTGGTACTACTATGTACTGTGTGGTACTACTATGTACTGTGTGGTACTACTATGTACTGTGTGGTACTACTGTGTACTGTGTGGTACTACTGTGTACTGTGTGGTACTACTGTGCACTACATACATAAAAGCTTATGTTGCAGGTTACTACAAAACAGTTTATCTACACAACCAAATACTCTACTCTAGACAATCTACCTTTACTGTTTGTCTCTTTGCCAACATCAATCGAGAGCTTCCTTGCTGTGGCGTCGGCGATGTGCTCAGAGTGAACCACGTAGTGGTATGTGAGCTCCTTATTATCTTTGTACCCTTTATGACTCACTCACTGCCCAGTGCTAGTCAATACATACCAGTACGTGTCAGCACATGTCAGTTCTATGTGTCAATACAAGTTGGTGAGTGTCGGTGAGTGCCAGTGAGTGCTAGTGACTATCGGTGCTATCAATCACACTTCATTCTCAGGTCGAGCCCTTCAACTCAAGCGTGAATGGAAAAGTCCAAATGTTTCTCAAAGGCTGCTGGTTGTTATTTAAACAAGAGAACACGACTACGAGCTGGGACTCCTCCTCTAAGCCACACCCTTGTTGGAATGACTCAGAAGGCAGCACTGTAAGAAACCTGTCACATTCTCTGGCTTGTCTCTGACCAAGTGTTAACGCTTTTGTCTGATGAGAGATATGATGAATAGGTGAAGGAGTTGTTAGCTTGGAGCAGAGGCTTGTTGTGTTCTGATGAACCAAACAACCTCATGATTGATAACACATCGGAGAAGGTATCCTTATCTGTTGACCTTGGCCCTCAGTTTAATAGTACAGGTCAGTTTCATTCACTGGAGTTTGTGTTGTGTCATCAGCAGAAATTGTTTTTTGAAAAAATACAAAAGCCACTTTTAGATGTTTAGTTGTGTTCTACTTACTACTTACCATGTGATATCCATCATCTGGCTATTCCCTTATCTCCTGCACATATTCCTACTTCCTCTGTTTGTTGTCCCATCCACCAAAGCAACCACAAGCCAAGGGCAGACAACTCCACATGTCCCATCCACCAAAGCAACCTCAAGCCAAGGGCAGACAACTCCACATAGTTCCAGAGAAGAGGCTAGTAGCAATGTACATATTGATAGAGAGGCTGTTGCTATAGGCGACGACACACAACAGTGCAATGCTATGCCAGCAACCACGGACCTCTGTCCTTGTGAGAACAACAACATTCTTAGCACACTCACCCGCACACGTACAACGGAAGCTAATTATGTGGGATTGAGCCATGTTTTGTGTAGAGCAGCTGATGGCATCTATGTTAGCTCACTTACACACAATCTACACATTCGAGGCAGGTATATAGTCTATGTTAGCTCACTTACACACAATCTATACATTAGAGGCAGGTATATAGTCTATGTTAGCTCACTTACATACAATCTACTTATTAGAGGCAGGTATATAGTCTATGTTAGCCCACTTACACACAATCTATATATTAGAGGCAGGTATATAGTCTATGTTAGCTCACTTACACACAATCTACTTATTAGAGGCAGGTATATAGTCTATGTTAGCCCACTTACACACAATCTATACATTAGAGGCAGGTATATAGTCTATGTTAGCCCACTTACACACAATCTACACATTAGAGGCAGGTATATAGTCTATGTTAGCTCACTTACACACAATCTATACATTAGAGGCAGGTATATAGTCTATGTTAGCCCACTTACACACAATCTATACATTAGAGGCAGGTATATAGT
Source organism: Cryptosula pallasiana (assembly GCA_945261195.1). NCBI lineage: Eukaryota > Metazoa > Bryozoa > Gymnolaemata > Cheilostomatida > Cryptosulidae > Cryptosula > Cryptosula pallasiana. The sequence continues at coordinate 25,506,056 of OX183130.1, forward strand.
CTATGTTAGCCCACTTACACACAATCTATACATTAGAGGCAGGTATATAGTCTATGTTAGCCCACTTACACACAATCTACACATTAGAGGCAGGTATATAGTCTATGTTAGCTCACTTACACACAATCTATACATTAGAGGCAGGTATATAGTCTATGTTAGCTCACTTACACACAATCTATACATTAGAGGCAGGTATATAGTCTATGTTAGCTCACTTACACACAATCTATACATTAGAGGCAGGTATATAGTCTATGTTAGCTCACTCACACACAATCTATACATTAGAGGCAGGTATATAGTCTATGTTAGCCCACTTACACACAATCTATACATTAGAGGCAGGTATATAGTCTATGTTAGCCCACTTACACACAATCTACTTATTAGAGGCAGGTATATAGTCTATGTTAGCCCACTTACACACAATCTATATATTAGAGGCAGGTATATAGTCTATGTTAGCTCACTTACACACAATCTACTTATTAGAGGCAGGTATATAGTCTACGTTAGCTCACTTACACACAATCTATACATTAGAGGCAGGTATATAGTCTATGTTAGCCCACTTACACACAATCTATACATTAGAGGCAGGTATATAGTCTATGTTAGCCCACTTACACACAATCTATACATTAGAGGCAGGTATATAGTCTATGTTAGCTCACTTACACACAATCTATACATTAGAGGCAGGTATATAGTCTATGTTAGCCCACTTACACACAATCTACTTATTAGAGGCAGGTATATAGTCTATGTTAGCTCACTTACACACAATCTATACATTAGAGGCAGGTATATAGTCTATGTTAGCCCACTTACACACAATCTACACATTAGAGGCAGGTATATAGTCTATGTTAGCTCACTTACACACAATCTACTTATTAGAGGCAGGTATATAGTCTATGTTAGCCCACTTACACACAATCTATACATTAGAGGCAGGTATATAGTCTATGTTAGCTCACTTACACACAATCTACACATTAGAGGCAGGTATATAGTCTATGTTAGCCCACTTACACACAATCTATACATTAGAGGGAGGTATATAGTCTATGTTAGCTCACTTACACACAATCTACTTATTAGAGGCAGGTATATAGTCTATGTTAGCTCACTTACACACAATCTACTTATTAGAGGCAGGTATATAGTCTATGTTAGCCCACTTACACACAATCTATACATTAGAGGCAGGTATATAGTCTATGTTAGCCCACTTACACACAATCTACACATTAGAGGCAGGTATATAGTCTATGTTAGCATACATACATGTATACCCCATGTAAGTATACTCCGTGTGTACATGTATACTCCGTGTGTACATGTATACCCCGTGTGTACATGTATACTCCGTGTGTACACGTATATATTTATTACAGATGCCCCAGTCAAGCCTCTCAACACAAAGTTGTTAGTAAATGAGCTGCCTTACTTCCCTCTACACGAGCTACATAGCATATTGACAGCGGGTGCTCCCAGTTGTGCCCCCTTCATCTGCAGGACTTCCTGCTATATTCTACCCATTTTCCAGTGCAAACAGCTGCGTAGCAGCGAAGGGTAAGTGTTTGCTCTAAACCAGTGGGTTTGTTACTCCTTGAGGACCTGAGTCTAAGGAGGCAATGTGTGTTATGTACGGAGCTGATAGCTGGTGTAAAACATTGACTAATAGGCTTTAGCTGCCAGGCAATAACCTCTTGGATACATCAAGTTTTCTGCGGATAGGTCGGCCATCTTTGGGATGATTTATTTATGCATCAATGAAGCGCAGAAAGTTGTTCATGTTAATTCACTCTACAAACTTGCCATTATTTGTTATTATTAAATGAGATATCAACCATTCCCTGCACCTGGTAACGTCCAGAGCTCTCTCATCAATAATCATAACATTATGTAATAATTGTTATGACTCATTTTATAACCTTTAAAATTATTTATTGGTTTCATCTATCTGTTCACAAGAATCATAAGTTAATTATGACGCAATGTTTATGAGAGAATATTGTAAATGTTAATAGTAATTTTGTTAATAAATTATTTTTATTTTGTTTGCACATGTTATTTGTTGTATTTCACAGTAGGAAACAACATGAATAAATAAAGTTTCAAATAAATAACAATTCTAGTTTTGTTGTTATTGTTGTTGTTGATTATTAGTATTAGTTATTACCATTTATTATCATTAATTAGTATCAATAAGCTAACTATACTATAATCATTTGTTATTTATATAATATTATTGTATAGTTACACACAATAATATAAAGTGCAGTTAATCAAAGAAGCCAAGTTTGTGTACAATGGCCGTAGATGGTTTGGCCTTGACACTGTTTGTTGTTGACAGTCGCAATCACAGCAGTAACCTCGTCCACATTTGTGGTCGATTTGCCAATAAGAAAGAGTAAATAGTAGCCTCGGCTCCTAGTACCATAGTTTCTGAGTGAATGCACGAATGCAGCAATTAGTTGATGTTACCTGCAACTGTTTTCACTCATCTCTACATCTCTGACGATAATAAATATTTCTTCGTTTAGTGCCTGTTTTGTCTCTCACAGGTTAGGAGGGAGGAAAGGATTTGGAGAGTCAGATACAGTACTGTATGTCTCCCTTGCTGACCCACTAGATCCCTCTGTTACTGTGTCTGCTGCCATCTACCAGTCTAGCTTGGTAAGTAATGGTACACAGGCTAGGAATGCTATTGCATTGCTTTATGGTATACAGGCTAGGAATTGTATTGTATTATTTATGGTACTCAGGGTAGGAATTGTATTGTGTTACAGCATATAGTAGTATCACACATTGCATAGTAGTACCACACAGTACATAGTAGTACCACACAGTACACAGTAGCACCACACAGTACATAGTAGTACCACACAATGCATAGTAGTACCACACAGTACATAGTAGTACCACACAGTACATAGTAGTACCACACAGTGCATAGTAGTACCACACAATACATAGTAGTACCACACAGTACATAGTAGTACCACACAATGCATAGTAGTACCACACAGTACATAGTAGTACCACACAGTACATAGTAGTACCACACAGTACATAGTAGTACCACACAATACATAGTAGTAACACACAGTACATAGTAGTACCACATCGTACATAGTAGTACCACACAGTACATAGAAGTACCACACAATACATAGTAGTACCACACAGTACATAGTAGTACCACACAATACATAGTACCACACAGTACATAGTACCACACAGTACACAGTAGTACCACACAGTATACAGTAGTACCACACAGTACACAGTAGTATCACACAGTACATAATAGTACCACACAGTACATAATAGTACCACACAGTACATAGTAGTACCACACAGTACACAGTAGTACCACACAGTACATAGTAGTACCACATCGTACATAGTAGTACCACACAGTACATAGTAGTACCACACAGTACATAGTAGTACCACACAGTGCATAGTAGTACCACACAGTACACAGTAGTAATACACAGTACACAGTAGCACCACACAGTACACAGTAGTACCACACAGTACATAGTAGTACCACACAGTACATAGTAGTACCACACAGTACACAGTAGTACCACACAGTACATAGTAGTATCACACAGTACACAGTAGTACCACACAGTACATAGTAGTACCACACAGTACATAGTAGTACCACACAGTACACAGTAGTACCACACCGTACACAGTAGTACCACACAGTACACAGTAGTACCACACAATACATAGTAGTACCACACAGTACATAGTAGTACCGCACAGTACATAGTAGTACCGCACAGTACATAGTAGTACTACACAATACATAGTAGTACCACACAGTACATAGTAGTACCACACAGTACATAGTAGTACCACACAGTACACAGTAGTATCACACAGTACATAGTGGTACCACACAGTACACAGTAGTACCACACAGTACATAGTAGTACCACACAGTACATAGTAGTACCACACAGTACACAGTAGTACCATACCGTACATAGTAGTACCACACAGTACACAGTAGTACCGCACAATACCTAGTAGTACCACACAGTACATAGTAGTACCACACAGTACATAGTAGTACCACACAGTACATAGTAGTACCACACAGTACATAATAGTACCACACAATACAAAGTAGTATCACACAGTACATAGTAGTACCACACAGTATATAGTAGTACCACACAGTACATAGTAGTACCGCACAGTACATAGTAGCACCACACAATACATAATAGTATCACACAGTACATAGTAGTACCACACAGTACATAGCAGTACCACACCGTACATAGTACCCAGGCTAGGAATTCTATTGCTTGGCTTTACGGTACACAAGCTAGGAATACTATTGTGTCACCTTATGGCACCAAGTCTAGGAACTGTATTGTGTTACATTATGGTACACAGGCTAGGAACAGTATTTGTCACTTTATGGTACACAGGCTAGGAATAGTATTTGTCACTTTATGGTACACAGGCTAGGAACAGTATTTGTCACTTTATGGTACACAGGCTAGGAACAGTAATTGTCACTTTATGGTACACAGGCTAGGAATAGTATTGTGTTACATTATGGTACACAGGCTAGGAACAGTATTTGTCACCCCCTATCCAGTTATAATACAGTATATTATTTGAAACTGAATCCACTTTGACATCTCTCACATTTCATAAACAAACAGTAACAATGATCTCTATCTGTTTTATGTGGTACTACTGTATTTCACTATACTCAACAGTAAAAGAGATTCAAGGCTTTTGATATGGATATTTAGTATTTTGTTATCTACTGTATATCCCCTAATACTCTTGTGATCTACTGTATATCCCCTCATACTCTTGTGACCTACTGTATATCCCCTATACTATTGTGATCTACTGTATATCCCCCATACTATTGTTGTCTACTGTATATCCCCTATACTATTGTTGTCTACTGTATATCCCCCATACTATTGTTGTCTACTGTATATCCCCTATACTATTGTTGTCTACTGTATATCCCCTATACTATTGTTGTCTACTGTATATCCCCTCATACTATTGTTGTATACTGTATATCCCCCATACTATTGTTGTCTACTGTATATCCTCCATACTATTGTTGTCTACTGTATATCCCCTGTACTATTGTTGTCTGCTGTATATCCCCTATACTATTGTTGTCTACTGTATATCCCCCATACTATTGTTGTCTACTGTATATCCCCGAACTATTGCTGTCCACTGTATATCCCCAAACTATTGCTGTTTTAGCTACAACTGTTTGGGATGGACTCACCGACTGATAGAGTGACTGATGTTACCAACATTTTATCCAATTTGGTACCGCCGTGTAAAATGGGCTCCGGTGGTATCACCATAGACTGTGTCAACTCAGCTGGTCTCATTCTAGAGATGTATAGAGGAAAGCTTTGTATATGCTATACTAGGCTTGTTATTTAATTGGTTGTTGTCTCTGTCTGGTGGCAGGATGTGTGCTTCGCATTTTATGTCTCTCGGCGATGTAACTTCTATTTTATCTTTTACTCTTAAATTGGAATATTGTTTATGTATCGACCGTAAATATCATCGCATGTGTTTTATTTCTTGATAGATGTACATGTAGCTGTGTTCTGCTCACAAACTCTGAGTTGTGGAGTTGTCTTTTTTTATTCCTTTGTCAAATGGGGTTATCGACTCACTACAACTTGATTTTTAAACCTTTCACTGCAAAAGATCTCTCTCTGCCAGCATATTGATGGCTGTGTCCAAACTGCCGTTTTTTATATTTGTTGTTATTTTGACAGCTAGGCAATGAAACGTGTAACATGTTATGCAAATATCAATTCATGGTGTATACCAAAATTATAGTACAACTGTATATGGTAAATACATGCAGTATGTTCATGGTATATGGTTGGACATGTAAAAAACATAAAAACTTGATATGGTTTTCTGTAATGCTGTTCAAATAAATAATTTTTTGCTAAAAGCAGTTCATGTTGCTCTTACCAAATAATTAGTGTATATTATTTTAGTGTTAGCTTTTTTGGAGAGAACAACTCCTTGAAATGCATTCTCTCCTTGGCTGTAATTGATAACCAATTTGTTTCATTTCTCTATTGCATGGACCTCCATGGCTATTGTTGTACACACAGGTAACTAGCTACACACAGGTAACTAGCTACACACAGGTAACTAGATACACACAGGTAACTAGATACACACAGGTAACTAGCTACACACAGGTAACTAGCTACACACAGGTAACTAGATACACACAGGTAACTAGCCTACACACAGGTAACTAGCTACACACAGGTAACTAGATACACACAGGTAACTAGATACACACAGGTAACTAGATATACACACAGGTAACTAGCTACACACAGGTAACTAAATACACACAGGTAACTAGATACACACAGGTAACTAGACACACACAGGTAACTAGATACACACAGGTAACTAGCTACACACAGGTAACTAGCTACACACAGGTAGCTAGATACACACAGGTAACTAGATATACACACAGGTAACTAGCTACACACAGGTAACTAGCTACACACAGGTAACTAAATACACACAGGTAACTAGACACACACAGGTAACTAGATACACACAGGTAACTAGATATACACACAGGTAACTAGCTACACACAGGTAACTAGCTACACACAGGTAACTAGATACACACAGGTAACTAGATACACACAGGTAACTAGACACACACAGGTAACTAGATACACACAGGTAACTAGATACACACAGGTAACTAGATATACACACAGGTAACTAGCTACACACAGGTAACTAGCTACACACAGGTAACTAAATACACACAGGTAACTAGATACACACAGGTAACTAGATACACACAGGTAACTAGCTACACACAGGTAACTAAATACACACAGGTAACTAGACACACACAGGTAACTAGATACACACAGGTAACTAGCTACACACAGGTAACTAGCTACACACAGGTAACTAGATACACACAGGTAACTAGATACACACAGGTAACTAGATATACACACAGGTAACTAGCTACACACAGGTAACTAGATACACACAGGTAACTAGCTAGAAGCTTTAAAAGAACTAAAGAAAGTGATTGATTGTTCACATACATGTGTGATCAAGTACAAACAGCGGCAGCTCTCTTTGTTGGCTGCTGCCGGCATGGTAAGCTGTGCAGTATTATCAGTTTTATCCATGTTAGATAACGTAATACGTTTTCTATCTTCTCTAAAAACTAAAGTTCTGATCTTTCTGCATTCCTTGGAAAACCTTACGTACAACTCGGGTCCTTTTACAAATCTGGAGTTGTCTTCCTCAGGAGAAACGGCTTACTCGCTTTTTACTCGGAGCTGGAAACAAATGACTTGTTACACATGTAGTTGTATCAGCCAGTCCAGTATAATCTCAGCTGAACAAAGGCAGTGTAAAATATTCCCTGGCTGGCTTCCGTCGCATCATTCAACGTGTGGGTTTATAAACGCGATGTTAAGAAACTTAAAGAACTTTATGTAATTTAGCGTAACTATGCCATCTCTTGAATTGTCTTTTTAAATATGTACTCAGAATGGATGCTTTACACATTTAGATTTGGGCTTGATAGAAATTGTCCACTAAAGTTACCAATAATGGTTTTAGTACCTGAACATGCACAGCGTCAGATCAACATCAAGTATATCCTGTTATTTAAGTGGCACATTGCTATAATGATAAGGTTTTTTTTAAAAGTTTTTTAGTGAATATGATTATCAAACGGCATAACAAAAATTTCACAGCTTTGCAAACAAAGTTTTAAAACTTTTTTCATTTATAAATAAATATCGTTCCACTGTTGCACGTGTAGTGCTATATATTATGTGATAAACAAATGGTTGTGGAGTTGTGCTCTCGTCAGCTCCGCTATAGTACAGGCACACATCTGCCTATGTACTGCCACATTTGGGTTGTTTGCGCGGAAGAAAGCTTCCCAAAAAGATCATTGCATAGAGGCATCAAAATCGTTAAAAATTATTGTTGCCATTGTTTTTAGGGCTTTGAGCCAAATCTGCACTTTTATTTGTTGTTGATAATTATGTTATTTAGTACAAACCAACATCTACGAGCTATGCTTTTTCAACTAATCTTTAAAAAACATAAAAAGCATTTTTGTTTGGTAAAAATAAATAATTTTAGGTTCAAACCTGACAGAAAGTTGAAGGTAGCGCGTCTTAGAATTCATTTGTGTTGTCAACTTCAGTGTTGTATTCAATAACACTAGTAATACAGGAGCAGATATCTGTCTACTACATTACTACTAACAACAGCAATATTCATCAAGTTCGAATCTCAAATCTTTGTTTTGAAAAGTTTATAGCACTGAATATAAATGAATAATAATTTTTAGGAAAGTAGTGACACGGCAACTCCTGGTTGTTTGTACTACCTTGGTACTGACTGCATACCTCTAACCATTCATAAAAATGAACGACCACTCTGAAATGTGTGTTACAAATGTGTTCATCTTGAATAAAAACAAAGCAGCCAGTTGTTATCAACTTTAAACAGATTCTTGCCATTCCGAAAAAGAAGCAGAAGTATTTTATTGTTTCAAGTTTAATACGATGCACAATTTTAAAAAGACAGAATCAGCCCAAATGACTATATTCTATGAATCAAACAAAACTTACAAAATAAATGAAACAAAATTTGTAAAACAATAGCCATTTTGACATCCAAGAATTAAGACAAAAAAAATAAATTTAGCAGAGTTCTATTATCAAAATCTACAAAATATTTGATGAAAGTTTAGGAGTGACAATCTGTCTCATTGTATAACTGGAAAAGTTGCAGTCGTCAATTATCTGCCCTTGATCTTGAACTGGTGCCCACTGATGGTCCTCACTGGGGCAGCAGGTGGTTCTGCAACCACAGCACAGAAGCGATAAGTTTATATGTTATGTAATAGAAATGTAATATGTTATGTAATAGATATGTTTGTTATGTAACAGATATGTTACACCCTATATTGCGTAAAAAGTATGTTGTATTACATATGTTGTGTAATAGGCGTGTTATATTTCATGTCACGTGTTAGATATGTTATACTTAGTGTTATGTAATATATATGTTATGTTACATATTATGTAATAGCTACATTGTATTTAATGTTATGTAATAGATATGCTATAATACACGTTTTATGTAATAAACACCTAAAATTATAAGTTATGCGCACCTGTTATGTTAGCCCTAGGCTCCTTATACCAATATTCAAAACCATCCTTAGCCTTTGAGTTGAAAGTTGTCTGTCCTTTAGCCTTGGGTACCAGCCTCTGACCCAGGTAGTTAATCATTGTCTTTGATTTGACAATACCAAACGGTGGATACTTGCTACAGTCATTGGACTTGACATGTCCTACCAATCACAAGTCACATAGCATATTCCACCAATGAAAGATGACAAAACATGTTTTAACCAATCAAAAGTGACAACAACCGACTGCTTATGAACACCACAAGTACCAGTACATATATTATACATGTAAAGCCAAGGCTCCACCTAATCTTACCGTCAACATATAGCAGGTTACTTCCCCCCTGAGCAGTGCATTGCTGGATGTGTCTCCAGCAGGCCCCCACTCGACCATACCTGTTCCTACAACACAGAACATTATTGCTTACAATATCTGTTAATTGTTTCACAAGCCTCTTTCCAATCTATCAGTCTCCACTAAGATTTTCAATTTTCCCCAGACCAATTTTAGACACAATTATTTTTGGTACTTCACTCAAATCACATTTGTTGTTTCACGTGCATTAGTTTTCATTAAAAGTTCCAAGCAAAGTCGCTACTACAGCAGTAATTTTAGTAATTTCTACAACTAGCAAAGCTGTGATTTACATTTCAAGTAAATAATCAATTTCCTATAAGTTCTAGTACTTATAAACGCGTCAAATTAAAACATGAGGGCACAACTCTTATCAATTCAAATATTTAACCATTGGCTCAACCTGTCACATAATATTGTATAGGAAACAACATTGAATGAGCTGTTATTTATGTGGTTGAAACAACGTGCGCTGTGACAAAATTATGCAGCTGGCCCAAATTTCTCCACATCAGTGTTTGAGGTACAAAAATCAAGAGGTCAAGGGGTCACGCAATGACTCGCTGTCTTACGTTGGTAAAGAATAACTCTTCCTGAAGAAGCCGAGGGATGGAATTCCGGCTGCATCATCTACTTGGTACTCATAAGTAATATCAGCGCCACCATCGCTCGCTCTCAAGTCTGGCTGGGAGAGTCTTTGAGCTGTATTAGTTCTCTCATACCGTACTAAAGGTGGGGGTAGTGGATAGCTAGACTGTGGTCTCGTTATGTCTGGTAACACCAATGCTTGTTTCTCATTCTACAAGACTACAGCAATGTAATAAATGGTACAAAAACCCAATATCTGTTCCCTCGATCTGTACTGCTCATATCGTAATACACCCTAGTCTATGTAATACACTCTAGTCTATGTAATACACTCTAGTCTATGTAATATACCCTAGTCTATGTAATACACCCTAGTCTATGTAATACACTCTAGTCCATGTAATACACTCTAGTCTATGTAATACACCCTAGTCTATGTAATACACCCTAGTCTATGTAATACACTCTAGTCTATGTAATACACTCTAGTCTATGTAATACATCCTAGTCTATGTAATACACTCTAGTCTATGTAATACACTCTAGTCTATGTAATACACTCTAGTCTATGTAATACACTCTAGTCTATGTAATACATCCTAGTCTATGTAATACATCCTAGTCTATGTAATACATCCTAGTCTATGTAATACACTCTAGTCTATGTAATACCCTCTAGTCTATGTAATACACCCTAGTCTATGTAATACACTCTAGTCTATGTAATACACCCTAGTCTATGTAATACACTCTAGTCTATGTAATACACCCTAGTCTATGTAATACACTCTAGTCTATGTAATACCCTCTAGTCTATGTAATACACCCTAGTCTATGTAATACACTCTAGTCTATGTAATACCCTCTAGTCTATGTAATACACCCTAGTCTATGTAATACACTCTAGTCTATGTAATACACCCTAGTCTATGTAATACACCCTAGTCTATGTAATACACTCTAGTCTATGTAATACCCTCTAGTCTATGTAATACACCCTAGTCTATGTAATACACTCTAGTCTATGTAATACCCTCTAGTCTATGTAATACACCCTAGTCTATGTAATACCCTCTAGTCTATGTAATACACCCTAGTCTATGTAATACACTCTAGTCTATGTAATACACTCTAGTCTATGTAATACACTCTAGTCTATGTAATACACCCTAGTCTATGTAATACACTCTAGTCTATGTAATACATCCTAGTCTATGTAATACACCCTAGTCTATGTAATACACTCTAGTCTATGTAATACACTCTAGTCTATGTAATACACTCTAGTCTATGTAATACACCCTAGTCTATGTAATATACTCTAGTCTATGTAATACACTCTAGTCTATGTAATACACTCTAGTCTATGTAATACACTCTAGTCTATGTAATACACTCTAGTCTATGTAATACACTCTAGTCTATGTAATACATCCTAGTCTATGTAATACATCCTAGTCTATGTAATACACTCTAGTCTATGTAATACATCCTAGTCTATGTAATACATCCTAGTCTATGTAATACACTCTAGTCTATGTAATACACCCTAGTCTATGTAATACACTCTAGTCTATGTAATACACTCTAGTCTATGTAATACACCCTAGTCTATGTAATATACCCTAGTCTATGTAATACACTCTAGTCTATGTAATACATCCTAGTCTATGTAATACACTCTAGTCTATGTAATACACTCTAGTCTATGTAATACACTCTAGTCTATGTAATACACTCTAGTCTATGTAATACACTCTAGTCTATGTAATACACTCTAGTCTATGTAATACACTCTAGTCTATGTAATACACTCTAGTCTATGTAATACACCCTAGTCTATGTAATACACTCTAGTCTATGTAATACACTCTAGTCTATGTAATACACTCTAGTCTATGTAATACACCCTAGTCTATGTAATACACTCTAGTCTATGTAATACACCCTAGTCTATGTAATATACCCTAGTCTATGTAATACACTCAAGTCTATGTAATACCCTCTAGTCTATGTAATACACCCTAGTCTATGTAATATACCCTAGTCTATGTAATACACTCTAGTCTATGTAATACACTCTAGTCTATGTAATACACCCTAGTCTATGTAATACACTCTAGTCTATGTAATACACTCTAGTCTATGTAATACACTCTAGTCTATGTAATACACCCTAGTCTATGTAATACACTCTAGTCTATGTAATACACTCTAGTCTATGTAATACACCCTAGTCTATGTAATACACCCTAGTCTATGTAATACACTCTAGTCTATGTAATACACTCTAGTCTATGTAATACACCCTAGTCTATGTAATACACTCTAGTCTATGTAATACACTCTAGTCTATGTAATACACTCTAGTCTATGTAATACACCCTAGTCTATGTAATACACTCTAGTCTATGTAATACACTCTAGTCTATGTAATACACTCTAGTCTATGTAATACACCCTAGTCTATGTAATACACTCTAGTCTATGTAATACCCTCTAGTCTATGTAATACACTCTAGTCTATGTAATACACCCTAGTCTATGTAATACACTCTAGTCTATGTAATACACTCTAGTCTGTGTAATACATCCTAGTCTATGTAATACACTCCCTAGTCTATGTAATACACTCTAGTCTATGTAATACACTCTAGTCTATGTAATACACTCTAGTCTATGTAATACCCTCTAGTCTATGTAATACACTCTAGTCTATGTAATACACTCTAGTCTATGTAATATACCCTAGTCTATGTAATACACTCTAGTCTATGTAATACACTCTAGTCTATGTAATACACCCTAGTCTATGTAATACACTCTAGTCTATGTAATACACTCTAGTCTATGTAATACACTCTAGTCTATGTAATACACTCCCTAGTCTATGTAATACACTCTAGTCTATGTAATACACTCTAGTCTATGTAATACACTCTAGTCTATGTAATACCCTCTAGTCTATGTAATACACTCTAGTCTATGTAATACACTCTAGTCTATGTAATATACCCTAGTCTATGTAATACACTCTAGTCTATGTAATACACTCTAGTCTATGTAATACACCCTAGTCTATGTAATACACTCTAGTCTATGTAATACACTCTAGTCTATGTAATACACTCTAGTCTATGTAATACACTCTAGTCTATGTAATACACCCTAGTCTATGTAATACACCCTAGTCTATGTAATACACTCTAGTCTATGTAATATACTCTAGTCTATGTAATACACTCTAGTCTATGTAATACACCCTAGTCTATGTAATACACCCTAGTCTATGTAATACACTCTAGTCTATGTAATACACTCTAGTCTATGTAATACACTCTAGTCTATGTAATACACTCTAGTCTATGTAATACACCCTAGTCTATGTAATACACCCTAGTCTATGTAATACACCCTAGTCTATGTAATATACCCTAGTCTATGTAATACACTCTAGTCTATGTAATACACTCTAGTCTATGTAATACACTCTAGTCTATGTAATACACTCTAGTCTATGTAATACACTCTAGTCTATGTAATACCCTCTAGTCTATGTAATACACCCTAGTCTATGTAATATACCCTAGTCTATGTAATACACTCTAGTCTATGTAATACCCTCTAGTCTATGTAATACACTCTAGTCTATGTAATACACTCTAGTCTATGTAATACACCCTAGTCTATGTAATATACCCTAGTCTATGTAATACACCCTAGTCTATGTAATATACTCTAGTCTATGTAATACACTCTAGTCTATGTAATATACCCTAGTCTATGTAATACACTCAAGTCTATGTAATACCCTCTAGTCTATGTAATACACCCTAGTCTATGTAATATACCCTAGTCTATGTAATACACTCAAGTCTATGTAATACCCTCTAGTCTATGTAATACACCCTAGTCTATGTAATATACCCTAGTCTATGTAATACACTCTAGTCTATGTAATACATCCTAGTCCATGTAATACACTCTAGTCCATGTAATACCCTCTAGTCTATGTAATACACCCTAGTCTATGTAATACACTCTAGTCTATGTAATACATCCTAGTCTATGTAATACACTCTAGTCTATGTAATACACACTAGTCTATGTAATACATCCTAGTCTATGTAATACACTCTAGTCTATGTAATACACTCTAGTCTATGTAATACACTCTAGTCTATGTAATACACTCTAGTCTATGTAATACACTCTAGTCTATGTAATACACTCTAGTCTATGTAATACACCCTAGTCTATGTAATACACTCTAGTCTATGTAATACACTCTAGTCTATGTAATACACTCTAGTCTATGTAATACACTCTAGGCTATGTAATACACCCTAGTCTATGTAATACACTCTCCATCATATTGTTGAGGCTCACCAGGGTGTTTGTGAAAGTCACATGGCCAGAAAAGACGAGACTTCAAGAGAAATTTATAAAGAGTGGAAAAAGTTACAGGAGAAGAGAGCAAACAACTTCTAACACAGCTATTTTCCCATGAGGAAACAAAAACAACTGTGTTTCTGAGAGATCATGGAATGACCTTGGGGTAGCGACTGATGTGCAGCGAGTGGGTGCGAAGAGAGAGGGGTGATCTCTCACAAGAGTGGTACTAAGCCCATCGCTGACATTTGCGATTGTGATAGAGCTGTCACAATGAAACGCTGCCATTGTTGACTAAACCTACAATATAACCCTGGCAGCTTTTGTTAGCAGGCCAGTTGAGTATGAGAGCAGATAGATAGCAAATAGACTGAGGTCGTTCCACTTCACTTTGCATTACAATAGAAACCGCGACCTTCCCTTTTGAAATCACTAAGCAGTGCAAACAGTTTGTTGCTAGGTTACAGCGCTGTAAAATAAATATGAAACAGAACTTGGTATTGTTATTTAATAATATCAGTTGTCTTCTCACGTTATTGATAAAGTATCAAAACAAAAATTAAAAATGCTGCTGATGAAATATAAAAAAAATACAAAAGATAGCAATGCATAACGCTACATTCATGTTTTTATAAAGTTAAAGTCTTTATCTGTTATTGGTTTTTGAATTATTCAGTCACAGCTGAACGTTATTTTATTTTCATACAAATTTTGTTGGCAGCTCATTTTACAGGAAATTTTTCTTGTTGTTGAGAAAAGAATCAAGTCAGCCAGGGAGGATTTCTACAGCTGCAGGAAGCATTCATAATATGAAAATACCACCCGCATAGCAGCTAGGTGAGAATTTGTGTCCAGTTGGCACCACGCACAAATACCATTCACTGGCAAAGCTCCTTCTTTATGAGTACCTAGTTAGTATAACGGTTACTGCCTCTGGCTGTTGAGCTATTACTTAAAGCTGCTGGTTCAAACCCTGAGCATGCAGTTGGTCTTTTTTCGCTCATGCCATTTCAGTTTTTATATATCTTTTGTCTAATACAGTAACCATTGTCAGCAGCTACTCAACCTAACATGGAGTTGTCATTCCTTTTGGTGAACAGGTGATATTCTCCTGAGAAAGTACTCTTATGGGCTCATTACCAACTGCAACTAAATAAAATATCGATGATTTTACTAAAAGAGATTTTTCAAAATGTCACCAAAAAAATTTGCCCTGGCAACATGCCAAATATTGATTTGCTGCAAGAATCATATCGATACCATACTAAGTACATACGGTGTCTACCCAGAGTACAGTAACCGTAATACATTATTCAAATACGATCAGCTTTCTTTGTTTTCTTCTAATAGCAGCCAGTCTGATTGCCTCAAATCTATAAATTCTATTCAACAGTTTGACAACTTCAGGGTGACTGGCATGGGATTATTGGTGCATTGTAAATGTTTTGTTTGTGCACTTGCTGGGTGTTATGTACCAGATATACAATGTGTACTTTATATATACATATACCTGGATATAGAAGGTGTGCTGTATATGTACATATACCTGGATGTACAATGTGGAACTAATAATATATATATATATTGATATACATTGTGTACATTAAGTAGAGCATATGCTATGTACATATGTGTAAGTAAATAGTATGTACATACAATGGTTAAAAAATGTTACATACGTACAGTGAGTAAGTAAATGGTATGTACGTACAGTGGGTTAGTAAATGATACGTATGTGAAGTGGGTAAAAAATAAATCCGTGTATGAAATATACCAGGACCCCCGGCAGCAGACGCTAAATATAACATTAATAACGATACATATAACAACAGCAACAATATTGCTCTTACAACGATTGAGTTTTCTTCTCATTAGGTAAAACAGATCAATCAATCATAGAGCATTTCATTCATGGTGGCGCCTCACCATACTTTTTATCACGTTTTATTTGTGGAAGTGGCCATGGCCACTCCATGTTTACGCAATTTTGTAATGCAGTATGGCTAGTTTTGGCTCCATCCAGTTCGGTTTCCTGGCTATCCATTTTATCCATGGCACAGACAGTAATATACGTACGTGTATATACAATGCTATAAGTGTACATACAGTAGTATTAGTGTACTTACCTCATGCACAGTCTTGCTGACACAAGGTGCTGACTCACTAGCTACAGGAAATAGAGCAGTCTGAGGACTGAAAGAAAGAATTAAAAACTTGAGATTTAGAGTAACTCGGATGATGTTGTGTAGAACTCAGTCTATGGTGGTGAACCCAAGGGCTTCAAAGTCAATGTAGTAAAATGAAACCAATGTAAAACTGGTTTCTTTTTCGAAATGCAAAACCAAGGACTTAAGATATCAGAATCTGGCGCCCAACATGTTAAGACTGAGTTCCTAAGATGTGAAGACCAAGTTCCTAAGCTCGCAAAAGCTACTTTTTAAGATGACCCGACTTAACTTTTAGGACGACAAGACCAGTCCAAAAAATAATAATAAACAACTTAGCAATGAGCTGTTTGTTAGAAAATTTCGAGAACGACCCAGTGTGTGACTAAGCAATCACTAGCTGACTTATTATTTTGTGCGTCAATTAATATTTGTGAAAGTCAATCTTTGATTTAAGGCCGTCAAATTGTAGAAATAATTATTTACATCTGATTTTAACACAAGCATCACTGTACGCTGTACATACGCGACATACAGATGATAGATCATACATATTATTATACCGTACATAAATGTATAATTATTTACGTCATGTACAACAATGTGTAAACATTTATTCATAGCCTTAGAATATCATTATTTCGAGTCTATTACCAATATCCCTCTCATCACCGTCTCATCTCATTGCCCAATAAGAAGCTAGTAGATGCTGACACTTACACATCGTTGTGGTAGACTGGGGTGCTGCCAGTGGTCTTGTAGTTTGTATAGGCTCTCTGCAAGTTAGCGCTAAGTCTGGCGTTGGTGTCCATGCTGCCTCTACATCCACTGCTGTTGCTGCCTGAGTGGACGAGTGAGTGCTAGCAACGCTGTCATTGATGATTGGAGAGCTACACAATACAAGTGCATACTAATCCTAATATTACTGCAGACGTCTATTGTGTGTATGTGTGCGTGTGTATGTGTGCGCGTATCGAGCTTTGTCAACCTCCTATCCATTAAAGTTTTATGTTTGATTTAACATATTAGGTTCGTTTCCAATGACATAATGCTGCCTATACCAATGCAAATGATCTAATGTTGACAGCGCTACATATGCAACCTGGGCTGTTTTTTAACCCACATTGGCTAGACTCTGTTTAAAATCGACTGATCGATATCTACAAAAAGTATTGTGCAGGGGAAAGATTTTATATTTATTTCTGACACAAAACACAAATTTTTTCCACAACACAATTTTCACAAATGGCTCGAGCCTATTCTTAGAAACCACTTTTGAGGTGGGATGACTCCCTCAGTTTACACGTGCTAATAGAAACAGGAAATTGAGTCAGCTTACAAAACTGGCATTTGATTCTATATCGACCGAGCGGATGTAAAATCTAATTCTTGCTCAGACTGAGTGAAAGCTGGCAGTGCTTAAACATATGGCACTCAGCATTCTCTGAGTTCGGCAGAAAAAATTCAGACTCATTCAGCAGTTGCTTTGGCAAGCTGCCAATTCCTCAACATACTATTTGTTAATCCTTCAGCATTCTTACCACTCAATATAAATGGTTAAATTAGTCTCTATTCTTGGTACCTAATAAAACACGTCTATGCTTCAATGAGGAATGAAGAGGTGTATCCAACCAACAGCTAGACAGTCAATTTACATAAGCTCCTTCAAATGTCACGAACATACAAGTTGGTAGATGTATGGTAGCAATCGAACATACAAGTTGGTAGATGTATGGTAGCAATCGAACATACAAGTTGGTAGATGTATGGTAGCAATCGAACATACAAGTTGGTAGATGTATGGTAGCAATCGAACATACAAGTTGGTAGATGTGTGGTAGCAATCGAACATACAAGTTGGTAGATGTATGGTATTAATCGAGAGCGATTAGTTTGCCATTATTAATGTAAATTATTGAAGCTTCGGCTGGCTCTATAGAATATTACATAAGCCTCATTTGCTGTTAAACAATGCAAACACTACAAATAAAATGTTTTGTTCACTCTGGTCTGGTACACACTGAGTGCTTGTGTTAGTAGTTAGATATACTTGTGTGGTACACACTGAGTGCTTGTGTTAATAGTTAGATATACTTGTGTGGTACACACTGAGTGCTTGTGTTAGTAGTTAGATATACTGGTCTGGTACACACTGAGTGCTTGTGTTAGTAGTTAGATATACTTGTGTGGTACACACTGAGTGCTTGTGTTAGATACACTTGTGTGGTACACACTGAGTGCTTGTGTTAGTAGTTAGATATACTTGTGTGGTACACACTGAGTGCTTGTGTTAATAGTTAGATATACTTGTGTGGTACACACAGAGTGCTTGACGTAATAACCAGTAGTTACTACCAACTATCACATACATACTACACACACTGGTACATACGACCTACTAGTACTTACTACCTGCTATTACAGGCTACATACCGTGCCTACTACCTATTATTACATACTAACTATTAGTACACACTACCCACTAGTACATACGACCTGCCAGCACATACTACTATTTAGTACATATGACCCACACACTAGCCCTTATTACATACTACGCGTAAGTCCACGGTACCCCCTACCCCCTATATATGCACTACTTTGAGCAATGCCAGAGGCCAGTCTTGGCACAGTGAAATTGACCTAAAAAATTTTGAGAAATTTGATTTGTGCGAGTTGGTGCAGAGCATATTTTTTTTAAACAAAGTCATGTTGCCGTTGCAACCATAATACAGTTCATGAATGCAACTTTTCACTGACTGGACTCATTGCATGCCGTTCTTCTAAGAACAGCATAACAAACAAGATAAAAGCGATCGTCTTTGTTTCAACTCCCACTGCATTAGACTGGGCATGCTGCGTGGCCGACCGCTGGATTTGGATGACGTTGCGGAAAGGTGTGAAGTCAACCTGAGTGATCTAATCCTGAGACAGAGAACTGCCACCACTTTTTAGCAAATTTAATAAACATTGTATTCAAAATAGCAATCATATAATCAACAGGAAGCGAACAACAAAACAGCCATCGACACACAAAAGTCAACAAGTACCAACAAACTATGCTTAATACAACTTTCACCGACAAAAACAATGAAATGTAGAGATCATGTCAAAAGCATGTGGCACCAGATGTAAAAGACAAGTTAGTAACATCGTAATAGGAAGTCATGTGACATGAAATGTATGTCATGTGACATGAAATGTATAAGTTATGTGACATGAAATAAGTCACGTGACATCTAAATTAGAAGTCATGTGACATAAGAAAAGAATAAACACCTGAGAAAGTGTCTATTACACAAATATTATGTATTTATTCACTGATTCGTGTGAATAACAATACCCACAGCAGTTGTCTTCTCATGCAGCCAGAGACAGCAATTGTCTTTTCATGGGCAGTTAAAATAGTGACAGTTGTCTTCTCCCGTGACTGGTGGAGCGGCAGTTGTCTTCTCCTGTGACTAGTGGAGTGGCAGTTGTCTTCTCATGTCACCAGTGAGGCAGCAATAGCAGCGCAATACATCGCTGCCACACATTGTTCAATTATTCAAGAATAGTCAGCGCAAAGTCATCTTCGATAGAACTATAGTAGGTAAAGTTAAACAGGTCAGGTCGTTGTTTGTGCTGAAGCAATCTCGTAAAAGGACGCTCTTTACGAAGCAGATTTTTGCAAAATTCCTCATCAACAGAGAACTCTGCATTCCATCGACTAGCTGCCACCAACAGTAGTTTTGTGTTGCTTTTAGCACGCTGCCGGCAGTAATTCTGAATCTACACAATATCACATAATATTTCATATTATTATACAATGTCATAAATATCAAAATTGAACAATAAATATTTAGTTATAAAGAGTAGAAATAACTCTATGTAGACAAGACAAGGGAGAGATGGCTCTATATGAATTGCATTCTATTGTTTTTGCAGTAATAATGGCCATTTCAAAGTAATTTAGTGAATTTCACTTTTATGAGAATTTCACCAACCAAAGAAGTAACTTACATTGATGTTGATTTGTTTAAAATGCAGCAATTCTTCATTAAAGTCTGGCTCACTGCCCATCAGCTGGAGAAGCGTCTCCTTGGCTCTCCAATATAGTAGATTGTCTCCCCAATTCCATTCATGCATACTTGCCACCAGGGTGTCCGCTATTGGGTCAGACTTGCCTGCAGTAAATACGACACTAACTAGATATTGATTTGTGTTTGCCAGCAAAAACAAGAGTATTTTAGAGAACAGTAACAAAAAGCTTGCCAATAGGGAGATTTGAACCACGGATTATGACTAGCTGAACCAGACACTCTACCAACTACACTACCATAGTTATATTGAATCAAAGCAATGAAAACAACTTAAATGTTGCTGCTTATGAAATTGAGCAGTAAGCAATTTTTCAAAAAAATTTCATGTCATAAATAATTCAAACACTGGGAATAGTACCTGCAACCTGGCAACAGCAGTCGACAACCTTAGTCATCAAGCTACAAGGGTATGGTGCTAAGCCACAATCTAATTTAGTACATACTTTGCGCCAGCTTTACTTTTTGCAAAAAGCAGCTTTTTCAAACGCCCAGATGGTTTTTTGTGCTGGGGCCACACAAGCACATGCTTCACAACTGCCGACACAACATGCACTTCTGTTACTATATATACTTAGCGACCCTGTATAGAGAGATACGCCAATCATTGCGCAGTATAAAACGCACGTGCACCGGCTGTTGGGTTACAAACAAAGCTGTTTCCGGTCAAAATTTTATATAAAATATCATTACGCCAAAATACTAGGGTTTAGAAAATAAATCATAACTTTTTACTGCAAAATCATAACTCAATAATTCGTTGGGGAAAATAAACAAAACATCCTGCTACAAGCAGTGATATTTTTTTTGTATGACGAAGTTGCTCTAAATTTGGACTAATGAAGGGTCAAAATCCAGGGATCCAGATTGACACCATTATTATTACCGTAACTTTCGTACAGAATTTGCTACGATAAATCTGATTATCCTCCATTGTAAAGTTTTATGATCAGAAATGCTTATAAAACACCTGGAATGTAATAAATAAAAAATAATTGAAGTTGAAGCTCCTTAATAAAATGATGGTTGTTGTTGATTATAATTAAAAACTAAAATAATAAATGTGTAAAGGTGACCAATAATAATAAATAATAAATATTATCCCATCTTGTATAATAACATGTAATACAATGTAATATGACCTATAATACTTTAAAACAATTTTAATATTATTTACATTATTCATCTAATAATAAATAATTACATTTTTATTAAATTGCAGTTTTTTGTTATTATTATTATTCAGCACAAACAATACAATTAATTCCATATTATAATTATTATTATTTAAAAAATTGAAATTTACCAGGCATATCAATTTTTCTAGTATAGTATCTATTAAGTATAACAATAATATTGAATAACAACAATAAACAATTATTTGTTACTAGATTTTGCGGTTTTATTTATTTATTATTCTAATCAAAGCTCTTTAGTTATCTATAAACTATTGAGCTACACCACCAAAATATATCACGGTCAATTAATCAGGTTAACAAAAATACCTAAACCAAGTTGATTTGTGACGTTTTTATTATTTTTCCTGGTAGATAAAAAGGTTTTCTCTTATTTCCCCATAATTTTTTTCAAGATTAACAATTTTGCGAGAAATGAAAAAATGATTTGTTGGAGCATGTACTTCAACCGCAATGATTGCATATATAAGCGTGATCGCGTTAATTCAATGTTTGGATCCCTAGCCGATTGCACGTGGCTCATTAGCGTATCTCTCCCTACAGGGTCCCTACATATACTCATACTGAATTGGCTCCTCCCTTCTGACAATAATTGTTTTTATGCGAAAAAAATTCCCCACCTGGGGATCGAACCCAAACCCTGTCAACAACAGTGTTAACCATTTAACCATCTAGCAATGTTGTATGTTGTTCATAAACAGCTTAAAATAAAAAGAAGGTGGTATGGCCTACATACAAGAAAATATTTTGGGGGGCGGACATCGCTAAATACTTATCAAACGTTTTCAAAATTGTTTATTTTGTCACCTGTATACTATTTCTGCTAAAGTTTTAAAAGAGAAAAATTTTTCCGCGGTGAAAACAGTAAATAACGAACATTTTTGTCACCCATTGAATCCGGTGTGGACTTTGACTCTTTCATCAAAGATCAGAAACTTGACGGTGTTCATCTGAAAGGCTGTTACAATGCGATCACAACCATGTAAAAACTATGCAAACTGGAGTAATGATCCCTGAGTTATAGTCATTTTTCGGTTTTGAAGACCTCGTTTGAAAGTGGAATAGCTGTGTTGGCGGTATTGCCAGAAACTTGGAGTATCAAATTTTTAAAAGTTCAAGCATGGGGCTATGTGACTGGATATTTTATTTGCCACTGACTAGTTCCATTCTGGTCTCGGAAAGCATTGAAAAGTGCTGTTTTTATTGAGAATTTCAAATTCGAAAATGGAAAAACTTGATACAGTTTGAACTTCAAAGCGATCGCAACAAAAAAGTGCATCGTTACACTATGGTACATGTTTGTTGCAATTTGAGCTAAATCGATGGGTTGGTTCTCTGACGGAAAGCTGTTTTATGCTGAAAAATGAGATTTTCATCAAAATCCAAGATGGCCGCTTCCGAACAAGCTTTTGTCGAATTAGAAGGTGAGCGAAATGCACCATCGTTCAAAATTTGGTATTTTTTCGTCAATTGGGTCTACGTTTTTTCAACCAATTTGATGCTTTTGAAAACGATTTTTTACTTGTTTTCGCACCTGGATTGTGTGGTTCTGAAATGTTCTGTCACTTTGTAAACCAACTTCCTTTTTGTCTCGATGCCTATCAATTACGTCGCAAAAAAAACTGTAGCTCTATCTATTACTGTTCTTCAGAAAAAGTGGCTACAATTCGGTGATGTTCGCCGCGAAAGAATAAGAAAAGAAATAAAAACAGCAAGAACAATAGTGTTTTAGATTCTCTAAAATACTAATAAAAGGCAAGCAATAAATCAATAACTGTACATTGTAATATCAATAAATCAATACCTGCATACTGAAGTATATTTTTGTGATGAAATATAATATCTTGTAGAGACCACCTCAAGAGTCGCTTGAGCAGCACACAGCTCTCCTCCATCATATCAGCGACCATCACCAGGTTGAAGTTGTGTAGCACCATATTAACGTGGCTCATCACCTGTATGTGATAATATACAACACTTATATATGTATTAGTTATATATACAACACTTATATATGTATTAGTTATATATACAACACTTATATATGTATTAGTTATATATACAACACTTATATGTGTATTAGTTATATATATAACACTTATATATGTATTAGTTATATATACAACACTTATATATGTACTAGTTATATATACAACACTTATATATGTATTAGTTATATATACAACACTTATATATGTATTAGTTATATATACAACACTTATATATGTACTAGTTATATATACAACACTTATATATGTACTAGTTATATATACAACACTTATATATGTATTAGTTATATATACAACACTTATATATGTATTAGTTATATATACAACACTTATATATGTACTAGTTATATATACAACACTTATATATGTATTAGTTATATATACAACACTTATATATGTACTAGTTATATATACAACACTTATATATGTACTAGTTATATATACAACACTTATATATGTACTAGTTATATATACAACACTTATATATGTATTAGTTATATATACAACACTTATATATGTACTAGTTATATATACAACACTTATATATGTATTAGTTATATATACAACACTTATATATGTATTAGTTATACATACAACACTTATATATGTACTAGTTATATATACAACACTTATATATGTATTAGTTATATATACAACACTTATATATGTATTAGTTATATATACAACACTTATATATGTACTAGTTATATATACAACACTTATATATGTATTAGTTATATATACAACACTTATATATGTACTAGTTATATATACAACACTTATATATGTACTAGTTATATATACAACACTTATATATGTATTAGTTATATATACAACACTTATATATGTATTAGTTATATATACAACACTTATATATGTACTAGTTATATATACAACACTTATATATGTACTAGTTATATATACAACACTTATATATGTACTAGTTATATATACAACACTTATATATGTACTAGTTATATATACAACACTTATATATGTATTAGTTATATATACAACACTTATATATGTATTAGTTATATATACAACACTTATATATGTACTAGTTATATATACAACACTTATATATGTATTAGTTATATATACAACACTTATATATGTATTAGTTATATATACAACACTTATATATGTATTAGTTATATATACAACACTTATATATGTACTAGTTATATATACAACACTTATATATGTACTAGTTATATATACAACACTTATATATGTATTAGTTATATATACAACACTTATATATGTACTAGTTATATATACAACACTTATATATGTATTAGTTATACATACAACACTTATATATGTATTAGTTATATATACAACACTTATATATGTACTAGTTATATATACAACACTTATATATGTACTAGTTATATATACAACACTTATATATGTATTAGTTATATATACAACACTTATATATGTATTAGTTATATATACAACACTTATATATGTACTAGTTATATATACAACACTTATGTATGTACTAGTTATATATACAACACTTATATATGTATTAGTTATATATACAACACTTATATATGTATTAGTTATATATACAACACTTATATATGTACTAGTTATACATACAACACTTATATATGTACTAGTTATATATACAACACTTATATATGTATTAGTTATATATACAACACTTATATATGTATTAGTTATATATACAACACTTATATATGTACTAGTTATATATACAACACTTATATATGTACTAGTTATATATACAACACTTATATATGTATTAGTTATATATACAACACTTATATATGTATTAGTTATATATACAACACTTATATATGTACTAGTTATACATACAACACTTATATATGTACTAGTTATATATACAACACTTATATATGTACTAGTTATATATACAACACTTATATATGTATTAGTTATACATACAACACTTATATATGTACTAGTTATATATACAACACTTATATATGTACTAGTTATATATACAACACTTATATATGTATTAGTTATATATACAACACTTATATATGTATTAGTTATATATACAACACTTATATGTGTATTAGTTATATATATACAACAGAGATAGATCACATGCATATCTAGACTCATACTACCCCGATGTTTCAGAGAGACAGCGATACGTACCACTCTGATGTCTCAGAGAGAGACAGCGATACGTACCACTCTGATGTCTCAGAGAGAGACAGCGATACGTACCACTTTGATGTCTCAGAGAGAGACAGCGATACGTACCATATCTTTGTTGTCCATACTACCAAATGGTAGACCAAGATCAGCCAGCTGTGGGTTTCTGGTTCTGGATTTGACAAACCAGTTGTCCATCTGGTAGGAGCGATCAAACCGAGCCGCATCAGAGAAGAACAACTGCATACGCTGCTGCACACCAGATTCTGTAAGTACGCGATGAATACAGTAGAAAGCGAGTTATCATCTCCCCTACAACTACTACACTGTGTACACCAGGAGATCTTACAATAGATAACTAGTAGTTGTCTTCCCACAACGCCTTCACTATTCAAGTAAATTTTAGTACAAAAAGTGGAGCCAAGCTTTCTAATAGAGTCATTATTGGTAAAGCAATGTGACACTTTGTAACAATAATATTTCATTTGTTGTATTTAATAGCATTTAAATAGCAAATAAGCAAAAAAATGTTTCATCACATGAACAACTGTCCCCACTGGGATACAATAAATTAAATTTTTACGAAAGCATGTCGTTCTGAAATAGATAGTAAAACAAGAGCCAAGAGCAAAACCAATCAAACCAATCAAGCAAGGCTCAGATACACTGCATCTAGAGAGTGCTAGTGCACAAGTCACTTTCTACAGGGTGCCAAGCCTGCTTTACCTCTAGTGACCGCATAAGTGCGTCGATTCAGCAAGAGAGTTGTCACCTCTTGTGCCTAGCGGAACTCACTTTCTCTGCTAAATGTGACCAATGCAAGGGGTGACAACTCCTGGAAACACAAAATGAACCCCCACCTCTAGTCGAAATTCTCTACATCTAGAAGAGTTGTATTTTTTTAGAGTCTAAGAGCGCAGAACAGTCATAACTATAATACTAAAAACAATCTTAAACTAGCGCATAATCATTCTTTTATTTTTTTTAAAATCATTATTTGATTACATTCTACTGTGTGCAATATTTTTCTAGTCGAAAAGCTTGTAATTCAGTATTGAAATTTACTGTTGTTGTTGACTTAAAACGACGACGCCGGAAATGCAAGGCTGATATTTTTGCGTCACAAACAAGTTTTAAATTATGACAATTTAAATGTGTTGATATTATTTGATTTGGAAATAATTTTTTCAACTCAAATATTGCTTTAATGAGATAGTTAAAAATTAAAAATGTACTTTTAGTAGGGGGTTTTGTCTGGAGGTAGGGGGTTTTGTCTAGAGGTGGGGGGTTTTGTCTAGAGGTGGGGGGTTTTAACTAGAGGTAGGGGGTTTTGTCTAGAGGTAGAGGGTTTGTCTAGAGGTAGAGGGTTTTGTCTAGAGGTAGAGGGTTTTGTCTAGAGGTAGGGGGTTTTGTCTAGAGGTGGGGGGTTTTAACTAGAGGTAGGGGGTTTTGTCTAGAGGTAGAGGGTTTGTCTAGAGGTAGAGGGTTTTGTCTAGAGGTAGAGGGTTTTGTCTAGAGGTAGAGGGTTTTGTCTAGAGGTAGGGGGTTTTGTCTAGAGGTGGGGGGTTTTAACTAGAGGTAGGGGGTTTTGTCTAGAGGTAGAGGGTTTGTCTAGAGGTAGAGGGTTTTGTCTAGAGGTGGGGGGTTTTGTCTAGAGGTGGGGGTTTTAACTAGAGGTAGGGGGTTTTGTCTAGAGGTGGGGGGTTTTGTCTAGAGGTAGGGGGATTGGTCTAGAGGTAGGGGGTTTTGTCTAGAGGTAGGGGGTTTCATCTAGAGGTAGGGGGTTTAGTCTGGAGGTAGGGGTTTAGTCTAGAGGTAGGGGTTTAGCCTAGAGGTAGGAGGTTTTCTCTAGAGGTACGGGGCTTCGACTAGAGTGGGGGTTTGACTACAGGTAGGGGGCTCTGACGGTAGGGTACGGCGTAAGGTATGGGTAGAGAGTTTCGTTTGGCCCCTTTGAAGTGCCTGTTCCATGCTTAAACACCAGAGGGACTGGATACGCATAGACAAAAGTCTGCAAGGAATTGCTAGTTGATGCTAGGCCGACAGCAGCCATTACATGAAGGGCGCTGTCAAATCACCAATGCATTCACCATCGCTTATTACAGCTATTTCATTATAAGAGTATTAGTGACTTACGTTCGCCAAACAAAATGCAATAAAAATAATCAAACCTGTAATGAATTTGATCAAGAACTAATATTTGAGCCAACAAAGAGTAGGTGACTGAAGAAGAAAATAATCAACAAGTATTTATTGATTTTGTTGGCAGGTTGTGAATGAAGTTGAACACTAAATAAATTATAACGAGTGAGTCTAATTTGCCCATTTCAATAGACTGGTTTTATATCCTCAAATCTTGGTGAGAAAACTACCATCGTGGAAAATATACAAAATAAAAAGGGCCACTTTAAAAACAACTTTAGTTTATAATGATGCCGTTTTTATTTTTTCTTGATTATTTTGAAAATTGTGAGTCATCCTCTTTATGATTTGTTTGGCAATCCAAAACATTTATTGAACAATTATGATGTTCTAAACCAATGTTCTGTTCCATAAATAGGAAAAATATTGACCAAGAAACATACTATTTTTAGTCCTTTTTTGACAAACACGCCGCAATTACTCTTATTGTCAGTAATACTTAGTTTAAACGGTCGAATTTCAGCCGCATTAGGCAGTCGTGTTATGAATCTGGCTGAGAACCGATTGCAACTCCGGCCGGTTTAATCAGCAGGAGTTGAGGCGGATCGGATAGTTGGTTTTGTGATTCGGCTGCAAAGCACTCCTGGTTTATACGATCAGGCCTCTTCTCAGCAGTGTTTTATTATTATTTATTATTATTTTTATAATTACAATAAACAATAACAATTATTTACACAATAAATAATAATAATTATTTACACATTAATTTAAACAATAATAATATTTATTATAATCATTAATAATTTAACTGTTGTTGTTATTTATTATTATTATCCTTATTATTGAGATGACCATGACCACGTGACATCGTGAGTGGATTGTTATCACTTGATTGATTGGCAGGCTGTCTCTCATCAAGCAATGACAAGAACAACCGCTACTATTACATGGTTGTGTGGCGTTCACAATCACAAATACATAAAATCATTACCTCGTGGGCTGCCATGCGGTCGTTGTTGTTTGTGGTCATGGTTGACTGGCAAATTTTATGTCGGAGTTACGGCAACCGGTGCCGCACTTACGGCTGGAAATTCGACTAAAATGTGACTGCTTTAAGGCTCAAACACACTGGAAGCGGCAAGCGCGAATTTCGCTAGCGAATCCGCCGCGGCATGCCGCTTGCCAAAAAATATATAGACGCTCAAGATATTAAACATGTTTGATATTTCGCTGCGGCAAACACGCTGATTGGTCAGTAACTTGCCAACTTTTATGATAGCGAGCTAACTTTTTCGTGTTTGCATTTCCAAACAGTAGAGAAGTTGTTGCGGCTGTCCAAACGCAATAATAATAAATATTATTATTGTTCATCAGAAAAAAAAATAAACGACTATTATTAAACTAACTACTACTTATACTTCAATTCATATTGTGTAATATAAAATTATAATTAATAAATAATAATCAAAAAAATATATAAATGAAGTTCGCCAAAGACCCTTGTTTTGTGATTTATCACACACAAATTATTATAAAATAGTCAGAAATAGAAGAATAGATATTTTTTTGCTTATTTTTATTTCACCTGACTTTATAGTGTAGCTATTGTAGTCAGAAATAGATAGATACTTTTGCTCATTTTTATTTTTCATCTGCTTTTGTAGTGTAGATAGATAGATGTCAACAAGTTATTTTCTCCTAGATTATATACTTTATTGCAAACCTCTCAAATATAAATAAATAATAATAATAATAAATGGAAACAGTGTTCATAAGCAAAAGTTATCTGCACTTTGGGGGCAGACAACTCCGACTGAAGCCGCTAGCGGCATCCACCAGTGTGCTTTGGTACTGCCGCGGCAGGCGGCTTCGTTGGTGGTAAAAACTGCCGCGCCGCGCACATTCGCTTCCAGTGTGTTTGAGCCTTTATTCAGCCGAATTGGTGCCGTATTGAGAAAACACGACTGCATAATGCGGCTGAAATTCGGCCGTTTAAACTAAGTATTAACTAGGAAGGTGATATGTGACCCCTTATGAGCATTTGACACGTACTACTACTAGTACGAGACAAAAGGTAATAGTATGCACCAAACACTGACATCGACTCTAACTGAAGTACCTGATCTAATTCCACTGCTTCTATAATAATAAATAGAATATTAAGCCACAAAGGATGTAAAAGATTTCTAGTAATGGTGCGGCCCTGTGACTGATACCAGAATCTAGCGGCTGTGCGACCCTAAAAACTACATTTTCATAACATTTGTATATAATAAAACATATAGAAGTAATATTGTCATACGATGTGCATGAAGTAAGCAACTGACTAATGCAATGGAACAAAACATTCAATATGTTCCCATAATGAAGTTTGATAGAGTCCAAATTTTTAATACGAGTTAATGTCGATTGACATTCCATAGTTACGATAAGTCGAATTGAAGCTACATGCATGAGTGAGTGGTTTCTTCCGGTCAACCTAGTGAGTAGTGATCGCAATTTTACTGTTAGTAACAGACGAGGATTGTTGAACGGTTTCGGCAGAGACTAATAACCATAAGTAGATGAATAATAATAATAATAATAACAGCAACAATTATTAATAACCATAAATGAATAATTATTATTATATAACAACCAATAATCATAAATAATGATAAAAATTTAGAGTAGCCACCTATCAAACGCGACTATGTTTCTTTGCACTCTTTCTCATTAACGCCTCCAAAACTGTCAGTTTCTCAAAAAAGTTGTAAAAATGTTAAGAATTCACAGTCAGTAAACTTGAAAGAGGCTATTATACACTGGGGTTACAAATAAATGGACCGCCAGTCAGATGCAGGCTAGAAGGGGAGTAAAAAGCCGAATAATTCCTTCAAACTGTAAAACATCCAATATTTGTGATGATATGGGGCTGTTTCTCAAAGAAGGGGTATGGCAGTCTTCACATCTGTGAAGGAATGATGAGTGCAGTAAAATACATTCATGTGCTGGAGACCAAGCTATTGCCATCTGCTCAAGAAATGTTTGGTACAGACGACGAGTGGATATTTCAGCAGGACAATGCAGCATGTCCTACTGCGATGAAGGTCAAGTATAACGTAGACAGCCAAAAGTGATCATATTGGATTGGCCAGCTTAGTCACCAGATATCAATCCCACAGAAAATTTATGGCATCAAATAAAGCTCATAATCAGTAAGAACAAGCGCACAACCAGAGTCAAGTGATTGAGGAAGTTATTAAAGCCTGGTTCAATATTGTAGGCCTCGCAGATGCAAAGCTGTAATTGAAGCCAAACGCATGCCTACCAATATTGATGTTGACCAAAAAATCTCAACAGCCATTTCCAGGGCCACCCACTCTAACTAAAAATTTGTTGAAAAAATCTGAGAGGGAAGAGAAAGAAATAAGCTCTAAGGTTTACCCTTGAAATACTAATTAAATGGTGGCTTTTTGACATTCTAATGCACCTATCCCAGATATCAGTCTATTGCACCTATCCCAGATATCAGTCTATTGCACCTATCCCAGATATCAGTCTATTGCACCTATCCCAGATATCAGTCTAATGCACCTATCCCAGATATCAGTCTAATGCACCTATCCCAGATATCAGTCTAATGCACCTATCCCAGATATCATTCTAATGCACCTATCCCAGATATCAGTCTAATGCACCTATCCCAGATATCAGTCTAATGCACCTATCCCAGATATCAGTCTAATGCACCTATCCCAGATATCAGTCTAATGCACCTATCCCAGATATCATTCTAATGCACCTATCCCAGATATCAGTCTAATGCACCTATCCCAGATATCATTCTAATGCACCTATCCCAGATATCAGTCTAATGCACCTATCCCAGATATCAGTCTAATGCACCTATTCCAGATATCAGTCTAATGCACCTATCCCAGATATCAGTCTAATGCACCTATCCCAGATATCAGTCTAATGCACCTATCCCAGATATCATTCTAATGCACCTATCCCAGATATCATTCTAATGCACCTATCCCAGATATCAGTCTAATGCACCTATCCCAGATATCAGTCTAATGCACCTATCCCAGATATCAGTCTAATGCACCTATCCCAGATATCAGTCTAATGCACCTATCCCAGATATCAGTCTAATGCACCTATTCCAGATATCAGTCTAATGCACCTATCCCAGATATCATTCTAATGCACCTATCCCAGATATCAGTCTAATGCACCTATCCCA
The DNA here is from genome assembly GCA_945261195.1 of Cryptosula pallasiana. Classification (NCBI taxonomy): domain Eukaryota; kingdom Metazoa; phylum Bryozoa; class Gymnolaemata; order Cheilostomatida; family Cryptosulidae; genus Cryptosula; species Cryptosula pallasiana. Next base: position 25,538,656 of record OX183130.1, read on the forward strand.
GATATCAGTCTAATGCACCTATTCCAGATATCAGTCTAATGCACCTATCCCAGATATCAGTCTAATGCACCTATCCCAGATATCAGTCTAATGCACCTATCCCAGATATCAGTCTAATGCACCTATCCCAGATATCAGTCTAATGCACCTATCCCAGATATCAGTCTAATGCACCTATCCCAGATATCAGTCTAATGCACCTATCCCAGATATCAGTCTAATGCATCTATCCCAGATATCAGTCTAATGCACCTATCCCAGATATCATTCTAATGCACCTATCCCAGATATCAGTCTATTGCACCTATCCCAGATATCAGTCTAATGCACCTATCCCAGATATCAATCTTATATGTGAGTTAGATAGATTTTCACCAGACAGAGAGAGAGGGGGGGGGGGTGCGAGGGGGGGAGAGGGGGGGGGGGAGAGAAGGGGGGAGAGAGGGGGGGGAGAGAGGGGGGGGGGGAGAGAGGGGGGGAGAGAGGGGGGGGGAGAGATGGGGGGAGAGAGGGGGGGAGTGCGAGGGGGGGGGGAAAGGGGGGGGGGGGAGAGAGGGGGGGGGGGGGTGGGAGAGAGGGGGGGGGGGGGAGAGAGAGAGAGAGGGGGGGAGAGAGAGAGGGGGGGGGGAGAGAGAGAGGGGTAGTGGGGGAGGGAGAGAGAGGGGGGAGAGGGGGAGGGAGGGGGAGAGGGAGGGGGAAGGAGAGGGGGGGGGGGGGAGAGGGAGGTTTTTTGATTATTTTGGCACACAGAAGTGTGCATGGGGTCACTATAAACACATAAAAACCTTTTTATACCAAAAGCAATGAAAAAAATTAGGGCTGTCCGTTTATTTGTAACACCACCATATAAATGTAAAAAAGGCATCAATAATTAATAACATTAACAGCCCGAGTGTATGGTATATTGCGTCCTCAGACTATAAATATACTGCAAGGTTAAACAGAACCTTCTCTCTATAACAGCCTCTGAGTTGTTGCCTTGCTCCATAAATAAAGTTCTGACTACTTACTTATGACAAGAACTACTTCTATGTATTATATACAAACGTTATGGAAATGCAAGTTCTAGGAATATGCAATTGTTAGATTATTGTGTCCTTATAGGGCTGCACTATCACCAGGAACCACTCATATTGTTTGTTCCATTTTTTTTTAATTCTAGTGACTCACACAACTGGGACAGAGTTTTGAATTATGGTCATCAAAAGCCAGATTAATGGCCGTAAAATATTATTTTGTACTATAAGTGGCCATTTATCAGTTTCAAATGGGCTGTTTCCTGTTGTTAGACATATGTACATCCTCGTGTATATGTGTCTAACAACACAAGTGCTCATTACGTTATCAGAACAAGAAGGTAATACCATCAGCAATGATACACTCACTGTTATCATCCTTTAGTATATCATAGTAGTTGAATGAAGACCTCAGTTGTTCAGCTGGGTGTCTTACCAAGGTAACTCTCACTGGATCGGTGCCAAACAGTGCAGACACCATTCTCTCTTTGTAGACCAAATGATTGATTACATAATCAAAACTAGTGGAGCCATTGGCTAGAGGGAGTATCACATCGGGTCTGTCGCTGAGCAGCATTGGCCATCCCAGGAACATGTCATCTATTGACAGATAGGAGAGGAGGGAGTGAGACACGCATCAACAACTTTTTAGATCTCATAATATGCATAGTAGTAGACATGCAGTAGTAGATACAGTAGTAGATACAGTAGTAGATACAGTAGTAGATACAGTAGTAGATATAGTAGTAGATACAGTAGTAGATGCAGTAGTAGATACAGTAGTAGATACAGTAGTAGATACAGTAGTAGATACAGTAGTAGATATAGCAGTAGATACAGTAGTAGATACAGTAGTAGATACAGTAGTAGATATAGTAGTAGATACAGTAGTAGATACAGTAGTAGATACAGTAGTAGATATAGTAGTAGATACAGTAGTAGATACAGTAGTAGATACAGTAGTAGATACAGTAGTAGATACAGTAGTACACAGTAGATACAGTAGTAGATACAGTAGTAGATACAGTAGTAGATACAGTAGTAGATATAGCAGTAGATACAGTAGTAGATACAGTAGTAGATACAGTAGTAGATACAGTAGTAGATACAGTAGTAGATACAGTAGTAGATACAGTAGTAGATACAGTAGTAGATACAGTAGTAGATACAGTAGTAGATACAGTAGTAGATACAGTAGTAGATACAGTAGTAGATACAGTAGTAGATACAGTAGTAGATGCAGTAGTAGATACAGTAGTAGATATAGTAGTAGATACAGTAGTAGATACAGTAGTAGATACAGTAGTAGATACAGTAGTAGATACAGTAGTAGATACAGTAGTAGATACAGTAGTAGATACAGTAGTACACAGTAGATACAGTAGTAGATACAGTAGTAGATACAGTAGTAGATACAGTAGTACTGCCCTACAATGCAAAAATCAGGTAACTCCAACTTTTAAAAAAAATTGAAAAATTCAATTTTTTGTTTTAAATGGTTTTCTAATAACCATAAAAATATTTCCAAAAAGTTCTCATTCGAGATCAAACCATGTTAAAAAGTTATGATCAAAAACATTTGCATAAATCAGGCATGTTAGAAATATTAAAATGTTACAATGCAAAAATCAAGCAACTCTGAGAGTTGCTTGATTATTGCATGGTATTGAAATTCCATAATTTTATGTCTTATTTTTAACTGCCTGTTGTATTACAAATGTATTTTTTGAATGCCGATTGGCTTCACGGGCAAGTTTTCATTTAAATTGCCGGTTACTGAGCCCCAACACTGCGTCAAAGTTGGCATTCGCTGTTGGGGTTCCTAAAATCTTTAGGCGCCCATCCTGATTGTTTATCCGGAATGGAATCACAACAGGACGGTCTTTCTAGTGGAGACTTAATCATCCGAGCCATCTGGATCCTCATCATCACTGACCGCGAGGTCAGCAACATCCGAGCTGGTCTGGAGCTTCTCAAAGAAACGGGCACGCCTAGCGTGTCTGCCGTCATCAATTGACTTGATAATGGGCACAATTCCTCTGATCATCTCCTCTTTCTTACTCCTGGGGATGCCTCTCGGACCTTGATACAAGAGAGAAATGGCATCCAGGTCAAAGCCGGTCCTCTTGGTGCGCTTCTGGAGGTAGTCAAACTCCATGAACTCGTCATTAAACTTCCGCTTGACGCTCAAGACGTTTGAACCGCGTCTGAACTCAATCACGGAAAGTTCTGAGAGCTTTGGGCGCTCCTTAGATAGCCTACGGGCCGAAGAGTGGGCTTGGAGATCCAGAAACTGTCTGAAACTGGGTTGGAACACCTTGGTGTTCTTGGTTGCCTTCTGAACACAATCAATCAGGTGATGGATGTCAATGACATTCTTTGCCTTTTTGAGTTGACGTTCAACAGAAGCGTGGACACTGTCAGCAGCCATGAAGGTATGCCCAGACTCGAAATACTTCAAAGTCAGTGTTTCAGTGTCAACCAGTTCAGAGTTTACCAGTGCCCACAGAGTTGTGAATAATGTGTAGTTCTTATTCTGTGGAGCACAGTTATCCAGCCAGATGGTTATTTTGAGCTTCTCTCTCAAGGGTGAATCTTTCAACATCAGCAGCACCATGCTCGCGATTTCCTTACCCAACCTCCCAGCAATGCCTTCATGCCAGACGGCAGAAAGCGTGGGACGGTTGGCAGTGGTACCTCCAGCAGGAGCCATGGTGTGGTGGAAGGCAACAATTCTCTTGGTGAAGATCACCTGCTTGAATTGTTCCAACCTGAAATACAAATAAAATGTCATTCAGGTTGTCAAGTTCAGATTTGTAAAACTACAAACAGAAGATAATTACAGTAATAATAAATAAGTAGTTACGCGATGCTGATGATAATAAAGTAATAATAGCACATTTGCTTACCTTGGCAGCATCAGGATCTTCTGGAGATCAAGCGTATAAACAGGCTCAAGGTCTGTTTGCTGATCAGCATCCTGGCAATAATGCCTCCTGCTGCGTCTCGCCCGTCTCTTGTGTCGTGCCAGTTCAGCTGGCTGGTCTTTCAGAAGCTCGCATTGCTCGCATTCTTCGTGACCAAGCTTGGCTGTACTGATGTGCAGCTCATGACACACCTATCACAAGAACAAAATTTTGTATCAAAGTTGAAAGTAAGTTTTTAAATGATGTAGTTAAGGTGCTTGTATTAAACGTATGAAATATTGAATTTTATTGAACTTACTTGACGATAGACCTCATAGCAGCAAGCGGCATTCATCTCCTGGTAAATTGGAGACTCCTTGTAGAGGTCGTACATGGCAGCGAAAGATAGCTCTGGTGCTAGATATCTTACATTAGGTGCATGAGAACGCCTGAAATTGCGAATAAACAGAAAAATCTGAGAGAGCTGGTTAGCAATTTCGCTTCATCGCCTGATGGATGATAATCACAAAAAGAGAAATAGATATAAATTATTATTTTAATCGATTTCTTACCGGTAGTGCGAGATTCCACCAGGAAACGAGAGAATGTGACGCTTGACAGCATCACGATTGACTGCTCTCGGGTCGGTGGCCTTGCCTCTTTTGTCCATGTCCGGACACAGCACCCCTTCTGCGGTATTACGCATCATGTGGATGACAAGATTACTCTTGTCACTGTACCCAATGGTGCTGTGGAATATAAAAATGACTGCATATCAAAACTTTGTTTAAAAGAATGAAAACTTCCACAATTTTTTTGGATGTTTAAAAAAATTAAAACTTCCACAAATTTTTTTGGATAATTTTTGCAAACATACCGATTGAAGAGCTTGCAGCACACAGCAACTCGGTTGTTTTGCTCATCTGGCAGGTGGTAGATATAATGAGGCCTTTGGTCGGATCTTGTCTTGCGGCTCACAAAACTGTAAACCCACTGCCGCCTCGCGTCAAAGTTCATCGAGTAAAAGGACTCCCAGATATCGTGAAGCCTTGCTAACGAGAACTTGGTGCGGCACCCCATCCGGCAGTTAAGAGGGCACAAGCCCCGACAGGCACGCTTTCCTCTTTGCTGCTCCGTCCTCCAGGCTGGCGTTCTCAAACGCCGTGTGACTGGTTGAGCTGCAAGTTCAGCTGGAGCATCCATATCGAGCGCAACGTCAGCGGCATCATCGTCCGTCATTCGGTCCTCGTCTGAAGCGGCGTCCCGCTCATCCGGGACGAAATCAGGATCGAGATCGCTGTCATTGGCTGCATCGAAAGCGGAGGTAGATGGCTCAACATCTAAAAAATGTGAAACAGCCTAGTTGAAAATAACATACATTGGAACATAAAATAATAAAAACAGTAAAAATTAGTTTACTACAAGAACAGAGCAAGCTTGTTATTGAATACCTTGTAACGATAGAGCTGTTGTCGCCTCTATATCAGCCTTCTCTTTAGCAAGCTGAGCTCTTGTGAAAGGCATTGTTATTTAGAGAGAGTAAATAAATATTACTAGAGAGTTACTAGATGTGAGTGGTACGAAGTTGTACGAGAGAATGGGAAGATTAACTGTACTACATCGTTTATATAGAAAAATTTGACCTTGACCAGAAAAAAGCTGAATATTGTTTGCTGGCGATCTTAACTTTAATAGGGGTGTGCCGAAAGCAAAGGGTATGTCAAGGTCATTTTTTACGCAGACACAACATTTCAGTTAGGGTAAAATGATAATCAAAATCACAACTGGTCAGTGTTGACTCCAGATTACTTAAATAAATTGTTTTACCTGAATACAGATCCATTTCTGGCAGGCGTGAAATATGAAACTGTCACTGTTTTATCTGTTTGGTTGTTGGTCGCTTGGATCGGCTCGTAACGAGGAAAGACCGCAGGAAACGCGAAAGGTAAACGCACAACGTTGATTACTCGACTCGTAAAAGCAGTAAAGAGGCAATTTAAAGCCAACTTCTTGCAGTCAGCAATCACAATGCAACAATCAGGCAAGTTGGCTGAGTTGCTTGATATTTGCAATGATGATGTTGCATGCAATGCAATAATCAAGCAACTCAGCCAACTTGCTTGACTTTTGCAATGGAAATATGTATAGAATTTTTACTATACAATGCATAAACCAGGCAAGTCCTAACTTGCTTGATTTTTGCATGGGAATGAGTTTTAACACTAAAATAATCTGTTTTTTAACGATGTAAAAACAATGGAACAAAATGGAATGTGTAAAAATATACTAATCGAAGTAATTAAAAGTGAAAAAATTGAAAAAAAAACATAAAATCACTTTTTCAATTTTTTCCAATTTAAAGTTTTGAAAGAGTTACCTGATTTTTGCATTGTAGGGCAGAGTAGATACAGTAGTAGATACAGCAGTAGATATAGTAGTAGATACAGTAGTAGATACAGTAGTAGATACAGTAGTAGATGGAGCAGTAGATACAGTAGTAGATATAGTAGTAGATATAGTAGTAGATACAGTAGTAGATACAGTAGTAGATGCAGTAGTAGATGCAGTAGTAGATACAGTAGTAGATATAGTAGTAGATATAGTAGTAGATACAGTAGTAGATACAGTAGTAGATACAGTAGTAGATACAGTAGTAGATGCAGTAGTAGATGCAGTAGTAGATATAGTAGTAGATACAGTAGTAGATACAGTAGTAGATACAGTAGTAGATACAGTAGTAGATACAGTAGTAGATACAGTAGTAGATACAGTAGTAGATACAGTAGTAGATACAGTAGTACATATAACAGTTAGTATGATGGTTGATACTATAATAGCAGGAAAGTACAAGGGTAATGGCAGGTACAATCCATGTATAAGAACAAGTAGACGTAGCTAGGAATGCAAGCAGACGTAGCTAGGGATGCAAACAAAAACCAAATAAACAAAAGAAATAGCTGTAAGGAGGCATTGCTAGCTACAACACGTATTGACAGGTTTGAGGCAGCTCTCGTGGGGTGAGTGAAGTAGGAAGTGAAGCATACATTACGATCTAGGAATAAATAAGCAGCAAATTAAAATAAATGTATATAATTGACCTAAGCCTGCTGACTCAAACATCCGTCACTTCAGGAAAACCACCACAAAACAACTGAGTCAACTAAAGTAACGTCGTTAATCCTACAGAAGTGGTCAAGCTGTTTTATTTCACTTGGCATGGAAAATTTAGCACCACTTACGCAATTTAGTATGCTTATGGGTTATGCAATCACTGGGAACATCATAGCAACAATTAAATAATTATTCTAATAATAAGCAAAAAAAGAACAACACCCATAGATGATTCTATTATCATTGGATAAACGACAATCAACCATCTTATATCTAACCTATTGTTTGTATTTGAACATCGCTTCCTCTACTTACAAAACGATATTTTTCTTTGTTTCAGCCCTAATAAAAACTATCCTATAATCAATTGATCAGCTGACTCGATGACAAAATAATAAAATGGCGTTTACTCACCATGTTTGGGTAAAGCCACGGCAAGATCATGGCTGAATGCGTATCTTTGAAATAAGTTGATGATTGTGCTAGAGCCAGTTTTGTGTGTTTTTACAAACAAGAGCTGGTCTTTAGACCCGGGGTTGGATGTTCTAGAAAAAAACCAGTAAAAATTTATTTATAGAAACAGCGGTAAATGGATGCTTCTAGAAGCTAAACACGTTATGTTCCCATGGTTCGGTTTCATTCGGGTTGAACGGATAACTCGTCTATTCGGGTCATTGGAATGATAACTCCATACGCATTGGTTCGTGTTCATTCATTTTAGTCCGCAACCCGAATTGGTTTGTGTTTGCACATTCATTAAAATTATAGGTTTTATTCGAGTGATGAATGCGCACTTGTAGAGCAGCTCTTTTGTACAGAAGGCGCTAAACTAGCCTTACTGTCCATAAATTACTTACAAGCCAACAATTATAAATCACCAGTCATCAAGTTTTGTTTATTTTTGAACTGTATCTTTTTACATTTATAAAATCACTCTTCGTAAATTTTATGACATCAAATTACAATGTTTTTACTATTTGTTTGGGAAAACTGCCTGTTTCAGAGACATTGATGGTAGAATTCAGAGAACCATAGCTTTGTTTGACGACAGGTGAGAAAACTAAAGAAATTTTTATTATTTAATTATTTTTAATCAATTGTAATTTATTATTAATTAAATATTTTTATTATACAATTATATTCATTTATAATTAATCATCATTTTTATTATTCGTTTAATTTTTACTATTAATAATAGTTTGTGCTGTCAGTATTTCACAACAACAACCCTCCCTCGTGTATTACTAACGATAGAATTATTGCACCTGCTACGCACTATGTTCAGAGGAGGAGACAACTTGTGCATGTTATTTCAAATCGATTTACCGTAGGAATGGTTAGCAGTGGCAAATAAATGCTTACCAACCCGAACCAAAGTTGAACTCTTACGAACCCAAACTATGAGAACAGTGATTGTCAGCTACAACTGATTCTGGTAGAGATAACAAACTTGTGGCAGGGAATGTCATGTGTCATTTTTAGGAATGATCCGACATCAGTGAAGGTCTCAACTAGCTTTATAGACATCAGCTGATTAGCAATCAAACAATACTGCGATGATTTACACCTAAATACAATCTGCCATGGGGTCTGTACAGTTAAGAGAATAACCCCAGGAAGTCGCATGCATTTCAAGGACCCAATAATTAAACTAACCAAGTTATTTCCTCAAAAAACTACTCCAAACTGGAAATGGAGTTATCACCGATAGAAAAAGATAACTTTGTAAACAATGGAACAAACGGTAGAGACGTCAAAAGCTGTGCACGTATATTCTTTTCTCTAAAAAAACACTTTTAGTCTTTCTATTTTTGTTTTGACACTTGTCGTTTCCGTACAACACCTTTTACAACAATAATAATAAATACTAATAACTTTTACACAATTTGGTCTATTGGTCAAACCACATTCTTACACTGCTAGGTATAGAGAGTTAGTAAAACTGAAATACAGCTACACTGTCTAGCTATAACAATACTCTTTGATTAAAAGCCATTAGCAAGGTATTGCTGATAATTAAGCAATGGAATCTCTCCTGTATTCACGCTTAATTGTCCTTCAACCCACTGACATTAAAAATACACTAATATCTAAACTTTTACATTCAGTGAGCAATGTTTTTAGTTGACTGATTTTTGGCAAACTTGAATAGTACCATTGAATGACCATCAATAAATGGAGCGATAGACAGATAAAATAATAAATGAACAGAAACAGTGAAGTTACACACCAAAATAACATTGTTGTGCTCTGAAATAAAACGCTGTTGTTAAAAAAATAAAACAAAGCCAACATAACAAATGATTTTAGCTGGATACATACTTGGAGCTTGTACATGCGACTACATCAATAATTTTAATCAAGTTATTTCACCAAACCAATTTGTAGCAGATGGAAACAGCTAGGTAGAAAAACTGCTGATGTAAATAGCAACACAGTGGTAAACACCTATTATATGGCACAGCATGCCTATGTATAGTAGGTATACACATTCTTATAGTAAATATGTATAAATATATAATCACTATATATGTATGTATAGTTTTCATACATAACCTCTAATACTTACACGCACACACACGCACACATATTAAAGGACGGAGGGGCCTATAATAAATAATTCATCTACCAGCTGGTATGACCCTCCGGTAGAACTCTTGACTGATAGTAAAATACCACAAGAGTAAGTTTAGAAACAACGAAAGCTTATTTATCCAATCAAATCGGCAAACAGGCACTAAAGACGATAAACAAAAGCCTCATAGGGAAACAATGATGCGTCAAATTGTGGAGAAATACTTTCACAACCATTAATTGGTTCTAAGGGGTGGCTAAACAGGCCAATGTTTTCCATCAAAGGCCTTACGATGGGCGTGGCCATTACATCTGCACATTGCGAGACGAGTTCGTATGCAAAACCAACATGCTGGTCTATGCCCGATGCCGAAGGCACACCGGCACCCTCTGATTGGCTAAATCCAAAATATGTTTACAAGCTCATCAAGTTAAGCCATTTACAGCACATTTTAGCTAAAATTTTATTATCAACAACAAATACATATTTTATTATCGTTGTTATCAACTTCAAATTCCAAAAGAATGTTGATGTTATAGAATTTGTACATCCCTTTGCACCAAAATAATTTCAATGTCATGCAGTTGTTGCCAAAAAAATTCAGTATGGTGAAGTTATTATACGTGGCTCAGAAAATAGTGATCATTGAGAATTTTAAAATTTTCAAGTATAATAATAAATAATTTTTATTAAGTACAACAATAAACTAAATGATGAATAATAACAATATTCTGATGAATTATTTAATAAATAAAAGCAAGATAATCATTTGTAAGTCATATTTTTTTATGGTGAAAAAAAACAAACATACATCACAGTGAATGAGTTTTTTAATTACTGCTTGTGTTATACCATGGAAACCAATAATTGTTGTCGAAAATGAAACAGGTAAAATCCCGTGCTTTGTGCCGTATGATTGGCTAGTTCGGTCGCAGCTCACTGATGTGTTCTAGCACATCGGCATGCTACATCGACCTGCGCAACCACCCGCACATCAACACGATCTATAAAATAGGTACCTCGGCACCAAAACATCAGAGCAGTGTAGCCACTCCTTTATAACTGTAAAACAGGCATAAACTTAATAATTCGGACAACGTTAAGTTTTAGCTTTCCATCACTGTAGAGCTAATGGTACTGAACTACGCTCCACGATTCACCATGATAGATACAAAAATACAGGACATCCTCACACTCGCCAAAAAATTTATACTCGTCACCGAAGACCAGCATTGGGTAAAGAACCCACGGAAGAACTGATTTGATGTGACAATGGGATCGTAAGATGGTGCAGAGACTTGTGAGTTAATTGGTCAGTTCACGATGCTTAATATCTAGAAAAAATATGGAAATAATTTTGAGTTGACTGGAATGATGGATTAGAAATGCTCAGATGTACAAAAAATATACCTAGACAGTCAGAGAATATCAAAAAAGAACTTTGGACAATATTCAGCAAGTACGACAAAAAATTACGATCGAAGCCAACCACTAGAACGTCAATTTTTTGGATATTAGCCTTAACGCCGCACAAGGCACAAGCAAACCTTACAGCATTGCTTGGCTGGCTGTACGTTCACGCCAAATCTAATCATCCATCCCAAAATGCATCGAGTTTCATCCAAAAACGGTTCATCAACATTTCGTCAATAAAATCGTATTTAAGAAAACAACAAAAAATGCACCGAAAATCAGTGGACAGAGGTAAACATAACCATTAATTTACTGGAACACCCCTGAAATCTGACAAAAGAAAAGGGAAGGTCATCTGGCATAAGCCACCAAATAATGCTGTCATCAGCACAAATATAGGACATGTATTCTCATCTACAATATGCAACATCTTCTATAAATCACACCTCAGAAAAATGTTCAACATAAACACCATCAACATCAACTAGAGCCGCACAAATCACACCAACAACAACATAGACAGATACAACAAACAATTATTGAATAAAACATATAACTCAAACATGCCTATACGAAGGGCATATAGCTGATGAAGGCCGGAAGCTGGTCTCCTTGAAAAGAAGTGCAGCAGAAGGAATTGCGAAACCACATTTAAGACCGGATATGCTGACCGCAAATACCCATTCAACACTATCAACAGCAAGCATGCTACAACCCTCAGCAAACGCACTGGGATTTCGAAGGACAGTGGCAGCAAATACAACATTAATTGGGCCATTGTGAGCAAAGCAAAGGCTTTGGATAGCGCCCCAAACATGTGCCAGCTCTGCTTGAAGGTAAAATTCTAGATTCTGATGTGTATCCATAAGGCAAGCCTAACAAAGAGGCAAGAACTTATAGCAGCTTGCAGGCATGAAAGAAAGTTCCTATTATCCAACAACAGTGATGACATTACCTACATAGGTATCCCCACCAAAAAGTCTCTAGCGCAGATAGCTTAGTAATCAGTCGCTTTCTCATATATAGTGGCACCTGTTACCAGAAGTAATTTTAGCAAGAGTTTTATCTGAAGATTATACCAAATGGTAGGCAAAACTGTAGGGAATAAGACCACATTTAAACTACTCCATCGATTATTGTATAACACAGCTCTTACTTCAGTAGTTATGCGCTATTCTTAAAGTGTGACATTAAACAGTATTTACAGTTGGTATATATAATATGTATATACATAGGTGAAGGAGGTATATACATATATGTAGTTGGTATATACAATATAATCGTAATGAGCTTGCCCAGTTTATACGAGTTGTACCAAACACATGCTTTATAGGTCATGCTGAAAACCAATTATCAGAATCTAACAATGAGGAACCTTAACACAGCACTGCTGGGTGGAGTGCACCCACAATAACTAGTGTTTGTTTTCAGTCAAGCACATGGTAAGGATGTCACGAACAGGTGATTGAAATTCATTGGTGTGGTGATTCTGTGAATTAAGATTGGTACCAGCGAGCCAAATAAACATTTTAGATAAATAAGAAAAGACATATAATAAAATGCTAAATTAATTATAATGAACAAAATGAAAATAATAAATATTAACCACAACACTTCTTAATGTTACTTAGAAAACCCATAAAAAGCATCCAAAGAAATAAACACTCCAGCGGATTATTGTTTGATTAGCACATTATTTTGTTCATTGTATGGAAAGCTTCATTTAGTATAATAATAACATCAATTTGAAGGTAGTATTAATTCTATTTACCATGAAGTAAAATATTTTTAATCTAAATAAATAGTTTTTGAAATTTGATATCGATTTAGGGCTATAAACAATAAATACAATATATAAGATATGCGGACCAAAAAAAAATTACATCCCCGCATGAAACATTCGGCGAGCCTTGTTATGTCATACAATACGCCACAATTTGTGCAACACATGATGTGCCATATCATGAAAAAATCCATTCGCAATAACGTGCATAACAACTTCGATATGGCGATGATAAAGCTCGGATAAACTGAGCAACAGACTATCAAAATACAAAGCTGGGAAAACATGAGACACTGCTGACTACTGAAAGACTACCAATGCTGATAGACAGCAAACAATTTAAAGATGGGTTGTTCCCAATTATATTTTGTTTTATATTCGACATATCAATGATGGTCTTTGATGGATACACTTGAAGAGGTATAAAAACTTACTGGGAGCATTGTACCAACAAGAATTTTGCATTTTTTTGGACTGTGTTACTGTGTTAACCCTCCACCTTGACACATTTTTCGTCACCAAAACCTATTTAAAGTTTTATAGATGAATATGTGCACCTAAACATTAGGGCAGACTAACCTGTGTGCTTGTTGGCCCAAGTGAGACATCATTGTCACCAAAGTATAGGCTAGCAGAACCAAAAGCAAAGTCTTGGCCAATTTTTTCACTTTCACTGCCATTGTTTGTTGCCACAACTAGTTAATGTAGAAGAGCTAACCAAGCGGACTCCCATTCACAAATGTAAAAAAAAAATGTCCAACAACTTCTTTCTAGAATGTCAAGGCAAGATGGTGTACAAACTGTTACCTCAGCCAACGAGAGATAACTTGTATAGAAATGCCTCATATAAATAATTCATGCGACAGTAACAACCACGACGTTTTAGTGTTATTATTTATTAGTACTGTCAGCGTCTGTTTTCCTCTTTTCTCCACTAGCTAGCTGGATACCGGCTGAATTCTCACAAATAAATTAAGAAGACAAAATCAGTTTATCCATACAGTTTTGAAGGTAGTCTAATAATGATAATAATGTAGTAACAATAATTAATCAACAATCAATTGCAACCGATGGTTCTGTGTTGCAAATCGAATGACTGCATTGCTATTGTTGACGAAGTAAGTTGTTGGTACGTACGTGGTACGATGAAAAGAAGAACATACGACAATTTCAAATAATAATTATTTAGTATAATTATTAATTAACAAAAATAACAATATTAATTAATATAATTATTATTATTTTGAATTTATCATTATTGATCGAATCCTTTGCCTGTTGTTGTTCAGTAGTAGTTGTCAAATAATATTTATTAATTATTCTTTCTTGATGATAGTAGTTAGAACTGCTGTTCAACAACGAACAAGAAGGTTAGTAGTAGCAATAGCCAATTATTAAAAGTTGATTATTGTTGCAGCCTGAGTTTGATTTGATCTTCTGATGTATGGTGACGACGATCGATGAAAGGCACAGCAGTAGTGGATCGATAAAAGATTTCTTCGCTTTTTTGAGGACGATGATGATCTTGATTGTTGTTGACTGATTTGAACGAGTACTGTCACTGTATTATTATGATTATCTACGTTATACAAATAATGACAATGTTTATCTTAAGCAGCAGCACAAGCCATTCTTCACAGTGATTGTCATTTGTTGGATGCGAGAAACGTAAAAATGCCTATTTTGTTGTGTAGTAAATTATTATATTAAATCTGCTGTTACTTTTGGTAATAAAAAAATATATTTAGTTAGTTGTAAACTTCGAGCATTGTCGACATTCATGTAAAGTCTGACGCGCCCCATAGAAATGCAAGCGTTTACACGCTCATTCTAATTTGTATGTATAATTACGAAGAGCTTTTAGGCCGCATCATCGTATAAAGTATTGCCAGATAGTTATGAATCCGCTTCTGCTATCAATCTTACAATGCGAACTAATCGTGGCAGTGAGTGATGCATCCACCGTATGATTTTTTAGTAATTTGCGTATATCCATCGACTGTGCCAAATCCATAAATAAAAGGGGAGATAATTCTCTAGGAAGTAGGATGGACATCTAACTAACCCGACAGAACACAACCCCGATTTTATCACTTCAAGCAGAATACATTTCTTTCTATTATTTAATTTATACATGTAATATGGACTACCACCAGCATGTGTGGCACTTGCGCATTCCACTGTGACTGCATGCACACACTGACTCGTGTAGTGCCACTAACTTCTGAAATGTTGTGCAGTTGTATATATAATGTAGTATGTATAGCATTAAGCTGGTCCCTTGAAAACTTATTAATTCACAAAAAAATACTAGGGACGCTTAGCCTTAGCAAATGTGAGCGTACTGTTGCAAAGATGCCAAAGCCTGCCACTAACTTGAGGAGTCTGGAGGTAGGTGCAGAACTGCCTATTTTGCGGCGATGCCCATGTTATTTTCCTATCTAACTAACAAAAATCGTCTACCTTTTGTCCCCAAGAGTATTATCGCAATAAATCGCCAGTTCTGCACCTAAATGATCAGAATTTGGTTTTGACATTGCATCTTGGCTACACAACTATGGCTATCCTTAAGTAGGTACAAACTTGTATTCTAGAATGTACAGCTACATAGTGCAGTAAACTGACACGTGACTTTTGTAACGAGCTTGTCACTGCAACCGCTCTAAATCAATACATTGCATAGTAGCACACGTCCACTTCCTTCCATCCCATAATTCTCTATCATCAAGTCTGCTCCTAGGTAACTACATTTACCTCCAAGCCATAAGCCAATGCCCTGACAAAAGTTCTTTCAAAGATACAGGAGCAACCTGGAGTTATCAGCCCCCAGAGAGGTAACCCGTCGTCACACCTCCCATCGACCAACAGCGACTGTTAGTAAGAACTCCCTGTATTTTGGTGCAGAAGTGAATATTGTGAGAAATTTTTATGCTATACCGGCCACCAGCCTATTCCTCCATCTCCCCATACCTTGAAACCCTCTTGCCTGTGATAGAAGTGGAATCTTGTTTTAGGGGGTACTGAAGGTGCAAAGGGTGCGGGAAAGGGGATGGGGTGCAGGCACCCCTCCCCCGCAGAGGCTCTTGCACCCTTTCTCCTACCTGTAGTAATAGCTTTAAGTAGACCAGGGATTTTCCTTTTATGTTATAAATGTTCTATTGGGTTAAAGTGTGAGTAGTACCTTTGACCTAGAAATATCAGCATATGGTTTGAAACATGGTGATTCTGATGGTAATATTAGAGTTGTTTTTAACTGATTCCATTATTTAAGAAACGGCAGAGATTCTAGAACTTAAAATTAATTCCAAGTCAGAGTTGTCTACTCTTGGTTTTGGAGTGAGCTCATGAAAATAATATAGACTATCAGTTGACCACCTCAATGATCTATTTATATTCATTGGCTATGAGATCATCATGACCTTGCAGAGTGATGGTTGCAACTGGAAGAAAACCAGCTAAAGCTTTCAGTCCTACATACACATCATTAACTGCACTTTTTTTTAACAACTGTACATTGTGCTAAAATGAGGAAAAAAGTCTTGTGGAATATATCAAATAATGCCAAGTGTAATTGGTGGTCAGTCATTTTTCAGATTTTTTTTATTTGGTTTGAGTCTAGAAATTGTTGGCATGGTGGTTCGCCAGCCTATTCTTGCATGATATAAAGCTTTGTTTCTTCTGCCAATTCATTTGCAATATTAAAGGTTTTACTCTGATGAAAAATACTAATTACTACCGGCTGATGGCACATCAAACTGCTTCAATCTATGATGTTTTAAAAGTTAACTTTTTGGAAATGTGCTGATGTGTGAAAACGACCACAAGTGTTTTAGTGCTCAATTTTTGACTACGAGCTAAAGACAAGGTTGCGCCTAATTCAACACTTGTCTTTTATTCACCGATAATTACCATTTGGTTTTACCGTTATAAATAAATGACGCTCATTTAGCAAAAAAATTTATTCTGTGATTATAATTTTGTTATTCAACAGACAAGGACTCAAGGCTAGTAAGTAATAATTTTAGCTGGTAATGTAACCACACACTCTTTGCTTCACTTTTTTCAATAGTAATTAAACTTTTTTGGAGGTTTTGAATGAGTCCCTCATCTTTTATTAATGAGAACTGACAATGGTCCAAAGCCTATTTGTATTTTCAGCCAATAGAATCAATTATCTTGAAATTCTAGCGGCTCCTGGCGTATGTACTTTTATCATCACGATCCCCATTATTTCCATATGATACACTCGGATGCTGAAGAACTATTTGGGATTAAAAATTATCTAGTGTTTGAGAATAAAAAAAACCATGGGTAAACAAAACATTTGATGCACAAAAATATCCCATCTATCTAACATATCAGTGACATGTGTTGATCAATAGATAGAGTAACAACTGATTATTTACCAATTTAGAGAACTGATACATTTTTGGTTTGGTTGTTTTTTACGAGACAAACTCCGCCATTTATCTCATGTACTACCTATCATACAAAAATTTACGATTGCAGCTGCATTCAATATACTAGGATGGCTTCTTGTGACTCCCAGCACAGACAATGAATAGGGGTGGAAACCATACATAGTTTTGTTTTTTTGTCAAATATTTCTCAAAACTTGTTTGGTATAAAAAATACAAACACAAAGAAGCAACATTTCAACTGATACTCACAGTGGTTTAGAAACAATAAACACCCAAAATTTAAATACTACTACATAGCTGCAATGCGGTAGCTTAGTGATCCTGCTACAGGGTCACTACTGTAGATTTGATGGTAACTTGTTTATAGTCTGCTACCTATATTGGGAGCTGGGCATTAATAATAGGGCAACACAGTGTGACAAAGATGTTAGGGCTACAGTTAATATGGGCAAGTTGTTTTTCTAACTGTCCCAGTCTAAATTAAAAAGAAGACAACTTGACAATATCAAAACATATGAGCCATATGATCCAAATGAGCTGAATGGTCAAGTAAATATCCAAATAATTTACCGTAGGTCAATTTTAAGAATGGGAACGGTTTAATCACTGCCTGAGGAGCTTGTAACTTATCCAGAAAACTCAAAGGTGCTACTCACACTTTAAGGGATACCGGCCATCCCGGGTTTGCCACTGCCAGTATGGACCCTGCGTCTAAACCACCAATCCTATGAGGCCTACCCCGGGCCAGCCAATAAAGATGGCTGCTAAAGGTAGCCTGGTATCTCAGGAGCTAGAAACCCTTCGCCTTATGGAGACCGGAGCAATGCAAACGATAGGAACAGAGATTAGCAAGTGTGGATGCCTTATAAGGAGTGGAAGATTTTCACACCACGGAAAGAGTGAGAAGGGAGCCCAGAGCCACCTTGCCATGTTCTCACTTCTCTCATTGGTTTGCCTTGTTATTGTGATTTTGTGTTATCTCTTTTTATTTGTATTTATTTTGTATCATTGTATGTTATTGGCTCACCCCTAATAAGGCGGTAAGATTTCCTGTCCTCTCCTATAAAAGAGCTGCTGTACGTGTGAGAAGGCAGAAGGAAGTGGATTTTTGTGCTATACCTTTATTATGTTGCTAAACAGATTGGTATAATAAAGTATTTCATTTGTGTACACTCCGCGTGATTTGTCTGGGGCACGGACCCCAAAGCAGTCGTTAGTGTCTAGAAGGAGTGGATGCCGTTATGCCCATATTAAGAGGAGGAAATCTACTACAATATGCAAGAAACACCAGTGAAACTGAAAACTTTTTGCCTTTTTGCCTCTCCTCACAGAACACTTTGACGGCTAAAGCTTAGTAGATATACTGGATAGTGACGTTTAGATTCTTGAAACAGCAATAAATAGAATATTTATGACTGTTCACAAGGAGCTTATATTTATGAAGTTAAAAAGGATGGTGAAACTATTCTATGAATTACTAACTGGCAGCCAATTGATGCAGATTACTGAAACAGTCATAATATAACCCTGAATTTGGTTTCCTTTGTGTTGTTGTACCATTGTATTGATGCGGATTCATTTGCTAGTACTTAAGGTAATGACCAAATAGTAACATTGTGTTAGGTTTTGGTAGACTCATGCTAGAACCAGCGTAGTTAAGGGTGTCTCTGATACCGTCTTTGTATCAGGCAAACCTATCGATCACTGGCACCGAGAATGTGGCCATAGCCACATAGTGTAATGATAAACACATATAGCTATTCCGGTACAGTACCTATTGGGTATACCAGCCCCAAGGAGTCATCCCGGCCCGGCATCAAAATGGCTGTCATAATCAATGGACTGAGAGGTAGCTGAGGAACCTCAAGGACACATCTTCTCACTTATCATCTTCAGTTGTAAACATTTCTGGATCTATGGCTTGTAAAATACCATGGACCTTGTTGCTGACAAAGGGACCTGTGGAGCCACATAGCACTAAAAAATAACTGATTAACTCTGCTCCTCACTTCTGAGGGCTATTTCTGTTTGATATTATACTTGATAATTGATTATAACTTGTATGCTTACTTGTTCATCTATATTTGTGTTGTATGTGATTGGTCTATTTATAATAGTAGACCAACTTTCTGTAACTTGTCCTATAAAAGACCCAACTTGTTATTTGGTCTTTGTCACTAGTTACTAGCCACTGCATTGCGCACTCGCTCTTTTTTAGCATCTAGTAATTATTTGCTGTTATACTGGTGTGTACATATCAAGACTAATACATGTACAAGCTGGAACCATTGAGTTAGACATTTGAGCCAAGAGCTCACAGTAAAATGTAAAGTTGAGATGACTCTTTCACAGAGTTGTTTGGTAGAATACTGGCCCAATGTCTTCTCCAGGGTCAAGCTTTTGGAGGCTGACTGTGGCATTGTGCTGGCAGACAGAACTTTTCCCTGGTCACAGCTGACTAGTGGACTAGTGGACAAGTGTAACTACCACAATCCACTACAATATTTTCAATATCACATATTTATTTTGGTAGCGCAGATAACAAATGCTAATTTGATTGCACCTTTGCTGGAATGGTTCCTAGTAATTATATCTATGATTTAACCAGCAGCTGGAGTTTGGAGCTTGTAAGCATGAACTTGCTTTGGTTCAATAATAGTTAATTGGATTGTCTAGAATAATTTAAAATAAATTGGTTTTAGATTTACTTGGTTGAAAGCTAGCTAGATTATTCTATGAGCCATTTTAGGACTGATCATTGTGTATAGTGGTAGTTGAACAATAGCCTCTGTACCAACCGCCAGTGTAACTGGCTGCACCTTGTTCAACTTGTTTGTATTTATAGTGCCAGGAGGGTAGAGACAGACCATATACTCATAACTCACTACTGTTTGTCTCAGGCTGTTATAAATGGTTATTGAGTGTCTGTAGTAATGTAGGAACACAGTATTATTGCTTTTCATCTCGTTTGGTTTATTATTTAGTTCAATTTAGTAAACTTATTCTGTAATTTTTATTGTTTCTACCCAACCTACCCCAAATAAACACAACGTTGATGTTGGTTGAAACAAAACTGGAATTTATTTCATCAAGCAAGGCCAAGGCCTTACTTAATTACAGGCTACTCTATAACGCTTCAAGGTCAGGTCAGGAGCATTCTTGCTACCGGTAAACATGTGGCCTGGTACAACCTGTCTCAGGTCGAGATTTCAGCGACTCAACTGACAACCCACCTAGCCTGCCAGGTGGAGAGTGATCTTATCGTCCTGGCAGAACAAAAAAAATATCTGTCTTAAGGCCTATGATGGGCCATTTCAGAAAGGAGCATGTGGCACCCTCAAGAGCGGAAATCGATAAACTGTTTGCCGGTCAACCACTGCAGCTTACCATTGAGTTATGACATGTCTCGGGTTGCCCTTGCCTGTCATATCATACTCTTGTGTATGCCGAGAGAGTGAATCTAGAGGAGCAAGGTCTAGTTTTACTTCAAACCAAGCTGGAAACAGCTCTTGCACGCAGCTCTATGAAATATGGTCCGAAGAAAAGTCACCCATGCCGGCTCGAACGTCGTTCGGCCAAACAAGGTTCGCGCTGATCATTTCCCGCTCTGGATGGCAGTGAAAAATCTGCTAGGACGCCAGAAACAAGTATTCCTCGCAGAATGGAATGTGAGGATTCTTTTGGATAGAGCTACATTGAGAAGACCTGAACGACAGACTAACCCTGCTCAATTACATGCTACTCTATAATGCTAGAGGTGCACCAGTATCCCTACTCAATTACAGGCTACTCTATAATGCTAGAGGTGCACCAGTATCCCTACTCAATTACAGGCTACTCTATAATGCTAGAGGTGCACCAGTATCCCTACTCAATTACATGCTACTCTATAATGCTAGAGGTGCACCAGTATCCCTACTCAATTACAGGCTACTCTATAATGCTAGAGGTGCACCAGTATCCCTACTCAATTACAGGCTACTCTATAAATAATGCTAGAGGTGCACCAGTATCCCTACTCAATTACAGGCTACTGTGTAATGCTAGAGGTGCACCAATCACAGTTATGCTATTGATTGGACAGCAGCTATTAGTGTGAGTTAACCACAAACCTTTTGCCGTCTGTGTGTAAACTGACAGAGCTAATGTTTCAGCAGCTCATTACGATTGTTGGTTGGAATGTAAACATGGAATAGTATTTATAGCATGCATTGTTCTTTTTTTGTAAAAAATTATTTCAAGTGTGAGTTTGACGCCCAGAACCAGGCTATCTGAGTTTAGTGACAGGGTAGAACTATGTCAAGTTAGAACTCCAAATAACATAGACCAGGAGTGATAATTAGATGATGTAGAGATAGAGAACTTGAAAAAAGTTACTGTGAGCTTTTATTGGGTAAAAAACTCTAACACGGTACACCGTGGCAATGAAAAACTGTGGTCGAAGTATACTGACAATAAAACTGTTCCAACTGCAGAACATTTGTTGTGGCAGGAAAAACTAGCAAGTTCTCTTAAATCACTCTACTTGTTTATACCTTAGATCTAGTTTCTGTTTTTGAAGGTGCCGAAATTGAGCTGTTAGTTTGTGCGCTTATTATATTATTATATGCTAGCTGATATAGTGGTGTAGAAACTGATACATGATATATAAATAATGCTACCTATCTATCAAACTTGATCACAAAGAAACTACATTCACTGGTTACCCTCAAAGTGTTCCTGTGCATATAACACTCTGTTGGAGATAAAATAATTGACCATGTATACAAGAGAGAATATCGGTCATTGCTAAAAATTTGCCAGAAAACTTTGATGATTGTCATACTAGATATTCTTCACACAAGTTGTAATAACTAGAATTCACACTAGAAAAAAGAAAGAGCAAACAATTTTTCAAGCAGAAGTCTTCCATGTTTCTTTTTGCAGAAATCTTAAAATCAAGCTATACCTAGACCTATGCCCAAATTTTTAATCTTCTTCTTGAATAGCTGATGGCTTTTCAGTAGTTGTGAAGGGTCTGCTAGCTAATCTGCCAGTTCGCATACTTAATCTTTTCACCTTGTACTCAAGTGTTTGATGTCTTTTATTTCTACCTTTGTACCATCTCTTTCTCTTTGCTTCATCTTCAGTATGCCACAAATCACCTTTTATAGCTGCCAATCTTTTATCAACTCTAACAACATAACATCACATCAAATGTTACTTTAAATACAACAGCAAATGGCCTAGTAGTTTCTAATGTTTGATCAATCATTTGTAGTGGATTTTATCGGGCACCATAAGTTACCACTACTTTTTAAGGTCCCCCTGATGGTTGCTACCCAGGCATGCCTCTTTAATGAATAATAGAACAAATCCCGTTTCTATTACAGTCACTCTATTGCTTTAAATAGGCAATAAAGACATATCTAACTATACTGGCACTGGGTAGCCATCCCGGACCGGCAACAAGATGGCTGGATGAGGAAATAAATATAGCCTATGGACCTCTAGAACCCGTATCCCGGAGCTTACCATCCTCAGAAGTGGAGAAACCAGGATCAAAGGCCATAAAAGACAAAAAACTACTGGAGAGGAGAGAGGAATACCAAGCTATTACTGGCTGGAATGCCCATAGACTCCGCCCCTCACTTCTGGGCACCAGTTTCCTTTAACTTATTTACCTATCTCTTATTGGCTAGTATTTTTATATGTATTGTCATTGGTTAATCCCTGTATTTCTGTTGCGTGACTGGAGTGCTTGGAAAACTAGGCCAAGCTAAACACTTCCTGTCATTTCCTGTAACTCCGCCTATAAAAGGCAGAGCTTTTGTTCAGCTCTTTGCATTGCATTGCATTGCAGTACAGCATTACAACTGGTTACTATTGTATGCCACTATTTGTTCTTACAAGAATAAATGCTTATACTACTCAAAAGCACTGAGTGCATGTCTGAGCCGAGGTCTTATTACAGTTGTTAAAGTCGAGGGTTCTCCTTTACTAGTTGCAAGTACCATCCCGGCACAGGATTGACTCGCTATTGTCAGGCTTTGAGAGGCTGACTGGGTTGTTGTGTCGGCAGACAACAGTTAGCCCGGTGACGAAGTTAGCAATGAAGTAGCAGGACACAATTAACTCCGCTACACATTTTCCTAGGTTGCATACACCAGATGTGACTGCTCTTCAAGAGTTTTGTATTTCAATTAATACAATGTAGCATAAGCAAGTAATATAACTACTAGATATGTAATGATACTGCTAGATATGTAATATCACCAATAGACATGTAATACTACTGCTAGATATGTAGCACTACCATTAGATATGTAATACCACTACTAGACATGTAATACCACCATTAGATATGTAATACTAGATATGTAATACTACTACTAAACATATAATACTACTGATAAACATATAATACTACTAGATAAATATGTAATACTATCACTAGTTATGTAATACTACCATTAGATATGTAATAATATCACTAGATATGTAATACTACTACTGAATATATAATACTACTAATAAACATATAATACTACTCTATATGTAATACTACCACTAGATACGTAATACTATCACTAGATATGTAATACTACCATTAGATATGTAATACTATCACTAGATATGTAATACTACCATTAGATATGTAATAATATCACTAGATATGTAATACTACTACTAAATATATAATACTACTAATAAACATATAATACTACTAGATATGTAATACTACCACTAGATACGTAATACTATCACTAGATATGTAATACTACCATTAGATATGTAATAATATCACTAGATATGTAATACTACTACTAAATATATAATACTACTAATAAACATATAATACTACTAGATATGTAATACTACCACTAGATACGTAATACTATCACTAGATATGTAATACTACCATTAGATATGTAATACTATCACTAGATATGTAATACTAGTACTAAATATATAATACTACTAATAAGCATATAATACTACTAGATATGTATTACTACCACTAGATATGTAATACTATCACTAGATATGTAATACTACCACTAGATACGTAATACTATCACTAGATATGTAATATTACTACTAGATACACTAGATAACACTACTAATTGAAATGTTATACTATCAGAGCTCACCGTGCACTCACTGACATCTGCCTCAGCTGTAAGCTGTTCTCGGTCGATTGCTCTCGTAGGATTGATTTGGTAATTTTCTCGGCCTCTTCATCTGGTCTTGCCTCTTTACAACATGTTTTAAACAGAATCGTAGTAGACATGATGTGCTTAAAAGTTGACCACCTGTGCCCCATCATGGCCACAAACTGTATGATCAAAGTAAGCCCTGCAATATATGAATTAGATAGCACACACAAGTAGTTATATTATGTATATGTGTAGTTATATTAGGTATATGTGTAGTTATATTAGGTATATGTGTAGTTATATTAGGTACATGTGTAGTTATATTAGGTATATGTGTAGTTATATTATGTATATGTGTAGTTATATTATGTATATGTGTAGTTATATTAGGTATATGTGTAGGTATATTATGTATATGTGTAGTTATATTAGGTACATGTGTAGTTATATTAGGTATATGTGTAGTTATATTATGTATATGTGTAGTTATATTAGGTATATATGTAGTTATATTAGGTATATGTGTAGTTATATTAGGTATATGTAGTTATATTAGGTATATGTGTAGTTATATTATGTATATGTGTAGTTATATTAGGTACATGTGTAGTTATATTATGTACATGTGTAGTTATATTAGGTATATATGTAGTTATATTAGGTATATGTGTAGTTATATTAGGTATATGTAGTTATATTAGGTATATGTGTAGTTATATTATGTACATGTGTAGTTATATTAGGTACATGTGTAGTTATATTAGGTACATGTGTAGTTATATTAGGTATATGTGTAGTTATATTAGGTATATGTGTAGTTATATTATGTATATGTGTAGTTATATTATGTATATGTGTAGTTATATTATGTATATGTGTAGTTATATTAGGTATATGTGTAGTTATATTATGTATATGTGTAGTTATATTAGGTATATGTGTAGGTATATTATGTATATGTGTAGTTATATTATGTATATATGTAGTTATATTAGGTATATGTGTAGTTATATTATGTATATGTGTAGTTATATTAGGTATATGTGTAGTTATATTATGTATATGTGTAGTTATATTATGTATATGTGTAGTTATATTATGTATATATGTAGTTATATTAGGTATATGTGTAGTTATATTATGTATATGTGTAGTTATATTAGGTATATGTGTAGTTATATTATGTATATGTGTAGTTATATTATGTATATGTGTAGTTATATTAGGTATATGTGTAGTTATATTATGTATATGTGTAGTTATATTAGGTATATGTGTAGTTATATTAGGTATATATGTAGTTATATTAGGTATATGTGTAGTTATATTATGTATATGTGTAGTTATATTAGGTATATATGTAGTTATATTATGTATATGTGTAGTTATATTATGTATATGTGTAGTTATATTAGGTATATGTGTAGGTATATTATGTATATGTGTAGTTATATTAGGTATATGTGTAGTTATATTATGTATATGTGTAGTTATATTAGGTATATGTGTAGGTATATTATGTATATGTGTAGTTATATTAGGTATATGTGTAGTTATATTAGGTATATGTGTAGTTATATTATGTATATGTGTAGTTATATTAGGTATATGTGTAGTTATATTAGGTATATATGTAGTTATATTAGGTATATGTGTAGTTATATTATGTATATGTGTAGTTATATTATGTATATGTGTAGTTATATTAGGTATATGTGTAGTTATATTAGGTATATGTGTAGGTATATTAGGTATATGTGTAGTTATATTAGGTATATGTGTAGTTATATTATGTATATGTGTAGTTATATTATGTATATGTGTAGTTATATTAGGTATATGTGTAGTTATATTATGTATATGTGTAGTTATATTAGGTATATGTGTAGTTATATTAGGTATATATGTAGTTATATTAGGTATATGTGTAGTTATATTATGTATATGTGTAGTTATATTATGTATATATGTAGTTATATTATGTATATGTGTAGTTATATTAGGTACATGTGTAGTTATATTAGGTATATGTGTAGTTATATTAGGTATATATGTAGTTATATTATGTATATGTGTAGTTATATTAGGTATATGTGTAGTTATATTAGGTATATGTGTAGTTATATTATGTATATGTGTAGTTATATTAGGTATATGTGTAGTTATATTATGTATATGTGTAGTTATATTAGGTATATGTGTAGTTATATTAGGTATATGTGTAGTTATATTAGGTATATATGTAGTTATATTAGGTATATGTGTAGGTATATTAGGTATATGTGTAGGTATATTAGGTATATATGTAGTTATATTAGGTATATGTGTAGTTATATTAGGTATATGTGTAGTTATATTAGGTACATGTGTAGTTATATTAGGTATATGTGTAGTTATATTATGTATATGTGTAGTTATATTAGGTATATGTGTAGTTATATTAGGTACATGTGTAGTTATATTATGTATATGTGTAGGTATATTATGTATATGTGTAGTTATATTAAGTATATGTGTAGTTATATTAGGTATATGTGTAGTTATATTAGGTATATGTGTAGTTATATTATGTATATGTGTAGTTATATTATGTATATGTGTAGTTATATTATGTATATGTGTAGTTATATTATGTATATGTGTAGTTATATTAGGTATATGTGTAGTTATATTATGTATATGTGTAGTTATATTATGTATATGTGTAGTTATATTAGGTATATGTGTAGTTATATTAGGTATACGTGTAGTTATATTAGGTATATGTGTAGTTATATTAGGTATACGTGTAGTTATATTAGGTACATGTGTAGTTATATTAGGTATATGTGTAGTTATATTATGTATATGTGTAGTTATATTAGGTATATGTGTAGTTATATTATGTATATGTGTAGTTATATTAGGTATATGTGTAGTTATATTATGTATATGTGTAGTTATATTATGTATATGTGTAGTTATATTAGGTATATGTGTAGTTATATTAGGTATACGTGTAGTTATATTAGGTATATGTGTAGTTATATTAGGTATACGTGTAGTTATATTAGGTACATGTGTAGTTATATTAGGTATATGTGTAGTTATATTATGTATATGTGTAGTTATATTAGGTATATGTGTAGTTATATTATGTATATGTGTAGTTATATTATGTATATGTGTAGTTATATTATGTATATGTGTAGTTATATTAGGTATATGTGTAGTTATATTATGTATATGTGTAGTTATATTATGTATATGTGTAGGTATATTAGGTATATGTGTAGGTATATTAGGTATATATGTAGTTATATTAGGTATATATGTAGTTATATTAGGTATATGTGTAGTTATATTAGGTACATATGTAGTTATATTATGTATATGTATAGGTATATTAGGTATATGTGTAGTTATATTAGGTATATATGTAGTTATATTAGGTATATGTGTAGTTATATTAGGTACATGTGTAGTTATATTAGGTACATATGTAGTTATATTAGGTATATGTGTAGTTATATTAGGTATATGTGTAGATACAGTAACTTCAGCCCCTGCCACCTACCAAATATAGTGAGAAAGCTGAGAGTTAAAGGTTCCATAACCAGATTTCGTTTCACTCCATTGTACAAAAAGTATACTTTGAGGAACTCCCGTATATCTGGCAGTCTCAGCTAACAAATATATGTCAATCACAGGGTCTTTCATGAACAAGTGAAATATGCAATGGATATGTAAAGGAAACAACAAGCACTTCCGAGAGCAATGTGTGTTGATAATTAACAGCCGAGTAGACAACATACAAGTAGATAACATACAAGTAGATAACATACAAGGAGACAACATACAATTAGATAACATACATGTAGATATCATACAAGGAGATAACATACATGTAGATATCATACAAGTAGATAACATACAAGTAGATAACATACAATTAGATAACATACAAGTAGATAACATACATGTAGATATCGTACAAGGAGACAACATACAACTAGATAACATACAAGTAGATAACATACATGTAGATATCATACAAGGAGACAACATACAACTAGATAACATACAAGTAGATAACATACATGTAGATATCATACAAGGAGACAACATACAACTAGATAACATACAAGGAGATAAATATACGTTGAGAATAACTATTCCTCCTTAGAGTTGCTTATTTGCCAAAAGAACTTTAGACTTGGAATGAACCAGTTGTTAGTTCTCCAGGTGCATGTTACTATATGATTGTATGTTACTGTATGATTGTATGTTACTATATGATTGTATGTTACTGTATGATTGTATGTTACTATAAGATTGTATGTTACTGTATGATTGTATGTTACTGTATGATTGTATGTTACTGTATGATTGTATGTTACTGTATGATTGTATGTTACTGTATGATTGTATGTATGATTGTATGGTTGTATGTTACTAGATGTTGCCACAGAGTTATATGTCGCTATACATTACAGTACAGTTATATGTCAGTATATGTTACCATACAGTTATATGTCACTGTATGTCACTATACAGTTGTATGTCAGTATACGTTATCATACAGTGGCATGTCACTATATGTTACCAAACAGTTATATGTCAGTATATGTTATCATGCAGGCATGTGTCAGTATCTGCTACCTCATAAATTAGAACACTTGCATTGAAACACAACATCAAAATTTACCTGAAGAAAGAAGATGATAGCAATCCATAAAGCATTTGCCATGAAGAACGCGAAACAAACATTATTTCTCAATTGTTTCAACTGGTCAGCAAGCTGAGCTTCCTTGGCAGCATCGTGCTCAATTGGCTTCAGATATCTATAACAACATGTCACATCTTTTTTCAACTCCTTCTGTTATGGGGTGATATAACATGCACATTTGCTAACTCCAAAATATTTCAGTTCAACTTCTGTTTTACGACTTGCTTTCATTAGAGATGAGAGTGCAGAAACTTGACTTAAAAGAGGCCCTGTTGCTAATCAAAATGTGTCAAAGTTTTTGAAGCTCCATGGAGATACATGCATGGTTGTGACTAAAGGGTTCGTTTTTAAATAAATGTACAATATCCAAAGCATTGAATCTGCAGGGAACGAAACTCCCAAAAGACTCAATGTTAGAGAACAGCAGAAGCCTGGAGCTGGGTGAAAACTGTGCCAACAAACAAATAGAGGGTCAATTATCTTTGCATTACTTTTTAATTTTTTCCCAATCTAAGATGCATTTGGTAAATTCAAATTGAATGGTGAAGACTTGTTAGCCCGAGTTATCCACTGATGAGGGTAGATTACTCTACTGTTAACAATCAAGTCTAGGAATGAGGGGAGGGGGGAGAGGGGGAGGGGGAGAGTAGGAGGGGGAGAGTAGGGTAGGGGGGAGAGGGGGGATAGGGGAAGGGGGGGGGGGGGGGTTGGGGAGAGGGGGGATATGAGAAAGGGGGGGGGGGGGAAGAGTGGGTTTTTCTTGCAGTCCACTGTTGCCCTTAGATGAAACAACAAACAGTGTAATATTGGTCAGCGATTAAAGAATGGTAAATTTTCTTTCCATGATTCATCAAGTCTAGAAAGAATTGTGCATGCATTATGAACTTAACACCCAATTACTGAAAAGTAACTTTGCCAAATGAATGGAAGCTGCGTATTCGACTAAACTGAACTGGATAAAAAAAGGTTGAGAGGAAGAGCATGTTAAGAGTGCAGGAGGAGGGATAAAGAAGGCTGTAGGAGTGCAGGAGGAGGGATAAAGAAGGCTGTAGGAGTGCAGGAGGAGGGATAAAGAAGGCTGTAGGAGTGCAGGAGGAGGGACAAAGAAGGCTGTAGGAGTGCAGGAGGAGGGATAAAGAAGGCTGTAGGAGTGCAGGAGGAGGGATAAAGAAGGCTGTAGGAGTGCAGGAGGAGGGACAAAGAAGGCTGTAGGAGTGCAGGAGGAGGGACAAAGAAGGCTGGAGGAGTGCAGGAGGAGGGATAAAGAAGGCTGTAGGAGTGCAGGAGGAGGGACAAAGAAGGCTGTAGGAGTGCAGGAGGAGGGATAAAAAAGGCTGGAGGAGTGCAGGAGGAGGGATAAAGAAGGCTGTAGGAGTGCAGGAGGAGGGACAAAGAAGGCTGTAGGAGTGCAGGAGGAGGGACAAAGAAGGCTGTAGGAATGCAGGAGGAGAGACAAAGAAGGCTGTAGGAGTGCAGGAGGAGGGACAAAGAAGGCTGTAGGAGTGCAGGAGGAGGGATAAAGAAGGCTGTAGGAGTGCAGGAGGAGGGACAAAGAAGGCTGTAGGAGTGCAGGAGGAGGGATAAAGAAGGTTGTAGGAGTGCAGGAGGAGGGACAAAGAAGGCTGTAGGAGTGCAGGAGGAGGGACAAAGAAGGCTGTAGGAGTGCAGGATGAGGGATAAAGAAGGCTGTAGGAGTGCAGGAGGAGGGATAAAGAACGCTGTAGGAGTGCAGGAGGAGGGACAAAGAAGGCTGTAGGAGTGCAGGAGGAGGGACAAAGAAGGCTGTAGGAATGCAGGAGGAGAGACAAAGAAGGCTGTAGGAGTGCAGGAGGAGGGACAAAGAAGGCTGTAGGAGTGCAGGAGGAGGGATAAAGAAGGCTGTAGGAATGCAGGAGGAGGGATAAAGAAGGCTGTAGGAGTGCAGGAAGAGGGATAAAGAAGGCTGTAGGAGTGCAGGAGGAGGGACAAAGAAGGCTGGAAGAGTGCAGGAGGAGGGACAAAGAAGACTGGAAGAGTGCAGGAGGAGGATAGAATTCTAAATGTCGAGTATTTCACGCAAAAATTTGCTTATAAAAATCGCAAATTTTTTTTTAAATTTGTTACCTCTCTATTAACTTTTCCCAAAAGTTCTTCTCCTTGATGTCTAAAGTTTCTATCGGCGAATACTGTACACATTTGGTTTCCATCCAAGTGGAACCCCTCCTGCCATGTTTGGTTGCTCGCAATCGCTCTGCAAGAATTGGCTCTGCTCCATCATTGGCCTCTGGTAAACTGTACAGTACATAGTACTTGGGGTATAGTATACCATACATGGGGTATAGTGCACAGCACATGGGGTATAGTGCGCAGTACATGGGGTATAGCGCACAGCACATGGGGTATAGTGCACAGTACATGGGGTATAATACACAGTGCATGGGGTATAGTACACAGTACATGGGGTATAGTGCACAGTACATGGGGTATAGTATACAGTACATGGGGTATAGTGCACAGTACATGGGGTATAGTACACAGTACATGGGGTATAGTATACAGTACATGGGGTATAGTATACAGTACATGGGGTAAAGTATACAATACATGGGGTATAGTATACAGTACATGGGGTATAGTACACGGTAAATGGGGTATAGTACACGGTGCATGGGGTATAATATACAGTACATGAGGTATAGTGCACAGTACATGGGGTATAGTGCACAGTACATGGGGTATAGTACACAGTACATGGGGTATAGTATACAGTACATGGGGTATAGTATACAGTACATAGGGTAAAGTATACAATACATGGGGTATAGTATACAGTACATGGGGTATAGTACACAGTAAATGGGGTATAGTACACGGTGCATGGGGTATAATATACAGTACATGAGGTATAGTACACAGTACATGGGGTATAGTACACAGTACATAGGGTACAGTACATAGTACTTGGGGTGTAGTACACAGTGCACGGAGTATAGTACATAGTACACGGGGTATAGTGCACAGTACATGGGGTATAGTACACAGTGCATGGGGTATAGTACACAGTACATGGGGTATAGTGCACAGTACATGGAGTATAGTACACAGTACATGGGGTATAGTATACAGTACATGGGGTATGGTATACAGTACATGGGGTATAGTATACAGTACATGGGGTATAGTACACAGTAAATTGGGTATAGTACACAGTACATGGGGTATAGTATACAGTACATAGGGTAAAGTATACAATACATGGGGTATAGTATACAGTACATGAGGTATAGTACACAGTACATGGGGTATAGTACACAGTACATAGGGTACAGTACATAGTACTTGGGGTGTAGTACACAGTACACGGAGTATAGTACATAGTACACGGGGTATAGTGCACAGTACATGGGGTATAGTACACAGTACATGGGGTATAGTATACAGTGCATGGGATATAGTATACAGTACATGGGGTGTAGTACACAGTACATGGGGTATAGTACATGGTACATGGGGTATAGTGCACAGTGCAAGGGGTATAGTACACAGTACATGGGGTATAGTATACAGTACATGGGGTATAGTATACAGTACATGAGGTATAGTACACAGTACACGGGGTATAGTACACAGCACATGGGGTATAGTGCACAGTACACGGGGTACAGTACACAGTTAATGGGGTATAGTACACAGCACATGGGGTATAGTGCACAGTACACGGGGTACAGTACACAGTTAATGGGGTATAGTGCACAGTACACGGGGTACAGTACACAGTAAATGGGGTATAGTACACAATACATGGGGTATAGTATACAGTACATGGGGTATAGTGCACAGTACATGGGGTTTAGAACACAGTACATGGGGTATAGTATACAATACATGGGTATAGTATACAGTACATGGGGTATAGTATACAGTACATGGGGTATAGTATACAGTACATGGGGTATAGTATACAGTACATGGGGTATAGTACACAGTACATGGGGTATAGTATACAGTACATGGGGTATAGTGCACAGTACATGGGGTATAGTATACAGTACATGGGGTACAGTATACAGTACATGGGGTATAGTGCACAGTACATGGGGTATAGTGCACAGTACATGGGGTATAGTGCACAGTACATGGGGTATAGTGCACAGTACATGGGGTTTAGTATACAGTACATGGGGTATAGTATACAGTACATGGGGTATAGTGCACAGTACATGGGGTATAGTATACAGTACATGGGGTATAGTACACAGTATATACCGCATATTTATACTGCACACAATGCATGCATTACAGTGTGGTACCCACAATCATAGTGTATGCAGTAAATACAATATGAACAGTATATATAGCGCAAATAGCAGCAATTGCCCCATGCCTGTTGATATCTCAGACTATTTGTTCTCCTTCAAGCGTTTTTATATAAACAGTACAGCGTTGAGAGAATAATGTTAAATGCCTTGGCTCAGGGCTATGACCAACATTCGCACTAATCAAATGGTCTCTGTAATATTTACCTTTCTGGCTCCAGCTCTTCTCGGATGCTATGATTTGGTTCCGTTGCCGAAATGAGCTCCTTTTGCCAGATCTTCCCCTCTATCCTATCCACCTTGTCAAGCACATGGTGCAAAGTTCTAGAATTTTCTTCCATCAATTGCTGGTTTGTGCCACAACACTATCAACATAGTAATTAATATAATATAGACCTCCTGCCCCATGCAATCAATGAGCTGCTAGCCTAAGTAGCCAGTGTCCGGGTGAGCAAACACCAACCTGTCGGAGGAATGCAGATATTTTACTACATAAGCTGTCCTTGCTCAGTTGCTCGTTGAGAAGGTGGTGCAATGTGGAGGTTTGCTCCACTTTACCTTTCTTAGCTGTTTCTCTGGTTCCCCACGACACAACATTCATGTTGGCCATGGAATAAATAATAAGGAGGAGATAACCACTGGGGATGGTGATGTAATAGAGGATTCCAGGGAGAAGACATAGGAACTCCTGAGGGTGAAGTATTGCACTCAGTATGAATATTCCAACTAGCACTACAACAGACCAGAGTCATCACACCTGTTATGTAATCAATAATAT
Organism: Cryptosula pallasiana; assembly: GCA_945261195.1. NCBI lineage: Eukaryota > Metazoa > Bryozoa > Gymnolaemata > Cheilostomatida > Cryptosulidae > Cryptosula > Cryptosula pallasiana. Next base: position 25,572,801 of record OX183130.1, read on the forward strand.
ATGTAGCATAGTATAAGCTTTCATTGTTTTATTTCTATTATTATACGCCATTCCTGATCCCCAGTACACCCACCTACTCCCTGCACCCCCTACTCTCTGCACCCCTTACTCTCTGCACCCCCTACTCTCTGCACCCCTACTCTCTGCACCCCCTACTCTCTGAACCCCTACTCTCTGCACCCCCCTACTCTCTGCACCCCTACCTTCTGCACCCCTACCCTCTGCATCCCCTACTCTCTGCACCCCCTACTCTCTGAACCCCTACTCTCTGCACCCCCCTACTCTCTGCACCCCTACCTTCTGCACCCCTACCCTCTGCACCCCCTTACTCCCTGCACCCCCCCTACTCCCTGCACCCCCCTACTCTCTGCACCCCCTACTCTCTGCACCCACCTACCATCTGCACCCCTACTCTCTGCACCCCCCTACTCTCTACACCCTTACTCTCTGCACCCCCTACCCTCTGCACCCCCTTACTCCCTGCACCCCCCCTACTCCCTGCACCCCCCTACTCTCTGCACCCCCTACTCTCTGCACCTCTACCTTCTGCACCCCTTACTCTCTGCACCCCTACCCTCTGCACCCCCTACCATCCGCACCCCTACTCTCTGAACCCCCCTACTCTCTGCACCCCTACTCTCTGCACCCCCTACCCTCTGCACCCCCTAACTCTCTGCACCCCCTAACTCCCTGCACCCCCCTACTCTCTGCACCCCCTACTCTCTGCACCCACCTACCCTCTGCACCCACCTACCCTCTGCACCCCCCTACCCTCTGCACCCCCCTACCCTCTGCACCCCCCTACTCTCTGCACCCACCTACCCTCTGCACCCCCTACTCCCTGCACCCCCTACTCCCTGCACCCATCAGTCCTCCTAGGCAGCTACTAGTACTTTAGATCCAACCCAAATCCAGAGATAGCCTCTTTAGTTAACCAACAACAGAGATTAATTGAAAAATTTGGAGTTGGTTGCCTCAGAGAGCCCATCTACTTATTACACCCCCCCCCCCCAACCCACTTCTTAGAGCCCCTACCGCTTCCTGCATTCATAACTCTGCCCTTAACACTCTGCAGCAGATGGAAACGAAGTTGGAAGAAGTAAAGTGGGTAACAAGAGGAGTTATCGTCTCCCACTCCTGTTTAAATGAAGTTCCGACTTGAAGTTGGGGCTGACGATTTAGAGTGTAAAATCTTGACACATGAATCTAAATTTACCGCTCAAAATGTTTCTGCCCCACTTCTCACGAACTTTTGTTGAAGCAAAATCTTAATATTTGAACCATTTTGTTAGCTTATTCCTAACCATGCCCAAAAGAACCTACAGCAAGTAACAGAAGCTGTCTGATTGGCCGAACAAAAGCAGACGCTTTGGAAAAGGAACAGAGCGATTACTGAAGAGCCAGCTTTTGTCTCGCTATTTTGACCCACTTTTATTTGAATATATTTCTATTATGGTAATTTAAGAGGATAATATGTTCAATCGCTAACTGTTCACTTGTGAGTAACTGTTCATTTGTGAGTAACTGTTCACTTGTGGGTAACTGTTCACTTGTGAGTAACTGTTCATTTGTGAGTAACTGTTCACTTGTAGGTAACTGTTCACTTGTGAGTAACTGTTCACTTGTGAGTAACTGTTCACTTGTGAGTAACTGTTCACTTGTGAGTAACTGTTCACTTGTGAGTAACTGTTCACTTGTGGGTAACTGTTCACTTGTGAGTAACTGTTCACTTGTGAGTAACTGTTCACTTATGAGTAACTCTATGGACATTATAGCCTGGGCTCTTAGAGTTAGTTAAGTATTCTCACAGAGATAATCGAACAATAGAGCAATGTTGAGCTAGACTTGGCAAACCGGGCTTTATTAATAAATTCAACATTATACATCGACCTTGACACTGAAGAAGTGTTTTATACTGAGTTCTGGCTCGGAATATTGGATCTATCTCTCTGGTTTATCAGATTAGAAGATTAACCCTGTAGTGATAAGGAATATTGCTATAATCAATATAATGGCAGATTATTTTGGCAGACAAACCGTCTCTCAATCTTAAAAGTTGTTGTCTTGTACACTAGGTGTGTGTGTCTCTATTGCAGGTGAAGACAAATCATTTACAAATGCCCCAATCAACATTTCAAACTATTTGCATGAAAAGTTTCAAGTTTTTTTATTTGGAATTTTTTATGCTATCGAAAAAATATTAGCAACAATTCCAGATTGAATAAAAAGAACCTGAACAATCAGATACAAAAAAATCCTTTCATAAAGCTGACTCCAACATCAACTTCCACATCTCTTTATTAACCAAATAGTGATTCCAATTGTACCAGAACTTTTCCAGAAACAGTTGTCATTACTTGAGTAGCCATGAGTGCACAGTCCTTGGTTGGCAATCAAATAGTTAAACCTATCATTTGAGTGTTTTGGTCCATATAAGGCAGAGGTGAATCTCTTCTCAAATATGCTTTCACAGTTGCATATTCATTCTATTAAATGATCCGAAATCATAAAATCGGGTACTTGTGTTTCGCATTTTTTCCACCAAAAGATTGATATTATGAATGTCTGGTTTACCAGCTTGACGTCCGGAACTTGAAACCCAGTTTGCGAATGTTCTGTTTTGTGATTTGGTGATCCAATTTTGTCTAAAAGACTTCTGTTTTTACCACAAATAGTAATACTGTTTCAACATATAGTATAATCTAGCCCAATAAGTTCTACGTTAGTGCGACCAACACCATAACCAGTATCCACCATTAGACTGAGTGTTCTTACATAAAAGCAAAGGGGTTTGTTATCATGACATTACGACGGGGTACTTACGTATTAAGAAGACTCCGGAAGGAGTCAACAGGCCCTCAGTGAACCAAGATACGATGCTGCCAACCATGACAGCAACCATCATCAGGGTGTACACAGCACTGAGCATTGCTGCCACAGTGATCTGCGTGTCTGAGGCAGCAGTGAAACACACGATGATGTATAGGATTGGAGGGATCAATGACAGCGTTAGGGACAAACCCGCAGATAGTTTGAACACCTGCAATGAAAGGTTAATAATTAAAATTGATGTTACGTTCATGTCATCTACTTATTACAGGTTTGTTTCCTAATATATTATGTTACTTGCTAAAACCATCGCTAATTCTTGTCAGGGCTTACCTGATCAAAGGCACCAGAGATAAGAAGTATTATTGTGGCAGGCCCCAATATTGATGAGATGAATATGATGAACTGATAGAAGATATACAGCACAGAAATAGAGTCATTAAGTTTAGACGTACGCTTCCAACTCATCAATAGATCTAGAACATTGGCCATTGTTGATGGGGTCCATCTACGCCGCTGGTTAAAGAACTCCTGCCGAGATAAAAACCAACAAATGATAATAAAAATATTGTAACAATAAATAAACACTCATTGTATCACGCACTCATTGCACCACGTACTCATTGCATCACGTACTCATTTCACCATGTACTCATTGCACCACGTACTCATTGCACCACATACTTATTGCATCACGTACTCATTGCACCACGTACTCATTGCACCACGTACTCATTGCACCACTTACTCATTGCACCACGTACTCATTGCACCACGTACTCATTGCACCACGTACTCATTGCGCCACGTATTTATTGCACCACGTACTCATTGCACCACGTACCTATAGCACAACGTACGACGACGCTCAATCTGTCAATTAGATGCACAAATGCATTGGTATATGAATAACGAGGAGCATATCAAAGTTGAAAAACTTGTCAAATCTGACTTACACAAACTTTTTTTAATGGTATATCAAATTTTTTTTATTATTTTAGCATCATTTTTGCTTCATATTATTATTGTTTATGTGAAAGTGTAAATGTTTATAAGAAACCAAATTTAAATTTTTTTTACAGAGCTATATTTCCTTTATGAGTGATGGTTTCCTATTTCACTGGGAGCTCAGATTTTATCGAGTGCCATTAAATAAAGTTATAGATAAACTCTGTAAATAAGCAGCATTGGGTTTTATCAACTCATTGAATGAGATATGCTCAAAGCATTTACATGCAAGCATTAAGTGAGCATCAAACTCCTGACTTCATTAGCTAGGGTACTTCTGTAATGTTTCCTCCTAGTGCTTGGAGCAACCGTTTTGTAGATATTTCTCTATTAGCGTTACTCTTTCTCTAACTCAACAAGAAATCTTTTTTGTAGAAACTAGCCGCAGAGCTTGTGAGACCCTTACTGAGAAACCAAAAATTGGAAGTCATAGATTATAATTCAATCGGCAACTTCACACAAAAACTAAAACCACAAAATTAATCTCACTCCTCGATAGAAAATTTAAGCAAATATTCTTTCACCAAAAGCCTCAGTGCTGGTACTAGATCCCTTGTGACAAACCAAAAATCCCAGAACTGCATTTATATAATCCATCAGATATAGAGTTGAGGGAAAACATAACAAAGTTACGTACAAATTTTTGCTGATTGTCATGAAGAGAAAGTCCTCAAGGATGGAATTTGGAGCTGTACCGGCCTTGAGACTGACCGCTACAGTGTCACTAGAAAAACAATCACTTTTTCTCATGAATGAAAAGGAACTCAAATAAAATTGTTAATTCAACGTGAAAGGTGTCATGTGTGAAAAAGAACGTTGTTTTGTGCCTGGGTATTGAATAGTTTCAGAATGACCTATGGAAAAGATTACATAAGATGAGAGGTTAGCCTCATTTTTTCAATCCTTCTTGTTTGGCCAAATTGAGCCAACTCTGACCCAATGGTCTTGTCATTGTGCCTTGAAACATCTAGGAAATCCTCACCCTCTAACTATACCCCTGAATGAATTGTAATTGAAACCTTGGCATAATGTGAGGCCTCTCATTTGTTATGGCAGCCATACTACCGTTTGGTGCTCGTCGACACAAAGGTTAAACCAAATATGTGTAAAGAAAACAAAAATTAATGGAAAAAGAAAATCGGTTGGCGGTATCCCTATTTTACTCGGAGTATCTAAAGAGGAATTAGAGCCTACTGTGCACAATGATTTTAAACAACTGCTCAAGATTATCAAATAATGTTCTAAATATTACTGTTTAAAATTTTTCTCTGTGAAGCAAATACTTTAGTGATTAAACATACTTATATTAAAGTAGAAATACAAGAAAAGAGACTCTGAAGAGAGAGCTTCCTGCTGCTGCATGAGTTTTTTTTTATCAACTGATATAGTTATTAATAGGTTAGAATAGCTAATATGAAACTTGTAGAATCTGATGCTAATAATCGTGAAGGAGTACCACTAAAACTAGATAATGCAGTTGAGGAAAAGTTCTAACAAGAAAGTATCCAAGTAAGTTTTCCTGCCGTGTACAAGGGAAAAAGCTGACTGAAGAGCACAAAGAGTCAGTCACTGATTTACACAATGATGACACCCATGGAGTGAAGTGAGTTGTATCAGAGTAGACATGGGAAGCAGATTGATAATCTATAAACTGTGTTAAGTGGCAGTCCTTAGTACCCACTGTTGCTGAACAGTTTTCCTCTTTGCACCTCCAAACAGCGCAGTCATCTCATGGAGGACTAACTCGCTTCACTTCATTTTCTTCACCTCAAACAATGTGTACCCCCTACAGCTATCGCTTTCAAACGTATTTCATTACTCCAAAAATAGAATCATGAGGTAACTGAGTATTGAGGCCTGGGGAACAAACCATCAACACAGGGACATCTTTCTAATTCTCAAACCTACCACAGTGGCAAAAATTTCTAAAACCAACGCAGAGAAAATTGGCTTCTCTGAGCATGAACTCTAAAAATGTGAAGCCCGTCAACAATTTTTTCTGAATCTTCTCATCTCTGAGAACCGTTTTCCATTCTTTGCAATTTCAATCTTCTTACCAGCCACCCCAAATCACACCATCAGATTTTAGTCTATTCCCTTTTCCTTGAATACAAAGCCTGACATATAATGGATGAAAGTCCTGACACTACGGATCACTTCTTCCGCTGTTTCACATGTTACAACAGATATAAAGTCAGAAGGCTCCCCTTCTTTCTCCTACCACAAAACACTACCCGATTTCCCTTGAAGTCAAACCAAACATATTCTATGTGGCAACCGCACCAAAGATACTGATAGTGGCTGTCAATCTCAACTCATACGTGACTAACTCAAATTCACTTTGTGTCAAAGGTGAACCACTGGGTCTTATATAATAAAATATTGTAAAATTCAGCCACAAAAGAGCAATACTTGAGATGGCTTGGCAAAAAAACTCACAACAGAAAAGTGACCTCTGACCCACAAACATGAACGGAAAGTATTCTATTTGCTTCTACTTAACGCATAATTACTGACGGCTCATGTACACCTCAAACAACACTTTATCTTTGATCATCATACACCAGTAGAGCAGCACTGGATAATTCTATTTTATTAATGGAGCCAATCACATCCAGTTGTGCAAGTATACAAAATACAGAACCCCAATTTGAATAATTAGTGACAAACTCTCTTGATTGCAAGCAGTATTGTGAGGGAGTTTCATGTTATGTCAGCCACCCCACCTATCTCCCCACCTCCCCTTACCTTGGAAACCCCCTGTACCTTTCCCCCTACCTGTAATAATAGCTTTGAAGTGCACCCGAAGCCTTTCCCTTCATCACATATACATATTCCCCTGGATTTAAGGATACCAGCTATACCGGGTCTATACCGGGCCAGTATAGACCCGGTATTCTACCTATTAAACATATAGAACCTACCACGGGTCATCCCGAGCCAATACCCCGAGCCGGCCATTAAAAATGGCTGACAACAATAGCCTGAAGCCTAAGGAGCTGAGAACCGAAATTCGAATAGGAATGGACGCCGTTGTGTCCGTAGTAAAAGGAGGAAATTTATTACAGTATTTGGGTTGCTGTAGAGTGAGTAGTGATACAACTACTATCACATCCAGATGCACACATTCCCCATCAACGGTGATTATGCACCTGATGTGTTTTTTACTTATGTTATTTCTCTAAAACAAATATGAACTTTCGAAAACCAAATATTTACTGACCACCCAAGAGTCCTCTCCCTCCCCAGTCCTCAGCTATCACCCAACCCATCCACCTGCTCAAGGTGAGCCAATTGAGTGCCTACATTAGAAACAATCTCTCTGTTGAACAAGAGTTTGCACTCATTGTGTTTTTATTTTGGATGAGAAACCATTGTTACGGATATGCAGTAATAAATATTTTAGCTGAACTAAAAGATACAAACACTGAATGAACTTCTGTGATAGAAGTGGTTAAACTTGGAGATCTTGCTCAACAACTTGATGAAAGCTACCAAGCATCATCAGACAAACTTTAGAGTAACATGTTGCAAAACACAGGAGATTTGAACGCATAAATATTATAGTTGACCTTAGTTTGTCTCACTATAATATCCTTACAGAAAAGTTTTCTCCATTGTTGTTCTCTATGGGTGGTAACAAATACACTTTTAGCTTTTCTCATTTTTCACTTTGAATATACTCCTAGGCCCCGTGCCACTCTCTGTGGCTGCTGCAAACTCTCTGCTGCTGTTTTAAAGACCTTACTCCCTCCCATGGCTAATCCTGATCACTAAAAAGAATGCAAAGCACCAACACCTGTCCAGAGGGCCCCCCTAGGTTGGTTATACCGTACAAACCAACACTAGCTGCCTTAGTAGGAAACATGTAATCAGGGAATGTATCTTCAATGCCAATGTTATGCATTGTGTTGATATACCACAGTGCACTTTTTTGAGCATTGAGAAATAAAGAAACGACAAAAAAGCGAACAAAATTTAAAAAAATACTGTTTTGCTAATGACTGTCAAAGACTACTCATTGTTTGCTGTAAGCTGGCCAGATCTCAGACACTGCTCCGTGTATATATTATTTGCTGTTGGTAACTAGATGCTCATGTTTCATTGCGGCATCATTCGATTGGCTACTGCATGTCTGCCATTTGTTGATACTTGAAAATTGTTTTCCGTTGATTGAAACAATGAACGCACCAAGGACTATTTAGCTCTTCCCAATTTAAAATGGCCAGCCCTTATTTATTATTTATTTATTTGTTAGTTACCAACAACTATCAAATCAGCAACAAGTGCAAAAGCCTGGTTTGATTGTGCAGAGAGTATCCATTTCTTCGGAGCCTTAGCAAACAATTGCTAAACTATTGGTAGTCTTCTGGAGACAGGCCAAAGCTGCTGAACTTTATGGAGGTCATAGAGAGTTTGGAGAAGTCATTAAACCCAAAGAAAACATTCTTAATGCAAAAGCAACATTGTAAACTGCACAGTAACCATAAGAAATTAGTTTAAAATGCAGTTACAGGAGTTCTGACTGCGCAAAACACAAAACAAATTTTGTCTTGGCTAAACAAAACATAGTTGTCTTGATTATTACTGGTTGCATAATGTAAGTGTGCATGGAAGTTAGTGGATACAGGCTTCCACCAAAAACAAATAAGGAGCTCCTCAACCACAATAGTTATTACAAACTGTTTACAAGTTTGAGGTAAAATAATTAAAAAAAGGAGAGAATAAAAAAAATTAAACATCAACTGCAATAAAAAATATGAAGTGAGCTCCAGTCTTACCTTGAATGTTTCAGGAGCATATGTAAAGGCATCAGATGCTGCCACGTACTCTACCCGATAACCTCTCTGTAGCAGCAGGGTGCTCAGCCACCTGTCCTCTCCTACAAAATGTATCACAACTCAAAAACATCAACACACAAAATTTCTGTTGTAAAACCAAAAAGATAATGCCAACCAGCAAACTAAATTCCAGACCAAAAATAGTGAGAAAAGTTTTGATTTGTGTCCACCCAAACATCGTTTTACACAATATTCTGCAATACCTACCTTGATCATATTGTACATAATGTTTTGCCTCCGTAGCCTCAGTGGAGTAGGTCTTCATAACGTTGTCATCCATTATAGCAGATCCTCTGAATAGAGAGAAACATCCTGGAGCACAGAGAACACAACCAAGTACGTGTTCCGCTGCTTTTTGTAGCCAATGTCCAACTGCATACTCAAATCTCTGGTACCACACCATCGGTCCTACACAAAATAGTGAGATGACAAGGTTGAAGCGTTATAACTGTAATAGCAGAACAAAGGACCAAGTGAGAGGGACAGAGTACTAAAGGACGAAGAAAGAATAGTAAGACAGAACAAGAGCTAAGGACTCAGTTCTAGGAAACACACAACTGTACAACATTTGACTAGGTATGTACATGCGAATAAGTTTTGGTTCATGTACAAATAGAAATCAATCCAAGTATTTACCCTTAGAGGTGCCTCTCGCTGCAGACAATTACCAGATGGACATACCTAAGTGCTGACAGCAGGTAAATGGAGACAGAAGTCACCTCAGTGTCAGTAACGCTTGCACAGAGGCCAGAACTGCTATCCAATATGAAATACAGTGCACTGCCAGAATAGAAGCTATGCGGGCTGACAGTGACCCCTGCAGGGTCAGTATTGACCCTACTGGGCCGTTAGTCTACCTACTGGGCTGGCACAATATCGCTGTCTTAGCTGAGGAATGCAGAAACAGCCAGTCTACCAGAACTGTACCCTTCCACAGATTACCATACCATTAACTCCAGGCCAGATATAGCCCTAGGACTGCCCATGGGCATATAGGAGCCAGTTGTGGGCAGCCAGCTTATAGCCTGCTTCTCAGCCATTCGACGCCTTATTTATTTAACTCTGTTCGCATTGTACTATTGGTTTACCATTTGTAATCTTGTTTGTTTTTGTTATATTTTACTTCCTATACTTCCGGGTTTATATGTCTATTAGCTCAAATTTTTCCTGCTAGCCTACCTATTTAAAGGCTGGAGTTTGTGTGGTTCATTGCATTCACACTTTCGTATGCTGCTACGTTTCCTTGCCAACTACTAGGTGATTGCCTATCTAAAGAAAGATTTATTCCAATAAACGCTGTTATGCTCTGCCCGATTTGTCTGTGCTGAGGGCTTTGTGTATACCGTGAGATCTGGTAAAACCTGATAAGTAGCCACAGTTCATACTGCACAGTGTCCCCTCTGGAGAGAGAAAGAGAGGTAGAGTATACCGGCACAGTGTCCCCTCTGGAGAGAGGTAGAGTAGTGGAGATTAGTGGTGTTTTGTGATAACAAGACCAAACTCCACCACAATGTGAAATATGTAATACTTATAAAGTGATGTTTGTTGGCCATAGCATCTATATTAAAGTATTACTTATGTACAACAAGTTGGCCATAGGTGAGTGCCTGGTGTCTTTTATCCAGCGAGTCTCGTTTTAGCTCACAGCTGTTAGTCATTGGCCTAATTCATTTGTGACGGATGCCTAATTTGTGTTAACGTGTTCGGCTTTGACGCAAAACGGTGCAGCTGTGAAGCCTTGGGTTCCAATCCCAGTAGGTCATGTACTCTCTTTTTATAGCTGTGGAGGCACTCCCCAACTAACGGATAACACATGAGTTTGACAAGCTACAAAGATTAACAATGATAATATATTGCTAAGTAAGGTTTACCTGATCCAATAGGATGAATACGTCCACAGGCCACACCCACTTTCTTGTCTCTTTTCAGCCGATCTACCAAGAGCTGAAGAGCCTTGGGTTTAAAGTCAACATCTCCATCCAAAGCTAACAGGAATGTGTTTTCACTCTACATAAGATCATTAGCAATAAACTTACAGTCTACAATCTAGATAAACATCATGCAGCCCTAGATGGTGAGTTTGTACACAGCAACGAGCAGCCCTCGATGGCCAGTTTTATACATAGCAAGGAGCAAACAAATTTGAGAACCAAATTTGTAGCAATCAAGAAGATGAATGGGATTTGCCTATTTGAGATTTACCTAAATGTTAGTTTCGGAAAATATATTTAGCTTTTCTACACACTGTAACAACCGTTACAGAATTAGGTTGCTGTCTTTTCAATGCCGCCACTTAAACTAAAAAAATTCCGGTACATTTGCTTCTCCTAAACTCTCAAAAACCACCATTCCTGCGCTTCGCTCTTTTGTCTTCCAGATATCAAGTGCCATGATTACAACCACCCATTTACTGTATCTAATGGCCCCACTAACCTTGCTTACTGCTGTGTTGGGCATTCTTTTAAATATTTCTGAAACAGGAAGTTGGTTGGTGGCTGAAGATTCTGGCATGTCACTCAGTGGAACATCAGAGAGTCTGGTGAAGCCCAGCAGGTAGTACATGTACATTATCTGTAGTATGTAAGATGTGTAATGTAACATGCAGCACAACAGGAATTATGAAGACATTTCTGTCGACTGAAAGTAGGCAATTACAGCCAGCAAATGGGTCCATTCTGTTAACTTTTTTTGGCAAAAAAATGGTTTGACCTGAACCTAAACCCAGTAGGTACGCTAGATAAATTGGTGTATGTGGCTAGTTGACAACACAATGCTCTCATTTACCTGGGACCAACGTTTACGATGCCTGATCTTATTTTTGTCTTTCAGGTGCACCACCATCTTGTTTCCTTGATGCAAGGTGTAAATGAGCTTTCCTCCATATGGTGTAGAGACCTTTATTGGTGCTGGAAGTGAGATGGTGGTTTTGTAGAGGGAGCTGAGAGATATAAGACGAACATAGATAAGTTGTTTGCTTAGAGTGGTATAGATATATATATATATACTAAGTACCAATCACCCAAGTAGTACTAAGTACTAATGCACAGCTACTAGTGTGCTAGGTATATGTGGTAGATGCCACCCATGTAGTACTAATATACAGCTACTAGTGTGGTAGGTATATGTGCTAGATGCCACCCAAGTAGTACTAATATACAGCTACTAGTGGGGTAGGTATATGTGCTAGATGCCACCCAAGTAGTACTAATATACAGCTACTAGTGGGGTAGGTATATGTGCTAGATGCCACCCAAGTAGTACTAATATACAGCTACTAGTGGGGTAGGTATATGTGCTAGATGCCACCCAAGTAGTACTAATATACAGCTACTAGTGGGGTAGGTATATGTGCTAGATGCCACCCAAGTAGTACTAATATACAGCTACTAGTGGGGTAGGTATATGTGCTAGATGCCACCCAAGTAGTACTAATATACAGCTACTAGTGTGCTAGGCATGTGCATTGCATACTGCTCATGTAGTACAAAGTACTAGTGTACACCCGCTAGTGTAAAAGACTACCTGGCTGCCTCATCTATAGTCTGCACAAAGCTGACTACGAAATCATTAAGAGTCTGCTCCTTCCTGCTGTTCATTGTCATTGCGTCATCAAACAAAAGATGCACTTCAAACTCGTAGTAATCTGCAACTACTTGACCTTCACCTAAAAGCTTGTTGGCACTTTGCTTTGTTGCTTGATCTTTATCAAGTCTACAAAACAGTGGCAATCCGTAAGTGTATGATAATAAAACTACCAATAGGATCTCATCAGTGTCTTCTTCGCACAATTTCAGCCTTATTTCAAAGGTTTTTTGACTCGGAAGAGAAGCAGTGCACACACTCCCTCAAAAGTATCCTGGACAACAGTGAGAAGATAACAATGGGGAGGAGCACCTACAATCTGATACCATTGCTCACAAGATTACTGGGGCTAAGGAAGGGTGTTCTACGCCATGTGATTTCGGTGGGATAGGAGGAAAGGCTGTTCCCTTGTTTTATCAGAGTGTTCCACTGGTGAGCCAAAGCTAATGGCGTAACATGATCAAGACCAGTGGAAGGTTCAGCCATCTGCCTTTCCTGGTTAGACGGCTTAGGATGCTCTCATATATACAATCATTTACTTAGTATATTATTGGTCGAATATTTATAACTAACATTGCGGTTTGTCATTGAGTGTTTTTTATGTTTAAAGCTGTAAACAAAAGGCTAGGTATTAGCTCTGTCTGGCCGAAGAATAGGAAACTGATTAATAATTTTGGATCCTTTGTATTTTGATCAAGTCACAGACATATACATGTATGCTAATTATTCGTTATAACTATAATTAGGTGTCTGAGTGTTTAACGCCGCAGTATTTGTAAGGAAGAGGCATGCTGGTTGGTATATATATTATGTCGCTGTCGATTAACTCAGCAGAGCTCTGGACGAGCAGACGACTGATTGAATTAGTTGTCTGGTTAGTAATGGATGGCAATTTGTGTCCATAGTAAAACTCTCTGAGACATTTCAAACAGCAAAACTAGATGAATATACCAAACTGCAGACAATAAATTGCAGACAACAGAATGCAGACAACGATCTACAGACAACAGAATGTAGGCTGCTGACAACAGACTGCAGACAACAACTGCGGACAACAAACTGCATACAACGGATTGCAGACAACAGACTGCTGACAAAAAAAACTACAAAAATGCAACAGTCTGTCTCCACCAAACTGAAGATTCCAAAAACTATCAAAAAAGTAGATTATGGGGATGCACTTGTATGCTACTACATGTGCATGTGACATTACTACAGGTGTATGTGACATTACTACAGGTGTATGTGACATTACTGCAGGTGCATGTGACATCACGGCAAACGTATGTGACATCATCGGATGTTATATCACGCACACCTGTGGTAATGTTACATACACCTGTAGTGATGTCATATAGTACACCTGCTAAAAAAAGTGAAATCATTGGTGGAGGAGCTGAAAGAATACTTGCCTGAATATAGACTTGAGTACTTGAAGCATCTCGTTCTTGTTCTCATGCCACATGGTAGCGCAAACGTAGATCATCGGAGTTGTCTCCTTTGATTGGTCCTCTCTATATGTTTGGAACTTGTTGGTAGAGGAGCTTTGCTGATGTTTTACGTCAGTTTTAGCACGGTTGTAGGCAAGGTACTGCTCCAGATGAACACTGCAGTACGTTGGCTGCACAAACAACCTGTTGGCATACGAAAAACTTGATTAATTACAAGGATGAACCAGGAATGGTGTGGACAGCAATGCAGACAGCAATGCAGACAGCAATGCAATTGTTTGCTTATTAGGTGGTCATTCTTAGACTATCCTGCTAGCAACCCCTCACTTACTTCTGCAAGTGTTCCAGTCTAAGATTGGTGGGGAACCAGATATGTCTAGAGATCCATATTTGAGAGAGCCAGCAAGCACCAAGTCCTATAGCTAGTATATGCCAACTGTTGGCTAGAAGTCCGGTGTCTAGATATATCTGTGCAGCTAGCCGCAATCCTTGCGGATACTGGCTAGCAAGTATTGCTGATATGGCAGCGGCTATCGGAGTGTGAAGTACAACTGGCAGCGCATAACATATCTGTACAAAAGTAAACCACTAGTGATTAGCTTCATAGGTAGATGAATGTATCTAAATAAATGTAGAATGAATGTTGCTTGGCTGGAGTAGCCTGTGGAAAGGACAGGAACCTAAACTGTGAGAGCTCAGACTCATACTTCAATGAAACATACAGGATCTTTCCTTAACAAACCACCTCTAAGGCTATCCAATAACATTTTAATAAATTTATATATTGTGTATAGATTAGCATATTTTGAACTATATATAGGAGTATTACATGTCATATTCAAATAGCCTCAGGCCAGCTCAGCTCACACTATTCTCACATTGCTTGATTGGCACTCACAAAATGTAATTGCTGTGATTTGTCTGCACCTACGTAATTGAAAAATAAGTTAACGCTGAATCTAGAAATATCTCCAGTTGAAAAACCAATGGAAAATTTAAACCCTCTCCATACATGAGAATAATCTATCGGAACGGTTTTACAGCGACTTTTATTCCTTTCAGCTTAGAGGCATAGGTGCCCGTTCAACTGGACTCACAGACAGACACACTTCTAAACAAACATTATCATGTTGATTGATATAAGCATGTGTGTGTACTTAGTGTATTTTTTTGTCATGTTGTACAACTCTATTCTCACTGCCTTCCCATAAGCCCTAGCTGTACCACCTCTAGCCCCTCCCATCACTACTTACACTCTCCCTTCCGTCCTCCCCTCTAGCTCTTGACCACAACCATTAAATCTTGTTGACCTGGCACTAACTACAGAAACTTTACAAATAAAAAGTATGATTAGAAAATATTTCGCACTTGCCATTTAAGTCAAAGGTTTTCACATGTGAGCTGACACCCTCGCCCTCAACAATATTCTTACAAGACCCTACGCTCTGGTGGAACGAAAAAAGACAATGTACGACATGAGTCTAATAAATTGGCCAGTTGTAAAATATATTTCAAAAGAGGTGGAAAAATGACAGGTACGTAGGCAATGGGCACGTGGGCACAAGGACATGTGGGCACAAGGACACATAGGTACGCAAACACACAGACACACAGGCACAGAGACACACAGGCACACAGACACACAGGCACACAGACACACAGGCACACAGACACACAGACACACAGGCACACAGACACACAGACACACAGACACACATCTCTGTACTGATCACATGTTGAACATGGCATATGAAGAGACAACAGTTTGACTGTAACTTACCCGTTGCATATGCAGCTGAGAGGAAACATAAGAAAAGTAGAAGGTAAACGCAGGAAGCAAAATAAAGATGATAAGTGGAGTGTAAAGGGATGCACTCGTCCAATCTACAACAGACATGGCAATCAGGTCTGCTCCTAACAGTCAATTGGCTAATAACTGTGTAAAATTAAGCATTTTAGTTCAATTCTAACTAGTTTCAAATAATCAGTCAAAATAAAGTTAATGTTTAGCATAGTCACCTTGGTGGGTTTTTCCAAGACTAGGGAGAACCTGATGAGCAAGGGAGAGGCTATCTACCAGAGCAAAGGCAAACCCAAAGGTCAGACCAATCTTTATTGGTAAGGCAATGAGATATCGTTTGGCTTTTGTTTCTCGTTGAGAGGATTTCCATTGGTCAATGAACTGGCCTATATAGTTCGAACAAGAGCATGGACACCAGCTGGCGCTCAGGTAGTTCTCTAGGTGAGGTATAGATAGGAGAAGGGCAGATAGCGGTGGCTCCCATATTAGTCCTAAAGTGTACTAACAAGCTGACAAAAATACCAAGCAAATATACCTGCGTGTGTACAGATTTAGACTATCTGGTGAAGTGTACTAACGTACCATACTTGATATTGAGTCGAACAGCCATAAGAATGGCACCAACAATCTGTAGAATGAGTGCCAACGTATCAAGAGAATAAAAAACAACTTTCTTAATAACTGGAGCTCGACTATCGTCTGCTTCACACTCCACTTCCTTTTTGCTCAATGCTTGGCCTACTGAGGGGATAACTCCTGCTGCACAGAATACCACTGAAGCTTCCACAACATTTAATACAGGGAGTACCTTCCATAGGAACACTGCTAAGCCGAAGCTGTGAATTGTCTCCATAGCAACAGACTGCAAATAACAGTATCAAATTTGTGTACAGGAGTATGCATGTATGTATTTATGTATGTGTGTTTGCCTGTAGATGTGTGCGTATGTACATATGTATGTATATACATATGCCATATGTTTCTTATGTACATGTGTATGTATGTGTATGTTTGTATGTATGTACATATTTGCCTGTGATTGTATGTGCGTACGTTTGTATGTGTCTATAAATGAAATTGTGTACGTTTGTATGTACATGCGCGTGTGCATATATGTATGTATGTACGGAGCCATGTGCACAAGTGTGTATGTGCATAAGTGTGTACGTACATACATGCATACGTATGTTGTATTTCTCTAACTGTATTACTTACATACAAGCATCCCACAACCGTTGGATTTCTCTGCTTACTAAATATCACTTTAGTTAACATTCGTAAGAATGTCCACATGTATGGAGAGATGACACCAAATATCAGCAGATATATCCATCCATCCCGATACATCTTTTCCTTGGTTTCCGTGAATTTCTCCTAACAATTCACAAAAAACATCTTATTATTTACAATATAATGTGTTAAATAAAGTTTTAAATTGTTTTATATAAGTTATCCACATTTAAAGGAGAGAGTTTTGCACACAGTTTGGTTTCTATGCACATTTTATAGAAGTGTCTTTGCACTGCAACAGGAAAACTTGAAACTGCTATGAAAACCATTGTTGGTCTACTTGAATGCGGCATCTGGTTTCGCTTCATTATTCACCTCAACAAACAAGATGTATGCAGATACAAAAGTATTTTTTACGATCAAAGGGTAAAATTTCACTGCCATAGTAAGCACTTGATTGTCAGCATGTCCTCTAAGAGCAATATAAAAGCCTCAGTATGTGAACGTATTGGTATGTGAACGTATTGGTATGTGAATGCATTGGTATGTGAATGCCTCGTTATGTGAATGCATTGGTATGTGAATGTATTGGTATGCGAATGCATTGGTATGTGAATGCATTGGTATGTGAATGCATTGATATGTGAATGCATTGGTATGTGAATGTATTGGTATGCGAATGCATTGGTATGCGAATGCATTGGTATGCGAATGCATTGGTATGTGAATGCATTGGTATGTGAATGCATTGGTATGTGAATGCATTGGTATCTGAATGCATTGGTATGTGAATGCATTGGTATGTGAATGCATTGATATGTGAATGCATTAGTATGTGAATGCATTGGTATGTGAATGTATTGATATGTGAATGCATTGGTATGTGAATGCATTGATATGTGAATGCATTGGTATGTGAATGCATTGATATGTGAATGCATTGGTATGTGAATGTATTGGTATGCGAATGCATTGGTATGTGAATGCATTGGTATGTGAATGCATTGGTATGTGAATGCATTGATATGTGAATGCATTGGTATGTGAATGCATTGGTATGTGAATGCATTGGTATGTGAATGTATTGGTATGTGAATGCATGGGTATGTGAATGCATTGGTATATGAATGCATTGATATGTGAATGCATTGGTATGTGAATGCATTGGTATGTGAATGCATTGGTATGTGAATGCATTGGTATGTGAATGCATTGATATGTGAATGCATTGGTATGTGAATGCATTGGTATGTGAATGTATTGATATGTGAATGCATTGGTATGTGAATGCATTGATATGTGAATGCATTGGGAGGTGAATGCATTGGTTATCACTCAAGTTAATGCCTCAATGTGAGAGCCAAAATAGCTCAGATCAGATGGTGGAGAAATAGATCTGCTGCGGTAGATGTACTGAGTATGCGATGGGAGCAGAAAAGTTTTATATTTGTGCTTTTTAATACAGTAATACTACTAAGATATGCACAAAATATGACTCGCCAGGTTCATTCTCTCTTCAGTTTATTTGAAAGTTCATAAAAAGAGAGGTTGTGAGGAAAGCGGAGATAAAAAATAGTTTTTACTTTACTGTTAACTTTAGGAAAAGGGTAAAAGAGGAAGTGTTGTGGGAACTGGTAAAATGTATGAGGGAGGAAAGTGGGTAAGACAGCCACAGAAGCATGACAAGTATAGACACTTGGAGATAGCAAGTATAGACTAAGAGAACAGACAAGTGGGAGAGAGAGACTAATGATTGAGAGAGAGACTAATGATTGAGAGTGGGAGAAAGAGCTGTTGAAGGCAAATCGCAATGAAGCTGGAGTGTTTATTTTAAAAACAAATCAACATATCTCGGAGAAAGCCACGATTGTGATGAATGAGCAAGTTTTTTCTTCATAAACGAGTACACTTCAGGTTTGTGGATCTTTTGGGTGACTGTGACAGTGAGAAAAAACGCGTTTGCAAATTAGGAGTTGTCTCTTCTGGACTTGTTCATGGAGAATAAAATAATTGCCGTTCTACGGTAACCGATATTTTTGTTTCAGATGAAAACAATGAAAACAAAAAAAACAAAATGAAGCATCATCACTCAAGGCTAACAACAGCGGTTTGAATTAATAATATAAATCAAAATATATGACATTCACTAATTTTGTACTATAATATTAATATATATTAACAATGCAAAAAATAAATAGTTAGTTTTTGGCATCGTTGTAGTAGCAAGTAAATGTTATTTATTTTTATACGAATAATTAACATTACGAGATTGATGACTATTTGATTTTTTGATAGTTGATATTTGATAGTTGTTGTATGAGAAGACAACTCAAAAAGATTATCGTATGGTAATATATTATGCTAGATTTTTGATAACAGAATGGCGCCAAGCTTTGAGAACTCTTGATGATTAGCAGAGTTTCCTCTATAAACTTAGCTGTAAATGTTCGATTAATGATTAGCCTTTGCTGATGGCGCGGACACACTGAATTACGATGTGTTTTATCACAATAAGTGAGAGAGAATGAGACTGGATAGATGGATGGTGGAGGGGGCGGGGCGTATGTAAGTGAGGCAAAGCGGAATAGAGAAATGAGGGCAATATTGTGAAGTATACGAAGCCAGCAGGTGTTGCTGTTAGAATGTCAGTTTACACCAAGTGTGCTATTTGCTACTGCTTCGCTATACTATACTATGTAGCATATACTATAAGTTCTAAATGAAATATACATGCAAACTTGGATTGCTCTGACTGAATGCACTTTTATACTTACCCCAACTTTTGAGTTCAGGTTTGCTGGATTGTTGAGAGAGAGATTGTTGTACATCCGCTGATACTTGCCGATGTTACTAGACATGGCCACTAAAGCCAACCTTGAAGCCAGGAGTCCACACAGCACAAGCAAAAACAGTACTCCATAAAGTACAAATTTAACAATTGGGCTCACAACTTTAAACACTGATGCGCAGTTGTCCCTCCCTTCCTCATTCTCTTCAATGCTTTTGAATTGATCCCAGAATTCCTCTCTGTGTCAGAAACATAAAATTATTTGTTTATGTGGCCACATTTCTCATTTCTGTTTGATTATTTAGTTTATGGTTGTATCTTGTCAAATATAAGACTTCGATGTCAGGTGGAGATAACCCATTAATAAACCTAATACCTGTGCACTTGCTACAAGTTAATGTTAGTGTAGTTAAGTATCATACATTTCACACCAACATCAACTGATGATAAGATAAGATATAAAACACAGCATTGTTTGCTATTGAACACCATGTCACACGCAGGAATGGAGATTCCAGCAGTCATTGTTTGTACAAAGAACAATATCATTCATGTCACCTGATAACTGGTACGTTTGTGGTGCCTGCCTTCACACGCCTTACAATTCTGATCGACTGTGCTAGATAAGATAAAGGTGCTATCTGCAGATATAGTGAGCAATGATGTGTTTATCCGCATCTTTATGCTATATCAACGTGCTTATAAAGGAAACATGCTAGTATAATGTAACGATTTTTGCTTGTTTGCCTCTTGTTCCCTTCTTGTCCCCTCTTGCCCCTCTCGTCTCTTTTCACCCCTTCTCACCCCTGTTTTCCTTTCTTGTCCCCTCTTGTCTGCTCTTGTCCCTTCTTGTCCCCTCTTGTCTCCTCTTGTCCCTTCTTGTCCCCTCTTGTCCCTTCTTGTCCCTTCTTGTCCCCTCTTGTCCCCTCTTGTCCCCTCTTGTCCCCTCTTGTCCCTTCTTGTCCCCTCTTGTCCCCTCTTGTCCCTCCTTGTCCCCTCTTGTCCCCTCTTGTCCCTTCTTGTCCCCTCTTGTCCCCTCTTGTCTCCTCTTGTCTCCTCTTGTGCCCTCTTGTGCCCTCTTGTCCCCTCTTGCCCCTCTAGTCTCTTTTCACCCCTTCTCACCCCTGTTCTTCCTTCTTGTCACCTCTTGTCCCTTCTTGTCCCTTCTTGTCCCCTCTTGTCCCTCCTTGTCCCTTCTTGTCTCCTCTTGTCCATTCTTGTCACTGCTTGTCCCCTCTTGTTCCCCCTTGTCCTTTCTTGTCCCTTCTTGTCCCCTCTTGTCCCTCCTTGTCCCTTCTTGTTCCTTCACAGAGAGTGAAGTGCAGCTGAGGTAGTAGAGAGTGCAGTACAGCTGAGGTAGTAGAGAGTGCAGCTGAGGTAGTAGAGAGTGCAGTGCAGCTAAGGTAGTAGAGAGTGCAGTGCAGCTAAGGTAGTAGAGAGTGCAGTACAGCTAAGGTAGTAGAGAGTGCAGTGCAGCTAAGGTAGTAGAGAGTGCAGTACAGCTAAGGTAGTAGAGAGTGCAGCTGAGGTAGTAGAGAGTGCAGCTGAGGTAGTAGAGAGTGCAGCTAAGGTAGTAGAGAGTGCAGTGCAGCTAAGGTAGTAGAGAGTGCAGTGCAGCTGAGGTAGTAGAGAGTGCAGTGCAGCTAAGGTAGTGAGAGTGCAGCTGAGGTAGTAGAGAGTGCAGCTAAGGTAGTAGAGAGTGCAGTGCAGCTAAGGTAGTAGAGAGTGCAGTGCAGCTGAGGTAGTAGAGAGTGCAGTACAGCTAAGGTAGTAGAGAGTGCAGCTGAGGTAGTAGAGAGTGCAGCTAAGGTAGTAGAGAGTGCAGTGCAGCTAAGGTAGTAAAGAGTGCAGTGCAGCTGAGGTAGTAGAGAGTGCAGTGCAGCTAAGGTAGTAGAGAGTACAGTGCAGCTGAGGTAGTAGAGAGTGCAGTGCAACTAAGGTAGTAGAGAGTGCAGTACAGCTGAGGTAGTAGAGAGTGCAGTGCAGCTAAGGTAGTAGAGAGTGCAGTGCAGCTGAGGTAGTAGAGAGTGCAGTGCAGCTGAGGTAGTAGAGAGTGCAGTGCAGCTAAGGTAGTAGAGAGTGCAGTGCAGCTAAGGTAGTACAGAGTGCAGTACAGCTAAGGTAGTAGAGAGTGCAGTGCAGCTGAGGTAGTAGAGAGTGCAGTGCAGCTAAGGTAGTACAGAGTGCAGTACAGCTAAGGTAGTAGAGAGTGCAGTGCAGCTAAGGTAGTAGAGAGTGCAGTACAGCTGAGGTAGTAGAGAGTGCAGTGCAGCTGAGGTAGTAGAGAGTGCAGTACAGCTGAGGTAGTAGAGAGTGCAGTGCAGCTAAGGTAGTAGAGAGTGCAGTGCAGCTAAGGTAGTAGAGAGTGCAGTACAGCTAAGGTAGTAGAGAGTGCAGTGCAGCTAAGGTAGTAGAGAGTGTAGTGCAGCTAAGGTAGTAGAGAGTGCAGTACAGCTGAGGTAGTAGAGAGTGCAGTACAGCTAAGGTAGTAGAGAGTGCAGCTGAGGTAGTAGAGTGTGCAGCTAAGGTAGTAGATAGTGCAGTGCAGCTAAGGTAGTAGAGAGTGCAGTACAGCTAAGGTAGTAGAGAGTGCAGCTAAGGTAGTAGAGAGTGCAGTACAGCTGAGGTAGTAGAGAGTGCAGTACAGCTGAGGTAGTAGAGAGTGCAGTACAGCTGAGGTAGTAGAGAGTGCAGTACAGCTGAGGTAGTAGAGAGTGCAGTACAGCTGAGGTAGTAGAGAGTGCAGTACAGCTGAGGTAGTAGAGAGTGCAGTGCAGCTAAGGTAGTAGAGAGTGCAGTGTAACTAAGGTAGTAGAGAGTGCAGTACAGCTAAGGTAGTAGAGAGTGCAGCTAAGGTAGTAGAGAGTGCAGTACAGCTGAGGTAGTAGAGAGTGCAGTACAGCTGAGGTAGTAGAGAGTGCAGTACAGCTAAGGTAGTAGAGAGTGCAGCTGAGGTAGTAGAGTGTGCAGCTAAGGTAGTAGAGAGTGCAGTACAGCTGAGGTAGTAGAGAGTGCAGTACAGCTAAGGTAGTAGAGAGTGCAGCTAAGGTAGTAGAGAGTGCAGTACAGCTGAGGTAGTAGAGAGTGCAGTACAGCTGAGGTAGTAGAGAGTGCAGTACAGCTAAGGTAGTAGAGAGTGCAGCTAAGGTAGTAGAGAGTGTAGTGCAGCTAAGGTAGTAGAGAGTACAGTGCAGCTAAGGTAGTAGAGAGTGCAGTACAGCTGAGGTAGTAGAGAGTGCAGTACAGCTGAGGTAGTAGAGAGTGCAGTACAGCTAAGGTAGTAGAGAGTGCAGTACAGCTGAGGTAGTAGAGAGTGCAGTACAGCTAAGGTAGTAGAGAGTGCAGCTAAGGTAGTAGAGAGTGCAGTACAGCTGAGGTAGTAGAGAGTGCAGTACAGCTGAGGTAGTAGAGAGTGCAGTACAGCTGAGGTAGTAGAGAGTGCAGTACAGCTAAGGTAGTAGAGAGTGCAGTGCAGCTGAGGTAGTAGATAGTGCAGTACAGCTGAGGTAGTAGTGAGTGCAGTGCAGCTAAGGTAGTAGAGAGTGCAGCTAAGGTAGTAGAGAGTGCAGTGCAGCTGAGGTAGTAGGGAGTGCAGTACAGCTCAGGTAGTAGAGAGTGCAGTGCAGCTGAGGTAGTAGAGAGTGCAGTGCAGCTGAGGTAGTAGAGAGTGCAGTACAGCTGAGGTAGTAGAGAGTGCAGTGCAGCTGAGGTAGTAGAGAGTGCAGTGCAGCTAAGGTAGTAGAGAGTGCAGCTAAGGTAGTAGAGAGTGCAGTGCAGCTGAGGTAGCTGAAAGTGCAGTACTTTAATGTAGGGTATTCGCCAAGTGACCAATCCACTACGTTTAGATAAAAGTGCATAGAGTATGTTGAAAAAATTTCCCCCAGCGAACCGATTCCGAGACTAAAATCAATTTCAGTCTTTACCGCGATAGCATGTTACACTTATTATTATGAATAACAATAATCATAATGGTAAATAAATGGAAATTAACTATTATTATAACAAATAAAATTAAATAATCATGAAATAATAACAACAACTATAACTGTTATTGGATTTTTGTTTTCAGTAACAATATATCAACAATAAATGCAGATGTAGCCCTGGTATTATTTTCACTGCATTGAATGACAGGAAGGAGTTTGATCTAACTCTTTGGTGAAATCATTCT
Source organism: Cryptosula pallasiana (assembly GCA_945261195.1). Lineage (NCBI taxonomy): Eukaryota > Metazoa > Bryozoa > Gymnolaemata > Cheilostomatida > Cryptosulidae > Cryptosula > Cryptosula pallasiana. Next base: position 25,596,502 of record OX183130.1, read on the forward strand.
TGGTAGAAATATAATTTAAAGTAAAATACATTTGTGGCAGCAAAAGTACATCTAGTGTAAATGATGTGGCTTCATGTATAAAAGACAGCTGTCCATCAATATTTCAAATTGGCACTCACGCGCGCGGGGCGAGACAAGTAATCTCTGATAATCCGGCCATGTGGTACCACGTGACTTGTTTCACATACTGGTTAGCTTTCGCAAACTCGCTATTGACTTAAATCTGACCAGGTAGAAGATGCTTTGAAGCACCAAATAACGTTTTTCTGAAGAGTAACCGAACCGAATTCAAATTTCAATTAGCTCTATTAAAAATGAAAACTAACCAATCACGATAAGTTCTTTGATTTCCAGCACCCAAGGAAATCCCTGTTGGAATTGGGGATTTAGTTACTTGCTCTAAATCCAATCTATAATTCACAGTCTAATAGTTTCAAGTTCAACATAAGCACACGTTTTTAGATATACGTAGTTGTGCTAAAATTAATAACCGTTGACACCTTGGATATCTTCCACTATGCTCTGGTACCTGCTGTACCCGTCTTAACCTCTCTCCTCTTCCCCCTACATTCTCCTTATTTTGACAGAATGTGACCTATATATATGATCTATATCCATGCGCTGGCTCATAATTCACTGAGCTTCGGGTTTATGCTACTACCAAAGAGCAATTTCCTGATGTTAATGTGGTAGATATTTGTAACGTTTACTTCAAAAATTTTCCGTCTAGTTAACAACTAATCTCGCACTTTGCTGAAATACAGTAATTTTTTCTGTATTTCAAATGAACAAATGTATTCATTTCTAGCCAGGCTTTGAGTGTAAAACTTCTTTGCTGATAATATTAATTAAAATCAGCAACAAGAGCTAGCGCAACTTTAAAAAGTGAATAAAAAAAATTCCAAGCAAGTTTTAGATTCATAGCCTTCTGCATCCAACCTGTCACAATATGTCTGCTCCCTTTGTCATTAAGGTACAACCTGATGCTGTCACCTCTGGACTTTCACACATTTGAGTTTTTGGCAGCTTTTGATTAACAATCTACTAATGCCTACATTGACTTGAAACTTTGATAGGTTATAATTGTAGTAGAATTCAGTCTGGTTTCCACAAAAACACCAATAATCTCAAGTATTCTACCTCTCTAGAGAGGGGACACTGCCAGGATTGACAGTGAAAATTATTGATATTTTACTTCTGGATCAGTTGGCAAACACAGAGCCCATGGCTCAGGCAAGCTACACAAAGTGTCAGCTTGTAAATGGCTTTTATTGGCATGTCACCAGCTCTAGGGAGGTAATCCTCTAGAGTAGTGACAGGTACAGGAATGAATGCAAAGAGTGACAGTGTAGCCAGTCTTTATATAGACTGGTTGACAGGAAGCAAATTACAATATCATACAACAATACATAATATAACTGATACAAACAGATATATAAACAGTACGCAAATAATAATATAGAAAAAGGTTAAATGCACAAGGCGCCAACTGGATACTAGGCAGAGTCCTATCTCCATTGTCCAATGCTCCGTCTCCTAGGAGTTCCGACGTTATACCTAGCCTGAGGTTGCTCGTAGCTTTGGTTTAGGGCAGGGTATCTCCTGTATTGGTGGTAGTGAAACACTTCAGGCTACTTTCGAGAACCTCGGCTAAGACTGCCATCTTGTGCCGACCCAGCCTATCTGGACAGCAGAGGTCACTACTGACCCACCAGTGCGCACTATTCGCCCATCACTGTAGTCTATGGCTGGGGTAGTACTTCAACTCTTACTGCGCATGTATGGCTGGTACCTCGAAGGTAAGTGAAGGTTCTTACAGGTACCATGCACCCAAACCTACCACATTATTTTAAATAATAAATGAACTACTTTGTCAAGTCTTGAGCGTGTAAACTCACTTGAGGGTGTCTTTTATAGATGTCACACAAACGGACAAACAATGGCACTGGCATTGCTGTATGTACACCAATATCCACATGATTGTTAGCTTGTGCCGAGCTCTGTCACAAGAAGAGCCATCTTTATAACTGAGTGTAATATTATTGTAAATCTACTCTCACCGCTTTGTTGTTAGGCATTCACCATGCATTTGGGACTACACTTTGTATCCACCATAGTATTTTAGCCCCGAGCGCGTATTTTTATTTTTGCTACTTCACTTTCCCAACTAGTTGTTGTAATGTAAATTACCTTTACTTTGTGTTACATGTTTTTATATCAACTTCAATTTCCTGTATATATACACACTCACATTATAGTAAAATTACAAACAAATGAAACTATCTATTTTATAGTTATAATCTTGTAAACGCAATAAATTTACTTTTTAGATTTTATCATCTTTGCTCTAATCTAATTTATTCGATGTTTACTTATAACCACAGACATATGGATATGCTTATGCGTTAATGTAGAGTACAAATCTAGTGTATATAGAAATTACAAAAATAACATACTGTAGAATTAAACAGCACAGACACACAAGGATTAGTATACATGGGATATATTCCATGATGCAAGATTATATATGTGTCTATGATATGTTGTCTACACTCACCTCACTGGAGTTGTCTTGCTGTCATCGGATGGAGTATCAGCTGAAGCTGCTGCCATTTCTACCCCTACAGCAAGAAATAGTTATATAGCAGATGTGGCATACAAGATACAGCATGCAACTCATTGCAATATATGACAAGGTACAATGTATGATATAGTGTGATACATAACACAGTAGAATAAATAACAGAGTACAAAGCTGACTGTGCAATACATGTATACAATACACTTACGCTATGTACAGGCCTGGATACTACACAATGAAGCATCTGACCTGAAGAAGCGAAGCTACCATTGTGAATCAATGGCAGTTTTTATCACCAAATATTCATGTATCACATACCGGTCTATCCAATGCCATCTCTAGCAGTAATCACATGAGCAGTTTCACTATTACATCACACAGGTGGAGTGGGAACATAAAGCCTAAAATGAGATAAACAAACGAGACCTCAAAAATGGACAGCCGTGTCAGCATTTCTGCAACAGGCCCATTTCCTCAACTGTTAAACTGACCAAAGCATTGGTGACAAGTGTAAGTGCCAGGCTCCAGCAGGTAGCCAGCACATTGGTGACAAGTGTGAGTGCCAAGCACCAGCAGGTAGGGCCAGCATATTGGTGACAAGTGCGAGTGCCAAGCTCCAGCAAGTAGGGCCAGCACATTGGTGACAAGTGTCAGTGCCAAGCTCCAGCAGGTAGGGCCAGCACATTGGTGACAAGTGTGAGTGCCAAGCTCCAGCAGGTAGCCAGCGCATTGGTGACAAGTATGAGTGCCAAGCTCCAGCAGGTAGGGCCAGCACATTGGTGACAAGTGTCAGTGCCAAGCTCCAGCAGGTAGGTCCAGCACATTGGTGACAAGTGTGAGTGCCAAGCTCCAGCAGGTAGGACCAGCACATTGGTGACAAGAGTCAGTGCCAAGCTCCAGCAGGTAGCCAGCACATTGGTGACAAGTATGAGTGCTAAGCTCCAGTAGGTAGGGCCATTGAGAAGTATGCACAATGCCATAAATAGGGGTTGCTCAATACAATGCAGTTTGAGCATTCTGGGTCTGGAACAAAGATCTTTTAAACTCTGTTAGTGCAGAAGTTGTCTCAAATGAGCTCACCAGACCTTTTGCTTCCTTGAGAGGTTCCACCTTGTACCACCCCAGGAATGCATGTATGAGCTCACATCATAGACATGTATGTGTATGGATATGTAGATGTATAGATATGTAGATATATAGATATGTATGTGTATAGATATGTAGATGTATAGATATGTAGATATATAGATATGTATGTGTATAGATATGTAGATGTATAGATATGTAGATGTATAGATATGTAGATGTATAGATATGTAGATGTATAGATATGTAGATGTATAGATATGTAGATGTATAGATATGTAGATGTATAGATATGTATGTGTATAGATATGTAGATGTTTAGATATGTAGATGTATAGATATGTAGATGTATACATATGTAGATGTATAGATATGTAGATGTATACATATGTAGATGTTTAGATATGTAGATGTATAGATATGTAGATGTATACATATGTAGATGTATAGGTATGTAGATGTATAGATATGTAGATGTATAGGTATGTAGATGTATACATATGTAGATGTTTAGATATGTAGATGTATAGATATGTAGATGTATACATATGTAGATGTATAGGTATGTAGATGTATAGATATGTAGATGTATAGGTATGTAGATGTATAGGTATGTAGATGTATAGGTATGTAGATGTATAGATATGTAGATGTATAGATATGTGGATATATAGATATTTAGATGTATAGGTATGTAGATCTATAGGGAAATATGTATATAATTATTTTATAAGTATTGGTTTAAGCTGAAAAGATTCCTAAGAAATGGTGTTTCAGTGATTCTTAGATTTATTTCCTGTGATTATTAATAAATGAAAAAATTTTGCTTCAAGTGAACTGATACGTTGAGCACGTGTGGATGCTGCACATGCTTGTCATGCATTCGCACAGAGACAGGGCTAATTGGTTACCTTGTGTGGCCAAGAAACACCAACAACATGTGAGCATACAAACAGTATGTGAGCATACCAACAGTATGTGAGCATACCAACAGTATGTGAGCATACCAAGAGTATGTGAGCATGCCAACAGTATGTGAGCATACCAACAGTATGTGAGCATATCAACAATATGTGAGCATATCAACAATATGTGAGCATACCTACAGTATGTGAGCATACCAGTAGTATGTGAGCATATCAACAGTATGTGAGCATACCAACAGTATATGAACATACCAGCAATAAGTGAGCATACCACGAGTATGTGAACACACCAACATGTAAAATACCCTTTGGTACGCATATACAAATATATATTTCCCGCATATGTGAACTGAATGTGAACAAAACCACTATCTACGGAGGGTGAAGTAAATAATAATTAAAACAGTAAAAACATGGCTGTGAAATGGCTGGTTGAAATACAAAATTATAAAACTAAAATATATTATAAACTCTAAACCACCTTTAATTTTAGTAAACATCAAAGAAGTAGAAATCAATGGTTTCTGAACTAAGTGGTAAAATAGCATGAAAGGTACTCGGTGTAGAAGTGGTATTATTGGAGTTGTCACACTTCATCAGTGGCAGTGGTAGTGACACCACCTAAACGTCTGGGTTTGGGGGACGGCCTAACGCTCAACCTCTGCACTCTAGCCTTCAAAGTTAGTCTTTTGGATGAAAGCCCTCGTTTCCATTTACCAGCAGGCAGGTTTGCATACACCTCCTCCCCACCTGTCTCCATTTCTTGACCTAAGGCATCTAGGTTAGTCTCAAACCTGTAACAAAAACAGCACCGTTGAGAAAATATTCAACTTACTGGTCTATATAGCTAGTAATTCTGTGGCATACATCTCTTCTCATAACCTAGCGATGCCACTTTTTACCTTTGTCTTATCGACATTTGTCTGCTTCTTGTACGATTCTTGGTTGTATCAACCCGCTGCAACTCCCTAGCAATGTCTTCCGCTTCAGTTATTTTATTTTCCTCTTTTCCACAAGAGCAGTTGAGCTCGGTAGCAGACATAATGTGTTTGAAAGTAGACCATCTATGCCAAAGCATTGCCAAAAACTGCAGTATCAATGTTATACCTGTGAACAGAAAGTGGTTGCTTTGTGACAAAAACAAGTAACAGAACACTTACTAACAGACTATTTTATTACCAGCATATAAACAGTGTGGTCAACACAAAGAAGGTCAATAGGTCAAGGTTACAGCATTACCAACGGTAACAGGTAACATTTCTAAACAACCACCACTTTTGATTAAAATCTCTGCACCATTTCATTTAGTTTTACTAATGAATTGTAGAGAGATGCACCCGCTCCTGCCGTTTACCTGCGGCCTCATTGACTTAGAGAGATGTTCACAATGCAATGCCTCAATGCCAGCAAGCTGTATCACTTTCCAAACTTGCTACAGTGCAAAGCACAAACGCGCACTTACCAAAAATGGTGAGAAAGGTCAAGGTTAAAGGTTCAAGAGTGAACACAATTGTCCTCCCCATATACACGTACACAACCCTCAAGTGCTCCTGTATATCTGGTAGTCTCAGCTACAACACAATTAAACTGTTAACATTTATAGTTGGGACATACAGGTGGTCCACATGCTATTAGTGTTGTATACCTTATAGTACATGCGCAGTGTTATGCACCCAACGTTACCATGCAGTACCAAGCAGTTATATATCGCTATATGTTACCATACAGTTATATGTCAGTATATGTTACCATACAGTTATATGTCACTATATGTTACCATACAGTTATATGTCACTATATGTAACCATACAGTTATATGTCACTATATGTTACCACACAGTTATATGTCACTATATGTTACCATACAGTTATATGTCACTATATGTTACCATACAGTTGTATGTCACTATATGTTACCATACAGTTATATGTCACTATATGTTACCATACAGTTATATGTCACTATATGTAACCATACAGTTATATGTCACTATATGTTACCATACAGTTATATGTCACTGTATGTTACCATACAGTTATATGTCACTATATGTTACCATAGGAATGTGTGCACTTGCACTAAAGCACAGGTAGATGTTTACCTGAATAAAAAAGATGACGGCAATCCATAAAGCGTTGGCCATGAAGAAAGCAAAACAAACATTATTTCTCAACTGTTTCAATTGGTCAGCAAGCTGAGCCTCCTTGGCAGCATCGTGTTCAATTGGTTTCAGATACCTGCAGCAACATGTCACATGTCACTGTATATCATTATATACAGTCATATCTATATGTTGTTAGATATTCATGTAGCCATATTTCATGCATACCAATGAATATAGAACATCAATATATATGACTTTCTGCACAAGAACAATACTTATAGCGGTATAATATAAAAACAATGGGAGAAATAGTGCTGTGCGGCGCTGTGCGGCGCTGTGCGGCGCGGTGCCGCGCTGTGCCGCGCTGTGCCGCGCTGTGCCGCGCGGTGCCGCGCGGTGCCGCGCGGTGCCGCGCGGTGCCGCGCTGTGCCGCGCTGTGCTGCGCAGTGTAGTGCAGTATATGTTTGAGCCACACAGAATACTGCATGCTTATGAATGTGAAGTACGATGTACTAAAACTGCCATCAGTTAAAAATTATGGCAACAAATACCTTTCAATAAGTTTTTCCCAGAATTCTTCTTCTTTTTTCTGCAACTCCAGAGTTGGTGAGTGTCTCAGGCACCTTGTCACCATCCAAGATGGTCTTCCATGCTCTCCTATGGCACTTTTGGTGGATACTGTTGAAATTCTTTGCGCAGCTTCTTCAGCATTTCTAAGTTACAACATTGTCTGATTACTAGAACAATCCATTTGAGGAAAGCAAATGGCCACCAAATAAGCACCACAAACCTTTTCTCTTCTGTGTCTCTCATTGTAGTTGGATTTTGTGCATCAGAGCCTTTCCCACTGTTTATTAGAAGTTGTCTTTCCATTCGATCCACTTTGTCAAGAAGTACATTCATGGTGCTGGTATTCTGTTCCATTAACTGCTTGCTATTTCCACAACACTAAAAAATTATATAGTTTTTGTATGTAATGTCTTGGGTTATGTAATAAGTATATGACGTAGAGTTGTATAGATGATATACCTGTACATCAATTAGTTACATGCATTAAGTTTACAATATACCGCAATACTCCAGAGAAAAAGACCGATCACAATGCTCATTGAACTGGTACAATAAGGAAGTTATAAATAGACCTCAGAGGAAGTTTAGCAGAAATGGAAGAATTAAAGCGCGACCAATTAGAACTGAAAACTAATATTGTAATGGATTCCGGTCTGTTACCACGGACATCCACTAGTCTCAAGTATTCTACCTCTCTCCAGAGGGGACACTGTACTGACCGACAGTGCCACTTGTATAGGGCAACCGAATTACCCGGTAAGGCAAGAGCCCATGGCTCAGACAAACAGTACCGAGTAGTGTTTGTGGTATGGCTTTATTACAAAGCAGTCCTGAGGGTAATTATTCCTCTAGGTGGTTAGCAATATAATAATACATGCTATGGCTCATTGTAATGAATGCACTGATTATCAGTAGGAGCTCTCCTTTTATAGGAGAGCTAAGGAACACAAAACATATAAGATACAATGCACAGGAAGTAATGCAACCAATGATATCAATTATATAAATACTTAACCAATCACAATGCAATGCAAGATAATACAAGGAGGTGCCAAGTGGCTAAAGGCGGAGTCTTTTCTCCCAACTGTCCAATGACATCTCCTACAGGGTCCACAGGCTGTATATAGAATCCGGTCCACTAAGTTGGTACTTTAGGGGTAGTCACTTCCTGTTTACGACCTTGACTCAGTTCCTAGACATCTTTACAGATCCTCGTCTAAGGCGGCCATCTTGTGCCGGCCCAGTACAGCTGTACCGGGTCGGTAGAGGTCACTACCGACCCTGCAGGGGTCAATACCGGCCCTGCTTACCATGCTACCGGCACAGTATGACTTCCTACCCAACAGCCATTAACCAAATGCTGTGAGCAGAAGCCTAGCGCATTGCTTCATAAGGTTCCTAGTGTAAACTACCCGTTTACCACTAGAGTGCACTGAAATCTACCACATACCTCTCTCCATTAAAGTCATAGCCTGGCTTTAATAATAAAATATTAAGAGTAGATATGTGTGGGGGGTAACACTTGTACCCAGGTTATATATTTGATTATGTAACAGATATATATATAACAGAACAAGAGTATATATTTAGTAGCATATATACAATGTCTGGCGTCTCATTTAGTAGAGAACGCCCCTGAGGCTGGTGGCTTGCTGGCGCAACCGCTCGACCTCGGTAGTGACAAGCCGCGCTTCGGCTTTAGCCACAGTCGTCTGCTCTTCTGACAGAGTCTGGCTGATCAGCAGCCTCCGCAGCTCTCCCAGCTGCTTCTCCAGAGTAGTGACATGTTCCTCTATCTGGGTGGCTAGACGGTCACTGTGTTGCAGGAAGTGCAGTGATGGTCTGGGTACGTCCAACTTTCCTGGCTCCGTACTGGCAACTTCTGGCTCTGGTAGGCAAGTTGCGCTAGGCGGACTAGCCGTCCGTTTGGGTATTCTATACCCGGTGAGGGTGAGCTTGCCTCTCTTGTCGTCCTTCCTCTTAGGAGCTTCCCTTTGTACTGGAGAGCCCAGTCGCTTCTTCACAGGCACCTTGGGAGTTGGTTCCCCTTGATGTGTGGGCTGGCATCGCCTGAATTTAGATGCGTTGCTCCATCTAACAAACTCACAGAAACGGGAGTAGCTCGGCCGATCTACAGTGTATATGATTCCCGTCTTCTGGTAGTGCATCTCATTCCCTGGTGCATCGAACTTGCTCTGATGCGAGTATACCGCGTCGCGGCTCTCGCTCGCATAGTGGCACCGACAGTAATGTCGTAGATAGTGCTGCAGGGTGTGCACCCTGAGCTGCCGCATGTTCCTGGCCTGGTAGTTGCACTTGGTGCATGTATGGTCCACGGCCTCCTGTAACAGGTGCTCCACCCGTTCCTCCGTCTCCGAGGTGACCCAGCGCAGCATGCGCCATCTTGTAGGGTTTCGTCTCCCATCCTCCTTCCATGAGGTGGTTGGCTCATCGTCCAACGTAGGGGTGACTGGGGCCGGCACCTTCTCCTCGGTCTCCTCTGCCTTCGCCTCTGCAGTAGGGCTAGGCGCTTGCACCAACCGGATGGTGAGCCTCGGTGTCACGTCCACTTGGGAGCGTGAATCTACAACACAAGGTGCATGATAGATTTTATGCAATGTGTTAATGGGCTGCCTATATTGCAGCGGAGCTTGCTCTACCATAGTGTCATGTATGGGCGAGAGCAGTGGCCCTGGAAGTTCTAGCGCCGACAGAACCTTCCGTATCTTGCTCCTAGGAGAACGCCGTTCCTTATTTAAGGAAAGCCAGCGCCGTTTCTCCTCTTCCCACTGTACCGTGGGGGTGCAAGCAACATCCCGTGCCGGGGTGTGGTGCACTGTGCTGTGTGGCACTAAGGTTGGTGGTGAGGACGTCGTGGGACGCTCACCCTTAGCTGCCACCACAGGCTTCTTCCTTCGGTAGGCTCTACAAGGGTAATTACTGCCTTGTAACCTCTCAGTCCCTCCTGACTGAATCTCTGGAGGACCCCGGGCCGGTACAGGGTTGCCCCGGGCCGGCATAGAGGTGCTCCGGGCCGGTAGGGAGTCATCCCGGGCCGGCAGGCAGGCAGCATCAAGTGATGGGCACTTGATCTCCCGCTCTTTTTTATCTACTGCCCTTCTGAGGGTGTCAGCAGTCCCAACTCGTGGGAGAGCGCATTCTCTACTGTCACCAGCGCATGGTAAGTCTAGAGGTACAGGTTTAGCATAGCCAGGTGGGCTGCCACTCCGTAGTGCTAACGGATCTCGTGGCGTGCAGTTTTCAAACAACCATTTCGAAAACGCTGCGTTTAATTGCTCACCTTCTGTTTCTTTCTTGGCCAGCTGGATCTCCTTCTCCTCAGCTTTTCCTTGGTCAGGCTTGGTGAACAGCTCTGCCGTGGGCATGGTCTCCAGCTCTTTCTGGGTAGGTGGGTAGTCGTCTAAGTCCAGTAGCAGATCCTCTGCGTCACTTAGTTCTAGACAGTGGTTGGACATCTTGTGAGCAAGTGTTACTCTGTCGACGACTTTCGCGGGTATGAGTGGCTTCTTGGAGCTGCAGTGTTGTTCACAACTCTGACTCACTCTGTCTGGCTCCACAGGAAGTGTTCGGGTACTGGGGGTTTTTGGCCGCTTCTCCAACTTCTTCCGACGGTCTGCTACAGTGATCCTGTTCACTGGAGGTTGTCGGGGAGCTCCTGGGGATTCTTTTGAAACCAAGCGTGATGTGGTCCGCACCTCCCTTGCCGCCTTTTTGGGTCTGTTTACTGCTTTCCTTGCCTTTCCTCTAGGCGGGTGGTGGGAATTCCCATCTATGCACAGTTGAGCGCTCTCATAGCCTGCTTCTGTGTGGTGCTGGTTTGCTTCATCTCTGCATCTTTTAACAGAGGGTTGATAGTCAAAGGGCAGCTGCCTCTCTCCAGCAGCAGGGCTCCCTTCTCCCCAGCGCAGGGGCGTAGCCAACGGGGGGGAAAACACTGTTTGGCCTATAGCTTCTACAGTTGTTGTCCGATCCGGCTCAAATCTTCTGCCATCTACCTGTGGCGGGGGGCTCTTCACAGCCTGATACATTCCACCTGTAGTTTTCTCTACAGTGGTTGGTTGTGTGGGGACGTCCTCTTCTTCAGGGGTGTAAGGGGTGTTCTCCGTCAGCTCTGCCTGTGTTAGACAGACACTATCATTAAGTGGCCGCCCGTGCTTGTCTGTGCAAGGCAACACATGTCCGTCAATGATGACATGGGAGTCTGGAAACCTTAGGGCACACTCGTGTAAGGTGAGAAACGGCATGCCAAGTATGGCATCTTCATTGATGTCACTAATGACGAAGTTCACGCTCGTTCTCAGTTTACGAAGCTGCAAGCTTACTTGCAGGGTACCGTAAAAGGGAATCCTCGACCCGTCAGCCATGAGTCCATGTGCCTCGCTGCGTTGCAGCGTGTCTTTCACTGACTGTGGCAATTGCTGGTACAGATGTCTCGACAGCAAGTTGGTTGTGCAGCCTGTGTCAATCAGCAGGGAGGCTGGTCTACCGGCTAACCTTCCAGCCAGGAAGTAGCTGGCCTGGTAAGGTCGCTCCAGCGGTGGCGCTGCCATTTGTGTTCTCCTGGGGGGTTGTCCACTCTTCTTCAGAGTTCCAGGACTGTAAGGGGGTTGACGAGCAATCCGGCTACTGTCAGTCTGTGTTCTCCTGGGGGGTTGTCCACTCTTCTGCAGAGTTACAGGACTAATGGGGGCTTGTCGAGCTGTCCGGCTGTCCTCAGCGGGCGTCTGTGCTCTCTTGGGGGGTTGTCCACTCTTCTTCAGAGTTCCAGGACTGTATGGGGTGTCAGGAGTTGTCCAGCTGCAGTCAGCGGGTATTGATGCTCTCTTGGGGGGTTGTCCACTCTTCTTCAGAGTTCCAGGACTGTACGGGGCATCAGGAGTTGCTTGGCTTGTCCAGCTGTGGTTGGTTGCTGTCGGTTGTATCTTGGGAGGTTGTCCACTCTTCTGCAGAGTTCCAGGACTATAAGGGGTTGTGGGTGTGGTCCGGCTTGCCCAGCTGCAGTCAGCTGCCGGTGGCGCTACTGCGGGCGCCGGCCGTTTCCCGTCTGTCTGGGGTTGTTTGTGAAGTGAGCTGCGCGCTGAGTTCGGGGGCAGGTACTCATCATGTGACCTGGTTGTCCGCAGCCCCAGCAGCGTGTTGCAGGTTCTGCCTCCAACTGTGGAGCGGGAGCCGCCTGTCTGGCTGCTCTCAGCGACCGTAGTTCTTCCGTTAGTAGCTTTAGGCTGTCCATGACTGTTGTCATAGGATCCGGTATGGCAGGTGTAGGGGTGTGGTGTGTCTGCTGTACGGCAGTAGTGGTGGAGACACGTTGAGACGGGCCCTTGGCAACCGTCCTCATCCATTCCTCTTCCTCCTCGTCGGCATCCTCTTCCAACATCCGTACATGAGCCTGGCGCTCCTCAAACGGTGTCTTTATCTGCATATACTCGTTGCCGGCCCTGACTGCTTCAGCAATGTCAATGGGCTGCATGGCCAACAAGTGCCTTTGCAGGTAAGCATTTCCAACCGTGGTGCTGAAGATATCCAGCATCATCCTCTGCATGGGTCGGTGAGGTAGATCTGCATAAGCAACGCGCACTAGGCGCTCTACTTCACTTGCATGCTCTTGGAGCGACGTCTTGTGTTGGCGGCGTAGGCTGGTCAGCCGGGACATAGCTTCCCTGGGTGTTAGCCCAAAACGTGCTCGTAGTGCAGCAAAGATACCCTGCAGTTGTGGAGGCTTTCCACAGTCCAATGCTTTACCTCGTAATGCATCCCTTAGGTATAACATGGCCGTGTTCTCTGGCCACTCATTCATTTCGGCTACCTCAATGAATCGGCTGATGAAGTACTCGACGTCTCCTTCGCCGTCGAACTTCGGAGCCTTTAGTCTAGCTGGTGCATTGTCTTGGTTGGGCCTCATCATAGCCGTCAATGCTTCGGTCAATCTATCAATGGCTGTAGCTTCTGGGTTGCCAGCGGGTGCTCGACCAGCGCTGCGTGCTCTCTGGGTGGCCATTCTTTGCAGATAGAGGAGTGATCTCAACTCAAATCTAAGAAATGGTCAGTACAACTGGATCCCGGGCCGGTATAGGTGAGATCCGGGTCGGTAGCTGTGTTTCCAGTGGCTCTAGCAGATCTAGGGGTTGGTCCAATGGATACTGTGGCAGTATCTGGCACTCCGTCGCTTGTAACAACCGTTACGAAACTTCTTGTACTGCTGCAGGGCGGAGCGAAGCTCTACGGGCCTACAGGCAGTAGTGTAGTGACACTGTAAATGGATACAGTGCCGGGGTCACTGTTACCAGCTGAGTAGCACTCCAAGCTGAATAACCTCTGGTAGCTGAGTCTGTATAGCGGATACACGACTCTCTCTTCTTTTCGCACAGTGCCGGTATCTCTATGTCCAGGTCGGAGCGAACTCTACGAGCCTGTAGAAGATACGGTAGCGTCTGTACTGGACTGCTGCAAACGGAGCAAGCTCTACGGTTGATGCAGACAGCCTTTAGTAGTGGATACTGTGCCGGGATAGCTGCTGCAGTTCGGAGCGCACTCAAACGAACCTGCAGAGAAATCCGGTAGTATCTTGCGTCAATTGCTCTTCCGATCTACTACTTCGGTAGATCAATTTCTCCTCCTCTCTCCAGATCTACACCCGGTAGATCACTTCTCCTTCCTCAGTGGTAGCTGGCCTGCAGTGCATTCGCAGGGCCAGAGGGTAGCGTGAAAGAGCACAGCGTGGGAAGGTACCGTTTATCCCACCGCTGCCACCAATGTAATGGATTCCGGTCTGTTACCACGGACATCCACTAGTCTCAAGTATTCTACCTCTCTCCAGAGGGGACACTGTACTGACCGACAGTGCCACTTGTATAGGGCAACCGAATTACCCGGTAAGGCAAGAGCCCATGGCTCAGACAAACAGTACCGAGTAGTGTTTGTGGTATGGCTTTATTACAAAGCAGTCCTGAGGGTAATTATTCCTCTAGGTGGTTAGCAATATAATAATACATGCTATGGCTCATTGTAATGAATGCACTGATTATCAGTAGGAGCTCTCCTTTTATAGGAGAGCTAAGGAACACAAAACATATAAGATACAATGCACAGGAAGTAATGCAACCAATGATATCAATTATATAAATACTTAACCAATCACAATGCAATGCAAGATAATACAAGGAGGTGCCAAGTGGCTAAAGGCGGAGTCTTTTCTCCCAACTGTCCAATGACATCTCCTACAGGGTCCACAGGCTGTATATGGAATCCGGTCCACTAAGTTGGTACTTTAGGGGTAGTCACTTCCTGTTTACGACCTTGACTCAGTTCCTAGACATCTTTACAGATCCTCGTCTAAGGCGGCCATCTTGTGCCGGCCCAGTACAGCTGTACCGGGTCGGTAGAGGTCACTACCGACCCTGCAGGGGTCAATACCGGCCCTGCTTACCATGCTACCGGCACAGTATGACTTCCTACCCAACAGCCATTAACCAAATGCTGTGAGCAGAAGCCTAGCGCATTGCTTCATAAGGTTCCTAGTGTAAACTACCCGTTTACCACTAGAGTGCACTGAAATCTACCACAATATCCACCATGGAAGTGAGTTATACGCCGCCCTGCCCTAACCCAAAAATGCTATTATAGTAGCTGCAGAACTAGTAACGGTCAGATCATTATATTTTTACGTGATAATAACAAACTGTCATTTGAGAAACTCAGTCTATATCAAAGCAAGGAGTAATCAACTGCATACAAACACCCCTTAACAAGAGTATATAATGACAGGCCCTGAGGCTCTACTACTTCTGTATAAGTAGACCACCCACCAAGTTCTTATGCACATGTGATTTATTAGTACGTTGGGTCTTTGTGTCACATCAAAAGTAACCTCTTAAACTGCAGCTTCTGGATTTCACAACTTCTGTTTTAGTACAAATCACAAAGCAATCGCTGAGCAATCGCTAGCCGTTCTTTTGAGGTTATCCCCAGGTTTTGATGTAGATCAAAAAATTGCTGGCCAGTTCCTCGATTAAACTAATCACAGTGCACAAATGCTTTATCTTCATTTCCCATAAAACATTGGCATCATAAAAGCTATAGCAGCATACCATAGATATGAACATACAAATGCACTCTGTGTAATCTTCAGATTAATTGAATTGGCTAGCATTCTTATGCAAGTAGTTGAGACAGTTCTAAGTGTTCTAACAATAATGTGCTACCAAATAATACATACATGCATATGACAATAGAGTCTATTGCTATATATAGTAAATGCATTGCATAGAGTTTGTGGTTATACTTAGCTATAGGATTATTATATATGTAAACATTATTTGCATTATTTCTATAATATACAATATATAGTAATATATAAAAAAAAATGGCATACATTGTAATAGTGCATAGTTTTATATACCATAACTGGGCTGATGAAATATGATAGGTAACTGTTTGTAAATACGAATTAGCTGGTATATATTTATATATAGGAAGTATCAGATAGTTTATTGTATGTAGTTACGTAAGCAGGTATACTATATATTACACATATAACAAATGCATACAACTCAACCTCTACCTAGATACGGTAAGCAAAGTCTCACCTGACTCAAAAAGGCGCCAATCTTACTACATAGGCTATCTTCATCCAGCTGTTTGTCTATTAAACTATGCAGCAGCCCTGATGGCTTGTCAACTTTGCCTTTCTTAGCTGTTTCTCTGGTTCCCCACGACACAACATTCATGTTGGCCATGGAATAAATAATAAGGAGCAGATAACCACTGGGGATGGTGATGTAGTAGAGGATTCCAGGGAGAAGACATAACAACTCCTGAGGGTGGAGTATTGCACTCGTTATAAACACCGCGCACAAAACTACAAAGCACCAACATGACGTGTGAATAAAAAGACAAGCGAGCAGCTATTGCAGCAGATACCAGGAGCTTATGAGACAACAACTCAGGTACTTACGAATAAGGAATACCCCTGCAGGGGTGAGAAAGCCTTGAGTGAACAGCGCTACAATACTGCCTATCATTACTGCCATCATAGTGACTGAATAAAAGGCACTGAGGATGGCAGCTGCACTAATTTGTGTGTCAGAGGCAGCAGTAAAACAGGCTATCAGATAGAGTACTGGTGGAATGAGTGCCAGCACGAGGGACCATGCAGGGGATAGCTCAAACACCTGCAACAGTAACACATTGAGCATATTAGTCACCTATAGTTTCACTATTGCGTATTAGGCACCTAAAGTATCACAATTGTGTATTAGTCACCTAAAGTATCACTATTGTGTATTAGTCACCTAAAGTATCACTATTGTGTATTATTCACCTAAAGTATCACTATTGTGTATTAGTCACCTAAAGTATCACTATTGTGTATTAGTCACCTAAAGTATCACTATTGTGTAATAGTCACATTCCCTATTAAGCAAACTTCCGCGTACAAAAACTAACAATTACAAGAACCTCAAACAAACCTGCTCTATAGCACCAGCTATAAGGATGACTATTGTCGCTGGGCCCAAGATTGAAGAAAAGAAGATGATTGCCTGGTAGAGGATGTACAGCATGGATATGGAACTGTTATGTTTTACTGTCTTTCTCCAACTAGCCAGTAAATCTAAAATGTTTGCCATTGTAGAAGGTCCCCATCTTCTTCTCTGGTTAAAAAATTCCTAAAATACATAAAGGAACATGTCACCACCATCGCTGGGGACCAAAGCTAACAAATATCTAGAAAAGAAACAAATTACAGCAAAAAATACTAAAAAAAAGAAATAAGCTATTGTAAAATAATAAGCACCAATATTTGAGCTAAACTCTAGTTTCACCTTGAATGTTTCAGGAGCATATGTAAAGGCATCAGATGCTGCCACGTACTCTACCCGATAACCTCTCTGTAGCAGCAGGGTGCACAACCATCTGTCCTCACCTGTAATGTACATCACAGCATATTCATGTGATGTAGCACACAGCACCACTGTTTCACCGCTAAACGTAAACTAAGCAGTGCTGAAGTCTGAGTCAATCCTTTTATGATTGCAAACAGCAAACAATATTTCCCATAAATTGTTGTAAATGTTTATTTACCTTGATCATATTGGACATAGTGTCGTGCCTCCGTGGCCTCAGTGGCATAGGTCTTCATAACATTGTCATCCATTATAGCAGATCCTCTGAATAGAGAGAAACATCCTGGAGCACAGAGAACACAACCAAGTACGTGTTCCGCTGCTTTCTGTAGCCAATGTCCAATTGCATACTCAAACTTCTGGTACCACACCATCGG
The DNA here is from genome assembly GCA_945261195.1 of Cryptosula pallasiana. NCBI lineage: Eukaryota > Metazoa > Bryozoa > Gymnolaemata > Cheilostomatida > Cryptosulidae > Cryptosula > Cryptosula pallasiana. Next base: position 25,614,070 of record OX183130.1, read on the forward strand.
TCCTACGAGATAAAACAAGTTTACATTAATAGCTCATCACAATGCAGTAGCAAGTCAGGAACTGCAGAAGCAATTCGCACAAAAAAACTATTAACAGACTGGCCTGTTGAATACAGGAAGTAGGCGTGGGCATACCTGAGCCAATAGGATGTATTCTACCACAAACTACTCCAACTTTTTTGTTCTTTTTTAGCCTGTCAACCAGAAGTTGAAGAGCTTGGGGCCTGAAGTCCACGTCTCCATCCAGAGCCAAGAGAAATGTGTTGTCACTCTATAGTATCAAACTAAATCTTTGACTATTCTTAACTCAAATCACAAACGATTGAACTAGTGCCTAGAGAAACAAGTTTGGGTGTAATCAGTAAATAAATCATAGATAAGCTGTAGTAGGCTGACAACTCCAAACGAGATTACAATATCGATGAATTAATTGCCTTGATTTCTCAACCAGTTGATTTTATGCCAAAAGGACTTGAGTTGCTTCAGAATATTAGTTTTTCTTTCAGTGCAAAAATGGTTCGGAGAGGCAGGAAGTGGTGTTTTATGTTTAAATAATCTGGTTTCATGTAACAGCGTGTCTCTTATGTAACAGCATGGCTTTTATGTAACAGCATGTCTCTTATGTAACAGCATGGCTCTTATGTAACAGCACGGCTCTTATGTAACAGCAAGGCTCTACTGGTGAGCTAGCCAACCTTTGTGACTGCAGAGTCTGGCATTCTATGGAATACTTCAGCAGCTGGGCGATGCTTTTTGCACGAAGCCTGTATGTCTTCGCTGAGTTCTACATCACTCAAGTTCTTGAATCCCAACAGGTAGTACATGTACATGATCTGTGGTATGTAATATGTATTATGTAACATGTGGTGTGTAACAAAGAATACATATTATACGTGACGTAATATATGAGATACAACATACAGTATACATCATATGGGACACACCGTATACATGTAGTATGTTTCATATGACACACAACATCCAATACACAATGCATAGTACATGATGTATAATACATAGCTTATTACTCAAACTACATGTATTACATAACATGTAGTGCATAACATGTATTACATAACATATAGTACATTAGCATACAGTATCATGTACGTATCATACAAACTTGTTTTACATACAAGTAGCCACCAACCTGTGACCAACGTTTACGATGTCTAATCTTGTTCTTGTCCTTCAAGTGTACTACCATCTTGTTCTCTCCAGGCAAAGTGTACTCCAGTCGCCCTCCATATGGTGTGGCTATCTTAACTGGTGAGGGGATTGTTACTGTAGTATTGTAGAGTGAACTGTACAGAATAATACATGAACATTATATGCTTTAAAAGTGTACCTGCACGCGTGGCTTATAACAAACCAAGAAAGATGAGTTTGTACAACTATATTCACAACATGATATTGACATCGTAGTACACAGTATTACCTGGCGGCTTCATTGATGGTTGATACAAAGCTGACAACAAAATCATTCAAAGCCCAGTCTTTCTGTTTCCCAAGTTTCATTGCATCGTCAAACAGGATATGAACCTCAAACTCGTAATAGTCTGGGTGTACCTCTCCATCTCCAAAGTCTTGTAGAATTTTGTTTGAATTACTTTTTGTTGCCTGATCTTCATCTAATCTACAGAAAATATCGAGTACCATTCCAAGTCTATAAAACATCAAGTACTGCTCCAAGTCTATAAGACATCGAGTACTAACTCGGGTCTATATGACATCAAGTACTACTTTGAATCTCTTCCCAATATCTTCGACCTGAATAAGAGTTCAACTGGCTTTGTGTTTTTACCTTAGAATAGACTTGAGTACTTGAAGCATCTCATTCTTGTTCTCATGCCACATGGTAGCGCACACGTAGATCATTGGAGTTGTCTCTCTGGGGTTCACCTCTGATTGACCAGTTGAATGGGTGTCGCAGCACGTCTGGTGCAGTTTCCTGTCACTCCTCACTCTGTTGTATGCCAGCGATTGCTCCAAGTGTACACAGCAGTAGCTTGGCAGCACAAACAAGCTACAACCAATCAACAACTCTAGCTGTGTAGACAGCGTTGACTTGGGTCAGGAGGTCGTTGTGTCAGTGTGGCTTACCATACAGTTAGAATCAAAGTGTAGACATTTGATTTTGTGTTAACTGTGCAATGAACGGCATATGACAAATGCAAATGCAAACTGCTTACTTGCGAACAATTGTATCTTACTACTTTCCCCTTTCAAACAATTAACACATCGATTAAGCAACTTCTGCAAAATTTATCATACTTTTGTACGTGTTCCAGTCTGAGGTTGGTGGGGAACCAGATATGTCTAGAGATCCATATTTGAGAGAGCCAGCAAGCACCAAGTCCTATAGCTAGTATATGCCAACTGTTGGCTAGAAGTCCAGTGTCTAGATATATCTGTGGAGCTAGCCGCAGTCCTTGCGGATACTGGCTAGCTAGTATTGTTGATATGGCAGCTGCTATCGGAGTGTGAAGTACAACTGGCAGCGCATAACATATCTGTACAAAAATAAATCACTATAACTCGGATGAAACTACTATTTTGTTTTCGCTTAAAAATGAATGTTGTTGATTTGGTTCTCCACTAAAATTGCATAAAATTTGTTCTTTTTATTTTTAGTTGTTACGCGTTAGACAATGAAAAGCATTCGATTGCACTTACCCTCTGCATGAGCAGCTGTGAGGAGGTGAAGGCAAAGTAATAAGTAAACAGTGGCACTATGATAAGAATTATCAGGCTTGTGTAGGTTGTAACCACCGTCCAGTCTACAAAAAGTCAATATAATTGTTTGTAAAAAGTATGCTTTTTGAAAGAAATAATACATTCCAGTTTGATTGGTCCAAACAAAATACTGCACACTCGTACTACTCAAGGGAAACTGAGCCTCACCTGGATAAGCTGTTGCCAAGGTGTTCAAAACGAGGTCAGGGGTGGATAACCCTTCAACCAGGGCAAAAGCAAACGCAAAAGTTAGACCTATTTTCAGTGCTGAGGCTATGATGTACTGTTTAGCCCTGCTCTCCACCTGGGTAGACTTCCACTGATCTATTGCAGTGGCTACGGAGCTCAGGGCATGAATTGAAAAACACGGTGTAGTGCTCAAGTAATTCTCTATGTGATGGATCGAGATAAGCAGTGCAGCTACCACTGGTTCCCATAGCAACCCTACAACAATCCATTTGAGGTTTCTTCGCACATTTTTGAATCAGGAAAATGTGCAGCACAATCTCATTTTTGAGAAAACAACTTACCATATTTTTTCTGCAACACGATGACAAAAGCGATGATGCCCGCGAGTTGGAGAACACAGGCTAAAATATCCAATACAAGAAACACGATGTTTTTTACTCTTGATCCAGGCTCACTCTTACGAAATATGTGGAGTAATGAGGGGATAACTCCAACCGCACAGAAAATCACTGAAGCTTCCACAATATTCAATACAGGGAGTACCTTCCATAGAAACACTGCTAAGCCAAAGCTGTGAATTGTCTCCATCAATACTGTCTGCAAATAATAGGATCCAAGGCTTTTGCACTTAACCGACTCACCAACAAAGAAGATTTTACTAGGAAACAGGGTTATCATTGTCACTTTCATGTGCAAAAAATTTCAAAAGTTGCTCTGAAACTAATAAGTATTCTTTAATTACAAAAACACAACCTCATTCATTATCTCATCCGAGAACTCATATCACTAAACCTCTTCGTATGATAAATGACAAATAACGGCAACTGTAACTAGTTCATATGATATTTAGACTATTTCCTACGCGATTTTGAGGCTATGTTTTATGAAAGTCATTCATTTTGTATGATCTATAAATGCAACACTTACATATACAACACCGAGTACCGACGGATTTGGTTGTTTGCTAAAAGCTACAGTTCCGAGCATCTGAATGAATGTCCACAAGTAAGGAAAGATAACTCCAAAGATAAGGAGGTACACCCAACCATCTCTGTGTAAGACTGCAGAAACTTGAGCTGCTAATGGCTGAAAATTCAATGGTAAACCAAAACCAATTATCCAAGTAATAGAGTATAGTGCTACTGGGAGAGAAAATGAAATAACACATTCTAAGTTACTATTTAACTTATATTTAAAAACTTGCAAAAACTTAAACGCGAGGTCATGCATTAGAGACACTCCCATACGAGTTCTCAAGTATGTATGGGCAGTTGAAAGCTTTGAAGTAGGTTGTTGCAGTACATGCAAGCAATTCGACTGCTTGAACACGATACAATATAACACTATCAGGATAGTCAACAGTAATAATGAGCTCAACGAGATAAAGATATCATTTTGAAGCTCACTTATCTAGTATCTTTTGACCTAAATTTTCTGCAGCGAGCTGCCTACCTCAGGCCAAACTCCTTTACCCACCTGTGGATCAGAAAGGCTTCAACACACACATCAGCAGTAATTAGAACAAATAACAAAATTTTCGAGCTATAAATATCTTACTTCCGTTGTAAGAAAAGGTCCTCCAGTGCTACTTTCTAAGCCAGTATTTGAATCGTTACTCGTTGAATTAGCCAGCATCCGTTGATACTTGCCGATGTTACTAGACATGGCCACTAAAGCCAACCTTGAAGCCAGGAGTCCACACAGCACAAGCAGAAACAGCAGTCCATAAAGGATTGCTTTACAGATTTGACTAACTACGGCGAACACTGAAGCACAGCTGTTTGTTCCTTCTCCTTCTTCTGCAATGCTTTGAAATTGGTCCCAGAACTCCTCTCTGTGTGAAATGATGCTTAGAATAAGTACCTGGTAACTGTAAGTAGTTCTTGAATTGATGTACATTTCTACTTACACCTCGGTCTCTTCGTCTATGCTTGGCTGGCCAAAGCTGCTGTTTTGTGTTTGAATATGCTTCAACAGCGGCTTCCTGCTGGGTCCGTTTGCTCTGTCCATTTGTGTATAGACCTCTCCGGTGTCATCACCATCTTCTTCTTGTAGCAAGGGGCTGCAACAACACCACCCATCAGCACAATGTACCCGAGTTAAGCTAACGATGATCCAGAACTACAGAACAGTAGTATGCTAATGAATTTATTATTAAGAAAGTTGGATGCTGGAACAGAATCTCTTGGTGCTGAAGTTTGAAAAAAACCTAAAGAAACAACATGCATTTTTTTGACTGCTTTAATGCAAGTTTTAATAAATTTGTTTGAATATACAAAAAATGATGATTATTAGTTGAACAAACATTAAGTTTTAAAATAGAAAAATATAATATCTAAAAAAGTATATTAAAGTTTTTTAAAATATTCGGTACCAGTAGCTATCACTCAGCCACTCAGTTCTTCAAACTTGATATATATTGCAAGTTGTGTAATAACAGAAGGTGAAGAAAGCTTTTTGACACCATTACATTGATCAGTGCACGTCGCTGTCATACATATAGTGACAGCGCAGAGTCAATCGGCAGCTCGTGATAAAAACCCGGCTAAGCTTCACCCACACATTCTGTGTAAGAAAGGGAGCGCTAAGCTCCTGCGCACACCCCCATATCACGACGTTAGATGAGATAACAGTAAAGCTTGTGTACACAGTGACGATTTGTCTCCGTTTCAAGGTTGTGGGAGCTATCTAAAACCTCTTCAAGCTAGCTTTAGCTAGTGCTAGACACGACGAGGCAGAAAAGGGCAAATATAAGCAACAATTGGGTTGTTCAAATAGAATTTAGCAGTGCATAAAGACAAGTGCACACATATCCTCTTATGCAATAATATAGCACAGATGTACTACAGGTGTGTAATATCTGCAGAGTACTAGTAGATTGTCTGCACATACCTGGAGGTGTTGTTGTTGTCTGCAAAAGCTACACCAGTCCTGATTGCCGCCATCTTTACTGTTAAACATATTGAAATAAGTATTTTTGACGAACTTGTGTAAAACTGTAGTTAAAACAAGTAAAGAGCTCAATTGAAAAACAACTAGTATCTAATAGCAGTTGATGATGCATGCTGCTGGGTGATTAGAAGCATACAGCTCATGTTTTACAGAGGCAGCAAGCTACATACACTCATAGAATATACCCTCTGCACTCTTATATCAACAACACAACACAGTTATGAAAGACATGCAAATTAATTTTGGAAAAACTCCAAAAAGATATTGTCACTGAAGTTTAATAAATTGCGGAGAAAAATGAAGTGCATTTGACTCACCTGGATGTAGACAGCGATGTGATCAGAACATGCGTAGACGACCTGTGAGCTCCCCCTGCTCTCTCACTCCTTTTATACGGTATGCTAAGTGATTCATTGACTGTAAACAGACCCGCGATATCCTGCGAACAAAAGGTTTGATATCAAGTCTTTGTAGCCTGAGAGAACAACAAGCTATAGATAACGTCATATGTACCGTCAACGCTCAAAAACAACAGGCATAACTGAACATTTCATGCAAAGGCATTGCGCGATAAAACAAACACAGCTGCAGTATTGGGAGTATACAGTATATCCCTTCATTTATTTGTCTTCTCTGAAATAGAATTCTTTCCTCCCTCACACAGTTACATCATTTTGTAAATGAAGCGTTTTGTTCATTTTCAATTGTCCTCCCACAAGTGTACACTCGTACAAACACACAAATAGAGAAGGATATACAAACATTACTCACTGCATGTATTTCTGTATCCTGTTTGAGGGGATTCAACAGCTTAACTAACTCGAGTAAAAATTAAATACATAGTAAGTTGAAATTAAAAAGCAATGGAGCTGAGCAGTTCACTAGTAATATAATCACTTAAAGTTTCACACAAAGCTCTCCGCATTCTTGTATATATCAGTGTCTTTTGCACATCTGCCAGAAAGTGCTCGAACATAGGTGAGCTAACCTGTATAAGAATGGAAATAAAACAAGATGTAACTAAGTTGGTGTATAACTACTAGTTTCGTGTATCTAACAATTATAAACTTGCCAGATAAAACTGACAAGTGTATAATTGTTATATGCACGAAACTAGTAGTTATACACCAACTTAAGGCTGATTCACATACATATCGTAGATGTTCGCTAGTGATCGCAGATCCTTGTACGACGATCTGCGATACATGTTCAAATAAGCTTGGCGAACCCACGATCGCAAGAAATATAATCACTCTCTTGACTGGGAGGTAATAAAATCTCGAAGCACGTCTTCATTGACCAACGACTATATATATATATATAAGTGAATTATCGTTGTTCAATTACACTGACTTATTTATTATTTTTAACGGTTTTAAAAATTTTATTACATTGTTACTCATATTACCATTAATTTATTCAGTATTTTTTAATTAAATTTATGACTGTTGTTCAATGGTGCATTATTATTTTTTACCATCTCTTAATATACAGTTTTTGAATCTCAATTTATAAAACATACTAATTATGTTATTATATAAAAATTTACTAAAAAATATACATATTTATACATTTAAATCAACTATAATAATATTTCATTCAGAAAATTAATAATAAATAATAATCAATATTTATAGTTAAACAAAAATAATTTCATTACTTATTATAATTTTTTGATGGAGGTAATGTTTACATGAGTAACCTTGACCTAACTGCGGTTTTTGAGAAAGAAAGTAAGAAAATTGTACGATCTATCGTACGGCGGTCTCTGGAAAGTTTGTTCAGCTGAACTTTTCTACTTCTCTGCGACAGCGTGCGACGTCGTACGAGCCACTGCAAATCCAGGTTCACATACATCACAGATCGTCGAACGAGGATCTGCGATCACTTGCGAGCATCTACGATATGTATGTGAACCAGCCTTTAGTTACAGCTTGTTGTATTTGCATTGTTATAAATATAAGTGGTGGTAGCACATCAGCCATAAAGTGCTCAAACCTAGGTGAGCTATATAAGAATGGAAATAGAATAAAGTGTTGCTTAGTTGATATTATATAACTAATAGTTTCATGCATAATTTGTAAACTCGTCAGATAAAAACTGACAAAATGTTTTATGTTTTTCAAAAAACAGGTGGAAAAATTTGGAAATACAATCATCAGGTCACACTGTATCAAAACAACAGGAAGCTCAGACCATCAATAGTACTGTTGATGGTCTGAGCTTCCTGTTATTTTTATACAATGTGACCTAACGATTGTGTTTCCAACTTTTCCCACCTGTTTTTTGAAAAACATGAAACATTTTGCAGTCCGCTAGTAGCTATTTCATTTCTTTTCCTAATAAGTTCTTTTATTCTTTCTTAGTATAATTGATCCACGATTTTCTCTTGTTGAGCACTCTTTTACTCACCTCAGTTTAATACATTCGGGGTGGAGTCCGGGTGATAGAGGTAGTGGAGTGTGCACAAGGGGTCGGGGTGGAGCCCGGGTGTGTGAGGTAGTGGAGTGTGCACAAGAGGTTGGGGTGGAGCGCGGGTGATAGAGGTAGTGGAGTGTGCACAAGGGATCGGGGTGGAGCCCGGGTGATAGAGGTAGTGGAGTGTGCACAAGGGGTCGGGGTGGAGCCCGGGTGTGTGAGGTAGTGGAGTGTGCACAAGGGATCGGGGTGGAGCCCGGGTGATAGAGGTAGTGGAGTGTGCACAAGAGGTTGGGGTGGAGCCCGGGTGATAGAGGTAGCGGAGTGTGCACAAGGGATCGGGGTGGAGCCCGGGTGATAGAGGTAGTGGAGTGTGCACAAGGGGTCGGGGTGGAGCCCGGGTGATAGAGGTAGTGGAGTGTGCACAAGGGATCGGGGTGGAGCGCGGGTGATAGAGGTAGTGGAGTGTGCACAAGGGTCGGGGTGGAGCCCGGGTGATAGAGGTAGTGGAGTGTGCACAAGGGGTCGGGGTGGAGCCCGGCTGATAGAGGTAGTGGAGTGTGCACAAGTGGTTGGGGTGGAGCCCGGGTGATAGAGGTAGTGGAGTGTGCACAAGTGGCGCACATGGAGAGTTGGCCGTTGTGTCCGTAGTAGAGGGTGCAAATCTACTACAATACCAATCACTTCCCTTTTTTGTATTTACATCGATACGAAGGATTTCCATTTCATAAAATTGGGTACAAATAGCGCATAAATGGCTTTGAGTGGATTGTTAGAAAAGCTGGTGAAATCGAGTATGAGAAATGCATTTTAGCTCAATTATGGCGATTGGTTTCCATGACCATATTGCGATACTCTTCACGACGAGTTTCTGAGGGTTAAAAGGAAGGGGTTTGAATGGATAGCTGAGGATCGTGTTGAATTGTAGTTTTGGGTTTTGTAATTTGGAGTTGTATGCACACACACTATTGGACTTGTCTGTCCCATGATTTTTGTTCTCATGCTTTTAGAGGTACTAAGTTTCCGTTTGTTCTTCCTTCTTGTTCCCTGCTTTATACCAAAAGGTTCTATCTGAATAATAACTGCACAATACATCCATAACATCCAATAGGTTGTTGTAACAAAATGCTAAACTATAAAATAAGTTCACCTGGGTTGTTTGAGGAAGAGTCTATGGGAGATTGAACTGTTGTGCTCAGCTCAAAAACATACCGTTCTTGGTGTAAGAAAGGTATCAAGTTTAACCAAGAAAAGTAACGAGTTGAACAAACACAGTTATCTAAAGGTTTTGAGAACAAGAGAATCATTTAAAGGAAAAAATTGTGGTTTTGTAATGAATTATGGAAAGATAAAGTAAAACAAAGACACATATTTTTAAGCTAAAAATACGAGTATATTCCGGTGGTGAGTCGAAGGAACCTACTAGAGCATAATCAAATTGTAGTAGATGTAAAACTTGATAATCTTAACATTAGTGACTTTATGACCACATATTTTACAAATTGTATCAACTATTAGATCCTTTATATGTATACATCTTGGAAGCTATATCAACTCTTTATACACATTTATATAAATACATATATACTTTTATATATTATATATATACATTATATACTTTTTATATCTTTCATTCATTATAAATAAACTAAAAAATGAGAGAATAAAAACCCATACAACTATCAAACCAACCTGCATCCATTAAAACAAGAGTTGAAATTACAAATCAACAAACATGTGACATGAAACCAAAAGACCTCGTACCTATAGAAGATAATATTGAAGACCGAACTGTGGAATGCACTTAAAAAAGAACAGAGGGTTGAAGTATCCACATAACACTAAAAATCAACAAACCAAAAAGTTCTTGTGTCAGGGATTGGAGTAATAAAAACGTGACTGTTAATAGGGGTGTGAATTGGAGGGTAGCTCTGATTTGAACCAGAAAGAAAAAGCACCAAAAAGTTGTTTGAACTGCTCCTCTATCACTACTGCTACAACTGTTGTTGAGTATAAATTATTGAGTTTTAATAGAAAGTGCTTTTTCTCTCCACAGATATGTTCCAACATCTTTACAATCCAAACCTACTTAATTTCCACTCACACAAAAATTGTTGTGGATTCTAATGTTCACTACGTCTGCGCACACATTTTACCACATTCTGGCATCCTTATACTAGCCATTAGATGACCAGAATGACAGAAAACGGTCATACCGAAATGACCGAAACTATGTACAAAGCTATACTGACCCTGTAAGGAGCTATACCGACCCTGTAAGGAGCTATACCGACCCTGTAAAGAGCTATACCGACCCTGTAAGGAGCTATACCGACCCTGTAAGGAGCTATACCGACCCTGTAAGGAGCTATACCTTCCTCACGGGGCCGGCTGGAAGTGATTCACTATAGACTATGGACCCAAAAGTAGCCTGGGAGAAGCAGAGAGTCATCTACCGGAGATAAACACCCATAACCCTAAAAAAAGACAGAGTACAGAAGCTAGAAAGGCTAAGGACTAAGGGCAGGAAGTAGAAATGACTGTGGTTGGTGCACTAACATCTAACTTCGCATACCACTACAGGGCGCCAATTACCTTTAGCTCCATATAACTAATCTCATTCGTTGCCTATTTATATATCTGTATTCATTCGTGCATATTGTAATCTTGTTATGTGATTGGATAAAGTGCCTAATCACTTTCTGTGAATTGCCTATAAAAGGCAGAACTTATGCTCTATCAAGTCAGTCGTAATGTGCCTTTTACCAACTCGTTTTATTCTGGATGAATAAATGCATAGATACTCAACAGTACTGAGTTATGCGTCTGAGCCGAGGGCTCCTTACTGGTTGTAGAGTTGGGGATACTCTTTCTTGCATTCGTTCGGTACATCACCGACCCTGTTGTTGTAACAGGTTAAACTAACAACTGGTGGCAGCTCGCTACCAACCTCAGCTAGTGGGTTTCAGGCACCAAAATCCACTACAAGATCACTAAAAGTTTTAAACTTTGCGTAGGTCTTTAAAAGAATTTATTATAGTCTAGTTGAAAAAAAGTGTTGATAGATATTATATAGTTAGCAGTAAAAAAGCGCAAGCAAACAATAGCTATTTAGGTCAGGTAAACGGCGTGCAATGAAATATATAAAATAAATAGTTTTTAGGCATTTTTGGATGAGTTGCGCGCTGAAATAACCTGAGTGAGCTGCTACCTGCTTGGGTTTTATTGAATGCTGTGGGGTTAGCGGTGTGTATTCAAGCAAATGGAAGTAGCAAGTGAACGGCTATTTTGATTAGTAGTCGACAATCTTTTATTAGCCGAGCAATTGAACTCCTAAGAGAGTAGTAATAGACCGCCCGCATTGCATACCTTTTCTTCATATAACTAAGTAACAAATGTGTTAAACCTGCTCGCTAAAATGACTTATAACTTATTATTTAGGAGTGATGTGGTTATTATAGTGGTTGATTGCCTTGTCTTCGCTTGATTGAACGTTTGCATAATAACTTGTACCCCAAAAAAAACAAATGTGTAGAGCAGGTGAAAAAGCCTCATGTCTTTACTGTTATGTTTTTATTTTAGCGTCTCAATAAGACATACCTTCTACTTTTTTGGAATCATTTTATAATCAATAACTATATGTGTCATTTACCCAATCAGAAGGTCAAAAGAAACCTTTGACCAAGACGTAAGTCTTTATAAATACAAGAATAGTAGTTATAGTCTATTCAAATGATTGTCAAACAAAAAATTTTTAGTCTATATTTGTACCCCTTTTTTACACTATTAATTGGTTTATTCTAGACTATCATCCCTGATTCCAGTCTGATTAAAAAGTCACACCCAACTCCTGAACAAATAACTGATTGAGCACTCAATGACCAAGACGAAAGAAATAATTCAATTAACTTTACCTATTTCTCCACAACCAAGAACTAACAAGACAATATTTGGGATTGTTTTACACCTTCCAAAAATAATTTAATTCTATATAATAACATGTGTAGTCTATTAAAGACGAATCATGTAGCGCGTGCTATCTATGACAAAAATGCAGAAGGAAAATTGATAAATGATAACGCCCAGAGTCCTCTTTAACAGGAAAATGACATTTGACTCACAGCTAACTTGCTGCTTTCACAACGCTCTTTTTCTATCCCTCTCGCATTGATTTACATCATTGCAACTTATCCAGATAATGGGAATCGGAACGAACATAGACAGGAATAAGTGCAGACACAGCTGGAATGAACGTAGACACATCCTGGAATGAACGAAGACATACCTGGAACGAATGTCGACTTTGCAACAAACAAGAGAATTTCGACTTTCATTACGGATGTGTCTACATTCATTCTCGACGATATATAACATGTTATTTCAACTTTCAATCCAGAAGTTGTCTACTTTGGTAAAAAATGATAATTTATTTCACTTCTGGAACGAACGTCAAAGCGAAAGTTTATATGTCTCCAGGAATGAATGTCGACACTTCCTATAATGAACGCCAATTTTTTTTTCTCTCACATAGTCAACTTTCATTACAGGATGTGACTACGTTCATTCCAGCTATGTCTGAATTTATTCCTGTCGACGAGATACGGACGAAAACCCTCAAGGAAATTTGATCGATTGTAAAAAAGTTATTTTTGACAAGACAGAATCTAATAACGACTGTCGATAGATGATGGAAAAAAGAGAGGCGAGTCGGAAGAGAAAGTTAGCTTGATACTACGAGATACTGCTCAATGTGTGTATGAGTTTCACGAAAGGAAAACACCTGCCAACCACATAGATCTTTCATGTGGTCATCTCATTTACTGGCACTAGTGTAACGAAAGACATTTCATCAGCAGTCAAAAGGTGATGTTACAATGTCTGATAGATGACTGTCAAGTTTCATGAAAATCTACATGATCTACATAATATTTATAAAAAAAAGAAAGAAAAAAAGACGGAATAGGTTAAAAGCTTCAAGAATATATACCTATTTCTGTTTAACAATTCATCACTTGTGACTTGTCACCCAGACGAAAAACTACAAACATGTTGCGCATTGAAGACTTTGCCCACCATGAGGCTTTCGACCTTATAGGACCGAAAACTGTTCTAGCTGAAGTTTCCGATGAAATGCTGAGAATTTTTTTTAATGGAAGAACGCGTGTACTCTGTACCTGGAGCCAGTTTTTACAAGCAGTGACAAATCTTTCGCTACTAAACTGTCACTGTTTTCCAAAACAATATTCAATGTTCAATTTGTGACAGATATGCGGAAATGGTGGATGGTGCCACGTTTACCGAACAAGAACTAACAGACGCGACAGACTGGATTGATAAAAGAAAAATTATAAAAAGATGCTAAAAAGGGATTCTTGGTTGCATGATTAATGGATAGGTGCTGTTTTGCAACTTTCATCGAATGATTTAAAGACTTCTGCCTAGTTAAAAAAGTTACGTGCCAGAGATTCGATCCGTATCTATTCCACGCATATCAAAAGAAACTATCTTACAATCGATTGGAAAGTAGATTTCTCAGTATAGACGATGCTTATCCCTAAGCATGTAGTGGATTTTGGGGGCTGAAAATCCCTAGCTGAGGTTGGTAGCATGCTGCCACCAGTTGTTAGTTTAACCTGTTACAACAACAGGGTCGGTGATGTACCAAACGAATAAAAGATACATGTATAGTATCTGTACTCTACAACCAGTAAGGAGCCCTCGGCTCAGACCCATAACTCAGTGCTGTTGAGTATCTATGCATTTACATGTATTCCTCCAGAATAACACGAGGTGGGAAAAGGCACATTACAACTGACTACTCCAGACAAAGTTCTGCCATTTATAGGTGATTCACAGGAAATGGTTAGCCAATCACATAACAATATTGCAACATTCACCAATGAATATGAGTATATAAATAACGAATAAGATTAACAGTATGGGCTTAAAGGTAATAGGCGCCCTGCATTGGTAGGTGGAGTTAGAGGCTAATGCACCAATCACAGTCATTCCTACTTCCTGCCTTTAGTCCCTGGTCTTTCTAGCTTTAGTACTCCATCTTTCGTAAGGGTTAGGAGTGGTAATCTCCGTTAGATGGCTCTCTGCTTCTCCCAGGCTACTTTTGAGTCCTCAGTCTATAGTGACTCACTTCCTGCCGGCCTAGTGAGGTCGGTACTGCTGCATACAGGCTCGGTATAGGTCGGCATAGCTCCTTACAGGGTCGGTATACACATAAGTATAGTTTTAGTCCATTCTGTATGACCGTTTCCAGTCATTCTGGCCATCTAATGGCTATTATAAGGATGCCAGAATATGGTCCAACGTGTGCGCATACTTAGTGAACACTAAAATCCACAACACGCACTCATTATTAACAATGACTCAACTGACTATACGGATAGCGATGAATCAATGGATGCCATAGATTAATAAAAAAAATGACACCAAAAATCTACATCATTTATCATTGCGTACTAAAAAGATAATTAGTCGGAAAAAAAGGAGTCTCAAGCAAGTCGCATCGCTGAGTGATTTTGTTTTCAAACTCATAAAAACACTTTTTGAGGACAGCCATTTGGAACACGTGGATTCTTTTTCATTGACTTGGTCACCGAAGAAGTATTTCATTTTGTGTTGGATTTAAACTTGGGTCACAACTCGATACTAAGCAGGTTGCTGCATTGTAGTTGTACTGCAAGATCATCACCCTTTGACTGCGTGAACTGCTTTAACTCTGATCTGAACGTGTGTTGCGCTCAAGACAAAACAATAGATTTCGAGAACCTGAAAAGAGCAATCAAAATATTACATATTGTAGCGGATTTTGGGGGCTGAAAATCACTAGCTGAGGTTGGTAGCGTGCTGCCACCAGTTGTTAGTTTTACCTGTTACAACAACAGGGTCGGTGAGATACCGAATGTGTATCAGACAGAGTATTGCTACTCTACAACCAGTAGTGAGCCCTCGGCTCAGACGCATAACTCAGTGCCATTGAGTACATATGCTTTTATTCATCCAGAATAAACAAGTTAGTAAAAGTCCCAATTACAACTGACATACATGAGCAAAGCTCTGCCTTTTATAGACAGTGCACAGGAAGTAACTATTCAATCACAGAGTAACAGTACAATATATGCCAATGAAAGTGATTATATAAATACATGACAAATAGGGTAATCAGAAAGGGCTTAAAGAGAATATGCGTCCTGTAATAGTAGGTGGATTCATAGGCTCATGCACCAATCATAGTTAGTCTCCGGGTCCTTGGTCTTTATAGCTTTAGTCCATCATCTTGCGTAAGGGTTAGGGGTCGATATCTTCAGTAGATGGCTCTTAGCTCCTCCCAGGCTACTTTTAGGTTCTCAGGCTCCACTGACTCATTTCCTGCTGGCCCAGTGAGGTCGGTATAGGTGTATACAGGGTCAGTATAGGTCGGTATAACTGCATACAGGGTCGGTATGGACATAGATATAGTTATAGTCCATTCGGTTTGGTAGTTACTAGTTATTCTGGTCATCTAATGGCTATTATAGTGATGCCAGAATGTGGTGCAATGTGTGCGCAGAGAGTGTGTATACTAAAATCCACCACACACCTCTCTCCATTAAAAACATTCTCTTGTTTTTAATAAAACATATCAAACAAGAGAAGAAGTAAGGAGTGAACAACTCCCATGTTCAGATTAAATATATATTTAAATTTCTGCAAATCTTTTGTTGCCAATAAAAAAGGGTACAACAGTCTGCAGAAGCTATGTCTGCAGAGTAAAGGCTAAATGAGTATATATATGTACAAGATGACTGTCACTTAGAACAGGTCCCCGCGCAGGTTATTAGCCTGAGCTCTTAGTCTTGCCATTTCCTGAGTGACAGCTCGTGCTTCTGTTTTAGCGAGGGTGGTGTCTTCTCCTGTAAGCTGTTGGCCAACGATTAGCCGTCGCAGTTCTTGTAATGACTGCTCCAGAGTGGTCGCATGCTGCTCAACTGTTTCTGCCAAACAGTTGTGGTGTTGTGAGAACTGCAGTGATAGTCAAGGCACTGTCAACGTAATTGACTCTTCCTTCTGGTCCTAAATCTCAGGAGGGGGTGGCATGGTGCTGGCACCCTGGTCCACAAGCTTTGGTATCTTGTACCGTTGAACTGCCATCAGCGAGCTGGTCACTGTAGGAGATGCTGGTTTGTTCAAGTGGTGCTTTGGAGAGTGGTTCAGTTTAGCTGGTGTCTGTGGTGGTGCTGGATGGTAACCACTTTGTGTAGGTTGACACCTATGAAATTTGGCGGGGTTTTCCCACCGCACGAATTGGCAAAAGCGGCTGTAACTGGCTCTGTCTACGGTGTATACTATCCCCGTCTTGAGATGGTGCACCGGATCTCCAGGCGCATCAAATTTCACCTGGTGTGAGTAAACAGCACCTCTACTTTCGCTCTTGTAGCGGCAATGGCAGTAGTGCTCCAGATAGTGTTGCCCTACGTGTACACGCAGCTGCCGTGTATTCCTCGCCTGAAAGTTACACTTAGGACAGGCAGCGTTAAAGGCCTCTCGCATCAAAGTGTCTATCAGCTCCTCTGTGGCCGCTGTTATCCATCGTAACTTGCGCCATCTGGCGGGTTTCTTTTCCCTTCCAGGGTCCAAGAAGTGGTCGGCTCATCCTCTATAGTGAGGTGATCCTCTTCTACCAATTCACCCTCTTCCAACGGTGTTGGATGAGTCGTCTTTACCAGCCGTACTACAAACTTCGGCTTTTCAGCAACTGCAACAATAACATACTTACCAGGATCAGCACATACATTGTGCGCTGGCAGTGTTATGTGGCAAGGGGAAGTTGGGGAGCTGGACTGTGGGGTGGCACCTCAACAGGCCTTCTTAACACAGGGGGTGTCTGAACACCGTCTAAGGGACAGTAGAAGGGGCAACGCCTTCTGGAGAACACCGGTGCTGTCGGTATTCGGTTTTTCATTCTTGCTTCTTCGCAAGATTTCTCCCACGCCCCTGGGTTGGGGTGGAAGGTACAGACACTACAGGGGTCTGCTCCACACTATCTGTGGGAGGGGTGCTTGCTGTGTAAGCAGTGGCACCGTTCTGACTACTCGGAGAGGGCCGCGAAGGGTGGCTATTGCCTTCTGCCAATTTTCGCAACTTTCCACTTGTTGCAGGGCAACCCCGGGCCGATATAGAGTGACCCTGGGCCGGCATAGAGTGCTGCAGTGCCGGTATAGAGTGCTGCCGGGCCGCCATAGAGTTAAAAAGTTGTGTAGTCAGTTTACTTTTACAAGAATTTGATCCTGCTGCCAGGTTAAGGTTCTTAACAGGGTTCAAAGTCAGCGGGGGAACTCTTCTACCAGAACTACTTGGTAGGTGCCCTTGGGTCTGGGGCTTTGAGGGACTGCCACTACACAACACTAACGGATCAGAGCTACTGCTATTTTTAAATATCCATTCAGCTATTTGCGAATCAGTTAACTCACCAGCTGTAGTCTCAGGCAAGGCCTCCTTGGCAGCGGCAGCAAGAGTACATCCTGTGGGTTCTCTAAGAAGGTCAGCTGTTGGCATCGCCAGCAGGGCCTCTTCCTCCAATCCTGCAAAGGGCTGGTACTCCGCCAGTCCAGCTTCTAGTAAGACGTGTTCGTCATCCTCATTTAAATCTAAGCAGGCAGCCATTTTATTTACACAAGGTGGCTGGTCAAGTGGTGGTCTGCACTGGTCACTATCATCTGAAATAATGAGCATTTCTCCCCTGCTGCATGGTCTTTCAGATCTATGACTCATCATGCCTGTACTCTTAGACAGTGGATTTGTAGTGGCGGTATTAGGGGCAATCTTTGCTGCCTGCTGTGGGCTGACCGACTGTCCTACAGTGGCAGCGTGTAAGTGGGTGGCAAGAGGGTCCGTGGGGGCTCCTTAGACACCAAACACAGCCATTCTGGTGTGAGCAGTTAGGCAGCTACAGCTATTTGGAAGTCTTTCCCATACACTCCAAGTATTGCCTCGTAGGTGCTGGCTATACTCTCTTCAGTCAACCGCCTAGAACTGCATTTTGCACTGCTTGCAACTGCTTCTACTGTATTGGAGGGCTTTCTTCACTGCTCCTGCCTGTTGGGCATTCTGTTGACTACAAGGGGCGTAGCCAACAGGGGCGTAGAGATATTTTCCACCTTTTGCTCCATAACTTCTTCAGTCTTCACCGAATCTGGCTGAAGCTTTCTGGAGAGGCATATCTCCCCTCTCTCCAGAGTATGGGCTGGTCTCTTAGCAGCTTGTTCTGCCCAGCTAGGTGTAGTAGGGGGAAATCTGTCTCTACCAAGGGGAAACAGTGTATTGCTGTATGACAAAACCCTTCTTTTCACTGGATTTACGTCCAGCAGACTGACACTGTCTTTAAGCAATCTCCTATGCTTGTCAGTGCTGGGTAATTCATGGCCATTTATTATGATGGTTGAGTCTGTGAAGTGCATCATACACTTGTGGCCCGTGAGGAACGGCATTCCTATAATGGCCTCCTCGTGAATGTCACTAATGACAAAATTCACCCCAATCCGGAGTCCACTGAGCTGTAGAGATACTTTCACGGTACCATAAAACGGGATTTTTGAACTGTCTGCCATCAAACCACGGGGTTCGCTATCCTGGAGGGTGTTTTGGACCCACTGAGGTAGTCAGCGGTAAGCATGCCGCGACAACAAATTGGTTGTACATCCAGTATTTACCAGAATGGACATTAGGGGCCCGTCCATCTTGCCAGACAAGAAATAACTTGCTTGGTATGGCCGCTTTAGGCCGTTACTGGCAACCTCCGTTGCCTGTATTCCAAGAGGTTTACTTGCAGGGAGGTAGTCCACCTGCTGACCTCGCTTAGGGGGTGTACGCTAGCCTTATCGCAGCTAGACGCCGTTTGCTCTACTGCGGCTGGTAACCGTTTCCCTTCCTCGACAGTTGGCTAGCCTTAGCCTGCCAAGATCTCTGCTTACAGTTCCTCTGTACATGTCCGACTCCACCACAGCCCCAACAGCGCAGTGTGGGTGTGGCTTCATGTAGTGGAGTGGGAGCTGGGGAGTTGTCTTCCCTTAACAACTTTTTCTCCTGCATTAAGGTCTGCAAAGTCTCCATTACCAGCTGAAGCGGGTCCTGTCCAGTGCTGGGTGGAGCACTGACTTGCTGAACAGGAGTGTTAGGGGGGGCGGAGTAGATGGTAACGGAGGAACACCACCTCCACACTCATCATCATCGTCCGTTTCATCTTATACAGCGCCCACATACTTGGGGCGCTCTTCATGGGCTGTCTTGATCTGCAGGTACTCGTTGCCTGCTCTTACAGCGTCTGCAAGCTTGTCTGTTGGTTGAATAACCAAGAGATTCCTCTGCAGGTATGCATTCCCTATAGTGGAACTGGACGTGTCAAGCATCATGCATTGCACTGCTCTCTGTGGGAGGTCTTTGTACGGCAGACAAATCAAACGCTCCACCTCATTAGCGTGTTCCTGTAGGGAGGTCTTATAAGACCTTTGAAGACTAGTCAATCTTGACATAGCTTCTCTAGGGGTCACCCCAAAGCGTGCTCTCAATGCGGTGAATATCCCTTGTATGTGTGGGGGCTTTCCACACACCAATGCGCTGCCTCTTAGTGACTCACGCAAGTGCAACATGGCAGTCGGCTCCTGCCACTCATTCGCCTCGGCCACTTCGACAAAGCATGGGATGAAATATTCCACATCTCCCTCGCCTTCGTACTTGGGAGCCTTGAAAGTTGGGCGAGCGTTGCCATTAGCTGGTCGCATGGCAGCTTGTAAGGCTTCTGTCAAACGGTCCATAGCCGTTAGTTCAGGGTTAACAGCAGGGGCTCTGCCTGCCCTACGAGCTCTGTTGGCTGCCATTGCTGCGACTAGAGGAATGATCAACTCTAAATCTACAAATGGGGCTATCTAACAGGTTGCTGCGTCGGTGTTAGCGAATGCAGGGTCGGTAGTACTTGATGCAGGGCTGGTATAGATGCTATACAGGGCCGGTATAGACTGTGCAGGGTCGGTATAAACTGCTGCAGGGTAGGTCTGTCAAGTAGTTGTTCAGTAATGCTCAAAAATAATATTCGTGTAGTTTCGCAAGACGGAGTGTAGACTCTACGTCAATTGCTGTGGCAAACTGTTGCAGGCGGAGGAAAGCCGACGCCTTATGTGCAAGTCTGTTTGTGCAAAATAATGTCTGTGTGGCTTTGCAAGATGGAGTGTAGACTCAACGTCAATTGCTGTGGCAACTGCTGCAGGTGGAGGGAAGTCGACGCCTGTACGCAAGTCTGTGCTGCTCACTTGTTAGGGAGCACTGCTGCAGTCGGAAAAGAGTCAACGACTTTCGCAGGAGTGTCCAGTTTCGTTCTGTACTGTGAATACAGGATCGGGATGCTGGTTCTGTTTAGTGCAGAGCCAGGGTAACGCAGTTGAGTAAGGTGTGCAACGGATCCCACTGCTGCCACCAATGTAGTGGATTTTGGGAGCTGAAAATCACTAGCTGAGGTTGGTAGCGTGCTGCCACCAGTTGTTAGTTTTACCTGTCACAACAACAGGGTCGGTGATGTACCGAATGAATACAAGACCGAGTATTGCTACTCTACAACCAGTAGTGAGTCCTCGGCTCAGACGCATAACTCAGTGCCATTGAGTACATATGCTTTTATTCCTCCAGAATAAACGAGTTAGTAAAAGTCCCAATTACAACTGACAAACATGAGCAAAGTTCTGCCTTTCATAGACAGTGCACAGGAAGTAACTACCCAATCACAGAGTAACAGTACAATATATGCCAATGAAAGTGATTATATAAATACATGACAAATAGGGTAATCAGAAAGGGCTTAAAGAGAATAGGCGCCCTGTAATAGTAGGTGGAGTCATACGCTCATGCACCAATCATAGTTAGTCTCTGGGTCCTTGGTCTTTATAGCTTTAGTCCATCATCTTACGTAAGGGTTAGGGGTGGATATCTTCGGTAGATGGATCTTAGCTCCTCCCAGGCTACTTCTAGGTTCTCAGGCTCCACTGACTAAAGAAATAACTTGAAAACAGGAAAAAGCCAAGAGCTGACTGCGTATAAATGTTCGGATTGACTTCGCGTAAAAACAATTAATAGTTGATAACAAGAACGCAAACACATCTTAAATGAGTAGCACAATTGTATTGCTATTGACAACTTTATTTTTCAACTCAAATGGAATTTTCTACAATGACAACATTGATTAATGTGCCAATGGAGCTATGGAAGGAGACGATGTCTTATACTATGCACCTTTTGAAAGGAGCAAAAAGTATATGGATATGAATAACATTGCTTGGGTGAGAATCGACCTCTCTGATTTTTGTATTGCGCAATATTCATTCCTCAAAACGTTTTTGGGGTTTGTAACAACAAAGAAACAACATAATGTATCTTTGTGTGATATTCTAACAAAATACAGTCAAGGCGAGGAGGATTGTCTACTGAGAGTTAGAAATGATATAAAGGGGCTCACCAGAAACACAAAACAGTTTCAAAACAGACAATAACGCTCCTTTGATTATGGATCTTCATGTTTAATCTGCCTGATGATGCAAGACTTTGAAAGATTAGACTTTGCATGCACAAGATGCAACTGTTCGACCAATACTGAACCAACTACACTCATCACAGATGTCAATGGCAACCAATACAGATGTCAATGGCAACCAATACAGATGTCAATGGCGTTAAAGGAAAGGTGTAAATTTATCGTTTTCGAGTTTGAAAATCGGAAGATCGAAAAAAGCAAGATTTTCATTAGCGTTACAGGTTGAAGAGATAACAAAGACAGACACTATCCAATGTTCTGTATACTGAGCTTTGATTGTAATATATTGTAATGGATTTCAGTCTGGTTTCTACGAATATCCAGTATTCTCAAGTATTATGCCTCTCTCCAGAGGGGACACTGTGTGGCTTGACAGTGACAACTAGGTAACACAACCGGATCATCCGGTATAGGCAGAGCCCAAGGCTCACACCAACAACACAGAGTGCATTTTGAATATTGGCTTTATTTTTCAAAAAACCTAAGTCCTAGGGTGGCAATCCACTAGGGTTATCAGCAAGACATGAGAAATGAATGCAAAGAATATGAACAGTTCCATCCCTTTTATAGGTAGCTGGCAGGAAGTGATTAGCACAAAATCATATAAGAGTAAAGGCACAGGAAGTGATTAGACCAATGCGATTACATATATAAATAACTGACGAATCATGCAATGTATAAGGTTTAAATGTAATAGGCGCCAAGTGGCTAGAGGCGGAGTTTTATCTCCTATTGTCCAATCAGAGTGTTCTACAGGGTCCCAAGGCTCCGGTTAGCTTGTGGTCTTGATAACTGCCAATACGAGAAAGGGTATTTCCTGTTCTTGTCCTAGAACAGGATCCTAGCTGGTTTTGAAGATCCTCTGCTATGGCGGCCATCTTTTACCGGCCCTGAGTCACCATACCGGGTCGGTAGGGGTCAATACCGGCCCTGCAGGGGTCAATACCAGCCCTGCACACTGTGCTACCGGCACAGTAAGGCTTTTCTACCTGCACAGCATCTTACGGATGGCTGTGGGTGAAGTTCTAGCACACTCGGTGTGGAGATAGTGTAGCAAACACCCAGTTTACCATGGTCATTCACTAAAATTTTCCACAATATCAACCGGTTACACTTGCTGTTTGAGACAGCAAACCCAAGTCGTTGGAAGCTCAAATTAGGGTTAAATAAGTCTCTCGCAAACAATGAAATACTGCCTCAATTTGTTACCACTTTTCATCCTTTTCGGTCTTCATCTCGCTTCTAGGGGACTCTTCCAGTCGTTTTATCTCCTTTGGCTTCGGGTTGTCACCAAGGAACTTTTGGACTCGTAGATGTTTGATTAGCATTTTGCCTTTTAAACCAAATTTTAAAATATTGACAATACTAGATAATATGCACTGTATCACCTCACGGGGTCCTAACAAAATGCTGTAGAGCGATGGATGAATCTGCAAAACCGACGAATCTTTGGAATGTGTGAGAATAACTAGAGAACCACCAACAACTACAGCTCCAACAACTACAGATCCAACAACTACAGCTCCAACAACTACAGATCCAACAACTACAGCTCCAACAACTACAGCTCCAACCACTACAGCTCCAACAACTACAGCTCCAATCACTACAGCTCCAACAACTACAGCTCCAACCACTACAGCTCCAACAACTACAGCTCCAACAACTACAGCTCCAACAACTACAGCTCCAATAACTACAGCTCCAACAACTACAGCTCCAACCACTACAGCTCCAACAACTACAGCTCCAACAACTACAGCTCCAACAACTACAGCTCCAACAACTACAGCTCCAACCAATACAGCTCCAACAACAATAGCTGCAGTTTCCGTTCATTTTTTCTTTAGTGCTAAGAAACTGCTCTGAAGAAACTCTTGGTTACGTGGACATCAGACTAGCAACTAGAGACTTGTAATGCCTATTTTGAATAAATTTTTAGAAGTCAGTTTTTTTGAGTAGTAAAGCTTGTCGATGGACGTTGCGTTCTCACATCGGGCGATTATAATTACACGTGCAATACCAATGAAACTATAGAATACCTCGAAAGATATAAAAACTCAAACATCTCCAATTCCAAATAGTGCTCCAACAAGCATCACAATTCCCGTAACTACGACTTCTACTCTAAAATTCAATGACAATCACAACTTCCGAGACAGCTAATTATTTTCCTTGTGAGAAAGAATACACGGTATGCAAAAGCATTTGGACAGCAGCTGCAACTCCACTACTCTTCTATAGAGTCTTTAGCTATAACGATACAGAAAATGTTTCAGGAAAAACAATAACGATTTGAAGAAGGGAAAAAGTCTTTTCATTATCATACATCCCAAACGTAACAATATTTCTGGCAACTCGATTGAACAGTTTACAAATTGAAAACAAATTTCATACGCTCTGCTATCTATTATATAATTTATTTATTACAAATGTTATCTGTTTTACCTATTGCACATGCTGCCATCTATTATTTCCACTACTGTCCGTTTTAATCAAATAAACATAACACCTAACCGGCTACCAAAACAAATGAGTCAAAAAACAAAGGGAGAGTGTCAACTGGGATCTAAACCGGGAGGAAAACCTCCAGCATAATCAGACAACTTTCACCAAAGACTATTCTTAGGATTAGCATAGATATCTGACAGCTCTGTGCAATATATCAGCTATAGTTAATATCACGTATCCAGCACCATTTGTAAATCTACCTATCAATATGATACATATATAAACAAAATATCTGACAGCTCTGTGCAGGCTCTTATCAACACCGATTTACACAATTATATGACAAGTCTCTCAATCAACTTGATGCGCTGTCAGGTCTGTTATCTTATGGAGATATGCCTATTATACTGAAAAAAACAATGCAGTAGAAAATCAATGCGCTAGTGTGATAAAAAAGGTTACAAGATGTAACATAATTAAACAGAGGGCAAAACTGAACCACACCTACTGCAAATAACCTGAAATCTAATAAACCTCCTCCGGTACTCCATTACACATCCCCACCCAACCCTCAACAAGTTTTAAGGATTAACTATCATTCATTAGATCCCCTCTTATTATATTGAAGTACAGTTATGTCCTCTTACTACGGAGACAACGGCATTCACTTTGTGTACCTCCTTGTACACCTCCTCTCACTCCAACACTCAAGGTCTACCCCGAATAGACGTTAACAACCCTTACGGGGTCCTCGACCCAGACACACCACACCTGAGTTACACAAATAAATAGTTTATCTATGAATTCTGTTTAGAAATAAAAGAGCTATCTATACACAATCCAGTAGACTTCTGGTCCAACGCAATACAAGAGCTCTTTTTACAAGAGAAAAAGAGGAACATGCACCCCCTTATTAGGGATGAGCCAATGGCACACAACAACACAAAACACATATAAAATAAAAAGATACAATACAAATCACATAACAATGCAAGCCAATGAAAGAGGTAATCACATGGAAAAAAAGCTGTCGGCTGCTTTCCTGCCCTTTTTAATAGTGGTGGAAGTTCCTGTTCCCTATTTGATGTCCTTGCTTCCTTGACCTCAACTTGCTTTCATCCTTCAGTGGTGGGCAATCATCATCTTGGGCCATGGGTTACACTTTTCAGTCATATTTGTTGGCTGGGCTGGTATACTGGCCTAGAGTAACCCGGGATAGGCTCTTTATAGTATAAATGTAGGATACAGGGTTAGCACAGGCCTGTAGTAGACCCGGGATAACTGGTATCCTTGACCCGGGATAGCTCTTATATGTTACAAAGGGAGGATCCCGGGTCCACTTAAAACTGGTGTTAGGAGATAGTTGAAGGGGTGTAGGGGGAATTTAAGGTAAGGGAAAGTGGGGGCAGGGGTCTGGATCATCTTTTGTCACAAAAATTTCTCATAATACTACTAATGTTACATCAATTTTTATATTCATGCAAAAAACACTTTACATAAAAAATGTATGCAAGACTGTTAAAATCTAAGCTCTCTTGTCACTTATTTTGAGAGCGGTCGGTCGAAAAATCTACCGCTGATTGCCACTTGACCAAGCCTCATCTAATCAACCTCCTTGGCTGCACTCCAAGCAGTGGCTGACTGAGTTGTGTCCCACAATAACGATTGTGTACAAAACCTTTACAATATAACAATGGACCTAGGGGTAGTGGGCGGAGTCTCTTACTGGTTATCCACTCGCGTGGCTCCGAGAAATGGCCAGTATTATCTGGAAAGCCCAGTTTTTTATTAGTACGATTTACTATATTTTGGTAGTTTGGTTGGGAAAAGATGCTACAGAAGCTACTCAAGCTATTTTTAGATTTGTAGCCAATGCAGCAATTGTTTTTAATCTGGTTAGCACCTATGGCTAGGTTACAGCCAGTTATAGGGTGGCCTGTGCTGGAGTTGGCTGCATTATCTATTTGTTACTATAATTATATAGATATAACTGGTAAGTTGGTCTTCGGAGAACCAGTTTCAGTGCATGAGAGATCTCCAGACTTAGGTAGGTATGAGGGCACTGGTGTATGTTATTATATGTGGTGT
Organism: Cryptosula pallasiana; assembly: GCA_945261195.1. Lineage (NCBI taxonomy): Eukaryota > Metazoa > Bryozoa > Gymnolaemata > Cheilostomatida > Cryptosulidae > Cryptosula > Cryptosula pallasiana. The sequence goes on from OX183130.1 coordinate 25,640,471, forward strand.
GCATGCAGAGATTGATTTACACTAAATCCCACTGTAACACCATATACTGAACAGTTTTCGTTTTAGCATCATTCTAAAAAAAATTTTTGGACAGTCATGAGCTTAAGATTGTCCAATGCTATCTAAAATCTGCAGTCCTGAAATATCTGTCATCTGTTTGACATGGTCTGAAGTGTACAAGAACCAGCCTTAACTTGTCACACACTGGATAATAAAACTGCATAAAGCGCAATAAAAAAGCTAGTTCTGGCAAGCCAACCAGTTACATTGACTGTAACAAAAAACATCAAGTTTCAATTACAGGCTTGGGCAAAATCTACTACAATACGAATATACTAGGTTATCTTGTTGCTAGGTTATTTTGCAAACTGTTTTGTTTCATTAAAAAAGTTTAAATCATATGCAAAAAATTGGTGTGTATTTATGTGAGCACATGTAAGTGTATACACAAAGGAAGACTGCTTCTCAATGCTATTGCATTGCATATCTGTCATATTGTGGTAGATTTTGGTGGAGGTTACTAGTAAACAGGCAGTTTACTATCCACCCTTGCGAGATAATGCGCTAGACAGTAACCGACAGCATTCGTTCAACTGCTGTACAGGTGAAAAGTCATACTGTGCCGGTAGCATAGTGTGCAGGGCCGGTAGTGACCCCTGCAGGGCCGGTATTGACCCCCTACCGACCCGGTATAGCTATACTGGGCCGGCACAAGATGGTCGAAATAGCCAAGAAACTGCAAAACCCTCTAGGAACTCAGTCAAGGCCAGGAACCGGAACTACCCTTCCTCGGATTACCGACTTAGTGGAGCATATTCTAACTACAGCCTGGGAACCCTGCAGGACCTTTGATTGGACAGTAGGAGATAGGACTCCGCCCTTAGCCACTTGGCGCCATTACCCTTTAACTTATTTGCATTACATGATTGGATCACTATTTATATATTTGATTGCATTGGCTAGATTACTTCCTGCGCACTTATTGTTATATACTTTATGTTAATTATTTCCTGTGAGCTCTCCTATAAAAGGAGAGAGTTTTGCTATCATCTTTTCATTCATTCTCATGCCTTGCCACAAATACCCTAGAGGAATAATTACCCTGTAGGACTTTGTCTTGAGAATATAGCCACTTACACAAGCACTACGTTGCATTGTTTGTCTGAGCCATGAGCTTTTGCCATACCGGGTAATTCGGTTGCCCTGCACAGTTGCCATCGTCGCTCAGCACAGTGTCCCCTCTGGAGAGAGGTATAATACTCGAGACTAGTGGATGTCCGTGGTAACCAGACCGGAATCCATTACAATATTGCACTGTATATTTGTCGTATTACACTGTATATTTGTCATATTGCACTGTATATTTGTCATATTGCATTGTATATCTGTCATATTGCATTGTATTTTTGTCATATTACACTGTAAATTTGTCATATTGCACTGTATATTTGTCATATTGCATTGTATATCTGTCATATTGCATTGTATTTTTGTCATATTGCACTGTATATTTGTCATATTTCACTGTATATCTGTCATATTGCATTGTATTTTTGTCATATTGCACTGTATGTTTGTCATATTGCACTGTATATTTGTCATATTGCATTGTATATCTGTCATATTGCATTGTATTTTTGTCATATTACACTGTATATTTGTCATATTACACTGTATATCTGTCATATTGCATTGTATTTTTGTCATATTTCACTGTATATTTGTCATATTTCACTGTATATCTGTCATATTGCATTGTATTTTTGTCATATTGCACTGTATGTTTGTCATATTGCACTGTATATTTGTCATATTGCATTGTATATCTGTCATATTGCATTGTATTTTTGTCATATTGCACCGTATATTTGTCATATTACACTGTATATCTGTCATATTGCATTGTATTTTTGTCATATTGCACTGTATATTTGTCATATTTCACTGTATATCTGTCATATTGCATTGTATTTTTGTCATATTGCACTGTATGTTTGTCATATTGCACTGTATATTTGTCATATTGCATTGTATATCTGTCATATTGCATTGTATTTTTGTCATATTGCACTGTATATTTGTCATATTACACTGTATATCTGTCATATTGCATTGTATTTTTGTCATATTGCACTGTATATTTGTCATATTTCACTGTATATCTGTCATATTGCATTGTATTTTTGTCATATTTCACTGTATATTTGTCATATTATACTGTATATTTGTCATATTGCACTGTATATTTGTCATATTGCATTGTATATCTGTCATATTGCATTGTATTTTTGTCATATTACACTGTAAATTTGTCCTATTACACTGTATATCTGTCATATTGCATTGTATTTTTGTCATATTGCACTGTATGTTTGTCATATTGCACTGTATATTTGTCATATTACACTGTATATCTGTCATATTGCATTGTATTTTTGTCATATTGCACTGTATATTTGTCATATTACACTGTATATCTGTCATATTGCATTGTATTTTTGTCATATTTCACTGTATATTTGTCATATTTCACTGTATATCTGTCATATTGCATTGTATTTTTGTCATATTGCACTGTATGTTTGTCATATTGCACTGTATATTTGTCATATTGCATTGTATATCTGTCATATTGCATTGTATTTTTGTCATATTGCACTGTATATTTGTCATATTACACTGTATATCTGTCATATTGCATTGTATATTTGTCATATTACACTGTATATTTTTCATATTGCACTGAATATTTGTCATATTGCATTGTATATTTGTCTAAAACACTCAAAAAATCAGTAAACAAAAATATGAGAAATATTTTGTAAATCATAGAAATTAGCGAGTTGAGAGAAGTTCTAATAAATAATCTAAAACATGCTGTTAAGTAGAAATCAAGTATAGCTACTACAATGGATACTATAGCCAGGCATTTATGGTACTCTCTAAACCACTACACTTAATATTCTATGCTAGTCTAGAAAATAACTGCTAGGCACACGATATACATGCCAAAACAAATCACTTGAATACAGGGTATAATGATGTGATGCTGTTATACATTAGAATCTGCTCGTTCCTCACGAGCATGCTGATGCCGTTTCCAAGTGCAAAATTTGCAACCATCGGAGTCCAGAGACTTGGTCAGCTGCTCGACTCGGTCTTTTAAACATTTGCACCAAACTTCATTTTCCGTTCTCACTCTTTGCAGGTTTTCATCGAACCTGGAATAGAAATAGTCATCCCTGAGATTTCGGTAACTCATTTGCATAGAAGCAGCACAACGCAGCTACAGACTATTCACCACCTGTTACATCGGCAGTTTAATGGCATGCTGGGTATTTTTATTATTAGCAACAAGCAAAATAATAAACATAACCAGAACTCATAAAAACTTCAGTTCTGTAATTTCTTATCACCTATTGGAGAGTTGATCCTAGGTGGTGGTTGCTGTTTCTGGTTATGGCAAAACTTTGCGTACAGTGGAAACATCTCATGGCGTCATACCGCGTGAAGATATCAAATAACTGTATTATATAATCGTATTGTGCGACTTTTTTATTACCTATGCCTACAGGGACTAATTGTGTGTTCAGTTAGCCTTCTGATCATTTGGCAGACTAATTTTTTATAATAGATTATTTGACAGTGCTCCGAATCTTGTGGGGTTTTAGAAGTAGAATGGAGTAGCAGCCTTTCCCCTTTCCATCCCCTTTTCCCCCTTATTAACACCCATTGAATGTGTCTTTATAGCAGACACGGTATACCTTCTCGAGATCTTATATAATCTGTACTGGCCCAGCATAGAGTGCTATACCGGCCCAGCATAGAGTGCTATACCACCCCAGCATAGAGTGCTATACTGGCCCAGCATAGAGTGCTGTACCGGCCCAGCATAGAGTGCTATACCGGCCCAGCATAGAGTGCTATACCGGCCCAGCATAGAGGGCTATACCAGCTCAGCATAGAGTGCTATACCAGCCCAGCATAGAGTGCTATACCAGCCCAGCATAGAGTGATATACCAGCCCAGCATAGAGTGATATACCAGCCCAGCATAGAGTGATGTACCAGCCCAGCATAGAGTGCTATACCAGCCCAGCCTATAGTGCTATACCGGCCCAGCATAGAGTGCTATACCAGCCCAGCATACAGTGCTATACCAGCCCAGCATAGAGTGATATACCAGCCCAGCATAGAGTGATATACCAGCCCAGCATAGAGTGATATACCAGCCCAGCATAGAGTGATATACCAGCCCAGCATAGAGTGCTATACCGGCCCAGCATAGAGTGCTGTACCGGCCCAGCATAGAGTGATATACCGGCCCAGCATAGAGTGATATACCAGCCCAGCATAGAGTGCTATACCAGCCCAGCATAGAGTGCTATACCAGCCCAGTATAGAGTGCTATACCAGCCCAGCATAGAGTGCTATACCAGCCCAGCATAGAGTGCTATACCAGCCCAGCATAGATTGCTATACCAGCCCAGCATAGAGTGCTATACCAGCCCAGCATAGAGTGCTGTACCGGCCCAGCATAGAGTGCTGTACCGGCCCAGCATAGAGTGCTGTACCGGCCCAGCATAGAGTGCTGTACCGGCCCAGCATAGAGTGCTGTACCGGCCCAGCATAGAGTGCTGTACCGGCCCAGCATAGAGTGCTATACCAGCCCAGCATAGAGTGTTATACCAGCCCAGCATAGAGTGCTATGTCAGCCCAGCCTAGAGTGCTATACCGGCCCAGCATAGAGTGCTATACCAGCCCAGCATAGAGTGCTATACCAGCACAGCATAGAGTGATATACCAGCCCAGCACAGAGTGATATACCAGCCCAGCATAGAGTGCTATACCAGCCCAGCATAGAGTGCTATACCAGCTCAGCATAGAGTGCTATACCAGCCCAGCATAGAGTGCTATACCAGCCCAGCATAGAGTGATATACCAGCCCAGCATAGAGTGATATACCAGCCCAGCATAGAGTGATGTACCAGCCCAGCATAGAGTGCTATACCAGCCCAGCCTATAGTGCTATACCGGCCCAGCATAGAGTGCTATACCAGCCCAGCATAGAGTGCTATACCAGCCCAGCATAGAGTGCTATACCAGCCCAGCATAGAGTGATATACCAGCCCAGCATAGAGTGATATACCAGCCCAGCATAGAGTGATATACCAGCCCAGCATAGAGTGCTATACCGGCCCAGCATAGAGTGCTGTACCGGCCCAGCATAGAGTGATATACCGGCCCAGCATAGAGTGATATACCAGCCCAGCATAGAGTGCTATGTCAGCCCAGCATAGAGTGCTGTACCGGCCCAGCATAGAGTGCTATACCGGCCCAGCATAGAGTGCTATACCAGCCCAGCATAGAGTGCTATACCAGCCCAGCATAGAGTGCTATACCAGCCCAGTATAGAGTGCTATACCAGCCCAGCATAGAGTGCTATACCAGCCCAGCATAGAGTGCTATACCAGCCCAGCATAGATTGCTATACCAGCCCAGCATAGAGTGCTATACCAGCCCAGCATAGAGTGCTATACCGGCCCAGCATAGATTGCTGTACCGGCCCAGCATAGAGTGCTGTACCGGCCCAGCATAGAGTGCTATACCGGCCCAGCATAGAGTGCTGTACCGGCCCAGCATAGAGTGCTATACCAGCCAAGCATAGAGTGCTATGTCAGCCCAGCCTAGAGTGCTATACCGGCCCAGCATAGAGTGCTATACCAGCCCAGCATAGAGTGCTATACCAGCACAGCATAGAGTGATATACCAGCCCAGCATAGAGTGATATACCAGCCCAGCATAGAGTGATATACCAGCCCAGCATAGAGTGCTATACCAGCCCAGCATAAAGTGCTATACCAGCCCAGCATAGAGTGATATACTAGCCCAGCATAGAGTGCTATACAGGCCCAGCATAGAGTGCTATACCAGCCCAGCATAGAGTGATATACCGGCCCAGCATAGAGTGATATACCAGCCCAGCATAGAGTGCTATACCGGCCCAGCATAGAGTGCTATACCTGCCCAGCATAGAGTGCTATACCATCCCAGCATAGAGTGATATACCAGCCCAGCATAGAGTGCTATACAAGCCTAGCATGGAGTGCTATACCAGCCCAGCATAGAGTGCTATACCAGCCCAGCATAGAGTGCTATACCAGCCCAGCATAGAGTGATGTACCAGCCCAGTATCACACCTTGGATCACCCTTATTTACCATAAAGAACTTATCTCGGACCAGTACCCAGACCTAAGCCAGAGCACCATGGAAGTAGAAGCCTTAGGACCAGAGATTAGATTAACCATTTATAAGCATAAACGAAGTGAGTAGAGACAACTTTCAGGCTAAGGAAGTCAGCCTACCTTATATGAAGTATAAACTTCTCTTCTACCCTGATTGGCTGGAGCAGACCCAATAGAGACATTAGGCCATGTATGTATTAGGGGATTGGCTAGTATTATTACCCTATAATATTTTAGGTTATTGTCTTGGTGTATATCTTGCTTTGCATTATTTGCTCACCCTTAATAAGGAGGTGAGTGTTCCTCCTTACCTCGTATAAAAGGAGCTGCTGTGCTGTGTGTAGGGTAGAAGTCTTGTGTATAACATACCACTTATACCACTAAATTGAACTGTGTAATAAAGTATTAAACTCTATACCATAGTGTATTAAGTCTGAGTCGAGAACTCTGTGTAGTTGTTAGACTCAGTGTCGAAGTGGATCCTGAACGAAGTTGGTTTCATGGAAGTCAATGCAGAGGATGTTGTGGACTTGTAATGGGGGAGAAAAGAACAAAAGGCGTGTTCACAAAGGGGTTGGTCGTTGCTTTCGTAGTAGGTGGAGTGAATCTACTACAATATTGTAGTGGATTTCGGGGGCCAGCCAAATTCCACCAACAAAACCTCTCCTCAACAGAGGTTATTTAGCAAACAACTCAACAGAGTAGTATCTCCAACTCCACAACTGTTACAGAGCCCACGGCTCAGACTAGCTACTCAGTGCTTCAGGGTAATACTCATTTTAATATTTTACAACACTCAGTGAAAAATAATGGTGCCAATGTATCTTGCTAACTTGGTACAATCACCCTGCAGCTACTACTACCAACCCTGCAGCGACCACCTACAGATCCCTTCAGCCAATCTATATTGACGAGTTGGGGAGAAGAGAAGTAACGTGGCCTGAGAACCCAGACTAGTCCCAAAAGATACAGAAGCCTGAATCCACAACATAACTACCATTGGAATATCCAAAAGCCGTCGACTTCAAGCTATACCAGCCTAAGAACTTAGCTCAGGAAGTGATGGTGCAATACAGACAGTGACTCAGCAGTATTGCTCCTAACGCTCCGCCTCCTACTTCTGGGAGCATTATCTATTTAACTTTATTTAACCTATCTGATTCTATGTTATTTATAATCTGTTATTTGTCATCTCTGTAATTAAGGCAATCAGTTCCTGTGCCTAAGGCTATAAAATGCAGAATTTTGCCTACACCCCTGGCACTTTGCATCAGGATACTTGTATCAGGTACTTGTGATTGTACCAAGTTAGCAAGATAGATTGCCACTATTATTTTTCACTGAGCGCTGTAAAATAATAAAATGATTATCACTCTGAAGCACTGAGTAGTGTAACAGATTTTTATGTCCACTACCCTCCGCTAGGGAGTTGTGCTGGCAGACGCGCAGTCTGTGTAGCTCCAACAATGCAGTCAGCCTCTTCAGGCCTGACAATCAACAGTCTACCTCAACTCAGAGGTGACCCCGTGCCGGGATGGCACAAACAAGGTGCTGTAAAGCAAGTAATCAACTTTAGCAACAATAACGAGCCCTCGGCTCAGACATACACACTCAGAGCTTTTAAGTAGTGTATAATAATAACCTTTATTCATAACCAGAGTACACAGTGGCAATCCAATGCAAGGACAAGAGATACTGTTCATGCCATGTCATGTCAGGTAATGCAACGAGAATGAAAAAATGCTCTGCCTTTTATAGGCAGAGTTACAGGAAGCATTTTGGAAACTTTCCATCATGCACAGGAAGCATGGCAGGAAGTAATACAATATATAGAAAGCGGTATTGTCCAATAGGGTAATAATAAACTAGTTAAAGTACACTGGCGCCCAGAAGTAGGGGCGGAGTCCATGGATAGCTTGTCCAGTTATAAGTTAAAATATCTCTCGGTAGTTCCTGAGTATTTTACCAGCCTTTGATCCATGTTTCTCGACATCTAAGGGTAGCCAGCTCCGGGAGGTGGTCTCTGGAGGTATGGAGTTAGGTTTGGTCTCTTAAGCTATGGCAGCCATCTTGGCACCGACTCGGGATAGCTACTCAGGGTCGGGGTAGTAAATACCCAGTGCCAGTATGATTAATTATTACCATAATTCATTCGAACAGAGCAATATGTTTGCTACAACAGAACCCGGTCTTTGTCTATTGTGTTCAATGGAGGCATGCCTGTAGTAGCCACCATCAGGGGGACCTCTGCGCAGTAGTGGTCACTGTTTATGTTTAGTAAAAGCCTCTACAATAGTGAGTCTGAGCCGTGGGCTCTGTAACAGTTGCGGAGTTGGAGATACTCCTCTGCTGAGTTGTTTGCTAAATAACCTCTGTTGAAGAGAGGTTTTGTTGATGGCATGTCGCCCGGTCCCCCCGAAACCCACCTCAATTTCAACCATGGAATTAATTCTTGTTTGTTCTCTACATGCTTTTACTCTTAAATAAATGGCCAGGCAATAATTTTGTCTGGATGAAATTATCTAGGAGAAAATACTGATTAATTATCATTGCATTGCTCTATTCTTTTAACCAAGTTTATTGCAGTTTTTTTAAACACATGAAACATTTTATAGTTTACTATTAATTCTTTTCCATCCTTTTCTACTCTTTTATTATTAGTATAATTTTTCGTCAATTTTTTCTTGCTGAGCAATCTTTTACCCATCTCAGTTTTGACTGCTTCTACCATCCTTTGGGTGTAGTAATAATAATAATTTATTTAATTGTTTTTATATTCCATGCATCCCTGCATTTTTTTCAATACTCTTCTCAGTCATACTCCGATATTTATGTATATATATCAGGTCTACTCATTAAAAACCCTTCTCAAATGTCAGAGTTGCCAATTCTGTTGGTTTGGAGGAGAGGCTGATTGCTTAGCTGGGGGCCGCTCAGTAGGAACAGGCACCTCACTCTAGACAACTCTGAGGGAAAGCATGCTGCTCTGTGCTTGTGCCTAGTAAGTGACTGATTGCTGCTTGTGTCCGTAGATACAATGTAATTCTCTACACTAATGGAAACGGTGTTGATATCAGACAAGTGACAGAATTCTGTGTTAAGATGAATTTTGTTCAGCTTTGCTCGATCTTCAAAGTAAAATGTTCATTTGGTACTTGTTTTATGCTGGCCATCTTAAATTTTTGTAAGGCCCCAAACTTATAAACAAACTGTTTGTTTCTTTGGAAACAGAGTGGCTAAGTGGCTGAAGCATTGAAATGGCGATGTGGTGTTTCATATTCATGAAAGTTTCAACATTTTACAGGAACCATATTGCGGTAGATTTTGGTGACCATTCATAGTAAACTGGGAGTTTGCTCCACCATATCCCCACTCGATGCGCTAGAAATCCAATTACAGCCATCGGTAAGATGCTGTGCCGGTAGCAAAGCTATACTGTGCCAGTAGCACAGTGTACAGGGCCGGTAGTGACCTGTACAGGGCCGGTAATGACCTCTACAGGGCCGGTATGGTGACTCAGGGCCAGTCAAAGATGGCTGCCATAGCTGAGAGCTCCCGAAACCTGTTAGGACTTTACACCAAGTCAGGAACCGAAGCTACCTACCTTAACATCTGCAGTAACCAGGACCACAAGCTATCCAGAGCCTTGGGACCCTGTATGGCACTCTGATTGGACAATGGGAGACAGGACTCCTCCCTTAGCCACTTGACGCCTTATCTATTTAATCCATATTCACTGCATGACTGGTTAACTATTTATATGTGCACTTGTATTGGTTCAATTACTTCCTGCGCTCTTACTGTTATACAAATTATGCCAATTACTTCCTGTGAGTCTCCCTATAAAAGGGGAGACTTTTCATACACTCATTGCATTCATTCTCATGTCTTGCCACGAACACCCTAGAGGACTAAACACCCTTTAGGGCTTTGTCTAATGAGAATACAGCCACCTATCAAGCATCACGCTGTGTTGTTTGTGTGAGCCATGGGCTCTAGCTATACCGGATAATTCGGTTCCCTGATAGCACAGTTGTCATTGTCGAGCAGTATAGTGTCCCCTCTGGAGATGTACAATACTCGAGCAGTACAAGCTTTTCCATTCCTTATTTGTAACTTTTTTTTAGAAATATGAGGAATACTACACTACATGCAACACCAGAAAGCAAAAAAATGTTCGGTCAAGCAGCATCGGCAGCTTTCTCCAAAGATTGGGTCCTTCAAGTTTCTGTAATAATCAAAAACTTCTTTCGCAGTTTTCCAAGAAAAGTGAAAAATTCGAAAGCTTCAAAGTGCCAGTTGCCATTGTGTATTGGTGTGAAATTTTTAACACGGTGTATTGGTTGATAATCGAATGATGGAATTCGGAAAGTCTAGGTTTAAACACAGATTGCGCAGGTTATTTTTTTAGATATTTTTTCTAAACTATTGCTTTTAATGAAATTAAAATGATTAACATCAATAATGTACTTTTCGAATCGAAGGATGGTCAGTGTAGCCATATAAGTTTCCATGACACTAAGTGAAAGGTTGCAATTTTATTTAGATTGACGATTCGATTTTTCCTAGAATACTCTGGCTTATAAACGTCAAAGAATCTAAATACCTATTTTATACAATATTCTTAGTTGTTGTGACTCAGTCCATGAAACAGTTATCATATTGAATTAGTATTGAAGTGCCATATCCAAGCTTTTACTAATTAACTAATTTAAAGATTGGTGAAACTCCAATGCAAGTGATCTGCTCAGATGATTATTGGCGTCGTGTTGTAAAGGATTTTGTCGCACCTTTACCAAACAGCTACTAGAGAAGTGTACTTGTTTAGCAATGTAACAGCAATTGCTAATGAGAGCTACTTGTTTACTAGTAGTGGCTCTATCTATAGATGAGCTATGAGTCAATAAGCTCCGTGTTGTGCCGTGTGCAAGTATACTAATACTATTTGGCTATCTGCCAACTGAACACACCGTGTTGTTGTGCCGTGTGCAAGTATCCTAATACTTTTTGGCCAACTGCCAACTGAACACACCGGGTTACAATAGCTAACACTTTATTGCTTCAAGAGACAAAAGCTTACTCAGAGTACCTCTCTTTGTAAGCGCACAATCCAATCTGCCCACTGGGCCACATGTTGACCAAGTTATGCAGTTCAATATTCTAATGAGCAGTTGAAATATAACAGAAAAGGATTGGTCAATATCATTAATATAGGTCAGACAAAATAGCATAAACAAGCAGGCGCAATGAAAATATATATACAGTCAATAAGCATAACAATAATGCGCCAGCCAACTTCTCCAGTAAGGCGGGAAATCCCTTGCTTGAATTCTTGACTCATCCGTCTCTGCGGCAGGCACGCATCCACTTCCATACTGAGGCAATCAGGCGGAGCTGAGTCTAGTATGACTAATGAGTGTTTATACACTGCCTACTGGCTAGCGTAGCATCAGTGATAGAGGCCACCTATGCTAAATTCCATTACATAGGCCGCTTCAACTATTAGTATCGCCGTACTCATAGTTAACCAGTCATGAGGTGGCCGCTCCAAGAGAGGAGAGAGATCTACGCTTACAGCGCAACCCTTTGCACAAGTCCATGTGCGTCTACAGTAGGGGGAATCACGCCCTGCATAGTTGACAGAGGGAGTGAAGGGGGCCCACAACCAGTGGGCTAATAAAAGGGGGTGAGAAGGATAACACATCACCCGGTGGTTAATACGGTAGAAGGTACACACAACCAGTGTGACCGACTGAGAGAGGTGCACACAACCAGTGTGACTAACGGAGGGAGGGTTGCACACAACCCGTGTGACTACCGAAGGGAGCGGAGGAACACCTTTCCTAGAACAACTGGCCTCGCACTGTCTGTGCGGCTTGCTTTAGTTCAACTATCTCTCCCTTCAGGAGTTCTGCTTGCGCCTTTAGCCTGGCGACTTCCATCTCTGAGAGGGTGCCCGTGACCACCTTCATCCGAAGGCCCTGCAACTGAGAGTCCAGTTCCGCGGCACCCTGCTCTATCGCAGCAGCCCATCGCGCCCTGTTCTGCATAAACCGTACTGGCAGATCTACCTCAAAGACTGGAGGGTCTGCTGGTGGGAGCACGGGGGGAACACCGGGTGCGAAGGTCCGGCCTACTGCAAGGGGAGCAGGGGGTGGAGAGGGAGGGGGACCAGGGGAGACAATCATGGCCTCAGGACTTGGTACAACCACCGTGTGCGGCTTCTTTGGTATCTTATACCCGGTTAGGGGTATAGCCATCAGCGGCACAACGCCAGGTGGTGTAGGGGAGGGTCCTGGGAGGGGAGCCATGACTGCATCACACCTCGAAGGTGCTGGGGGAGGAGACTGGATCTTTCCAGTCTGGGTAGGCTGGCAGGTACCGAATGGCGTTGGATTGATCCATTTCTGGTACCTGCAGAAAGCCGAGTAACTCTCTCGGTCTACAGCATAAATATAGCCAAGGCGTTGGTGGTGATCAGTATCTTCTGAACCTCCACGCGCCCTCTGGTGGCTGTATATGCTATCTCTGCTGCTACTCGAGTATCTACAGCGGCAAAAGTAGCGTACGTGGTGCTGGTGGACATGCACCGACAGTTGCCTCATGTTCTTTGCTACGAACTTACAACTTGGGCAGGTACTGCGCCGTGCCCTCTTCAAATCTCTCTGGATGGCTTTCTCCGTCTTGGTGGCAACCCACTGCAAGAGTCGCCGGGCAATAGGAGGTTTCTGGCCTACCAGGTGAGGAGCTACCGCCTCTTCCTCCACGGTTGGTGAGGAAGGGCAGGAGGCAGCAATGTCAACTAACTTGACTACAGGCGTAGACACCGAAAGAGGCGGTTCATCTACTGGCAAGGGGGAGGTGGGTACAGGTGCTGGGGGCACAGCAGGAGTCCTCGCCCTCCTCCGTGTGGGGATCAGGTCGAGGAGCGGGATCTGTCCACTGGACGCCGTACAGCCAGGCAAGGTGACAATGGCTCGCACAGTCAGTGGAGGAGCACCTAGTGTAGAGGAGGGGGTGGCTGTAAGGGGGGGGTTACCCCGCTTAGAAGGTCCAGCCAAGAGCTCTGCTCCTCTCCTCTTACTAGGGACGATCTTCCCCAGCGCCTGCATACGCTCCCTGGTGACCGCGTGAGGGAGTCTAGTACCTATAGGTGGCTTTTTCTGCACCACTACTGTACTTAGACTCAACCCCGGGTCATCCCGGGTCGGGGGAGGGGGGCCCCGGGTCGGGGGTGAAGTGTCCAACACCCGGGAGGGGGTGGGGGGCCCACGGGAGGGGGAAGAGCTGGCAGGAAGTTTCGCAACACTCTGGCTACAGGGGAGAGTGTCCGATGCCAGCACCGTGGGTACACTGGGGGGTGTGGGGGCAGCTGGGAGTGGTGGAGACTCCGTGGACTGCCACTGAAGAGGAGGTGTCTGCTTGAGTGCCAAGGGGTCACGGGAGGAGCTATGGCGGCGAACCCAATTGTCCATCAGCTCACTCTGACTGGTGACTCCTAAGAGCTCATTCTCTCTCTCTACCTCTTTCTTCCTTCCCTCTGCGCAGGGTACCCGGTGGGTAGCAGCAATCTTCTGTGCAGAAGGGGTGGACTGAGCAGTGGGACAGTCCCGTGAAGAAGGGGAGGGAGGCAACTGTGCGGCAGCAGAGGTAATCTCGTTCTCGAACTCTTCTTCTACTTGCAGTTGAAGGCATTCATCTCCTCCTTGAGGCAAAACACTGGTAGGGAAATCTATGTAGTGGTTGGCACGTCCAGTCACTTGGGGTACTTGTTCAGAAATGCCTGTTCCCGCGCGCGGCAGGTTTGTTTGATCTTGACTAGAAGCAGTGCGAACAACAGGCAGTGGTGGATCCGCAAAGACTGACTGGTGGTTCAACTCAGATTTTGACCGGCCGTAGTTCTCTGATGGAGAGGAATATTCTCCTGGATTTTTTCTGGCATCTTTGCTAGAGTGTCCTCTTTCCAACGACACCCAGTATGGGGGTGTGGCTACATCCCGTCCGGAGCTATTCTTCTTTCCGGGCGGCACTAACCGTTTTTGGAAATCATTACCCCTAGGTGAAAAACGGGTCGACTTTGGGGCCTCAGCGCTTGATGGCTTCTGCTGCCAGCACTCTAAATCTTGGCAGGCAGCAGCGCTAGAACCTGGCCTTCCTGCAGATACCCAGTTTGTGGGGGTTTCCGTCAGAACTCCACCCAGGAGATCCGTTTGAATCTCAGGCATTTTGGCATTTTCGGCCATCCTATCCACTTCTTTTGCAGTTGCAATCAGATGGCATAGTGGCTGTCCATAGTGCCTGGGTGGGCCGACGTTCCTTCGTGGCCGTGGTGATGACACAAGTGGTGGTTGGCTCTCAGTCTCTACAGGGGGTGGGGGCGTCTCAGCCACTGGGGGAGACAACTCCTGCACGTTTTGACCGTTTCTGGCTGAACCACTTGTCCGATCTTCACCAGATTTGCTGTCAACAACTGGGGGAGTGGCAGGCCTTCTTGCAACTGGCCGCTCCAAATTTGACACTCTCTTTTCTGGTGGAAGAGGCAATTCAGTCTTCAATGGCGGTGGTTCAAACAGAGGGGACGCAGGCAGGGGAGACAGGGGTGGAGAAGATTGAACAAGAGGGGTGAAAGCGGGTATGGCAACCGCCTCGGTCAGTCCAACCTCTCCAGGGCCCGCTCCTCTGTACTGGTCTCTTGTGCTTCCCGCCTTCAGTTCTACTGGCTGAGCAGTCGGGTTCACACACCTCACTACTTCATGTCCTTTGCTATCTGGTTTGTTCAAACTAGCAGCAATTGGAGGGCCTCCGTGTCGGGGCTCTACTAACCCAAGGGGTAGGCAACTCTGTGTGGTGTCCTTACACAGGATGGTAGACTCCCTGCCTGGAGGTAGCTGCGTGGTACGTAGGACCTGAACATTGTTCATTAGCAGTGTACCGTCCTTGTCAGTACAGCGCATCTCTTTTCCTGCTACGACAATGGCACACTCGTTGAACCTCATTCGGCAATCATGGTCGGTGAGGAAGGGCATCCCCAAAATAGCGTCTTCGTTTATGCGACTGACAACAAATGTGGCTTCAGTTTTCACACCACGGAGACGAAGGGTAGCTCTCACCGTGCCATAGAAGGGGATCTGAGTACCGTCAGCTAGGATACCATGTGGCTCACTCTCCTGTACTGACTGTCTTACTGACTCAGGTAACTGGTTAAAGACGTGCTTGGATAGGAGATTTGTGGTGCAGCCGGTATCGACTAGAAGGGTGACTGACTTGCCTTCAAGTTTCCCTGGGAGGAAGTAACTTGCCCGGTATGGCCGGGCTATCTCAGTGTTAGACAGGCAGTTAGGTTGAACCTTTGCAGCTCGGGAGGGGGGAGGCGACGCTCTATTTCTAGGGCGCGAAAGGCACTCCACTGACGGGCTGACTGGTGCAACTACTGGTCCGTGTCTCTGAGTTGAGGCCAGTTGGTCGTTTCTTGACATGGGTTTTGCTCTGGGTACGGTGGCTGTCTTAGGTTTAGACGGACAGCCTCTACTGTAGTGGCCTGTCTGTCCACAGCCCCAACACTGAGGGGGAACCAACTGAGCAGTAGCAGGCTCTGACACCGTGTGTGGAGAGATCTGTTTCATGACAGGGATGACAGGTGTAGCTGGCGAAAGGTTTTGCATCACATTAGGAGTATAGTGGGGAACCCGGGCAGGAGGTTGCATCACTGCAGGAGCAGGGTACACACCAACAGGGGGTGCATGCACCGGTTGTGGCCACTGCTTCATTTGTTGCAACTCTATAGCCATGTCCTGCACTGCCTGGAGTAAATGAGTCATCACGCCTTCCGACACGGGCGCTGGCTGCTGGGGTGGAGAGGAGTAGCTCACTGTGGGGTAGTTGTTAGTAACTGGACACGGGTGAGCCATCTCTCCTGGATCCTGCGACACCATGGCAGAAGTCTGATAATGATGGAATGGTTTCATGGAAGGCTTACAGGGTTCTTCTTCTTCTTCATCACTTTCTACAGCTCGTACCCTGAATGGTTTCGAGTCAGGAACTGCCTTGATGTGGAGGAACTCGCTTCCAGCACGAACTGCGTCTTCCAGGCTCTGTGGGTCCACTGCTAACAAATGGCGTTGCAGAAATGGGTTGCCCAGGGTGGAGGAAAACGTCTCTAGTATCATGCGTTCCACGTGTCTGTCTGGCAAATCTTCATAGGCTATTCGAACTAGTCTTTCCACCTCGCTAGCATGTTCTTGGAGGGAAGTCTTCGAAGCCTTCTTCAAGTGTGCTACACTCTGTAGCGCCTCACGGCGTGTAAGGCCAAAGCGAGCACGGAGTGCTGTGAACACTGCTTGCAGGGTGTTGGGTCTACCACAATCCAGTGCTTCATCACGAAGTGCCTCTCTCACATGGAGCAGGGTTTGGCGAGCATTCCACTCATTGGCTTCAGCGACTTCTAGAAACCGTGTGATGAAGTACTCTACATCACCTTGTCCATTGAACTTAGGAGGTTTGAAGTCCCGTGTAGGAGCAGGGGGTGGTGCAGGGCGTTGCAACACTCCTCGCAGGGTCTGTGTGAGTCTGTCTAACGCCTCAGCTTCTGCCGTGCCCACTGGCAACCGCCCAGTGCTCCTGGCTCTCTGTGTGGTCATCAACGTGGAGTATAGTCTTCACAATCAGCAGGGTTTGTCAGCACGGGAGGGGACAACTCCGTGTACCAGATGAACAGTGGAAGACTGACAGCACACTGCGTCAATGCCGTGTCAACACTGGGTGAGAAACTCTGGCCGTATATAGGCAGGACAGTTTCTAAATCACTCGGCACAGCGTATGCAGGGTACACTGCAGAGCTGAGAGGGGTACCCTGCAGAACTGAGAGGGGTACCCAGGGTTCGAAAGAGATGCCTGTACGATCTCGCGTGAGCAGTACAGCGACTACCGAGTTCACCGCGCAGGGTGACTGTAGTTCTCTTATCAAACACAGCAAGGAGAGGGGGGTGTTCTGCCGGGTGGGGGGTACCACCGGGTCAGAGCAAGGGGTGTAACAGTGTCCCTGGGTGGTAGTTTGGCTGCTACCAGGCAACTATTACAGTATAGGAAACACCAATACTCGGGGAATGAGTAGGGGTGGTGTTTGGCAGTGTACAGCTTCTCTAGTAGTGTCTAACGTTCACTAGTATCCCACCGCTGCCACCAATGTAAAGGATTTTGTCGCACCTTTACCAAACAGCTACTAGAGAAGTGTACTTGTTTAGCAATGTAACAGCAATTGCTAATGAGAGCTACTTGTTTACTAGTAGTGGCTCTATCTATAGATGAGCTATGAGTCAATAAGCTCCGTGTTGTGCCGTGTGCAAGTATACTAATACTATTTGGCTATCTGCCAACTGAACACACCGTGTTGTTGTGCCGTGTGCAAGTATCCTAATACTTTTTGGCCAACTGCCAACTGAACACACCGGGTTACAATAGCTAACACTTTATTGCTTCAAGAGACAAAAGCTTACTCAGAGTACCTCTCTTTGTAAGCGCACAATCCAATCTGCCCACTGGGCCACATGTTGACCAAGTTATGCAGTTCAATATTCTAATGAGCAGTTGAAATATAACAGAAAAGGATTGGTCAATATCATTAATATAGGTCAGACAAAATAGCATAAACAAGCAGGCGCAATGAAAATATATATACAGTCAATAAGCATAACAATAATGCGCCAGCCAACTTCTCCAGTAAGGCGGGAAATCCCTTGCTTGAATTCTTGACTCATCCGTCTCTGCGGCAGGCACGCATCCACTTCCATACTGAGGCAATCAGGCGGAGCTGAGTCTAGTATGACTAATGAGTGTTTATACACTGCCTACTGGCTAGCGTAGCATCAGTGATAGAGGCCACCTATGCTAAATTCCATTACAGTGTGATATTGTATTAATGCCGTGCAATTAATTCTTTGATGACAATGAACTGGATGTAATTACACTAGAATTCAGTCCAATTTTTCATCCAACAGATGGGATGGTTGTGATACCACAGCACGGAACTGACCTTGTAAGTAGCCAAGCAGGGTTTCTTGAAACAGCTTGCGATTGGTCCGAAGCTTCCTGATCATTCTGCAATTGGCCAATAGCGGGAGGTTGACGCATTATGTCACAAACCAAGTTCATCACTTTTTCTTCAGTGTTGCAGAATTTTCGGATTTTAGTATTAGCCATAATATGGCCGAAGGTGGCAACTCTGTGACTAAGCATGGCGAGGAACTGGATAATCAGAGTTGTACCTGTGGGAACAAACCACTTTAGGTTATTTATAAACGGTATACACATGTAGGAGTGAGCATTTCTTGAATAGTTTTAGCAGAGAAGCATAAAACAAGAACAAATGCATTGCTGAGAAACACTCAGCACTAGTAGGAGTAGTCCTGTACACGCAGTGGTGCTAATGGGAGTTGTTGCCATGGAAACAAATCCAAACAACTGTGACCAATCATATGAGTTACCATTAAAAATTGTTGACTTGTTGACTTCTAAAATAACGATGTTTTTACCATACAAATACTTGTCATATCTTGCACTCTTATACAAATATATGTGCTAAAGAACCTACTTGACACACAAAATAACAAAACACCTGGCTTTTGGTGGCTAATACAGGAAGTTACCAAACAGGACCAACTGCCAATGTGAGTCTAGACAATATGGATAATGGGCATTTCTTTGCAGTATTATTTTGAAAGATTATTTCATATTACTAGTAAACAAGGTCTTTGGTATAGTATTTCAGTGGATAATTTGTTTTTTTTAAGATTTGGAAATGAAATTATTTCAACTTATACAGGTCATTTTCATCAAAAATCGGAAATTTTATAAAACAAATTAACACTTAGATGTGATCAGCTTTCCTTAGGCCGCCTATAGACTTGTGGAGATAAAGTGGTTTCCTTTCATATTTTGTAATCAATAAAAACTCAACTGCCACGCTATTCCCTTCAGATGAGTTTTAACTGGCTCTAAACAATTTTTTCATTGTAATTCATACAGAAAATAGGCTCTGTCCCCTTTTTTAGGGCCTCAAATCCCTTTTTATATAAGCTGCATGATTCTCACAAGTATGTTTACGACTTTGTTTGCAGTTTATTGCCGGCCCTAGCTTGTATAAGGGAATATATATCTATACAACTCAACAAACTATCTCATAAGTCTGGCTGTGTGCCTTTCTAATAGCTTCGAAAGTAGAGATTTCTGACTTGGGTCTTCACTCAAGTTCTCATTACTGGCAGCATTGCTAGTAACTGACAGCAAGGCCGATGCTTCTTTGAAGAGGCAATTCTCTGTTGCGTCTGGTAACGGTATGGTGGCAAAATCCTTTGCACTTGCAGTTCATATCCATAAGCTGACTCATGCTTTCACCGTCCATTCGTTTGTCTCTCCCAAAGCGTCTGCTACTTATCCTACTTCTCTCATTGGCCATGCCATCGATGCTTACACATTCTCCTGTGTGGCTTAGAGCAACTAACTACCAGCTTAGTAGTGGGAAAGGGGGACTCCTCTACTCAAGAGCTAGCTACTGCCAGCTAGTGGACAGCCCACACAAATTCCTTACATCTGTTGCTTGGAGCATAGGGAAAAGTTACTTACATTTGAGATGGCACTTACCGAAGAACACGAGAAAAACTAAGTGAAGAAGATCGTACTCTATCTTGAATCCTAAGACTTTTATAGGGGCCATAGTTGTTGTTGTGATTGTGGAGTTTGGCTCTGGAGTAGGTTTTAAATCTGGCAGCTTTACCTAAAATGTTATCAAAGCTTTTGAATAAACAATTAAACTTTGTAACTATTTATAGATATATTTTAACTATTTATAGATATATTGTGCGTATGAATCTTATTGTATTTGGGAAATATATTGCATATATAAAGCAAATATAAAGCATATGTAAAGCATATGTAAAGCATATATAAAGCAAACTGTATGAATGAAGAATATTATATATCGTAAACACCTGCAGAAAAAAGTTGGTTGCAATCCAAAGAGCATTCAGCATGAAGAATGCAAAACAAACGTTGTTCCTCAGCCGTTTCAAATTAGTCTTCTCTTCATCCTTGACACCGTAGGCTTCACATGGCTTCAGATACCTGTAAGATACGATGATAACGTGGTAAGATATTGTAACAACAAATGCAGCCCTAAGAATATTATGAGAAGACATCATGGTTTAAATCCTCGTAAAAAAGATGTTTCACTATTTGATTGGGCACGTTAGAAAACTGTGCAAACTATTACCCGAGTTCCACGTACTGAATTAGCGCTCATTCTTTTAAGGTATACACAACTTTTGTGATGCATATAAAAGTCACATGCCAAATCCCCTCTGGATATTTCATTTTTTTGAGAGAATTGACTCTCAGTGAATTTTCTGATTATAAACCATGATTGGTCCTGCAAACCTTTAGCTGGTGATATCAAGCACCAGGCATTTACCATGACAACATTGATCTTCATTTGAGGAAAAAACAGTGAAAAAATTAGGTTAGTCAATAGGAAAGCTCTAGCATAATTAGAGTACAAAAATTCTTTCAAATCGGAATGCGAATCTGTGAAAAAATGAACTTTAACCCCGGCCATTTACATTAATTGTTGCATACAGCATCATTAGACTGCCAAGCCTTCATGCAGGCATACATTGTAAGTAGTGCAAAGGACTTCACTCTGCCCTTACCAAAGTACTACTAGAGAGGAAATACTGTAATGGATTCCGGTTTGTTACCACAGACATCCACTAATCTCAAGTATTCTACCTCTCTCCAGAGGGGACACTGTGCTGACCGACAGTGACAACTGTGTAGGGCAACCGAATTACCCGGTAAGGCAAGAGCCCATGGCTCAAACAAACAGTACCGTGTAGTGCCTGTAATAATGGCTTTATTCTCTAAGCTGTCCTGAGGGTAATTATTCCTCTAGGGTTTAGCAATATAAGAGTATATGCCATGGCAACATTGTAATGAATGCACAGATTAACAGTGTGTGCTCTCCTTTTATAGGACAGCTGATAAGCACAAAACATTTAGCAATCAATGCACAGGAAGCAGATTAACCAATACAAACGATTATATAAATAACCAGCCAATCAACAATGCAATGTGAATAATTAAGGGAGGTGCCAAGTGGCTAAAGGCGGAGTCCTTTCTCCTGATTGTCCAATGAGTAGTCCTGCAAGGCTCCCAGGCTGTACGTAGAGTTGGGTCCATGGAGTTGGTAGTTCAAGGGTAAGTACTTTCTGTTCTCGACCTTGACTAAGCTCCTAAACACTTTTGAGGATCCTCCTCTATGGCGGCCATCTTGTGCCGGCCCAGTACAGCTGTACCGGGTCGGTAGGGGTCACTACCGACCCTGCAGGGGTCACTACCGGCCCTGTTCACTATGCCACCGGCACAGTAGGACTTTCTACCCAACAGCTGTTAACCGAACGCTGTGGGTAAAAGTCTAGCGCATTGTCTCGCAAGGTTCTAGCGTAAACTACCTGTTCACTACTAGTGTGCATCAAAATCTACCACAATACCCGGGTTGCAAAAGCTGGCAAAAGCGAGCTTGCTTTACTATTGGCAACCTCTCAAAGTAGGGTAACAGCTATGCAAGGCTGTACCGGGTTGAGTAGAATCAACTCTTGCTTAGAGAGCGCTACTGGAACAGTAGTAATGGCTCTCTATCAACTGAATGCGTAATGAGATGCACAGTGTTCTGCTGGATTCAGGAGAACCAGACAACTTAACAGGCACCCTGCTAGACTAAATACGAACTGTTTTAAGTATCAATAACTTTATAAAAGAACAATACATGTACTTGCACAAGCAACCTTTTTGTACAAACTCCAAAACAACTCTGCCTCTCTGGTCTAATATCAGCACACTTATAATAAAATATATGCAAATAAGGTGGTTGAAAATTAGCGCATACGATTGGCTGCTAAAAATCAACCCATACTAATACAAAAACAGATTGCAACTCACATATGAATAAGCTGATGCTTTACAAGATAGTTAAGATTTGAACATTATCGTTAGTTATCCGTTAGTAGTGGGGGAATTCCCTCGGGTCAGCATCTTCTTCTACAGCCTGCCTTCTGTAGTCCGGTAGTCAATAGTGCTTTCTGCCCAGCAAGTTCAGCTATCGCATTCCAATGACTCACCTCGCGTGCAGTCAAAAGTTCATCAAATTAGATTGATGCTCACTGCAAGCAAGTATTTCTTGCAGGCTGCTAGTGCACTGGCCATTATATGTAAAGTTTATCACAGTACCTCCTTGCATAGTGTTTAGAGTCTGAACACTGTCAAAACTAAGCGTCTGCACAAGCTTTCACAAGAAAAAAGTATCCAGGTGATTACCATCCTCAGAAATGAAGAAACCAAGATCCAAGGCCATAAAAGACCAAGAACTGTTGTAGAGAGGAATACCAAGCTATTACTGGCTGGAATGCCCATAGACTCCGCCCCTCACTTCTGGGCGCCAGTTTCTTTTAACATATTTATCTATTTATCATTGGCTACTGTTTTTATACATATTGTTATTGGTCAACTCTTGTATTTCTGTTGTGTGATTGGAGTATTTGGCAAACTAGGCCAAACACTTCCTGTCATTTCCTGTGACTCTGCCTATAAAAGGCAGAGCTTTTGTTCAGTTCTTTGCATTGCATTACAGTACAGCATTACGTCTGGTTACTATTGCATGCCACCTTTCATTCTGGATAAGAGTAAATGCTTATACTACTCAAAAGCACTGAGTGCATGTCTGAGCTGAGGGCTCATTACAGTTGTTAAAGTCGAGGGTTCTCCTTTACTAGTTGCAAGTGCAATCCCGGCACAGAGTCACCTTTGGGGAGAGGTTGACTGTTTATTTTCAGGCCTTGAGGGGCTGATTGTCTAGTTGTGTCGGCAAACAGCAGTTTGCCCGGTGATAGCATTAGCGGAGAAGTAGCGGACCACTAAAATCCGCTACAATACTGTTTCTCGCATTTTATCGCCAAAAAATCCTTTAACATCAAAATTTTCAGGCAAAAATGACAAGCTGAACTTTGTACAGTAAGAGTTGTAACTGCATCAGAGTTTTATGTCCAACAAAAACTCTGCTGCCAAAGTTTTCAGTATCTTTATTCAGTAGCCCAGCAGAAATGGGGCAAAACAAAACTATAGTTCTGTTTATTCATAAGCAGTTTCTTGCTTTGGCACTGCAGTAGTCAAAGCTAAACGTCTGCTTTGCAGGTGAAAATGAATTCTTAAAAAAGTCAAAATCCTTAGGCAAATTATTTCTGCAATTTTTTGCACTCGTCTATTTTGGTTTTTGTCCGCTGATGAATGCACGAAACTCATTTACTTTTTGTTTTGCAATTATCGCTTTACACAATAAAAAGTGACATTACTTGCTCCTCCATATGCAACACAACAATACAACATTTTATTTGACATGCGTAATGAATCAAGATACAACAAAGCAGATATATAGAGCAATAGGACAAGCTGAGTCCGTCAAATATTTTTTACCAAAATGAAATGTCATCTTATATCAAAATCTTTTTCAAATGGTTAAAATTCAACATAGCTACAAATTATTTTATTCTGGAAAATTGTACTAACAAAGTTTTGTCATCGGATTCCCAAACCCATTTTGACACGCTCTTTTATCTTCATTATGCTTATAATTTTTTTTTAACTTATTTACAAAACTGCTGTCATTAAAAATCAATAGTAACATAATATTTTCAAACTTTGAATTCTCAAACATAGAGATTTTTTTCCAAATACTATTATGTGTAAGAGCCTAAAATACTCTACAGTGTGGAGGAAAATGCAAAAGAGAAAAAAATAGTTTTGTTTAGTTTTAATAGAAAGCAGTAAATATAAAAGTGGTTCGATCAGAATGACGTGAGTAGTAATATAAGAGCAGATCTCTGTCTGGTGTCTAAGGTACATGAGTAGTAATATAAGAGCAGATCTCTGTCTGTGCGTCTGCTTCTATATTACTACTGTAAACAATTTATTGAAATTTGTAAAAACTTCAGTTATTTCATGAAACTTCCTGATTGTTTTAAAAATAACTAACGGCCATGTTGCAATGCTAAAGTAGCAACTTACTTTTCTATGACATCTTCCCAAAATGTCTCTTCTTCAGGATCCAGTTCCTTTTCTTCGCATGTCTCAAAAGTTCTTATGTTCTCACATTGTGCGTTAGTGCTTTTGTCATTTCGTTCTTTTTCATTATTGGCACTATCAAAAATACAGCTAAATGTTTAGAATTTATCTCAAATACAGCAATAGTAGCATAAATAAACTGGTAGTTACAGGTGTCAGTAAGTTTTTGGTAGAATGGAAAAAACATTTTGTCAAAATATAACATAAAAACTTTATTTCAATCAGTAAAGCATTTTTGTGGGTTTGATAAGCAGAAAAGGTGCATTATTTACGAGTGATTAGCTTGGAGTGTGAAGTCAACTTCTACCATGTCCCCGCTGATGTTGCGGCGTACAATTTTCCACTCTAACCAATGTCACCGGCCAAACCTTCTGTTTTCTGGCACAGCAATGCCGGCAGACTTCACAGGCCCTATTGCATTTGTTTTCTTTTGTTTTTTTCAAAGGTGGTCCTGTGTCGGTATGCTATGATGAGTGCTGTAAAGCACTCTGTCTCAACTCCATGGCAATAGAGAGCCTTGGTTCAGAGTTATAATCCAAAGCTTTAGGGTTTTTGATGTTTATTTGCTCTATTACTGCAGCGTAGAACTGAGTAAACGGTACAAAAACTAATGAATAAGGTAAAAAAGTAAGGCAAAAGCTCAGACTTATATATGCCTTAGACACAGAAAATAATTGATATATATAGCGCAGTGCCCAAGTATATACAAGGATAAAACAGGTTATTAATGACAACAAATGACATGCAATGCAATAGATTAATTAGACATTCTGCCCCTGTTGAACAGAGGGAGCCACTAGTCAATCAATCTAGACAGTCTATGTGTACTGGTTGCCTCTTTGGTTCTTAGCTTTTATGAGACTGTGCTCCATAAATCTCCACACAGGCTACGGCAGGTTCCTCAGCTATTTATGGTTCCATGGCTATGACAGCCATCTTAGTGCCATCATTGGAGTGGTTCCCAGGGTCAGTAGTGCCAGTATTCCCTGTGCTGTTGTTGACCGTATGTACTCTTAGTTATAGTGTTATATCAGTTACTATCCGCGACTCTAAGGTCTGTGCTTTAGGCATGCCAGAAAACTATCAGAGAGATCCTTTAGGAGTTGATACCCACTCGCTGGTAAGAGTCTGCTAAGATAATAATATAATACTTCCTACTTTTTGCTCGCTCACTCAGTCAACACTGCTACCTCTGTCTACTCTTAATCCAGGTCCCATTCGCCACTAAAGCACTCTACTAACCAGCGCAGCTCAGTTGAGACAGTACTCAACTAAGCTCACTACCAGAGACACCACACAAATGTCTAACGCTAGTGTTAGCAACTACACAAAAATAAAATTGGCACAATCGGTGAGGAATCTCTCGCCGCTAACTAACATATAACATAGCTCTACTTATTGTAAAATGTTCCAGCATCTCTTCTCAAGTTAACTAGAGAGAAGTCTATTTAAGTCCACCTAAACTTTGACTTACACACGACTTACCATAACTCCACCAACCAACTACCAGACACAACCTGGCCATTAGCCAAACAAACTAGTGTATAGTGAAAGTTAGGATGCTTTCGGATACCCTATGCGTAGGGCTTAACGATGGGATTAAACGAGACCATTCGGAAACACCATCGTTGAGGGCAGAAAACAACATGGCGGCAATGGGCAATTTGGGCTCAACGATGGAAGTGACAAGCGAGGTAGGTTGCGTCGTTGACTGACCTTGACTCCACCTAACCAACAGTTTTAATGAGTCAATTTTTATTAAGCACTGTTTCTCCCCGTTTCAAGTCGTGACAATGCATTATAATTTATATAGAAAATACATCAAACAATAAAATCATCGTAATTAATTTCTGTTTGTAAAGAAACTAAAGTGGGCTCGCTATAGCTATACAGTTTTCACCGACGTTGATGAAAATAAAGATGTCTATGGTTTATGCTCGAACAACTTCTGTTAAACGACAGTCATCGTTGAGCCCTCAACGAGTGTTCAACGACTGCCCTATGCATAGGGTATCCGAAAGCACCCTTAATCAACCTCTAATAAGCCCTATGATACAAAAGTACAGTTTGTAACATTACTATGGCAACGCTAACAACCTATGGCCTATTGTAGTACTGGAGGCTCTATTTATAGAGTTACTAGGGGGTTATAGCTGCTGGCATCTGGTTTGTGTTTAGTAGCCAATCACATCCATAGCTATTGTTACGGCTCCTCCTGCTGCATGTTCATCTGGCTCTCCTTTAGCACCCTTTCTTCTTAGTGCATTTTTTTTAAGATTATGGGTTTCAATGCTCAATTTTTGTCGTTTTTTTAGGAGTTGTGTCCTTGAGGCGAGACAACCCTTCTAGAATGGATGACAGTTCCCACCTATGTTTGACAGGAGGACTAAAACTTGGATGACTGGAAGGGAAGGGGTCACAGTTGAGGCTATGTGGGTTTCAATGGGCTAGGGTGGGGGTAGGCGTAGGGAAAGTAGGGTGCAAAGAGATGTCTGCTGAAGGTATAAGTAACTTGGGAAATCATAAAAGAGGAAGAGGAGACCGGCCGGGTCACTTCTATGGGATGAGGATGTCATAGGGAGGAGAGAGGGTCGCAGGTGTGCAGAGCAAAAGTGGTACAGGGGTGTAGAAAGCTCTAGCTTGCCACCAACATTCACCACATAGGCTGCTTCAACTTGTTGTTTAGGGATTGATAAACTAATTGCATATATATCATACTATATCATACTCCTGAGAAAGTGCCCTTTTTGGGGGTACCAATCACAATTCACTTGCCTTCGTTCCGTTTCTCGCCTGGGTGTCCATGGAGAAAGTGTAGATCTTGTGCAAATTTCTGATGTGGAGCCAGATTTGAGGCAAAGAGCTTTGATATTTCTCTGGGCTAGTGACAGAGAGGTTGTTGACCCAACAATTTCTCTATTAGGCTTTGACTCCACGGATCTCTCTTGGTAACTGAGGACACTTGGTTTATGTCACTCAAAGGAAAAAGTAAACCAAATGGTTGTAGCAGGCTCAGGGTTTACTCTACATCAGTTTGCCAAGCATTCACATGTTCTAGCAATTGTACCATTGCTCTAAAGGCATTGTGGGAAGACTTAAGGGCTTACCGGCAGTCACAGATGTGATAGAGCCCAGGGCAACATTGGAAGAGGTCTGTGGGAAGACTATGGTTCACTCTGGGTAATTGAGTGAAAAAGTGAAAAATACACGACTCAACTTGGAGTGGGGGTCCTTCTTGTTTTCTGGCTATCTCGCTACTCACATATTTGGTCTTTTGATGTTCTTATAAGTCCTGGGGCCTGGTTCCTGGAGTTTACACAGGGCTGATGGGGTCTCAGGATGTATTAATTTTATACTTTCCACAGGCCACTGCTATTGATCAAATAGGTATGATTGTTATAAAATTCTTCCACCTCAAAGGGTACCACTGGCATAGCATGAAGCTTTGGGTTCTTACCCCTATACCTGCGTTTATTCTTTATCAACACCATATCTCCTAATGCAAATAATCCCATTTCTTCCTTGTCCTCCCCACAAACCTATCACTGCTGATCCCTATAGACAGGTGGATATTTTCCAATTACCTTTTTAAGGCTCTGGCATTCTCATGAGTGGACTAAACCAATGGAAATGGTTTGGACCCTGGTCAGTCAACCGCAGTTCCTGACCCATCATCATGTAGCTGGCTGTTTCTTTGCAGCTGGGTTTTGGGTGACTCTGAATGCCCGCAAGAGCTGTGGGAGGAGGAGATTCAAGTTTCTTGGACTACACCTCAGTGGCAAGGACTGGAGGGAGTTGCCCAGTGCATGATTATTCCTTTCCCTTCTCTATTTCCCAGAGTACACAGAGCTCCCTCATGAGGCGGGACTCAAGTTGTTCCTCTTGATTAGTGTGCACCTGTTCCAGGATTTCTAGACAACTAAAGACTCATTCATCTAATGTACTGGGGTGGTAGCATCTTTTCACTTAGTAAAGTGGTTTGTGAATACCAATATCCCGGCATTGCAGCGATCTGTCTCTGGAAATGGGCCAATTTTTGCCAAGGACATACAGCTTGCATTTGCTGATGGGTATGGCAGATTCATTTCCTCCACTTATAGCTTTCTGATACACCTCGCATGTGTTAACTATTCTCCTGGTGTCATTGGTCATTTTAGACCAATACCAAGTTCATTGGAGCCTTCTGAGAGTCAGTTTTTTCCAGAGTAGGCAAGAGCTTGGGTTTGCCACATTACATTTCCGGGTAGAGACAGAAGACATAAATTTCACCACTTGGTTTTTTTATTAGGATGGACCTGTATCTCCAAAACTCCATCCACTATCAACCTCATAAATTGTTGACACCAGACTAGTCTTTTCAGCTCCCAGCAACCAAGCTCTATCCGATTTTTTTGTGAGGAGGAGTTGGAAAGTTATGAAGTTATAAAGAACAGCCACTGCATGGTTGCCTGTTTTCTGGACTACAACCAACTCAGTGTGAATTTGCACCAGTCCAATAGCAGGGAGAAGAAAAATACTAGAGGATCTATTTGGGCATGAATAGGTCAAGGGGGTTTGAGTGAGGAGATCTCTACCTATCTCAGCCTCTACTTTCCTTCACTTGGGGCCGCGATCCTACTGTTGAATGTGCTCACACTGTTTACAATCTGGAGGGCAAGACTGACTCGACACCTCAAAATTTCTATGTCTGGGGCCGCTCCTATTCTCAATAGTGTAGGTGAATTCAGACCACATCTCTAGCCACTGCACTACGTGGCTAGTTGGCTTTTTCTTCTGCAAAGCCATTGTAGGGAGGCGGGGTCAGTCTTCAGCCAGAAATGTTGCCCGTAAAGGTAGGTATGAAAGTGCTTCGCAGCTTTAATTACCGCCAATAACTCTTTTCTTGTCACACAGTAATTTCTTTTTTGGAGGCGCAGGGTTTGATTATGGTAAGTTATTACCAGCTCTTTGCCATTTGGTACCTGGAATAGCACTGCTCCTATTGGTATCAAGGATATACCGGCTATGGGGATGTGGGTAACCCAGCACTTAGGCATGGATCATTGTTGTTTTCAAACCTTGAAAGAATCCTCCTGCTTGGTTGTCCACTGACACAGGATATTGTTGCAGGTGAACAGGGTTAGGGACCTAGTCAGTGTGGAGACGGAGATATATTGCCAAATGTATTTATAGAGTTACAGGGGGGTTACAGTTGCTGACATTTGATTTGTCTGTAGTAGCAAGTTGTTATGGCCACTGCTACTGTGTCTATGCGGCTATGCTTTACCACCTGTTTTTTTAATACCTATGTCCTCATCATTATGGGCTCCTGCGCTCAATATTCGTCTGTGTTTTAGGTGTTGTGTCCCCAAGGGGAGACAACCTTGGTATAATTGGTGACAGGTTCTACCAATGTTTGACAGGAGAAAGGGGAACTTCTATTCACACTAGGGGTTGAAACTTGGAGGACTGAAAGGGATGGGGGGGGGGTTAAATTGTGTGGGTTTCAATAAGGTAGGGTGGGAGAGAGATCTTGGGAAGGGGGAAGGGCACTATTTATTGAAGGTATAAGTGACTTGGGCAATCATAAATGGCGAGCGGAGATCAGCCGGGCCAGTTCTGTGAAGATGAGGATGCCTACGGGTGGAACAGAAGGTGGCAGGTGTGTAGGGTACAAACGGAGTAACAGGGGTGTAGAGAGGGCTAGTGGGTAACCAAATTTAACCACATTATATATAAAATGTGCAATGGAAAAATGAGTTGAAATAGCCTCTGTCCATTGGCTCATTTAAATAAGCCCTGCCATTAGTAACTTTCATACATTTCAAAAGCATCCAAAGTTTACTCGTACTCTCGGTTTAGGTTCCGGCATTCTAGGCCCATTGGGGAGTTTTCTTCCAATATCATTCATGAGTATGCAATTCCCAAATGGAATCGGCCCATTTCAGTAAGTTGTGATGCAGCTGGTTTTTACTTGCTTTAAGGTAGGAACTTCAAACTAGCAGCAGGGACAGGGAAGGTTTTAAGAGATGGGCTGAGGGAAGTTGGGTTGTGGATGGAGGAGGGCTGGTGGAGGGGGAGGGGAGGGTACAGGTATGCTTTGTTGTGTGTGGCATTTTTCTGCATCAATTCCATCTATCATTAATGGGGAGAAAAAAACAATTTACCAAGTGACTAGATGTTTAGGGAGGGAAGGTTGTGCTGGGTATCTATAACAGTTGGGCGGGGGGGGGGGGGGGGTGAGTGGCTAGGGGTGGATACAGGGAATAGAAGTAAATTCAAAAAATTTAAAAGTTAATTTGTCACATCAAATCACTACAATGCATAATTTTAAACAGAGCCATCTAAAGCTGGTTTTTTACCATATCAGTGGTCAATTTGTGTAAGTTTTTTATTTAAGATATATCCATTTGATTTTTTCTCTTGACAAGAAAACTGTAATTTTGTTCACAATGCAGCTTTTCCATACCTTGTTTCCTCAGCTTTATTCTTCTTCTCCTGATTCTCTTCTGTCTCCCTCTCACTCCATCCAAAACACTGCAACATGTCCGTTAGCATTTAAGAGCATTCACAAATAAATTATAGCAAATAACCTACCAAACAACAACTTTTTGTTAAAAAAGTGAAGCCACAGATGTTTCCTACAAGTAGCTAATAGAAAAGATAACTCCTAGGGGTAACCATCACTTTAGAGTCAGCAGTTATTGTCATGCTTAGCAATAATTCTTGACAAAGCTTGAAGGGTTCAAGTAAACATAGCAGCTTTCCAAGCAGGTGATGAGAGATAATCAATGTTACAACATCAAACACTTTTCCTCCATTTATCTTTCAAACTATTATTTTCATTATTCTGTGCTCACTTTTGACAATAGCCAAAACTGCTCTTTTTAGTACAATTTGATATTATTAGCTATTCTTCACAACTTTTTTTCTGGTGCAGCTCAGAGAGAGAAATGATAAACCAACTGTTTTGTAGACTTCACTGTCTTATACTTGAAATAACAGCTGCCATCTTCTTATCGAGTGTTATTGGCCATGTTGCAGTTTCACAGTTTTATTGATGACGTCACAATAAAATCCATCAAGCTTTAATAAGAGATTTATTATTTGATTTGCTATGAGGTTCCAGTTGAGTAAATCTACGATAATTTTTTAGCTAGCACAAGTGCAATTTTCAAATCAGCCTTGGGACGTTAAAAAACATATCATGGCGTAGAATCATATCTTGCAGTCACAATAGTAGTAAACTTTTTTGTCACTCATTGATAGTTACTGAGAAAATGAGTTTTAAAAATGACCCTCTCAGCAAAAAAATTACTTTGTTTCATGTTCGCATTGCGGTTAGTTTTACGCCTCATTATTGATACATTAGAGTGAAATCCGTGACGCAAGACCAAGCGAGCGTAATTAATTTGCGGTTAGTTACTAATTGCTTCATGATAATATATATTAAAAAAAATTACGTTTTAATTTGGCAAGGAAATTATTAAATCTATTTTCCTACCTCCAGATGTAAAGGATCTATAACAAATAGTATATCAACAGGTCGGTAATAAGACAGGGTAGTGATATAACATAAACTAAAATCATATGGTCCATCGGCGCACTGGGAAAAGTCACGTTTACAACGTCATTTCCAGACAACTTTTCCCAAAACTACAGATATGTAAGAAGTGCAGTGATTGGTTAATCTCGTTCGGCAAAGTGTATCCTATTAAACCCTTTTAAAATTTTGTTTCTAGCAGCCTGTGGTCCCAAGTTATTAAAAATTTAGTAATTCCCGAATATTTGGAAACTGAAAAAAAATAGGTGCTACAAATATTTATATCGATGCTTTTGACGTGTGACGTCATATTTCGTGATCAGTTTATGGACGCTAAATTTTTAAAGTAAATTAATTCAGATTCACAAATAAATGCTGTTAACTAAAAATGATTGAATTTACATGTTCAAACAAATGTTTTCAGCATGATTAGAAAGTTGGTAATAATTTTATCTTTTTCAGTATAAGTTTTACATCTACATGAAGCGCATTTGGTTGTCTATCAATCTGAGAAGCTATATAATAGAGTATCAACTACATAAGTAGTATAATAGGAGCAGATCTCTGAAGGGTTAAATGGGACACTAGGGTTCTCCTGGTCCCAAATGTGCCTTTTTATGCACCAAATGCCTGGAGAACCCTGTAGGTGCCTTTTTATGTGCACCAGGTACAGAATTTTTGTTTGTAGATTGGTATGTATTATGGAGTTGATGCACCAGGTGCCAGGAAAATCAAATAAAAACACTTAAATGAATAATTATTGTTATTTTACCCAAAGGATGGTAAAAGCAGTCAAAACTAATGATTGTGTTTTCTAATCTTTCCACTTGTTTTTGAAACATTTTGTAGCCCACTAGTAGTTATTTTCCATCTTTTTCCATTGAACTCTTTTATTATTATTACTATAAATTGTACATATATTATATATATTATAGTTTAAGCACTCTAGTGTTTGGTGACGGTAATCCTTTGAACATGCTTCGATGCAATTATTTGTATCATTATGAGGGTTGTCACGCTTGCTAACCTCTGTACTGCGCTGATGAGGCAACAAATGCCGAAACAGTTGCTGTCGGCAGTTTGAGTATATTATATATATTATGAGTACGGTTGGGTGAATGAAAAAGAAAACACTGCATATTTATGTTTATTTGCAAATCAATCATTTCGTAATGACGGTTTAAAATTTTTTAAGAGCTGGTGTAATAGAATGTGACATGTGACATAACATGCCAAAGTTGTACTTGTTCAGTGCATGGCTACTTCCTACTACCTGATTAAATAATAGCAAGTAATGATGCACAGCTATCTAATAGGTGAGATCCAAGTGCAGAAATCAAAGTGTGGCCAACTCCCCTTGTCACGTGACCCTCTGGAGCCAAATACTTGAGTGATTACACTATAACTTATAGAGAAAAGGCTCTATTTCAACAGCTAATAACTCTGCAAATTGACAAGGTACAGCTTGAAACAACGTCTCATCTGAAAGTTCAGGATGTCTCCTAGCCCACTGGGAATTTTAAACAAAAACATTTCAATGTAAGTTAAGTAATAAGGGCCGAAATATAGTGCTTAGATTAGCTCTTGTATTATCAAAAAACTATTTTTCTTATACCATTCAACTTTCATATCAAATTTTAAATAAATAAATAACAACTTTAGATATAAGTAATAGCCATAATTTATTTATAGAATTATAATCTCAAAGTAGTTTAAATAATAATAATAACATTAAATATTCCAAAAAAATAATCATTTTTTACGGTACCGATGATGAAATCAATTATTTTTTTCAAAATGAGCATACTACTTTTTCACATTGTTTATAGTTCACTTTGGAGTAGTCTACAACAAGTTTTTGTTATTCAGTCAGATATTGATGAATAATAATAGTAAATACTAGTTAAAATAAATAACAAACATTGCACTAGTTTTATTATTATTTCGTTTTTTGCCGCAAAACCAAGTGGCACTTCGGTTGTCTCTCATATGGATGGTAAATAACGCGACTGTGCGCCCTGCATACCATTACAAAAGGTCACGTAAAGTCACTGGGATGAAAGCGAACGTTTTTTTCATTATAGGGCACATGATCATTAGTAAACGTATCGGCAAACTTATCAATATACGGTACCGCTAAATATATAGTTCTTCATCCGAGGGGGAGATGACTCGTGGCTCCAGTGAAGGCTCCAGTGACGGTTAAAGGTTTTAAACAAAATTTTACTCCAAAACTCCACTGAATAAAATAATTTTTTTTGCTAGATTGAAACAAAACATGTTCACAGAGGTATTACTGCAAAAAGAAATTCATTTTACGCAACAAATATTGAATAAATGAGTAAAAACTATTTCAGCCAATGATGACTTATATGACCATTTGTGAAATTTGGCTCCA
This sequence comes from Cryptosula pallasiana, assembly GCA_945261195.1. Taxonomy (NCBI): domain Eukaryota; kingdom Metazoa; phylum Bryozoa; class Gymnolaemata; order Cheilostomatida; family Cryptosulidae; genus Cryptosula; species Cryptosula pallasiana. The sequence continues at coordinate 25,674,798 of OX183130.1, forward strand.
GTGGAGTTGTCCTTATATAAAATAGCACTGGAAACGGCTGACCACACTTTGATTTCTGCACTTAGGGTGAGATATTTGCAATGCTTGTGAATTAATGAAAAAAACTAGGGTTGTCTATTCTTAAAGGGAGATAATTGTATGGAATAAACAGCAAACGAATGATGCAGTTGAACTTGGGAAATCCATAGATAAGTTATTCATATTTAGAGGGTTGTTTTTTAATCATCTGTATGTCTGTGTACCAGTACATCTGTGTGCCATTGATATCTCTTACTGATATCAGCTTATTTATTGATAGCGACATTGTTGTTTTCAATAAACTCATTGTGGGTTCCTCGCAAGCTTTTGGATATAGTCCAAGAAGACAGATGAAGCATGTAATAAAATATTTGTTAACAATATGAAAGGAAATTGATGTGCTGAGTAGACCCTGGGCAATAGCAAAGTCTGTTTCTCTGCATTTAGCAAGCAATCCTTGACTCAGGCTGAACAAATTTAAAATAATTAAAAGTTTTCAGGAGATTTTTGTGAGATTGTTCAAATCCCTAGAGGCTTCAGAGAGTTGAGTAGTTTTCAGGAGATGACTAAGTGATCAAATAAATCCTGGATGGGTGTCAGAATAATTGGTAGACATGACAGGCATGGAACTCAGTCGGTGTCTTTTTATGCGCACTAGGTATAGAATCCATGTTTGTAGAATGGTATGGATTGTGGTACGTGTAACTGTTTGAGTATTTTTTGTTGAGCGCAATATGGAACCTAAAGTATTTTTTTCTTGAGGAGTGAGTCACTTGTTCAGTTTAAATCCCTGGGTTTGTATCATGGTTTGCATTATTGTTTGAATACTATCATATGTTGGTACAAACTGGTGTGATAATTCACTATAAAGCAAAGTACAGAGTAATCGGACTGAACTAAGATTTATAACAAGCTTTGTTATAGTAATACTTAGTATAAAGAAAAATAGAATTGTTTATCAATAATATGCAATCAAATCATATGCAATAAACTGTAATGAATAAACAGCAAATTACGTTTGTTTGTTTTATGTAAATAAACTGTTTAATTGACTCAAGAATTAATATCAAGTATTTAGCGGACCATTTTTCTTTTTGTCATCCTATGAAAATGTTCTTTATTCCTTCGGTTTTTTTTTAAATGCGTGGTAACTTCTACTGTTTCCAGAATGGATAGCAAAGTTGTGAAGCCAATAATGTCTGCATCTAATCTTGCTGATGAATTTCCATTGTGCTCTAGCTCCAACATATCTAGCAGGTATTGAATGGTTAGTCACTATCTTGATCATCTGGCTGGGGGTTAGGAAGTGACGACTTCAGAGCCCTCCTTAAGCTACCGGTAGGAAATCTTTTAGGTAATGCATTCTTTCTGGTATATTCATCATGAAGTAAAATGAAAACAAGTTGTGTTTAAGTAATAATTTATACCTAACTAAAAAACTAGAGTAATAATAAATTGCCATGAAAATCTAATTGGCATATTGTGGTAGATTTTGGTGAATGTTCATAGTAAACTGGGATTTTGCTCCACCATTTCTCCACTCAATGCGCTCCACTCAAGATGCTGTGCCGGTGGCAAAGCCATACTGTGCCGGTAGCACAGTATACAGGGCCGGTACAGGGTCGCTAGTGACCTCTACAGGGCCGGTACAGGGCCGGTAGTGACCTCTACAGGGTCAGTAGTGACTTCTACAGAGCCGGTATGATGACTCAGGGCCAGCCTAAGATGGCTGCCATAGTTGAGGACTTTCGAAACTAGCTAGGACTTTCCACCAAGCCAGGAGCCGATGCTACCTACCTTAACATCTGCGGTAACCAGGACTACAAGCTATCCAGAGCCTTGGGACCCTGTAGGGCAGTGTGATTAGGCAGTAGGAGACAGGACTCCGCCCTTCGCCACTTGGCCCCTTATTTATTTAATCCCTATTGACTGTATGATTTGTTGGCTATTTATATGTGCACTTGTATTGGCTTGATTACTTCCTGTGCTCTTACTGTTATATAGGTTATGCTAACTAGTTCCAGTGAGCTCTCCTATAAAAGGAGAGACTTTTGCCACAATCATGGCATTCATTCTCATGTTTTGCCACAAACACCCTAGAGGAATAATTACCCTTTAGGACCTTGTCTCGAGAATATAACCACTAATGCAAGCACTACGCTGTATTGTTTGTCTGGGCCATGGGCTCTTGCTATATCGGGTAATTCGGTTGCCTGATACACAGTTGTCACTGTCGAGCAGCACAGTGTCCCCTCTGGAGAGAGGTACAATACTTGAGCATTGTGGATGTCCATGGTAACCAGACCGGAATCCATTACAATATTAATAATAAATAGAATTTAGTTAGCTCTCTGATAAAACTGGATTTTATCAACACCCAATGATCTTGCAGTCTTGAGAGGAACTCTCTTAGGAGAACAGTCTTTCTCCAGCGCAACTAGTTGAGTTTTTCAACTTGTGTGAAATCATTATTCATCAAGTGTTACCTTATTGCAAAAGATTCCTAGTAGTTCTTTCAGATCTTGGTGTTGGAGTGGATGCTCTGTATGAAAACAGTGGCCTATATATAGCCAAAATTGCACCAAGTTACCTACCTCTATATCTAATGAGATTCATTGTGCGAAAGATTGCAAAAGAACAGTACTTTGTTGCACAAAATAAAGAGACTTTTTCGATTTAGCTATTTTAGGTAGCGTTTTCATGCAAATTTTGCCACTTCAGTCCTGTTTTTGCCCAAAGAATCGACAAAAATTACATATTTTTCTCGCTTGAAAATTTAGCTATCAGTTGGGTACATATAGCACCATAAGATTGTCTGATACAAAATTTTCTAATAGTCTGTATTGATCATCAGCTTTTTGAGTAGTCTCTATTTGGAGAAAAGAGGAACTATTCGTCGGCGCTAGTTCAAAGGCTTTCTGTATGTATTTGGATCTGCCGTGGAAACATTGTCAGGCCAAGTAGGTGCCAGAAAAAAACATATTTTTAAATAGAAAAGGTAGTGACTATTCAAGGAAACTATACAGTTGCCTTTCAAAAACAGATTCTGAACGTGAAAAAGACACTTATATTCAAATGATTTTTGCGTTTTGTAAATAACTCATTGGTACCTGCTTTGCCAGAACTTTCATTCATCAGATCATCAATTATCAACTATCTGTTTTGTCTATCTCTAGGGAAAAACAGTTGCAATATCAATCATCTCTTTGTGAAATACCACTCCTGATACAGCGTCAAAAGCTTTTTAATAGCCGCCGTACCAGTAATCTAACTCCACTGGTGGAGGATGAGCTATAGCTTGACTAGCTTCAACCATTCTGAAAATTGTTTGGGTCTTTCCAGAACTCGTTGGTCTGGCAATCAATGCCATAAAAAGCGAGCATTATCTGGCGTCAACGTCTTTGACGGTAAGCTCCATACTGAGTGAGATGTTCTTTTTTCACAGTAAATTATCACAACAGTTTGTACCAACATATGATAGAACTCAAGCAAAAATCCGAACCATGATACAAACCCGGGGATTTAAACCTGACACTTGATTCACCGCACGAACAAAGCCTTGTGTTTCATATTGCACTTAATAAAATATATTCAAACAATTATACAAACCACAATTCATACCATACAACGAACAGGGATTCTACACCTGGTGCGCATAAAAAGACACTTACCGGGTTCTCCTGGCACCTGTTACATTAACTCCATAATACATACCAATCTACGAACTGGAGTTTTATTCCTAGTGCACATGAAAAGGCACTTACAGGATTCCAGTGGACAGAAGGCATTTGGGAACCAGGAGAACCCGCTCGTCCCATTTAACCCTTTGGAGATCTGATCCTATTATACTACTCACCTCACCTAAGGAAAGGTTAAAAATTTAGTATTTTGGGCCTTTTATGAATGGAGGGAGGAAAAATTCCGATACAATGTAATGCTTTGTTAGTGTTGCCATACATACATTAGATATAAAAATAACTTGGGTTTTTTAATTTCTTATATGCCAAAGGGCTCAAAGGGTGCCCTATCTACATCACTACATCATTTGTGGCAAATAGCTGAACAAACAGTTTTTCAGACATGAAGGCATTTTATGTCAAAGGATCAAACTGACATGGCTTCATATGATTCACTTACGCAAGTTTTAACTCTCAATAGGTAACCTTTAGCAATTGCTGAACCACTACCACAGCTACTCTTGCAGTAAAAGTACTACGTACCTTCATGAAGAATGCTGCCAGCCTATCGCAGGGACCCTTTTTCTTCTCTGGTGAATTCTCTGCAGCTCCTGCATCTCTTGTACCCCAAGATGTGACATTTAAGTTAGCCAAAGCAAAGATAATCAGAACCAAATAACCACTAGGAATGGTGATGTAGTACAGCACTCCATGCAGCAAACTGTATATTTCTCTGGGATGCAGAATGGCAGTAATTATGAATATTCCACCGGTTACTGCAATATGATGAGAGAAAAACACTAATCACTGCATCATAACAGCGCATTACACATTTATCAGCTTGTAGCTTTCACAGATTTCTTTGCCTAGCTTTCAATAACATAGTGGTATAATAGGAGCAGGTCTCCAGATGGTGCTCAAGGGCAACCGGGTTCCCATGATCCAAAATGTTTTTGGAGCATCAGGTGTTACCCAGGAGAACCTGCTGGATGTCTTTTTGTTAGCACCAGGTGATTATTGTAGTTGTTATGGGTACCTAGATCCCAGTTTGTGTATTGGTGTGCACCAGGTAAAACATCAGGAGAATCCTTTTAGTGAGTTTTTGTGACCAGGTAATTCTAGTATTTCTTACTGCATTTAAACTCAGGCTTGATAAAAAAAGTGGTAATGCGCTACAAGCTTTTTAATAGGTGAGATGTTGGGAGAAGAATATGTGGAGATGAGAGAAAAAGTTTTAATTGATAGTGTGGAAAGCAAAGTTGTAGTATCTTTGAAACATCAATCAATAGTAGTTACGATTACATAAGAAATAGTTGTGGGTTTGTCTACTTTTAAAGATTACATTACGGAGTTTGGTTTTTATAAGCAAAAGATAAAGACTTCATTCATTCGTTTCACACGCATGAAATGATTGCTGAGTGAAAAGCATCTAGTTCATTTAATGCGAGATTATGTTCATGTTTTACAGCAGTGATAGCAGGGCCAAAGGATTAAACTAGTCACACCATAGCTCATCCTCCACTAGTCAATGATCAATACAGACCATTAGGAAACTTTCTCTCAGACAATCCTATGATGTTGTATGTTTTCAAGTTAAAGCATATAAATGAAGTTCCTTTCTATATTGTTTCATATTTGTTTAGGTAACTGAATGGATAACACTATAATACAATCACTAGTGCTTTGCAATGTAGGTCAAAAAGGAATGCCGATGTGCTTCTGTCACAAAATGGCGCGTCTAGTGCCATTCAAAAGTTTGAGATAGCTAATGCAAAAAAGGAAGTGATTGT